>LR738715.1:816562292-816676793 GCA_902687465.1 Secale cereale
CAAAGACCTTAGCCTCTTTGCCGTCTGCCGGCTGACGGCAAACCACGCCGTTAACCCCTAACGGCTCCCACCTCACCTCACTGCCGTCTACGCTCTTTGCCGTCTGCTGGCCGCAAACGGCTGACGGCAAAGAGCTTTGCCGACTGCTTCTATGAAGCAGACGGCAAAGAAGGCCTTTACCGGCGTTAATTCAGCCGGACTGTTTGCCGACTGCTAGCAGTCGGCAAAGAGCTTTGCCGACTGCCATTCATGCCTTTGCCGACTGCCATGGCAGTCGGCAAAGAAGCTGATTCCTGTAGTGAAAGTAGGGCCGGAGGGGGTCCACCAGGGCTCCAGGCGGCCAGAGGGCGCGTCCCCCCTCCTGGCCGCGCCGCCATTGCGCCTGGGCCCCCCAGGCCTCCTCTGACGCCCCCCTTTGGCATATATTTACACCGCGTCCCGAAACCCTCGAGGACGGAACCCTTTTTCGCGATCTCATCTCTGTTCCGCCGCCGCCGCGCTTCCAAGATCGGGAGCACCAGGAGAAATCCTCCCGGCACCCTGCCAGAGGGGAGGATCACCACCGGGAGCCTCTCCACCACCATGGACGCCTCCCGGATGAGTTGTGAGTAGACTCCCTTGGACCATGGGTCCATGACCAGTAGCTATGTGATGTTCTCCTCCCCTCTTTGGCCTTCACCGATTAGACCTTGTGAGCTGCCCTACATGATCGAGGCACATATGTAATCCTTATGCTGTTGCTATGATGAGTTTGCTGGGATCCGATGGATTATGAGATTATGTTCAGATTGTGTGTGAGTAATATATTTGATTTACCTCTTTTATATTTATGTTCTTGAGTAATTCTTGCATGTTCTCCGTTGCTGTTTATTGCTTTGGCCAAGTAGTAGGTAGTAACTCCAAGAGGGAACGTTATGCTTGATTGTGGGTTCATGCCCCTCGATGACTAGCTTGAGTGACAGAAACATGAGTCTAGGGGATGTGTTGTTGCCACAAGGGGGAAAACAACGGTGCTTGTACTTGCGGGTGCAAGGATTGTTTACTTTACGCAAAGTTCTTTTAATGCAGTTGTCTGTTGCTTAGAGTTTACACTATGGGTGGGACTCGCAACTTAATACCAGCGAGATGTTCTGGATAGATATCTCAAGGTGGATGATTAGTAGTAGATGCAGATGGATTTCGGTCTACTTGCCTTGGCGTACCGCCCATGCTTTTGAGCCTCTACCTTTCTTTGTAGCATAGTTAGCATTGGTTTGCGCACATAATCCTGTCAATTGCCCAGCTATAATTCGTTTACCTCGCTTAGTTGTTTTATCGTCTTTTGGGAGAGAGACATCACTAGTGAACATCATGGGACCCCGGTCCATATTACCATCACTCATCACATCCGCTATTTACTTTCTGTTCTTACTTACTAGTTGCAGTTATACCTATCACTATTATCTCTTGCGTTTGATCCTTTGTAAACGACAGGGCCGGAGGGATTGACAACCTCTTTGTACTCGTTGGGAGCAAAGTTATTTGTATCTGTGTGCAGGTCCTGTCAATCGCTAAGTATCTGGCGCCGTTAGCAGTTGACACCTTCTTGTTGAATCTCGGAGTCTCAGGGGAATTCGATCCTTGGTATCTTTGCCAAGGGAAAACTACCGCTACACTGCATCTCAAACCTTCCACTTGGGGTAACCAACGAGGGGCGAGAAGCCATCAGCCACCTCAGCAGAATCAGCCAGATCCTTAGCTGAGTCCTGCTCACAGTACAGTTGTGCTATCTCCGCTGCCTGAGTCGTCTCCGCCGCCTGAGCACACTCTAACGGAGGAGGCGCCTTAGCAAAATCCTCCTCCGCCGCAGCCGTCTCAGGCGAGTCAGCCGTCTCCGCCGCCACAGCTGTCTTTTGCGCGTCAGTGGGCTCCGCCGCCTCGGGAGACTCCGCCGCCACGGCCACATCAAAAGAGAGGCATCGTTGCTCCAGTGGCTAGCAGCACAAAAGGCAAGAAATTCAAAGCTTTTCCGAGCCTCAAGGCTCCTTCAAAGTTACCATCTGAGAGGACTGACAAGGAAAACGATGAAATCGTGGAGTGTGAAGTGCAGGCCCATTTCGAAAAGAAAAATCCACCTCCAAAGGAAACAGTTGATCCGGTGAAAGCTAAGCGCACTCTGGATGCCCTCGAGCGACCACCACCGCCTCCGCCGCAATCCAAGTATGACCAGCGCGACGGTCGGGAAGTACCTCCAGTGCTCTAAGACGAAGAAGTAGGTAAACAATTCCCCAGCTCGGTGAACATGAGAATCAATCGTGCCCCCGCTCAAGGTGTTTAGCGATATCGCTGATCATCCGGGGCTACTGTGCGGTACCAATCTTGGTGACTACATGGGCGATATGTACAGTTTAAAACTATGTAGGTAGTAGAGATCTATATATACGAGCACGGGAAGCCTCTCGTCAAACCTGATCAAGCCTCTAAGCTAACAACGATGATGCGAAGATTGCATCAGTGGTACTTGGACAGCTGCAAGAAGTCTGCGACTGATAGTCTGATGGTGAGAATTAAAGATGAGCACGACTTCGTTGGAACCGACCTGGTGCCTATTGAATTTGTGGAATTATTCTAGTTATTCAATCAAGAGGCCCTTGACAAACAACTCATGGCTTGCTACTATCTTTAAGTATTAGTTCTGTAATTAAGTCTCTAGCTAAGCTCGTTCATTCCATGTATATATAATTATCCTCACTATATTATGCAGAATTCCAAACCGAGGGTCGTCGAATGTAAAACATGAAGAATCTATGACATTGGGTTCATTAGCCCAAATACCGTAAATGAATGGTCGGTAAAAGAAAGAGTTGAACTTACCGAGGAAAACTTGCTAAACACGTTCCTACACATCAAAACAAGAGCCAAATACTCTTTCCTTACAACTTTAAGTGAGTTTTACTGTCTTGTGCATATTCGGTTTCTCTTACTCGAGGTTACATAAGTACTGTAATTGATGAGTTATGCGTGCGTAGGTTCCACTTTATTCTGCTATCCATTAAGCTTGACGAGGCAGTAGTAACTGTCTTAGACTCGAGACGTAAAGATCCCAACGATTATGCGGACATGACTATGCTCCAGAAGTACGTTCAATCATTATCGCACCATATCGGCAAGTTTCGTTCATCTCCTAATATCAAGTAATCATTTTCTTCGCCGGGCAGGGTTTGGAAACAGTTCACCGAAATGGTTCCGGGTCTGAAGAACGAGCTGTGATTTAGACACCCCAAAGTAAGTAGTACTAACTAGTTCCGCGCATCTCCCATTGATTCTTGTTTCATCAATACAATTATCATGCCCGCTTGTTGACGATGAATGCCAGCAGGTGCTTCTCCGGGATACTTGGCAGCATAGACTGCATGCAGTGGGAGTGGAATAACAACCCTTCTACTTGGCAAGGGTTGTATAAAGGCCATGTCAGGGCTTGCACTGTCATACTTGAGGCCCTTGCCTCTCAAGATCTCTGGATCTGACACTCTTTCTTTGGCATGGCCGGATCACACAATGATGTCAACGTGCTTCAACGGTCGCCTGTGTTTGCAAGGCTTGCCAAAAGAAACAGTCCATCGGTGAATGTTACCATCAACGACCACAACTACGACAAAGTATACTATTTAGGTGGTGGTATCTATCCCCAGTGGACCACTATTGTGAAGGCAGTCCCCAACCCCGTCGGAGAGAAGAGGAAAAGATTTATCCAAGAGCAAGAGAGTCCTAGGAAAGACGTCGAGCGTGCCTTTGGTGTTTTGCAATCTCGATGGGGCATCGTTCGGTATCCTGCTAGGACCTGTGAGAGGAGATGACTGCTTGTGTGATCATGCACAATATGATCGTAGAAGATGAGCGTCCGGAATGTCTCTACGATTAAGTGTTTCAATTTCAGGGTGAGAATGTTGTGCCTTAGCATGAAGAAGCGGCAACGTTTGAACACTTCACCCAATTTCATCATCATGCAGCTACAAAATGATTTGGTAGAGCATATGTTGGCTCATATTGGCAATCAATAGATACTTCTTTTTTCACATGTATTTGAGACTAATTTAATATTTATTCGGCTTGTAAAACTATCTAAATTTATTTGGTTGTGAAACCATGCATGATTACTATTTTAGTTTGGTTGAAACTATGAAAAAATGTGTGCATATCTATTCAAAAATGGCGGCAGGTCGGTCATGCCGGCAAATAAAGGCCAGTGCGATGGACACACTGTCGATCCAAATCATAAACCGGGCGAACGCCGAGTGGGCGGCTGACCCAAACGAATAAAAAGCGGACAAAACCGCCGTCCGTTTGGGTCGACCGGTTGGAGTTGCTCTTACAACTTATTGTTTTGAACACTTGGTAGAAATTGTTTGCGTCATTTGTATACACGTCTGCATAACGGGGAAAAGAGTGATAATACCGGATAAATGAATGAAAAATGCAGTGGAAACAATAATATTCCAATACATGAAAAGTAAAAAGTATATACAAAATGATACAACTCTGGATTAGTTTTACATGTGCTACTACAAACACAAGGACAAATGAATATGCCCGACGCTTGTGGGGCTAGGTGTGCAGTGCGGGATAAGACTTCAGGGATTTTTCGTGGCTGGTTGGAGGTATTTCGACAGCACAGGGATACAAAAGATCCAACCAGAGAAAAAAACTAATTCTTAATAGGGATGTATCAGGAGTAGCCCCATAGATCATAGCCAGAATCCATACATGCACTACCTCGTAATGGAGTACTGCTTAGAGCATGGCTATATAGAGTTCACATGTCATTTATAGCATGACTTATAGTCGGCAAGTATAATAGTTGCATATAAATAACTATTACTTTATTGATACATGATTTACCATTCACTCTCATAAAGTGTTTAGGAGCATATGCTATAGCTGGCTGTTAGTTAGTAGCCCGCTTCTTCTCCCTATTCTTCTCTTCCTTTCAACTCAAAACAAATATAATATTTTATATCTTACATCCCATCTACGTCATCCTATTATACTTGCTCTTAATCTACTAGCCCATCACACATTCCATCAGAGCTATGACCCAATGCACCAGATAACACGTCCCCTACGCCATATGCTTGAGTGGCCACTAGTGCAGTGCTTACACGCTAGGCGCTGTACTAAACAGTGTAACGTCTAGTTCTCAAGCGCTGCACAGTGACTTAGCTATTTTTAGGTAGACCAGAATATAACGATTGCCAGACGTGTAGCACCTATCAGCCAGGCATTGCACGGTGTAGTGTGGCGCTTAGGTGTCGAGCGCTATACAGAATAGTCAACTATTTGAAAAAAAATCACCAACAGTTTAGTTTGTGATTTTGTTTCAACCACAGGTCAAATTTATCGTTTTTGCCTGCACATGCAGCCACTAAACTGGAATGGAAATCCAACCACAATCGCTAGCTGCCCACGCATGACTACACGCCCAGACCCGCACTAAAGCACGTGGCACCCATCCATTGGTGCGATTTTCACTCATAAAAAAAGCCAACAAAAGGGGGAAAAGAAACCAAGTCAGGTTCAGTATATTTGATAGCGCTGAAGAAGCGCGGCGCACGCCATGCCGGTGACTGATTTCGTCTGCATTTTATCGAAATTAGCAAGAAAACGACATATATTTATATATTGGGGTTATTTCTTTTGGATTATTGTAACACCCCAAATTTTTGAGTTGGTTTTTCTTGCAAACTTTTGGCCTTTTTGAAAGGGGATTGTTTGACCTTTTCTTTTGCCCTTCTAAAATCCCTTTTTGCCAAAGTTTGTGTGTCTTCTCAAGCTTGGTTTTTAGCCTTGAAGTTCTCCTCTTGTGTTTGGCTCAAGCACAAGTTGAGATTCAAATGGAGTTGTTTGAGTTCACCACTTTTTGTTTTAAAATTCTCAAGTTTAGCCTTGACCTATCTCCCCTCCAAACTTCTTTTTGCCATGATCCCAACAGGAACAATCCTCTCCAAGACTCTCTTCACACCATGGGACAAGCATTTCATCAATTCCAGCAAGTTTGAACTTTATTGGGATTTTTCTCCTATTTATTTCACTTCAAAACAAATTATGTCTTTTATAGTGGATCTTGGCGATTTACAAAGGAACCACCTTTTTCATCTACCTATTTGACTCCAAACCAACTCTCCTAGATAGTCCTTAATACCCACAACCTAGATCCATCTTGTTTCACTGGTCCACAGTTCAAATTTTTCAAATTTCACCTGCTGCAAGTTTGGACCAGATTTGCAAAATTTGGTGAAATTTATATTTAGCTTCATCAAAAAATTCTGTGAAAAATCATGAAGCCTCTAGGTACATCAAGAGGCCACTCCACCAAAAATCAGCTCCAGAGACATTGCACAAATACCAGAATCATTTCATCAAACACCTAGCCTACACTGAACTGTTAGCTGTTAACTGAAACTGTCGACAGTTTAACACTTCGTCAGTTTCGTCAGTTTCGTCAGTTTCGACAGTCGTCGGGCGCGGCGACAAAACTCCGTCTGTATCTCCCTTGGCTCGACGCTGCACTACAGCTTCTTCTTATCCACGCGCCGCACGGTCGCTTGGCAGCTTCTGGGCGTCGGTGGCGCCCTGGCACGACCGCGCCGGCGACTGCCACGGCCACAGCGCCGGCCGTGGCGGCTGACAGACGCAACGCCGCAGCTCCATGCCGTTTCGCGCCGCCCAGACCACCCCAGTGCCCCGCGTGTCCTTCTCCATGGCCAGCGCACGCCTGGCACGCCGTTGTCGTGGCCTGGCACGCGCAGAGCGCCGTTTCTGCCGCCGACGTGCCGCACGGCCGTTCCGTCGGTGACATGTCGTAACTCTACCTCTCCTGCTAGGTTAGGCGCGGGAATGGAATCACTACAGCTCCTGGAAGATGCTCAAGCTCCTAACCCCGCCGTCCGACCACTGCAGCACCGTAATTGGCTCGCCAGACTTATCCATTCGCGGCAGCCACCTCGAGCTGCCTATAAAAGGCACCCCCGAGCTCGTGCTCGAGCACACACGCCTCCACTACGTCCCTAGACCACACCCAACCTCTAGAAGAGCCCCGAGAGGCTTTTCTTCCCCGGCTCCGGCCAGCTGCCTCCGCCTCGGGCTCCAGCTCCGTTAACTCCTGTGAGGGCTCCTCCGCCGCCGTGAGCTTGAACGTAGTACCCTGGCATCCACCTAGTCCTAACCCCCAGCCCAATTTCTCTCCAGAAACCTTCCCCGATGAGGTCCACGAACACCCGAGCCGCCGTCCGCCGGAGATAAGCTCGCCGTCGACGTGGGACTCGCCGGCACCCAACTCCACCACCGTTCGACGCGGAAGACCACCATGGAGCCATAGGTACAACTCCCCTCCCCTATCTCACCGTGGATCGACGCCGGCGATCGCCGCAGCGCCGGCGCCGGCGCGGCTCTGTTTCTTTTTCAAACCTGACAGGCGGGGCCCCTCTGTCAGTCTCTCACATCTCCCCCTCGAACCGTTTTATGTTGGCGTATTTACGCAAAGTACATTTTCCCTATGCGGGTGACGTACTACGTACCGGTTCGCTTTGTTCTTTTCTGTTCTAGCCCCTGGATCTTTTCTGTTTCATTACAGATAGGTCCCTAGACAGAAACCTTAATATCTTTTAACTTAAAAGTGATTTTGAGTTGATTCTTTTTTTGTCCATCTTGGTTTTCTGTCTAGTTTTTTGTCATATTTATGTGGAAATATTTTGAGCAACTTTATTTGCACGCGCGGTATTTATGTTAGTATATATTTTTGTTTGAATACATAGATACCGAAGGCCGTGACGGACACGCGAATCACGCCGAGTTAGGCTCCGACTTTTCTGAACCAGGCAAGCATGTTTGAACTCTTGATATGATGAGTGTATTACATGTTTGCTCGAGTAGCTCGTTCATAAGCATGATTATATGAGCATATGTGTATGGCATATTTCATGCAAGTTATGCTTCGGGAGAGTCCCGAAGGAGAATGTTGAACCACCTCGATCATATGGTGATATGATGGGGTGGAATACTGGTATCGTTGGAGTATGCCAGTAGTTGGTCAACTCAGTATCAATGGAGATCATGTCTCGATTCCGTTCGTCTCTTTTTCAGTACTATCATAGGCCGTCCGTTGGGATTACGGTCTAGTCGGTTGTAAACCACTTTCCGAGTACACACCAAGTAGAGGGGCCGGGATGAGGGTTCCATGTCCCTGGTTTAAAGCCCGTCATCCGGTCAGGGGGCATGGGTGTTTCCGGTTGGGACCGAGAGGGGGGCACCCCTTAGAGCGCGCATATATAAATTTGATCCCATGCTATTCGAGGTTGTAGCCTCCCCGTCTTAAAGTTTTCCGTGAATGTCGTCGCGGGAGATTCCGGACGACAGGATGTTAAATGGGTGTGTACTGGTTAGTTGGGTTTCTGCTAAAACACCGTAGACGGGGCTAGCCCACGTGGCTAGTAGAACCCGTTGGCTATGAGTTATTAGTACAAGCTCTGCAGAGTTAAAATTCTTTCAGTAGCCATGTTTATGGCCTAGGATCTATATTAAGGTCAACCCGGTGACCGTCTCTAGTATATTCTGGTGAGTAGCTAAAACAGTGTTGTCATCAGGTTCATTTGGTAAATGAACTCACCACCATCCCTGTATTGATTTTACTTTCCGAAGTATTTCATTATTATATCCTGTTATTTATAATCCCTTTATGTGATGTCTCTTAGACGTCCGACTGTGACATTCTTTTTATTTGTAAGCCTTTTATGTGATGTCGCTCCGACGTCCGACTGTGCCATTATTTTTATTTATAAGCCCTTTATGTGATGTCGCTCAGACGTCCGACTGTGGCATTCTTTTTATTTATAAGCCCTTTATATGATGTCGTTCAGACGTCCGACTGTGGCATTCTTGTTATTTATTTTTACTATAAGCCCTGTATGTGATGTCGCTCAGACGTCCGACGGAGGCATTCTCGTTACTTACTTTGGTTATAAGCCCTTTACGTGGTGTCGCTCAGACGCCAGACTGTGGCTTGTTATCATTTATTATTTTCCTACGAGGCGTCACCCAGACCCTCGTTTGTTCCCGTTATTTTTATCTTTTGGATCTCGGGAGGATTACCGCCCGACTTCCAGTCTTTACTTTCAGTGCATTCATATTTTGTACCGGTTGCATTTTTGATGGAATACTCATATGCATTCATGTTGGCATTTGTTATATCTTAAGTCCGAACAGTCTTGCGAGTACATTCAAAGTACTCACCTGGCTTGTTGATTTGGCCAGATGTGGACGAAAGCGATCTCATGGATGAAGAGTTCGATAGCGAGTCCGACGCTTAGAGGAGTCCCAGTCAGTCTCTTGCGATCCTGGAGTTGATAACTGTTTTATAACCGCTTCCGCCTACCACCAAATAAATTCATCGGATCTCACTCTGACACTCGATGACCTGTAAAATATTGGAGTCACGCCACCCACTTCACTGTGACATATTCCACCGCCTTTTATTACGAGTCAGTAGTATGTCACGCTGCCTTGTGCCATATCCGCCTCTACATAGTATATTGGCACGCTTGTAATAAAATCCGTTGAGCCATCCCTTGCTCAACCTTGTATAATATTCAGTGTACTGGAAATTGTGTATCAAGGATTTGTCTGCCAGCAGGAATTTTATTCCTCGCCGGTTTAATAAAGCAATCGGCCTTCCGGTAATTATTTTACCGAAGGACCGGTGGCGACAACCTTGGTATCAGAGCCAGGCTGACTGTAGGAAGCCACTAGGTGCGCTCGCTAATCGGTTATTAGCGAAAATCTGCTTTTCAGCATTTTTACATCTGTAGAAATTTTCTGTTGGTCAGCATAAATTTATGGCCTGACTATTCGGAATTTTTGTCTACTCTTGTAGATGGCCAGCAACGACTGTGATGCACAGGTGTTCGCCAACATTCCTGAGGGGTTTGTCAAGCTCCTCATCGCCATCACCAAAGTCGCCATCGGGCCATCCACACGTCCGAATTTACACTCTACCGCCACAAGCTCAACGACAGCATGTCTATGCATCAGGATGTGGTACACTTCAAAGATGGGCGTTCTGAAACGCGCCGCCTTTGATTTGTGGGCAGAGCCATGCCTACGGAGAGGCATGCTATGCAGATGGCTGCCCGTGAGGCGATAGCTCGTCTCCGGGACATTCTGCCTTCGATGAAGACTCGTCGCTTCCGTTACCTCCCATGCCACGTGCCTTATACATGTCACTATGCATTTGCATGTGCAAATGGGGAGCGTGACGAAGCCATTGAATCAATGGTTGAATACCTCAAGGCACTTGAGGCAGCCTTTGATAATCTGGTGGATGATCTGGTGGCCGCCCGAATGGAGATGGTCCAGAGTGGCTCCGCCAACAGGAGGGAGCTGCTCCATACTGCACCACCAATGACTTTAGTCTCGTCTGCCGCATCCTATGCACCTTCCATTGTAGCCACAGCTCGCCGTCTGCCTACCACTGAGGAGTTTGACCAAGTCATTGCTCCCACTCCTGTCAGAGCTGCACCGCCTGCTGCACCTGCTTCGACACCTCGTACTCATACTCCGCGTCTGGAACCTATCAGTGAGGAGGAAGTTGAGTCTCCAGCACCACTGGGCCTTACCATCGGCAGGCCGAGGGAAATCTTCAACATCTCCGACTAAGCGCGTGTTTTCGCGCCGCGCCGCGCTCGCTTGTAATATTTGTGCGATATGTAAAATAGGTTGTTGGGAGTAGTCTGTTTGCGCATCATGTAGGACCTTGGAGGAGTGCACTAGTTTCAAATAACATGTCAGGATGTGTACGCACACCCTGAGTGACGTATGTATAATTAGGATCTGCGTGTAACATATGTACTAGCAGCCTTCTCCGTGCACAATCGACCAGTTTATTTCAAAAATCTTTTTCGAGCTCGTGTTTGACCGCTTTTGCAAAATCTTGGTTTATTTTGCTGCTCGGTTCTTCTCAGGTTTTCTGCTTTGTTACCCTAGAGTAAGAAATGACTCGTCCCTGGACATGTTCCATGCCAAGTCCGCCGGAGGAAAACTATGGCACGCAGACAAACAACAATTTCTCACAGGGGCAGTCAAGTCAGCAGGGCAGTGAGACAGCATTTTCTCAAGTATGTCGCCTTTACGAGCAAAGTCAGCAACAGCACCAAGAAATGATGAACCATGTCATTAACATGGGAAATCACCGCGAACCATACCAGCAGCACTCAAAATTGTCTGCATTTCAGAAGACGCGTCCAACAACATTTTCACACACAGACAAGCCTCTTGAGGCCGATGACTGGCTTCGAGACATTGAGAGGAAGTTAATCGTGGCACAATGCTCAGACCGTGAAAAAGTCTTGTACAAACCGCATTACCTCACGGGAGCAGCCGTGTCATGGTGGGAAAATTTTCTGCTTATGCATCCCGACATAAATAATATCACCTGGGAAGATTTCAAGGAAGGCTTTCGTGGGGCACACATCCCTAAGAGTATCATGAAAATCAAGAAAAGAGAATTTGATGATCTCAAGCAAAGAGGCATGACAGTACAGGAGTACAACAGTCAGTTTGCGCAGTTATCACGATATGCCAACGAAGAGCGAATGGCAAAAAATAAAAAGATGGAGAAATTCATGAATGGACTGGCACCAGCACTAAAATGCCAGTTAGTCGTACACACATTTCCAGATTTCAAGACATTGGTGGACAAAGGCATTACACTGGAAAATGAACGTCGCAGTCTGGAAGACATCCGCAAGAGAAAAAGGGATCAGACCAACCACCCCCGCAACAACAAGAATAAAATGAATTTCCAGAGGAACATTGTGAACAGACCCACGACCAACGACACACGTCCAAATATGAATTTTCATGCAAGAGACAAGGATTTCACCTATCGCCCGGGTGTTACCTGCTATGCATGTGGAGAGGAAGGACACTATGTTAAACAGTGCCCTAAGCCAAGAAACTCTGCGCCAAAGCCGATCAGCAACGGGAACAATTCCGCGCCCAAGCGTAACAATTTCAACCCCAATAACAATCACAGGAAAGGCCACCTGAACCATGTGACTAAGGAGCAGGCACAGGATGCACCGGATATCGTACTCGGTACGTTCCCTGTCAACACAATACCTGCCACGGTTTTGTTTGATTCTGGAGCTTCTCATTCGTTCATTTCGAAGAGTTTTGCTTTGCAACATGGTTTTTCAATGCTTCCATGGGGAAAATCAATGACTATCAAGTCCCCCGGAAGTAAGCAGATCACTCAAAATTACTGCCGAGGTTTGACCATTGAGATTGAGGGATTAAAATTTCACGCAAACCTCATCGTGTTGGAAAACAAAGGACTGGATGTTATCCTTGGTATGGACTGGCTGACCACCAACAAAGGATTTATCGACTGCTTCAACAGAACAGTGATTCTTACTCATCATCATGGGAAAACAATAAGAGTCGCAGCTCAGGAGAGACCAGTATCTCGGCAACCAAAATTAAACAAAGTTGATGCATCTGAGTTAAGCAAGGTTCCAGTTGTATGTGAATTTCCGGACGTATTTCCCGAGGAATTACCAGGCATGCCGCCAGACAGAGAAATAGAGATCATTATTGAGCTAGCACCAGGAACCACACCCATATATAAGAAACCCTACAGAATAGCGCCATCCGAGTTGGTTGAATTAAAGAAGCAAATAAAGGAATTGCTGGACAAGGGATTTATACGGGCCAGCTCCTCGCCTTGGGGCTCGCCGGTATTATTTGCCAAAAAGAAGGATGGGACCATGAGGCTGTGTATAGACTACCGAGCGCTCAACATGGTCACAATCAAAAATAAATATCCGATGCCACGGATAAATGATTTATTTGACCAGCTCGCACAAGCCAAGGTTTTCTCAAAAGTTGACTTAAGGTCAGGTTATCATCAGCTGAAGGTACGCACAGAAGATATCCTGAAAACGGCATTCACCTCAAGATACGGACTTTATGAATTTACAGTGATGCCGTTCGGACTGACGAACGCCCCCGCATATTTCGTTCACCTCATGAATAAGGTGTTTATGAAATTCATGGACAAATTTGTGGTGGTATTTATTGACGATATTTTGGTATATTCCAAAACACCGGAAGAACATGCGGAACACCTCCGCATTGTTCTGGGAGAATTAAGAAAACACCAACTTTACGCCAAATTCAGCAAATGTGAATTTTGGTTGAGACAAGTGGGTTTCCTAGGACACGTATTAACGCAAGAAGGAATTGCTGTGGACCCAGATAAAGTCAAGGCTGTACTTGGCTGGAAGTCGCCAGCCAGTGTAACGGATATACTCATTTTCCTCGGTATGGCCGGATATTACAGAAGGTTTATTGAAGGATTTTCCACCATAGCCAAACCAATGACCCAGCTACTCAAGAAGGATAAGAAATTCGAGTGGACCGAAGCATGTGAGAAAAGCTTCCAAGAGCTCAAAAAGAGGTTAACGACAGCCCCAATATTAATTGTGACAGACATACACAAGAGCTTCGAAGTATATTGCGACGCATCCCGGAAAGGCCTCGGATGCGTACTGATGCAAGAAGGCAAAGTAGTCGCCTACGCATCCCGGCAATTGCGAAAACATGAAGAAAATTATCCTACTCACGATTTGGAGTTGGCAGCAGTCATTCATGCACTCAAGGAATGGAGGCACTTCTTACTTGGAAATCGCTGTAAAATATATACGGACCATAAGAGCCTCAGCTATATTTTCACACATCCAGATCTAAATTTACGACAACGACGCTGGTTGGAACTGGTAAAAGATTACGACGTTGGTATCCACTATCACCCCGGGAAAGCAAACGTAGTAACCGATGCTCTCAGCCGTTACCCCAGCCAGAACAGTGGCAGCATACAGAACCCGAGACCCGAATTTCAGCGAGAATTTGCCAGACTCAACCTAATAATGGTCACGGAGGGCGAAGTATCCAAGCTAGAAATACAGCCTACACTGATATAGCAGATAAAGAAGGCTCAACTCGGACACCCCAGCATCGAAGGAATAAAGAGAAAAGTAAGTCAAGGCGAGGCTTTAGAATTCACCATAAACAGTGAAGGAATATTATGGTTCGGAGACAGACTTTGCGTACCCAATAGCAACGACCTCAAACAGCAAATTCTAGCGGAAAGTCATACCGCTCCATACTCAATCCACCCTGGAGGTACAAAAATGTACAAAGATATTCAGGAAAGATTTTGGTGGCACAGCATGAAGAGGGATATAGCCACATTTATTGCATGCTGCGATTCATGTCAACGCATTTTTGCCGAGCACCAAAAACCCGCAGGGCTATTACAGCCAAATAAGATACCAGAGTGGAAATGGGATGATATCGGAATGGACTTCATTGTTGGACTACCACGGTCACAACACGGTAACGACGCCATATGGGTCATCACAGATAGACTGACCAAGGTGGCACATTTCATACCCGTCAAGACAACACACACCACTCAAAAGCTCGCCAAGCTTTACCTCGCCCGGATAGTATGCCTACATGGTGTGCCGAAGACTATAATATCCGATAGGGGCACTCAGTTCGTCTCGAAATTTTGGGACCAGTTGCAGCAAGCCCTCGGAACGCAACTAACATTCAGTACGGCTTACCACCCCCAGACTGGAGGACAAACGGAACGAGTAAATCAAATACTCGAAGAGATGCTAAGGGCATGTGTCCTCACCTATGGGGCCAGTTGGGAGGAAAGCCTATCATATGCAGAGTTTGCATATAACAATAGTTACCAAGCTAGCCTGCAGATGGCACCTTTCGAAGCATTGTACGGACGAAGATGCCGTACCCCATTGAATTGGTCAGAAACAGGGGACAGCCGCATATTCGGCCCCGATATGTTAAAGGAAGCCGAGGAGAGAGTAAAACTGATACGGGATCGACTCAAGACCGCCCAAAGCCGACAAAAGAGCTATTACGATCAAAAGCATCGGGAAATAAGTTTCGAGCCCGGTGACGACGTTTACCTGCGTGTGTCACCGATGAGAGGACTACAATGATTCAAAGTCAAAGGGAAACTAGCACCACGATTCATCGGACCCTTCCGTATAGTTGCACGAAGAGGCACAGTAGCTTACCAACTGGACCTCCCCAAGGAATTGTCCGACGTCCACGACGTGTTCCACGTCTCGCAACTACGGAAGTGTGTAAGCAACCCAGAGAAACATGTGTCACATGAAAATCTTGATGTGCAACCAGATCTTACATACCGAGAACACCCAGTGAAGATTTTGGAGGAGTTTGAAAGGAGGACCCGTCAGAAAACAATAAAATTTCTCAAAGTTCAGTGGAGTAATCACACAGAGGATGAGGCAACATGGGAAAGGGAAGATTTCCTTCGGACAGAACATCCGCACCTATTTGAGGATCAGCTAAAATCTCGGGGACGGGATTTTTCCTAAGGGCGTAGGTGTTGTAACACCCCAAATTTTTGAGTTGGTTTTTCTTGCAAACTTTTGGCCTTTTTGAAAGGGGATTGTTTGACCTTTTCTTTTGCCCTTCTAAAATCCCTTTTTGCCAAAGTTTGTGTGTCTTCTCAAGCTTGGTTTTTAGCCTTGAAGTTCTCCTCTTGTGTTTGGCTCAAGCACAAGTTGAGATTCAAATGGAGTTGTTTGAGTTCATCAATTCTTGTTTTAAAATTCTCAAGTTTAGCCTTGACCTATCTCCCATCCAAACTTCCTCTTGCCATGATCCCAACAGGAACAATCCTCTCCAAGACTCTCTTCACACCATGGGACAAGCATTTCATCAATTCCAGCAAGTTTTAACCTTATTGGGATTTTTCTCCTATTTATTTCACTTCAAAACAAATTATGTCTTTTATAGTGGACCTTGGTGATTTACAAAGGAACCACCTTTTTCATCTACCTATTTGACTCCAAACCAACTCTCCTAGATAGTCCTTAATACCCACAACCTAGATCCATCTTGTTTCACTGGTCCATAGTTCAAAATTTTCAAATTTCACCTGCTGCAAGTTTGGACCAGATTTGCAAAATTTGGTGAAATTCATATTTATCTTCATCCAAAAATTCTGTGAAAAATCATGTAGCCTCTAGGTACATCAAGAGGCCACTCCACCAAAAATCAGCTCCAGAGACATTGCACAAATACCAGAATCATTTCATCAAACACCTAGCCTACACTGAACTGTTAGCTGTTAATTGAAACTGTCGATAGTTTAACACTTCGTCAGTTTCGTCAGTTTCGACAGTCGTCGGGCGCGGTGACAAAACTCCGTCTGTATCTCCCTTGGCTCGACGCTGCACTGCAGCTTCTTCTTATCCACGCGCCGCACGGTCGCTTGGCAGCTTCTGGGCGTCGATGGCGCCCTGGCCCGACCGCGCCGGCGACTACCACGGCCACAGCGCCGCCCGTGGCGGCTGACAGACGCAACGCCGCAGCTCCACGCTGTTTCGCGCCGCCCAGACCACCCCAGTGCCCCGCGTGTCCTTCTCCATGGCCAGCGCACGCCTGGCACGCCGTTGCCGTGGCCTGGCACGCGCAGAGTGCCGTTTCTGCCGCCGACGTGCCGCACGGCCGTTCCGTCGGTGACAGGTCGTAACTCTACCTCTCCTGCTAGGTTAGGCGCGGGAATGGAATCACTACAGCTCCTGGAAGATGCTCAAGCTCCTAACCCCGCCGTCCGACCACTGCAGCACCGTAATTGGCTCGCCGGACTTATCCATTCGCGGCAGCCACCTCGAGCTGCCTATAAAAGGCACCCCCGAGCTCGTGCTCGAGCACACACGCCTCCACTACGTCCCTAGACCACGCCCAACCTCTGGAAGAGCCCCGAGAGGCTTTTCTTCCCCGGCTCCGGCCAGCTGCCTCCGCCTCGGGCTCCAGCTCCGTTCACTCCGGTGAGGGCTCCTCCGCCACCGTGAGCTTGAACGTAGTACCTTGGCATCCACCTAGTCCTAACCCCCAGCCCAATTTCTCTCCAGAAACCTTCCTCGACGAGGTCCACGAACACCCGAGCAGCCGTCCGCCGGAGATAAGCTCGCCGTCGACGTGGGACTCGCCGGCACCCAACTCCACCACCGTTCGACGAGGAAGACCACCGTGGAGCCATAGGTACCACTCCCCTCCCCTATCTCGCCGTGGATTGACGCCGGTGATCGCCGCAGCACCGGCGCCGGCGCGGCTCTGTTTCTTTTTCAAACCTGACAGGTGGGGTCCCTCTGTCAGTCTCTCACATCTCCCCCTCGAACCGTTTTCTGTTGGCGTATTTACGCAAAGTACGTTTTCCCTCTGAGGGTGACGTACTACGTACCGGTTCGCTTTGTTCTTTTCTGTTCTAGCCCCTGGATCTTTTCTGTTTCATTACAGATAGGTCCCTAGACAGAAACCTTAATATATTTTAACTTAAAAGTGATTTTGAGTTGATTCTTTTTCTGTCCATCTTGGTTTTCTGTCTAGTTTTTTGTCATATTTATGTGGAAATATTTTGAGCAACTTTATTTGCACGCGCGGTATTTATGTTAGTATATATTTTTGTTTGAATACATAGATACCGGAGGCCGTGACGGAGACGCGAATCACGTCGAGTTAGGCTCCGACTTTTCAGAACCAGGCAAGCATGTTTGAACTCTTGATATGATGAGTGTATTACATGTTTGCTCGAGTAGCTCGTTCATAAGCATGATTATATGAGCATATGTGTGTGGCATATTTCATGCAAGTGATGCTTCGGGAGAGTCCCGAAGGTGAATGTTGAACCACCTCGATCATATGGTGATATGATGGGGTGGAATACTGGTATCGTTGGAGCATGCTAGTAGTTGGTCAACTCAGTATCAACGGAGATCATGTCTCGATTCCGTTCGTCTCCTTTTCAGTACTATCATAGGCCTTCCGTTGGGATTACGGTCTAGTCGGTTGTAAACCACTTTCCGAGTACACACTAAGTAGAGGGGCCAGGATGAGGGTTCCATGGCCCTGGATTAAAGCCCGTCATCCGGTCAGGGGGCATGGGTGTTTCCGGTTGGGACCGAGAGGGGGGCACCCCTTAGAGCGCGCATATATAAATTTGATCCCATGCTATTCGAGGTTGTAGCCTCCCCGTCTTAAAGTTTTCCGTGAATGTCGTCGCGGGTGATTCCGGAGGACAGGATGTTAGATGGGTGTGTACTGGTTAGTTGGGTTTCTGCTAAAACACCGTAGACGGGGCTAGCCCACGTGGCTAGTAGAACGCATTGGCTATGAGTTATTAGTACAAGCTCTGCAGAGTTAAAATTCTATCAGTAGCCATGTTTATGGCCTAGGATCTATATTCATGTCAACCCGGTGACCGTCTCTAGTATATTCTGGTGAGTAGCTAAAACAGCGTTGTCATCAGGTTCATTTGGTAAATGAACTCACCACCATCCCTGTATTGATTTTACTTTCCGAAGTATTTCATTATTATATCCTGTTATTTATAAGCCCTTTATGTGATGTCGCTTAGACGGCCGACTGTGGCATTCTTTTTATTTGTAAGCCTTTTATGTGATGTCGCTCAGACGTCTGACTGTGTCATTCTTTTTATTTATAAACCCTTTATGTGATGTCGCTCAGACGTCCGACTGTGGCATTCTTTTTATTTATAAGCCCTTTATGTGATGTCGCTCAGACGTCCAACTGTGGCATTCTTGTTATTTATTTTTACTATAAGCCATGTATGTGATGTCGCTCAGACGTCCGACGGAGGCATTCTCGTTACTTACTTTGGTTATAAGCCCTTTACGTGGTGTCGCTCAGACGCCCGACTGTGGCCTGTTATCATTTATTATTTTCCTACGAGGCGTCACCCAGACCCTCGTTTGGTCCCGTTATTTTTATCTTTTTAGATCTTGGGAGGATTACCGCCCGACTTCCAGTCTTTACTTTCAGTGTATTCATATTTTGTTCCGGTTGCATTTTTGCTGGAATACTCATATGCATTCATGTTGGCATTTGTTATATCTAAAGTCCGAACTGTCTTGCGAGTACATTCAAAGTACTCACCTGGCTTGTTGATTTGGCTAGATGTGGACGAAGGCGATCTCATGGATGAAGAGTTCGATAGCGAGTCCGACGCTTAGAGGAGTCCCAGTCAGTCTCTTGCGATCCTGGAGTTGATCACTGTTTTATAACCGCTTCCGCCTACCACCAAATAAATTCATCCGGTCTCACTCCGACACTCGATGACCTGTAAAATATTGGAGTCACACCACCCACTTCACTGTGACATATTCCACCGCCTTTTATTACGAGTCAGTAGTATGCCACCCTGCCTTGTGCCATATCCGCCTCTATGTAGTATATTGGCACGCTTGTAATAAAATCCGTTGAGCCATCCCTAGCTCAACCTTGTATAATATTCAGTGTACTGTAAATTCTGTATCAAGGATTTGTCTGCCAGCAGGAATTTTATTCCTCGCCGGTTTAATAAAGCAACCGGTCTTCCGGTAATTATTTTACCGAAG
Source organism: Secale cereale (assembly GCA_902687465.1). Classification (NCBI taxonomy): domain Eukaryota; kingdom Viridiplantae; phylum Streptophyta; class Magnoliopsida; order Poales; family Poaceae; genus Secale; species Secale cereale. The sequence continues at coordinate 816,581,804 of LR738715.1, forward strand.
GACCGGTGGCGACAATTATTGTCCACATGAATGCATAGTGCTAGTTTACTGTTTTTATTGTTTTGGTTTATTCGGTGTATTGTTTTGGGTTACAATTCATGTACTATTTCGGTTTATGATTTCGGTGGGTTAATGTTTTGGTTTATTCTGGTATTGGTCTGTTTCACTGGTTTTACTGCTCCGGATCGAGGGAGGAGTAGTCTTAGTTTTTTTTGATTTTTTTATTTCTTTCAGATTCTGTTCACGTAAATGCATAGTGATGTGTTTTCTGGTTTATTCAGGTGTATTGTTCTGGTTTAAAATTGAGTTACTTTTTTGGTTTTATGGTTCATGTGGGTCAATGTTTTCGGTATATTTAGGTGTTGTTTCGTTTTACTGGTCTTATTGCTCTCGATTATTCGGGGTTGTTGTTTTGGTTTATTTTGGCTATTGTTTTGATTTGTAGTCTTGAGTTTATTCGTATAATATTCGGTTCTTTGTTTGGGTATTTGTTACTTTATACTGTTTCAGTTTATGGTTCGGATGGGTTAATGTTTTCGGTTTATTCTGGTCTTGTTCCGTTTCACTAATTTTATTGTTCCGGGTCGAGGGAGGAGGAGTCCCAATTTTTTGTATTTTTTTTAATATTTCGCCTAGATTACTGTTCACACGAATGCATAGTTCTATTTTACCTTTTTTTATTTGTTTTGGTTTATTCGGTTGTAGTGTTTTGGTTTAAAATTTGGTTGTTATTTCAGTTTTATGGTTCGTGTGGGTTAATGATTTTGATTTATTTAGGTGTTGTTTCATTTCACTGGTTTTAATACTCTGGGATATTCGGAGTTGTTGTTTCGGTTTATTTGGATTATTGTTTCGGTTGGTAGTCCTGAGTTTATTTGGATAATGTTCTGATTTTTTTCGGGTATTCATTAGTGCACTTTTAACTGTTATTGTGTTGTTAAAATGGGCAGTAATCAATGAAGAACTTATTTTTCCCATAAATAATTGTTCATGCAAATATACAGTTCCAGTCTACTGTTTTTGTGCCCTGGCAGCACTATCATCGAAAATTATTAGAAGACGATTAAGGCGGATATGCGTTGGTATGCCAGTGTTAAGAAATGATGTATAGAAAATTCTAAATCGTAACTCTCTATATTAGATGCCTGTGTTGAGAAATAATGCAAAGAAAATTGTAAATCCTAACTCTCTATATAAGGACGCGAGGATGAACGTAGGGGTGACAAATGATGTGTATAAAATATCCCTGTTTTTTCTTTAGAAAAATACACATATTTTTCTTCAGTGAAAGCTAAAAGGAGCGAGGGAAGAAAATCAGACTATTTGTCATTGTTTAAGCCAAAGTATTGGTTATCCGAGATGACTGTTAACCTACGGCAACTATTCACACACGGTTACTGTTCGCATAAGATTACTATTCAAACAGTCACTGGTCGTAGACGTGTACTATTCACAGATGATTACTGTTCATGTATGGTACTGTTTATCTCTACAGTTCACGAATATGCACAGTAATAATTCAAAAAAAAAACCAGAATAAGATAATCCTTCCAGAAAATGCACAGTACTAATTCATCCGCGCCCCGTGTGGATTACGTGAGTGTGATGAGGTGCTGCAGCGCCCGCGGAACCGGCGGCGTGTGGACATGTAGGGTGCCCTCCAGCGCCTGCACCACTTGCGCCATGGTTGGGCGCTGTGCCTCCTCGTCCTGGATGCACCAGGATGCGACGCTGCACACCAGCTCTAGCTCCTCTGGCATCACGTCGCCACAAAGCCGCCGGTCGGCTACGGTGCCCACCTCCCCCTCCACGACCTTCCGGGCGGCCCATACGGGGAAGAAGGTTGACGACCCATGCCGCCCAGTCCCCGCCGCATCCTCCACCTCGTTGTACCCCTCGGAGTTGCGACGTCCCGAGATGAGCTCGAAGAGCACCATCCCAAAGCTGTAGACATCTGCCTTGGCACTGATGGGCTGTCCGGAGATCCACTCCGGCGCGAGGTACCCAATGGTGCCCCGCATCGTCGTGAGCGCACGGCTGAAGTCCCTCCCCACTAGCTTCGCCATTCCAAAATCAGCGATCCTCGGGGACATGTCCTCGTCCAGCAGGATATTCTCCGGCTTGATGTCGCAGTGTATGATGCACTGACGGCAGCCGTGGTGCAAGTAGGCCAGACCTCTCGCCACGCCGACCATGATGCAGTACCGATGACGCCAGCTCAGGCACGCGCCGTTGCCAAAGAGGTAGCCATCAAGGGAGCCTCTGGGCATGTACTCGTACACGAGCATCTTCTCATCACCCGACGAGCAGAACCCAATGAGCCGGACGAGGTTCACATGCTGGATAAGCCCGAGCGTGCTCACCTCCGTCCGGAACTGCTTGTCGCCCTGCCGCCAAAGACTTTCCAGCTTCTTCACTGCCACTTGGACTTGGGTTGTGTTGGCTCCTTTTTGCTCCATCAGGATGCCGCGGTACACCGAGCCGAAGCCGCCGCCACCCAGCCGCTCCGAGAAGTTATTGGTGGCGGCACGAAGGTCAACGTAGCTGTACACGGTCAAGGACGACCCCTTCTCGTCTGGCATGCGCGCCGGTCGCCTCCTCCGGGCCAGGAGAATCCTCCAGGCTAGTATCACCGACGCGCCAAGTGCGGCAACACCTACTAATGTCATGCCAAGAACAAGCCAAGACGATCTCCCCCCTTTCCTGTCCGCGCTGTGGAGGTCTCGCAATCCTGTTGCCGAGAGCCGCAGATAAAGGTTTGACCGGGAGACGCCGGATTCCGCGTAGAGCTGCCGAAGGTTGTGAAGCTCTCCGTGCCAGACGGCGCACCTCCCGGCGGAGAAGGTATAGGCCTCGCAAGAGCAGCTCCTTTGGCAGGCGGACTCACACTCTGCTTTGCTCTGGGCAGCGCCCACGGCGAGCGAGTCGTCGGGGAGCTTCACGTGCCGTAGCACCACGAACCCGTCCGTCGTCGAGCCGTTGTATGGGCACCAGAGCGGAGCGCTCCGGCGGCACCCACCGCTCCAGTCGCTGACCATCCAGTCCCCCTCCGACGCGGGAGCGAACCCGGGTGGGCACCTGCACGACGGCTGGTTACTCAGGTCGCAGACCCCGAACGCGCCGCAGAGCGCGTACACGTCGCACTGCACGGTGGGCGCGGACCAGAAAAGTTGCCAGTTCTGGCTCGCGGGCACCCAGATGTACTGCTTCGTCTGGCCGGTTAGTTCGAGCACCATGCGCGTGATGGTCGTGCTATTGTAGAGCGCGTTGCTGACGCGCCGGTACGCCGGCGTCTCGACGTACGTCTGGTTGAAGAGGACGTTCCTCGTCGCCTCCGGCATGGTCGCGAAGAAGCGCCCAGTCCAGACGCCGCTGCGCCAGTACGTGCGGGACTGGTTCCACATGTAGAAGAACTCGCTGGTCCCGTTGGGATCCACCGTGTCGGTGAACATCCCCGGCGCAGGGTCTTGGGCGTTCCGCCACGACGTCAGCACCTGGTACTCGCCGGTGAGCTTGTTCTCCCCGAGCCACGCGTCGGGAATCAGCGTGTCCGTCGGGTGGTCGAAGCTCTGCCACAGCACGCTAGAGGAGTTGCTGCCGTCCAGGAGGACAAGGTTGCCGTTGTCGCGGATCTCCGCCGTGTTGTTCGAGCCCGGTGACGACGACGACAGGTTCGATGACCACACGACGACCGGCGAGGCGGAGGCAGCGGTGGGACCGACGAGCTCGAGGTTACCGTCGTCGGCAGAGAGCCGGAGCTGGGCCGAGGCGACGCCGGAGCCGGACAATGGAGTCGCGCGGTTGCCGACCCAGACGACGGTCTGGCCGGGGATGTTCTTGTACCAGATCCCGAGGTAGAACCTACCGTCGGAGCTGCCAGCGGGGCTGAACAGGCCGAGCTCGAACTTGCCCTGCGCCGAGACCAGCGTGTCGTTGCCCTGCAGCGGACGCCGCGCGGAGATCGCCGCTGCACCCGGAGCAGGGGCGAAGCACAAAGCAAGCGCTGCGAAAGTGGCAATGATCAACGACATGGTCATGGTGATCGGTGGATGGCAGAGACGGGTCGAATTTACAGGCTGCAGGTGAATGGCAGAGACGGGTCGCAAGAAAAACAATACCGCGAGCGACGCATGCGTGATGACCATTCGTGCATTCGTCTGTCAAAAAGGAGCAAGGGGATATTTACCGATAGAGAATATGGGACAAGTAGCTTAAATGCATGGCTGGTGTGGCGTTGAATTGGTCCGTGGCATGAGCGGCCACAGCCTTGCCGCGAGACCGCGATTTCTACCATGGTGTGGAACGTACGAAGCAGCTAGAAATCTGGAAGGAAAAGTTTGTAATTGTTGAGTTTAATTAACCCATGTGTTAATTATGGAGAATCTCCACTATCCCTAACCATCATCTACGAAGGACACAACTGTTCGTTCGTGTCTCTTTGGACCATCGCGTCTGTTAGATGTATCCCCTCGGGGTTATATATACTTGTACTCAATTATCAATGAATACAACCCTTCACTTTACGTTCCTGTCTATGGTCTCTCTCGTTTTACTTTCTAACACGTTATCAGCACCTAGTTTGTACCGTGAGAAAAAAAAGGGCCATTAGGGAGACAGCGGTTACCCAGATGCTCGGTTCTCAAGCAATGATGACGAAGACGCGAACGACTCCTGCGCGAGGGGAAGCAGCAGCCGCGACTGAGTCATCCTAAAGGCAACTTCAGTCGCGGCGGCAACGACGCGCCTACATGCATTCATACAAGAAATCGATCAGGAGAATGCTAATTTCTTGGACAGAAGGAGAAGAAGAAACAATCCGTGTCGCTGGTAAGATGCCTCACTTCATTACCATCGTCGCTGGACTGGTGGCGGCGCTCGTCGCCCGCGCGACCGCGGCGATGCCTAGCGCACACGCCCATGACGCGACACCTTCCAGTGAAGTACGCGGCTCCCAGCACGGAGCATGCACTGGCCCTCCGCCCAACGGTGCTCCTTTCGGCGTGCCCCGTAACACATGTTGCATATGAGATAGTTTTCCAAAGTGTCTTGTACATGACAAACTTGGCACTCTCGCCTAGGCATCGAGACATTGGGTTGAAACTGAAACTATCAGCAATTCCAATAGTTTATGATTATTATGATGCTAAATTCTAACAACATTTGGATTATATGTGCACTACAAGTGACACAGGGAAGCTAATTTTGAGGCCCGCACACCTTAAAGTCTACGCTGAACCACTCAGACTCCTTCAGTGCATCAAGTCGAGGTAAGTGGCTCTTCCCATCCATTGACTAGACTATTCAGGTATTCCATGGTTCTAAAAGACATATCTACATGATGGTCTTAAGTGTGTGCTTTATTCACACGAAACCATTGGCTTTATCCTGACATTGATTTCAAGCAAATCGGATGGACAACATTGAAAAATTCTCCTTGAGTGCCTTCTCTATGGCTCTCGGATTGAAGTTTAGCAATTTGTCTTAATGTCTAGACTCAAAATGGTTTGGTAGAATTCCATCCAAAGAATTGAGCTCATTGCATGATCTTTACTTTGAATTGTAACTTACCAACTTTACATTGGAGTCATGTAGTCTTACACACTCATGACCAAACTGCATATATTATTCCCCTCTATCTTTGATACGTGAAAATCTATCAAGTATTTCCCATTTGCTGTACTTCGGTTACATACCGATATCATCACCCGGCATACATCATTGGCCCCTCAACATATAGTTGGGATCTATGTGAGGAATAATTGTATTACCTTCAATACCTCAAGCCCCTAACATGGGGAGTTATTCAAGGCCAGTATGCTGATTCAATGAGGAACATTTCCAGGCATTAGGGGGAGATTTCAAGTACCATAAAGAATGCCAGGAAATTAGTGGAATGTTCAACACATTTCTGTCTCAAATCCACGTAATCAAAGATCTGAACCATGCGTTAGAAGATTTGCAACACATTGCAAATAACCTGCCAGATTCATTTACTGACTAGAAATGTGGCACGCAGTCCTACAATCCTACAAAACTATGTCGGAAAGAGTGAAGGTACCAACTAAAACCACTCAACTCCCCGTTCAAAGCAACAGGGGGGAAGTACGACAATAGTGCATCAGGATTCAGCTTCTTGCAAGCAAGGATATCAAGGCCTCTGAATCAGTAAATGCATGTCAACTTTACGTTGGCAGACACCTAATGGGTAGTATACACTCAGTGGAAGGGAAACCTCCACCAACCCAGGTCATAGTGCACACAATGACTGGGACATCCAAATAGCCAACTCAATCGCATTGGAAAATCGCGAGCAGTCACCATGGGTAACGATATTTCCATCAACTATATATTGATATATAGATTCTGGAGAATCATATAACCGGAAGTCTATAATTGTCGACATACATTTCTCAACTAGATTGCAAAACCTTACAAATGATTCAGATCCAAAGACCATGACCATGGCAAAGTGTGATCAACACTCGGACTGAACTGAAGCAAATGGATCTAGGTAGAAATGATCTTGCTCAATAATGGGAAGGTATTCATAAGCAATACCTACACCAGTTTTCTTCTGGAAACAGAATTGAGAACAACGAGGTGGTGAAACAAAGAGCAAGTATTGTAGCACAAAGGTTCATGAGGATACCCAACTATTCTCCAGAGGTGAAATCTCATTCTGATAACTTATATCATTGGCAGTTCAAAATCATCTACCTCTGCAGTTGATAGATGTAGTTATCACATATCCATGTGGATCACTAGATTCAGACATATATGGTTGATTCCTGATGGAATCTCACTTCTGAATCGAAATGCAATACGCAATATACATTGTGTAAAATCAATAAGTCACCATATGACTTATTATTATTGTCGGTACATTTGGTACAACCGACGTAGTGAGTTCCTTATTCACAAGGATTATTCCTACAATGATGATTATCCATGTTTGTGTGTCTGCAATGACGACACATGTAATCATCTAAATGACGGATTTTAAAATGAAGGATTTTGGTAAACCAAAATACCGCTTGTTACTACAAATTGAGCAATTTCATTCATACATTATGATATACTATGTTGTCTATATCCATAATATATTGGAGAAATTCATTATGGACAAATCATATCCATCCATAACTCTCATGATAGTTCATTCTCTAGACGTAGAGAAAGACCTATTTAGACCAAGAGATGATGGAAATGAAATATTGGGACTCAATGTTCCATAATGCCATTGGATCCACCAAACACAATTGGTTGGTACTCAAGAATATCTTTCGATATCTCCAATGCATCAAACATTTTATCCTGGGTTTTTAGTCTCGCAGAAATGTCAACACCGATATCATTGGGTACATCGATCAGATCCCCACTATGTCAGATCGTTGACAAGCTTAGTGTTCCTACTAGGTGTGGTAGCCATCGTATGGAGAGTCTTCGAAACAGACCTCATGGCTACATCCACCAACCATTATCTCAATGATAATGTTTCTTGTGTTGTCCGGATGCAAACATGTTACATAATAAGCAATATTTTTATATTGCATATCTTGCAAGTCAAACCATATGACTGATTTGTTCATGGAGTCTCTACCAACTTCATCATTCCAGATATATGTTATTGGAATTGGTGTGTGACGGCTTCGAAATTTGCAAGAACCAGGGGGAGTATCTTCATGAATTGTTCCTGTTCAATGCATTATATTATACTCTTTTTCCCTTCACGAGTTTACTATATAGGTTCTCATAAAGGTTTTTAATGAGGTAATATCAACATGAGATCATATGTCATACTTTCAGTTTCCCCATCGGGGTTTTTAGGAAAGTATATACGATATATTTATTGTCCTCCGAACTCTATGGGTTTTCTCGTATTGAGTTAAAAAGAGACCATAATCATTATATGTTGCATTATTTTCTCCTTATTTTTTCCACTGGGTTTGAAGGAGTTTTAGCAACATATCAAACACTATACTCTTCACATTTTTCCCACAGGGTTTTTGAGGAGCTTTTATTTAAGATGATGATGTCTACGAGGATAGCGTAGATTAGGGGGAGTGTTGAGTTTAATTAACCCATGTGTTAATTATGGAGAATCTCCACTATCCCTAACCGCCATCTACGACACGACTGTTCGCTCGTGTCTCTTGACCATCACGTATGTTGGATGTATCCCCTCAGGGCTATATATACTTGTACTCAATCATCAATGAATACAACCCTTCACTTTATGTTCCTGTTTATGGTCTCTCGTGAGAAAAAAAGGGCCATTGGGGAGACGGCGGTTACCCAGATGCCCGGTTCTCAAGCAACGATGACGGAGACGCGAACGACTCCTGCGCGAGGGGAAGCAGCAGCCGCGACTGCGGCATCCTGAAGGCAACTTCAGTTGCGGCGGCAACGACGCGCCTACATGCATTCATACAAGAAATCGATCAGGAGAATGCTAATTTCTTGTCTTCTTGTGATTAAGAAATAAGAAGAGTTCCTCTGATCCGTTGTGTTTTTCTCTGATCCGTCATGCCCGGCCGGTGGAGAAGGGTGTTAGAAAGTAAAACGAGAGAGACCATAGACATGAACGTAAAGTGAGGAGTTGTATTCATTGATGATTGAGTACAAGTATATATAGCCCCGAGGGGATACATCCAACAGACGCGATGATCCAAAGAGATACGAACAAACAGTCGTGTCCCTCGTAGATGGCGGTTAGGGATATTGAAGATTCTCCATAATTAACACATGGGTTAATTAAACTCAACAGTAATCAGTGAAGATTTTCGACCATTTGGACTGGGCCGCCAAAGTCACATGTACATCACGTGTGTAAGGGAAGGTACTTAGTTTTCAGTGGCGGGTCTTTCTTTTATTCCCAAGTATATTTCGCGACATCTTGAGACAATTCTCAGGAGTCAAGATAGTGAATGCAGCGGGATGGCTCAGCTCACCACTCGCTTGACTGCTATCGTCTAGCGAGAAGACGTTTCAAAAGTCCCTCTAAAAGATCAAGAGGAAGAGTGTGTTAAGAATTAATTATGTTTAATTAATGGGATAATCTCCTTTTGTAACAAACGTGCGGTTAGTATGTGCTAACCATCGCGTCCCTCTCTCCCGCCTGTTGCAAGGAACACGTCGTTCCGGATGCATCCCTTCGGGGCATAAAAATTGTAAGGACATATCATCAGTAACGAAGAGATTGTTACTATTCATTTGTTTTGTTTTCTATCACGTTATCACGCACGTCTCTCCGCAAAGAGCGAATAGGCCAAAGGAACTTCACCGTCCCCGGCGAGAATCGAGGCAGCAACTCTGGCAGTCTCATGTCCGGCGAACTCCATGGAAGAGAAAATTGCTGGAAGAATAGAAGGCATCGGTTACGTACGATCTTCACGTTCAAACAATAGCGACCAAGCGACCCAGACTTAAATGCATGGTTGGTGTGGCGTTGAATTGGTCCGTGGCATGAGCGGCCACAGCGTTGCGCCCTTGCCGCGAGACCGCGATATCTACCATGGTGTGGAACGTACGAAACAACTGGAAATCTGAAAGGAAAAGTTTGTAATTGTTGAGTTTAATTAACCAATATGTTAATTACGGAGAATCTCCTCTATCCCTAACCGCCATCTACGAGGGACACAACTGTTCGCTCGTGTTTCTTTGGACCATCGCGTGTGTGTTCAATCCCGAGGGGATACATTGATGATTGAGTACAAGTATATATTGATGATTGAGTACAAGTATATATAGCCCTGAGGGGATACATCCAACATACGCGATGGTTCAAATAGACACGAGCGAACAGTCGTATCCCTCGTAGTCTCGTAGATGGCGGTTAGGGATATTGGAGATTCTCCATAATTAACACATAGGTTAATTAAACTCAACAGTAATCAGTGAAGATTTTCGACCATTTGGACTGGGCCACCAAAGTCACATGTACATCACGTGTGTAAGGGAAGGTACTTAGTTTTCAGTGGTGGGTCTTTCTTTTATTCCCAAGTATATTTCACGACATCTTGAGGGGAGTAACTTAATATGTTACCTTCACATAGCGCTTTTCAATGCAGAATGAATCTACAAGACAATAAATGAGCATCTGTATGTTACTACACATATGACACTTCCCACTATAAAGGTAGTAACATATGCATGTTACTAGTCTAAGTTACTCCCCACTATGACTAGCCTAACAAGCCTAACCATCTCTCTCTTCTTTAATTCCCTGCCACATAAGCATGTTTGCGAGTCCCAAGTGCATGATATTACTTATGTTACCCCCACTATGGCTAGCTAAATCACTGCCGCCGGCCCTTCCCCACCGTGGTGGCGGTGGACCCCGTTCCGAAAAGGGGTGGACCCGGTCGCATGTGCACGACAAAGCACAGACGCCATGATGTCGGTCCTTGGCAGATGGTTGTGGCGCACAATGGAGCGAGACATCGGCCGCGGGGTGGCGATGCAAGCCATGACAGTGCGTGTTGCCAACACGTCGCCTTGGCAACGACAGCAAGGCACGTGGGAGGATGCATGGTGCGAGGCGACGACGGTCCAGTGGGCACAAGGGACGCTTGTCGGCAACCGCCACGGCGGCAGGAATGGGCATCCGCCATTACTAGGCTCAGTTCTGTTCGCACACGAACATGTCACCGTGTACCTCCAACGTTGAGGGTGATGCGGCACAGCTCACGTCGAAGGAGACCCGTCCAGAAGCATGGTACGCAGGCAATCCAGCAGGTGCTTTTGCAGACTCGAAACCCCAAACACCTGGGAGGGACCCCATCAGGGCGCGCGGCTGCTATGGGCTGCCCTAGGTCAACCTTGTCGCCCCTGGGGCCTCGAGGTTCGCCGCCCTGCAATGAAGAAGAATGAAGGAAGAACGGGAAGAAGAAGAACTAGGGTTAAGGATAAAAGATAAAAGCTAAAACGTAGTAGATTCATTGTTCGATTGTGTTTTGTTCAATCGACCATCACCTCTCATCTATTTATGAGGCAGCTGGACTTCCCATACAAGAAGGGACTACAACTCGTTCAAATCCTTCCAAAATTAGCCGAACTCGGATTAGGTATGTGTGAGACAGCAACTCGGTTTTTATGCTTCATAGGCCAAAGACAACCTCCGACGAAGATGCGCCCAAAAGAAAATTTAACCATTTCGACAAGACGAACAACTTTCGTGTTGAACGTTTTCGACGAGAGACCATCTTGAGGTTTTTTTTGGATATTTTCCAGATTCTGCAGCAAAGAAATCCAAATCTGGACGAACATCCCGGGAGTGTCCGGCCATCCTCGAAGAAATCCAAAACCCAGATGATTATTTCCGGAGTGTCCGGCCATCCTGATGCAGTCGCGCTTTTTTGGCTCTAACTTTTGCACACGAACTCCGATTGAGACGTTTTTATATCAAAATCAACCGCTTCGACGAGATGCACAACTTTCATGTTGAAACGTTTTCCATTTGCGGCAATCTTAATTGGGTTTCAAGCAATTATTTAATCTGGTGTCAACATGAATATCTCGGAACTTGTCATAACTTTTGCATCTGAGCTCCGTTTTAGACTATCTTCATATCCATCTTCATCTTCTCGAAGAGAGCCATCCCATGGTGGCTCTAAATAATAAGTTTGAATTAAACTTGACATAGCTTCAAGATACTCTTTATAATCGTGCCATTTTTGAGCGTCAACACATGCGCCCCTGTTTTTGGGCAAAGCTAGCGTGCCGAACAATAACTTGTACTGTGTTGGTTCTAAGGACGATGTCAACACTTCATCGGCCATTTATATGCATAGGGCGATAATTATATATCGGCCATTCTATTTTTTGAATCCTTGATGCACTTGGGAGAAACCTTCTCAATTTCATTAACAATCCGATGATAAAGTTCCACAGATATGTATCTCAAGGTCATCCTCCGAACCATATTGTTCACCATTTTGCTAGGATTTGGTAGATAATCAAAAATAAACTTTATCCAATCCTTACTTTCGCCTGCATAAAAATTTCATTAGTGGGCGAAGCTGTGGACTTCGGTTCTGCCTTACCTATGTTGACGAGACTAGGCATCGGCTATTGAGAGAAATGAAATACACCATGATTAATATAGTAGCTGAATGCTTGTTGTGCCAACTATTTCGAATTGTCATGTCTAAATATATGAACAATTTTAAATCAACCCAAGGTAAATTTTGCATCTAGACATACCCCAAGATAAACTATAAGTGATTCGTCACAACATTGATAACCCTTGTATATTTGTTGCACTACTCATAACGAATCACCGAAAGCCTCAATTTGTATAACACCTATAGCAAGTAAAAGATTCAATTCGAATAACTATGCATATTCGACTTTGATTAATTGTGCAAAAAAAAAATCTAAGCAGCATGAGGCTTCAAAAACAGTGCCATAAGGAGATATATAAACAATACCAATACTTTGGCCATGCTACGAATTGGACTATCAGATCTCCGTAGTACTAGAGAGACAAGGCTAATATCAATATTATACATGTCATTAAACTGATGTTCAGTAATAAAATCAGCTATGGTTTGGCCTCTTATAGATCTTAAAGATGCATAAGACAAACCATATCCAAACAAAGTATAAGCCTACTAGCCAATTCTGCAACTATGTATTTGTCTAAGCATCATATATTCAATGACACCGGTCATGATTTCTCAACTCCACTCAATCATAATATAGGCATTGAACATATAAAGGATGTTGGGGTGCTAGGCACAACCACCGGCTCCACGTACGCTTTGAGTAGTGCATGTCGAGCAAGCGCATCGTGCGAGAGAAAAAACAGCGCAAGCTCGTGGACCCATCGCAACAAGCAGGATTGGGCAGCCCTCTCGTGAAAATATCTTCTCGCTCTTCCCTAAAAATATATACCTCCTCGCTCTCCATCATCCCGCTCCTCTTCTCTGTGCCGCCGCCGCCTCCGCTGCCCCTCCCACATCTCCTCGTCCCCTACATGGCCTGCTACTTCTCGAGCTTGCGTTGTATTCCCTCGAAGAGGAAAGGGTGATGCAGCGCAGTAGCGTAAGTATTTCCCTTAGTTTTTGAGAACCAAGGTATCAATCCAGTAGGAGACCACGCGCGAGTCCTTCACACTTGCACAAACAAATAAGAACTTCGCAGCCAACGCGATAAGGGATGGTCGATCCCTTTACGGCCACATACGAAATCTGATAGATAGGATAGTTTGATATTTTTGGTATTTTTGGATAGAAGAACAAAAAGTAAAAACAGCAAAGTAAAGTAGATTATAGATTGATATGTTGAGAATAGACCCGGGGGCCATAGGTTTCACTAGTGGCTACTCTCATGATAGCAGAATTCTACGGTGGGTGAACGAATTATTGTCGAGCAATTGATAGAAAAGCGAATAATAATGAGAATATCTAGGCATGATCATTATATATAGGCATCACGTCCGTGACAAGTAGACCGAAACGATTCTGCATCTACTACTATTACTCCACACATCGACCGCTATCCAGCATACATTTAGAGTATTAAGTTCATAAGAACATAGTAATGCTTTAAGCAAGATGACATAATGTAGAGGGATAAATGTAAGCAATATGATATAAACCCCATATTTTTATCCTCGATGGCAACAATACAATACGTGCCTTGCTGCCCCTGCTGTCACTGGGAAAGGACATCGCAAGATTGAACCCAAAACCAAGCACTTCTCCCATTGCAAGAACTATAGATCTAGTAGGCCAAACCAAACCAATAATTCGAAGAGACTTGCAAGGATATTATAATCATACATAAAAGAATTCAGAAAATAACCAAATATTTCTCATAGATAATCTTGATCATAAACCCACAATTCATCGGATCTCGACAAACACACAGCAAAAAGATTACATCGAATAGATCTCCTCGAAGACCGAGGAGAACTTGGTATTGAGATCCAAAAAAAGAGAAGAAGCCATCTAGGTACTAACTATGGACCCGAAGGTCTGTGGTAAACTACTCACAACTCATGGTGAGGCGATAGTGTTGATGTAGAAGCACTCCGTGGAAGATCCCCCCTCCGGTGGAGCTTCGGAACAGGCCCCAAGATGGGATCTCACGGGAACAGAAGGTTGCGATGGTGGAATTAGGATTTTCTCTGTTGCTTTGATGTTTTCAGGGTACATGGGTGTATATAGGAGGAAGGAGTACGTCGGTGGAGCAACATGTGGCCCACGAGGGTGGGGGCGCGCCCACGGGGAGGGGTTAGTCCCAAAAATAATATAAAAGTGTATAATAAAGCCCATTAAACATCCAAAACATCATATATAATAGCATGGAACAATAAAAAATTATGGATACGTTGGAGACGTATCACGGCCCACCGTGCTGCCATCAGCATCATCTCCGAGGCGATAGAGGCGTAGCTCAGGCCCGGAGACCCTGCCGGCGTGGGCGCTCCCGCACCAACGTCCTCCATGGTATTCTGTGTTCTCCAATGCCTTCGTCGAAATGTATCTCCTTCTCTTTCTCCCATGCCTCCATGGGACGAATCATGATGGATCCAAGCTGCCGACGCCTCTTCATTGCTGCCATGGACAAGCCCTCGCCCAGCGACCACCTTCATTCAGCTAGCGGCAGGCAGCAATGGCCAAGTCCTAGGTGCACCCAGTGGGGAGGCGACAATGGCAAGGGCGGCAGGAGACGCAGATACTACCTTCCTCCTCTCCGTGCCATCTCTCTTTTCCCATGCCCGCATCGAGATGTCAACGAGGCCTTGGCTCGAGGTGGCGTGTAGCAGATTCTTTGATCGTTTTATGTTAAGATCTTGCCCCCGTCCCCGGACTTACTGATTTTGTAGGGTTCTTGCGGATAATAGGGTTTCACTACTGGAATCAGCATATTTGCCGTTCGCCAGCTCTTTGTCGTCAGCTAGCGGACGACAAAGGAAGGCTTTGCCATCAGCCACCTTTTTGCCGTCCGCTAGCAGTCAAGCACTTGTTTTCATACTCAATTTTTTCAAACCTTTCAACTTTCACGCACTCTGGGTGGAATAGAGTGGTGGTTGTGGAGAAGACAAAAAGGAGGAAGATAGTCTCACATCGACTAGGCGTATCAACGGGCTATGGACATGCCCATCAATAGATATCAATGTGAGTGAGTAGGGATTGCCATGCAACGGATGCACTAGAGCTAAAAATGTATGGAAGCTCAACAAAATAAACTAAGTTGGTGTGCATCCAACTTGCTTGCTCACGAAGACCTAGGGCATTTGAGGACGCCCATCGTTGGAGTATACAAGCCAAGTTCTATAATGAAAATTCCCACTAGTATATGAAAGTGACTAAACATGAGACTCTCTATCATGAAGAACATGGTGCTACTTTGAAGCACAAGTGTGGAAAAAAAGATAGTAGCATTGTCCCTTTTATTTCTTTTTTCTTTTTTTATTTTCTTTGGCCTTTCTTTTTCTTGGCCTTTCCTTCTTTTTTTTTCTTTTTTTTTCTTTGGGATAATGCTCTAATAATGATGATCATCACACTTATATTAATTTACAACTCGACATTAGAACTCGATACTAGAACAAAGTATGACTCTATATGAATGCCTCCGGCGGTGTACCGGTATGTGCAATGAATCAAGAGTGACATGTATAAAAAATTATGCATGGTGGCTTTGCCACAAATACGATGTCAACTACATGATCATGCATGGCAATATGACAATATGAACTGTGTCATATGAACGGAATGGTGGAAAGTTGCATGGAAATATATCTCGGAATGGCTGTGGAAATGCAATGATAGGTAGGTATGCTGGCTGTTTTGAGGAAGGTATATGGTTGCTGTTTTGAAGAAGGTATATAGTGGGTGTATGGTACCGGCGAAAGTTGCGTGGTACAAGAGAGGCTAGCAATGGTGGAAGGGTGAGACTGCTTATAATCCATGGACTCAACATTAGTCATAAAGAACTCATATACTTATTGCAAAAATTTACGAGTCATCAAAACAAAGCAATCAACGCATGCTCCTAGGGGGGAGGTTGGTAGGAGTTAATCATCGCACGGCCCCGACCTACACACAAAGGATGACACTCTACAAATACCTCATGCTCTAACTTTGTCACATAGCGGTTCACCATACGTGCATGCTACGGGAATCACAAACTTTAACACAAGTATTTCTCAAATTCATAATAACTCCACTAGCATGACTCTAATATCACTATCCCCATATCTCAAAACAATCATCAAGTATCAAACTTCTCATCATATTTAATGCACTTTGTATGAAAGTTTTTACTACATTCATCTTGCATGCCTATCATATTAGGACTAGTTTTATAACCAAAGCACATTACCATGCTGTTCTAGAAGACTCTCAAAAGGATATAAGTGAATCATGAGAGATCAACAATTTCTACAAAATAAAATCACCACCGTGCTCTAAAAGATATAAGTGAAGCACTAGAGCAAAACTATTTAGCTCAAAAGATATAAGTGAAGCACATAGAGTGTTCTAACAAATTCTAGACCATAATTATCTCTCTCAAAAAGGTGTGTCCAGCAAGGATTATTTTGGCAAACTAACAAGCAAAGACTCAAATCATACATGACGCTCCAAGTAAAACACATATCATGTGGTTAATAAAAATATAGTCCCGAGTATAGTTACCGATAGATGAAGATGAAAGAGGAGATGCCTTCCCGGGGCATCCCCAAGCTTAGGCTTTTGGTTGTCCTTGAATTTTACCTTGGGGTGCCTTGGGCATCCCCAAGCTTAGGCTCTTGCCACTCTTTGTTCCATAGTCCATCAAAGCCATACTCAAAACTTGAAAAGTTCACAACACAAAACTTAGCCAAAAATCTCGTGAGCTCCGTTAGTATAAGAAAACAAACCACCACTCAAAGGTACTGTAATTAATTCATTCTTTGTTTATATTGGTGTTAAACCTACTGTATTCGAACTTCTCTATGATTCATATCCTCCAATACTACTCATAGATTCATCAAAATAAGCAAACAACACACGAAAAATAGAATCTGTCAAAAACAGAACAGTCTGTAGTAATCTGTAACTTTCGCATACTTTTGTAACTCCAAAAAAATTGAAATAAATCGGTATACGTGAGGAATTTGTCTATTAATCATTTGCAAAAAGAATCAACTAAATAGCACTCTCTAGTAAAATCTGGTGACTATTCTAGTGAGCGCTAACGTTTCTGTTTTTTACAGCAAGATCATATAACCTTCACACAAGTCTTCCCAAAGGTTCTAGTTGGCACAAACACTAATTAGAACACAAAACCACATCTAAACAGAAGCTAGATGCAATATTTATTCCTGAACAGAAGCAAAAAAAAGAAAATAAAATTGGGTTGCCTCCCAACAAGCGCTATCGTTTAACGCCCCTAGCCAGGCACGATACAAGGATAGATCTAGGTATTGCCATCTTTGGAAGGCAATCCATAAGTGGCTCTCATAATAGATTCATATGGTAATTTAATTTTCTTTCTAGGAAAGTGTTCCATGCCTTTCCTTAACGGAAATTGGAATCTAATATTTCCTTCCTTCATATCAATAATTGCACTAATCGTTCTAAGTAAAGGTCTACCAAGAATAATAGGACATGAAGGATTGCAATCTATATCAAGAATAATGAAATCTACGGGCACATAATTCCTATTGGAAACAATAAGAAAATCATTAATCCTTCCCATAGGGATCTTAATAGTAGAATCCGCAAGATGCAAATTTAAAGAACAATCATCAAGCTCATGGAAACCTAACAAATCACACAAAGTTTTCGGGATAGTGGAAACACTTGCACCCAAATCACACAAAGCAAAGCATTCATGATCCTTAATTTTAATTTTAATAGTAGGTTCCCATTCATCATAAAGCTTTCTAGGGATAGAAACTTCTAGTTCAAGTTTTTCTTCATAAGATTGCATCAAAGCATCAACTATGTGTTTGGTAAAAGCTATATTTTGGCTATAAGCATGCGGAGAATTTAGTACGGATTGCAACAAGGAAATACAATCAATCCAAGTGCAATTATCATAATTGAATCCCTTGAAATACAAAGTAGTGGGTTCATCACTGTGCGAAGTTTTAATCTCTTCAATCCAACTTTTAATAATTTTAGCATCAAGATCTAAAAGCTCCGAATCATTAGGACGCCTTTTAATTAAAGTAGACTCATCTCCAGTCCCATCTTTATCAAGATTCATACTAGAAAACAAGGATCTAATAGGAGACACATCAATAACTTTCAAATCTTCATCTTTATTTTCATGATAACTAGAAGAACACGCTTTTATAAAGCACTATTTTTTAGCACGCATCATAGCGGTTCTTTCTTTGCATTCATCAATGGAAATTCTCATGGCTTTGAGAGACTCATTGATATCATGCATAGGTGGAATAGATCTAAGTTTCAAGGAATCGACATCAAGAGTAATTCTATCCACGCTTCTAGCCAATTCATCAATCTTAAGCAATTTTTCTTCAAGCAAGGCATTGAAATTATTTTGCGAATTCATAAACTCTTTAACACTAGTTTCAAATTCAGAAGGCATCTTTCCATAAGAGTTATTGTAGGAATTACCATAATTATTAGAGGAATTACTAGGAAAAGGCCTAGGATTAAAGTTTCCTCTATAAGCATTGTTACCAAAATTATTTCTACCAACAAAATTCACATCCAAATATTCATTATTATTTTCAATCAACGTGGATAAAGGCATATCATTAGGATCAGAAGAAGTACTCTTAGCAGCAAATAATTTCATAAGTTCATCCATCTTTCCACTCAAAACACTAATTTCTTCGATAGCATGCACTTTTTTACTAGTAGATCTTTTGGTGTGCCATTGAGAATAATTAACCATAATATTATCTAGGAGTTCGGTAGCTTCTCCTAAGGTAGTTTCCATGGAAGTGCCTCCTGCGGCCGAATCTAAAAGATTTCTAGAAGCAAAATTCAAGCCAGCATAAAAGTTTTGTATAATCATCCATAAGTTCAAACCATGTGTAGGGCAATTACGTATCATTAATTTCACTCTCTCCAAAGCTTGTGCAACATGCTTATGATCTAGTTGCTTAAAATTCATAATATCGTTTCTAAGAGAGATAATCTTAGCAGGAGGAAAATACTTAGAGATAAAAGCATCTTTGCACTTATTCCACGAATCAATACTATTTCTAGGCAAAGAGGAAAACCAAGTTTTAGCACGATCTCTAAGTGAAAACGGAAATAGCTTCAATTTAACAATAACATTATCCGTATCCCTCTTGTTTTGCATATCACACAAATCAACAAAGTTGTTCAGATGGGTAGCGGCATCTTCACTAGGAAGGCCGGAAAATTGATCTTTCATGACAAGATTCAACAGAGCAGCATTGATCTCACAAGATTCAGCATCGGTAATAGGAGCAATCGGAGTGCTAATAAAATCATTATTGTTGGTATTGGAGAAGTCACATAATTTGGTATTGTTCTGAGCCATAGTGACAAGCAAGCAATCCAACACACAAGCAAACAAGAAGCAAGCGAACGGCAAACACACGACAAAAAGAAGGGCAAATAAAACGACAAGGGTGAAGTGGGGGAGAGGAAAACGAGAGGCGAAAATGCAATGCGAAGGATAAGGGTTTGTGATAGGTAGTTGGTATATGACTTTTGCGTAAGCCTCCCTGGCAACGGCGCCAGAAATTCTTCTTGCTACTTCTCGAGCTTGTGTTGTATTCCCTCGAAGAGGAAAGGGTGATGCAGCACAGTAGCGTAAGTATTTCCCTCGGTTTTTAAGAACCAAGGTATCAATCCAGTAGGAGACCACCCGCGAGTCCCTCACACCTGCACAAACGAATAAGAACTTCGCAGCCAACATGATAAGGGGTTGTCAATCCCTTTACAGTCACTGACAAAAGTGAGATCTGGTAGATAGGATAGTTTGATATTTTTGGTATTTTTTGGATAGAAGAACAGAAAGTAAGAATAGCAAAGTAAAGTAGATTGTAGATTGATATGTTGAGAATAGACTCGGGGGCCATAGGTTTCACTAGTGGCTTCTCTCATGATAGCAGAATTCTACGATGGGTGAAAGAATTACTGTCGAGCAACTGACAGAAAAGCGAATAATTATGAGAATATATAGGCATGGTCATTGTATATAAGCATCACGTCCGTGACAAGTAGACCGAAATGATTCTGCATCTACTACTATTACTCCACACATTGACCGCTATCCAGCATGCATCTAGAGTATTAAGTTCATAAGAACAGAGTAACGCTTTAAGCAAGATGACATGATGTAGAGGGATAAACTCAAGCAATATGATATAAACCCCATCTTTTTATCCTCGATGGCAACAATACAATACGTGCCTGGCTTCCACTGCTGTCACTAGGAAAGGACACCGCAAGATTGAACCCAAAGCCAAGCACTTCTCCCATTGCAAGAACTATAGATCTAATAGGCCAAACCAAACCAATAATTTGAAGAGACTTGCAAGGATATTATAATCATACATAAAAGAATTCAGAAAAGAACCAAATATTTCTCATAGATAATCTTGATCATAAACCCACAATTCATCGGATCTCGACAAACACATCGCGAAAAGATTACATCGAATATATCTCCTCGAAGACCAAGGAGAACTTGGTATTGAGATCCAAAAAGAGAGAAGAAGCCATCTAGATACTAACTATGGACCCGAAGGTCTGTGGTAAACTACTCACAACTCATGGTGAGGCGATGGTGTTGATGTAGAAGCACTCCGTGGAAGATCCCCCCTCCGGTGGAGCTCCGAAACAGGCCCCAATATGGGATCTCACAGGAACAGAAGGTTGCGGTGGTGGAATTAGGGTTTTCTCTGTTGCTTCGATGTTTTCAGGGTACATGGGTGTATATAGGAGGAAGGAGTACGTCGGTGGAGCAAAATGGGGCCCACGAGGGTGGGGGTGCGCCCAGGGGGAGGGGGCGCGCCCTAGACCCTCATGCGCACCACGTGTCCTCTCTGCCTTGGTTCTCAAGTCTCTCGTGAAGATATCGTTCCAAAAATAACTCTCCCAAAGGTTTCATTCCGTTTGGACTCCGTTTGATATTCCTTTTCTGCGAAACCCTGAGATAGGCAAAAAACAACAATCTGGACTGGGCCTTTGGGTTAATAGGTTAGTCCCAAAAATAATATAGAAGTGTATAATCAAACCCATTAAACATCTTAAACATCATATATAATAGCACGGAACAATAAAAAATTATAGATACATTGGAGACGTATCACGGCCCACCGTGCTGCCATCAGCGTCTTCTTCGAGGCGATACAGGCATAGCTCAGGCCCGGATTCCCTGTCGGCGTGGGCGCGCTTGCACCAACGTCCTCCATGGTATTCTGTGTTCTCCAATGCCTTCGTCCAGATATATCTCCTTCTCTTTATCCAATGCCTCCATTGGATGAATCATGATGGATCCAAGCTGCCGACGCCTCTTCATTGCTGCCATGGACAAGCCCTCGCCCCGCGACCACCTCCATTCTGCTGGCGGCAGGCAGCGATGGCCAACTCCTAGGTCCAGCCAGTGGGGAGGCGACAATGGCAAGGGCGGCAGGAGTCGCAGATACTACCTTCCTCCTCTCCGTGCCATCTCTCTTGTCCCATGACCGCATCGAGATGTCGACGAGGCCCTGGCTCGAGGGGGCGTGTAGCAGATTCTTTGATTGTTTTATGTTAAGATCTTGCCCCCATCCCTGGACTAACTGATTTTGTAGGGTTCTTGCGGATAATAGGGTTTCACTACTGGAATCAGCATATTTGCCGTCCGCCAACTATTTGTCGTCAGCTAGCGGACGACAAAGGAAGGCTTTGCCATCAGCCACCTATTTGTCGTTCGCTAGTAGACGACAAAGAATCTTGGTCGTCCGCTAGCGAACGGCAAAGAGGGTGGGTGGCGGGCTAACGAAGATGACCTAACAGCCACTTTCTTTAATTTTGTGCCGTCCGCTAGCACACGACAAAGGAAGTGGCCATTTTAATGGCCGTTTCCCCCGGCCCCATCCTACTAGGTATGCTCTTTTCCGTCCGCTAGCAGACGACAAAGAGCTGTGTGTTGGAAATATGCCCTAGAGGCAATAATAAAAGTATTGTTCATGATAATCGTATGTTATTCATGCTTGAATTGTATTGTACGGAAACAGCGATACATGTGTGAATACATAGACCACAATGAGTCCATGGTAAGCCTCTAGTTACCAGTTCGTTGATCAACAGATGGTCACGGTTTCCTGATCATGGACATAGGATGTCAGTGATAACGGGACCACATCATTAGGAGAATGATGTGATGGACAAGACCCAATCTTGAGCATAACACGAGATCGTATAGTTCGTAATGCATAAACTTTTCAGTGTCAAGTATTTATTCCTTAGACCATGAGGTTTTACAACTCCCGGATGCCGTAGGAATACTTTGGATGTGCCAAACGTCACAACGTAACTGGGTGGCTATAAAGGTACGCATCGGGTATCTCCGAAAGTGTCTGTTGGGTTGGTACAAACCGAGACTGGGATATTGTCACTCCATATGACGGAGAGGCACCTCTGGGCCCACTCGGTAAGACATCATCATAATGAGCTCAAAGTGACTAAGGAGTTAGTCACGGGATGATGGATTACGGATCGAGTAAAGAGACTTGCCATGACGAGATTGAACAAGGTATCGGGAATACCGACGATCGAATCTCGGGCAAGTACCGTACCGATGGACAAAGGGAATAACATACGGGATTGAGTGAATCCTTGACACGGTGGTTCATCCGATGAAGATCATCGAGGAACACGTGGGAACCAACATGGGTATCCAGATCCCGCTGTTGGTTATTGACCGGAGAGTCGTCTCGGTCATGTCTGCGTGTCTCCCGAACCCGTAGGGTCTACACACTTAAGGTTCGGTAACGCTAGGGTTGTAGAGATACATGCACGTGGAAACCCGAAAGTTGTTCGGAGTCCCGGATGAGATCCCGGACGTCACGAGGAGTTCCGGATTGGTCCGGAGGTAAAGAATGATATATAGGAAGTCCAGTTTCGACCATCGGGTGATCTCCGGGGGTCACCGGGAGTGTCTCGGGACCACCGGAGGGGTCCCGGGGGTCCACCGGGTGGGGCCACCCATCCCGGTGGGGCCCCTAGGCGGCAAGGGGGAAGTGGCCAGCCCTAATGGGCTGGCGCACCACATGGGCCCTCCTCCCCATGCGCCTAGGGTTGAAACCCTAGGGGTAGGGGGCGCCACCTTGCCTTGGGGGGCAAGGATCCCCCCTGGCCGCCGCCCCACCCTGCAGATCCCATCTGCAGGGCCGGCGCACCCCCCTGGCCCCCTATATATATGTGTGGGGGAGAGGGCAGCCGCACCCTTGCCCCTGGCGCCTCTCCCCCTCCCGTCACACCCCATACTCCTTACGCAGGGCACCCGACGAAGCCCTGCAGGATTCTCCACTGCATCCACTACCACGCCGTCGTGCTGCTGGATCTCCGACGACCTCTCCTCCCCCCTTGCTGGATCAAGAAGGAGGTGATGTTGCTGTACCGGACGTGTGTTGAACGCGGAGGTGCCGTCCGTTCGGCGCTAGATCATCGGTGACGAAGAACGCGAAGAGTACGACTACTTCATCCACGCTTCTTCGAAAGCTTCCGCACCCGATCTACATAACGGTATGTAGATGCACTCTAATATGCTCATTGCTAGATGTCTCCTTAGATGGATCTTGGTGAAAGCGTAGAATTTTTTTTGAATTCTGCTACGTTCCCAACAGTGGTATCAGAGCTAGGTCTTATGCGTAGCATCTTGCACGAGTAGAACACAAAACAGTTGTGGGCGTTTGAGTTTGTTCAACTTTCTTGCCGTTACTAGTCAATCTTGTTTCGGCGGTATTGTGGGATGAAGCGGCCCAGACCGACTTTACGCGTACGCTTACGTGAGACTGGTTCCACCGACAGACATGCACTAGTTGCATAAGGTGGCTGGCGGGTGTCTGTCTTTCCTACTTTAGTCGGATCGGATTTGATGAACAATGTCCATATGAAGGGTAAATAGAAATTGACAAATCACGTTGTGGTTTTGGCGTAGGTAAGAAACGTTCTTGCTAGAAAACCTATAGAAGCCACGTAAAACTTGCAACAACAATTAGAGGACGTCTAACTTGTTTTTACAGCATGTGCTATGTGACGTGGTATGGCCAAAAGAAGATGTGATGAATGATATATGTGATGTATGAGATTGATCATGTTCTTGTAATAGGGAATCACGACTTGCATGCCGATGAACTTGACAACCGACAGGAGCCATAGGAGTTGTCTTAATTATTGTATGACCTGCGTGTCACTGAATAAACGCTATGTAATTACTTTACTTTATTGCTAAACGTTAGCCATAGTAGTAGAAGTAATAGTTGGCGTGACGACTTCTTCAAGACACGATGATGGAGATCATGATGATGAAGATCATGGTGTCGAGCCGGTGACAAGATGATCATGGTGCCCCGAAGATGAAGATCCAAGGAACAAGATGATATTGGCCATATCATGTCACTTTAATTGATTGCATGTGATGTTTATCATGTTTATGCATCTTGTTTACTTAGAACGACGGTAGTAAATAAGATGATCTCTCACTAAAAATTTCAAGAATTGTGTTCCCCCTAACTGTGCACCGTTGCTAAAGTTCGTTGCTCCGAAGCACCACGTGATGATCGGGTGTGATAGGTTCTCGCATACAACGGGTGTAAGCCAGATTTACACACGCAATACACTTAGGGTTCACTTGACGAGCCTAGCATGTACAGACATGGCCTCGGAATACGGAAGACCGAAAGGTCGAACACGAGTCGTATAGAAGATACGATCAACATGAAGATGTTCACCGTTGATGACTAGTCCGTCTCACGTGATGATCGGACACGGGCTAGTCGATTCGGATTGTGTATCACTTAGATGACTAGCGAGATGTCATTCTGAGTGGGAGTTCATTAAAATTTGATTAAGATGAACTTAATTATCATGAACTTAGTCTAAATTCTTTACAATATCTCTTGTAGATCAAATGGCCCACGCTCCAGTTTCCCTCAACTTCAACGCGTTCCTAGAGAAAACCAAGCTGAAAGACGATGGTAGCAACTATACGGATTGGGTCCGTAACCTGAGGATTATCCTCGTAGCTGCCAAGAGATCATATGTCCTTGAAGCACCGCTAGGTGATGCACCTGCTCCCGATGCGGCCCAAGACGTTTTGAACATCTGGCAGTCGCGTAGTGATGATTACTCCCTGGTTCAGTGCGGCATGCTTTACAGCTTAGAGTTGGGGCTCCAAAAACGTTTTGAGCACCACGAAGCATATGAGATGTTCGAAGAGCCGAAAATGGTTTTCCAAGCTCATGCCCGAGTCGAGAGATATGATGTCTCCGACGCATTCTACAGCTGTAAGATGGAGGAAAACAGTTCTGTCAGTGAGCACATCCTCAAGATTTCTGGATTGCACAACCGCTTGTCTCAGCTGGGAATGAATCTCCCAGATGAAGCGGTCATTGACAGAATCCTCCAGTCGCTCCCACCAAGCTTCAAGAGCTTCATGTTGAACTTCAATATGCAGGGGATGGAGAAGTCCATTCCCGAGGTGTATTCGATGCTGAAATCAGCGGAGGTGGACATCAAGAAAGAACATCAAGTGTTGATGGTCAATAAAACCACTAAGTTCAAGAAAGGCAAGGGTAAGAAGAACTTCAAGAAGGACGGCAAGGGAGTTGCCGCGCCCGGTAAGCCTGTTGCCGGGAAGAAGCCAAAGCATGGACCCAAGCCTGAGACAGAGTGCTTTTATTGCAAGAGAACGGGTCATTGGAAGCGGAACTGCCCCAAATACTTAGCAGAAAAGAAGGCCGGGAACGTCAAAGGTATATTTGATATACTTGTTATTGATGTGTACCTTACCAGCACTCGTAGTAGCTCCTGGGTATTTGATACCGGTGCGGTTGCTCACATTTGTAACTCAAAACAGGAGCTGCGGAATAAGCGCAGACTGGCGATGGATGAGGTGACGATGCGCGTCGGGAATGGTTCCAAGGTCGATGTGATCGCCGTCGGCACGCTGCCTCTACATCTACCCTCGGGATTAGTTTTAAACCTTAATAATTGTTATTTAGTACCAACTTTGAGCATGAACATTATATCTAGATCTTGTCTTATGCGAGATGGCTACTCTTTCAAATCGGAGAATAATGGTTGTTCTATTTATTTGAGAGATATGTTTTATGGTCATGCCCCGCTGGTCAATGGTTTATTTTTGATGAATCTCGAACGTGATGATACACATATTCATAGTGTAGATGCCAAAAGATGTAAAGTTGATAATGATAGTCCCACATACTTGTGGCATTGCCGCCTTGGTCATATTGGTGTCAAACGTATGAAGAAGCTCCATTCAGATGGACTTCTAGAGTCTCTTGATTATGAATCATTTGACATGTGCGAACCATGCCTCTTGGGCAAGATGACCAAGACTCCGTTCTCCGGAACAATGGAGCGAGCAACCAACTTATTGGAAATCATACATACCGATGTGTGCGGTCCAATGAGTGTTGAGGCTCGCGGAGGCTATCGTTATGTTCTCACCCTCACGGATGACTTGAGTAGATACGGGTATATCTATTTGATGAAACACAAGTCTGAGACCTTTGAAAAGTTTAAGGAATTTCAGAATGAGGTTGAGAATCAACGCGACAGAAAAATAAAGTTCTTGCGATCGGATCGTGGGGGTGAATATTTAAGTAATGAATTTGGCACACACCTTAGGAACTGTGGAATTGTTTCACAATTGACACCGCCCGGAACACCTCAACGTAACGGTGTGTCTGAACGTCGAAATCGTACTCTGTTGGACATGGTGCGATCTATGATGTCCCTCACCGATTTACCGCTATCTTTTTGGGGTTATGCTTTAGAGACTGCCGCATTCACTTTAAATAGGGCTCCGTCAAAATCCGTTGAGACGACTCCGTATGAACTTTGGTTTGGCAAGAAACCGAAGCTGTCGTTTCTAAAAGTTTGGGGTTGCGATGCTTATGTCAAGAAACTTCAACCTGAAAAGCTCGAACCCAAATCGGAAAAATGCGTCTTCATAGGATACCCAAAGGAAACGATTGGGTACACCTTCTACCCCAGATCCGAAGGCAAAGTCTTTGTTGCCAAGAATGGATGCTTTCTGGAGAAAGAGTTTCTCTCGAAAGAAGTGAGTGGGAGGAAAGTAGAACTTGATGAGGTGACAGTCACCCCTCCTGAACCGGAAAGTAGCGCAGCGCAGGAAACTGTTCCTGAGGTGCCTGCACCGACAAGGGAGGAAGTTGATGATAATGATCATGAAGAATAAGATCAAGTTACTACTGAACTTCGAAGGTCCACTAGGGCACGTTCCGCACCAGAGTGGTACGGCAACCCTGTCCTGGAAATCATGTTGTTAGACAACGGTGAACCTTCGAACTATGAAGAAGCGATGGCGGGCCCGGATTACAATAAATGGCTTGGAGCCATGAAATCCGAGATAGAACTGTCGTGGAATTAACACGGCAGATGTCCGGTTTAACGGACTTGATGATGGAACCATCGCACATGTTAGCTTTAAGGGGTTAAAAGCACACAAAGGACGCAGAGGGTTTATACTAGTTCGGCCCCTTCGATGAAGGTAAAAGCCTACGTCTAGTTTGGTTTGGTATTGCTTGGGCGTCGATGAACAGGGAGCGATTTGCTTGCCTGTCTCAACGGGTTGTTTCTTGCTTTTTCCCTGAACCGTCGCCAGGTCGTCCCTTTATATAGAGGCGACGCCTGGTTCGGTTTACAGAGTCCCGAGGCCGGCTCATACTTGTGTCCGCCTCGGTCTCTGTTCTTTCTTCCTTATCTCTCAAGTTACATCATCGGGCGGTTTACAAACCATAATTCTATACATGGGCCCTAAGATCTTATGGGCCGTAGCCTTTACTAAATATTACAACCATACAAACATATTACAATGAGCCGGTTTATACTAGCCGGTTCATACCTGCTAGTAATATCCCTGACATTAGGCCCCAGAATGATTTGAACTTTGTTCACATCAATCTCCTTTGTCTTGTATAATTTTCTTCTGTGTCTTTTCATTTTTTGTAAACCGGCCCTGACGTCATCCTCGAGAATCATTGAATCTGACCGTGACATCACTTCCGCATTTAACGCCGTGAGCTGTACTGTAGCTTTTGTTTAAGGGTTATCCCGAAAATCGAGGCGTCAAGGGATCTTTATCCGATCCTTTGCCTCCTCGAATCCCGCACCTGTCACTTCGGATCTGACTTTCTTCTTATAAATACCGCTGTCTCCATCTGTTATTCTCTTCCTCTCTCTTCTTCCTCCGTCGCTCGAGCTCAAGACGCCATTGACGCCTGAGCTCGAACCGCCGCCGTCGATCGCCGAATCCGAGACCTCACTGGCCGCTGCATCGACCTGAGTTTTGACCAGAGAACCTCCGCCGCTGATCCCTGCTGCTCCAGCTACGTCTTTCTTCTTCATTGTAGATCCGTACTTTCTAGGGTTCGTACCTCCTCCATTAGAACCTCAGTAAAAAGCTTCATCTTCGTTCGACCTAAACAAATAGTTCTCAGCAACTTTCACTTTTAGATCTTGCCCTTTAAACTTTTGCCTTTACTCCGTTGCTTCCATGCTTTAGATCTCGACATTTACACAACCTGTAGATTCATCCACTCCGTATATCGCCCTTGTAGTTCTTCCCGTATATCCTTGTGTTTATTTTTCTTTTTCTTGCATGCTCAGATCTGTTCTGCCTTAGTTGTTTGTAAAAACTTGTTTCTTTCCCTTTGTAGATCTGCTAAGTATACTCCGGTTTAACCTGTCATGCACGGGCTCTGTAAATTTTTTAAAGACAAACGCAACGGTTTAGCTCTTTCCGTATTACTGTCATAAACTGGTAGTAACATAGCTCCCTGTTATTGCCGGGTTATCCATATCATTAGTCCCTTGCTGAAACCGTTGCGTAATCCTTGTATATATCTTCTGGTTTATACTGCTGTACCTGCATAATCCGGTCTTGCACTTTATCTTTTCAGCATTTGCTCTTCTGCTGTCATGGCCAAACAATTTGTGTCTTGCGATTGGGTTCCTTCCGTTATTACGGAAGATGATTTAGTCAAAGCTGTGTCAATTGGCACTTTAGGCCCTTGATCCGTTTTGAAGTGGCGAGCTCCAGGAGGCGAGTGTCCTCCCACTCCCAAAGAAGGGGACGTCATTGTTTTCTTTGATCATATTGCTCGTGGTTTTACTCCTCCCGGTTCGAAGTTTTTCCGGGATGTACTTGCTGCCTTCCAACTCCATCCTCAGGACATCGGTCCTAACTCTATTTCAAACATCTGTGATTTCCAAGTGTTCTCTGAAGTGTATTTGCAAGAAGAGCCGTCAGTTGACTTGTTCCGAGATTTCTTCCATCTAAACCGGCGGACTGAATTTACTAGTGGACAACATCAAGAACTGGGCGGGGTCAGTATTCAGAAAAGGAAAGATGCAGTCTTTCCTCATGCCGCTCTACACACACATCCCAAGGACTGGAATAAATCTTGTTTTTACTGTGTTGACACTTCACCTGCGGGGGAAAACCCCTTGCCGGGTTATCGCGAGCACCATCTTCCGGAGGACCACCCCTTGCCACAGCGCCTCAGCTCTGCAGAGCGGCCCCGGTTTGCCTCCCAACTTTCCAAGTTAAAAGCTTTTATGGCAAATGGCTTAACCGGCGTGGATTTCATGCGCTGCTGGCTCTCTTGGAGTATCCTTCCTCTGAGTCGGCGTTCAGGCTTGATGTACGAATACTCTGGTAAACCGGATGATCCTCAGTGTTTTACTAAGGACAAACTTTCTGAGTCAGAAGTCACCGAGTCTGCCAAGAGAATGCTTAATCTCACTTTAGAAGAATGCAGCAAAACCGGGTTGGCTCCATACTACAAGAAAAATAAGCTGCCTGCGGTATGTCTTACTTTCTTTCATATATCTGTAATCCGTTCCCTTAAACCGTTCTTCGAATTTATCTTTTATCTTTTGAACAGGCTAATGATCCTTTCTGGAAAAGGAAGCCTCAGGAAAAAACTGGAAAACTGCCACGCCGGAAAACCTTTGCTTCCAAGAAGAGAAAAGCAGCTGGTGGCTCTGGTTCTCATGCTGAGGACGACGATCTGGACTCTGAGGTATAAATTAATCCGGTTCTTAACTTGCTCGCTTTTACCCATATTTGTATGTAATGATAACTTTCCACAGGAGTTGGCTGAAGGAGATAGACCGGCCGAAGTTGAGGTAACTATCCTTTCTTCCGATTCAGAACCACTTCCACAAAAAAGTCGTTGGACAGTCCGGAAATACCAGTTTTCCCATCCTTATGCTCAATTGGATCCTAATTTTCTTTTGAAGAAACAACAACATGAAGCCCTTCGCCGGACCACTCGCCATAGCGGCCTGGACGTGGAATCATCCGGAATCTCTCTCACTCCGGCTCGGAGGCGCCGTTCTGAGGTTATACTCTCTCCAACCCTCCTTCATCCCAAGGCCGGGCTTATCCGCAAACCTCTTAAACCGTCTGGTCCTGATTATCAAGAGACTCCATTATCTTCCTCCGGTGAATCGACTGCCACGCAACTTCCCCCACTGAACACTGTTCCAGGGTAAGTCTTTTTAACTTATCCGGTTTATGATTACCTTTTGCTTTATAATCTTAACCCATCTTTCGAATTTTCTTCCAGCAAGCCAAAGCCTAGCAAAAAACCGAAAGCCAACAAACCCACTGCTGAGACTAATATTGATGATCCGGCGGTTGATCCGGCAACAAACGTCCCCCCAGAAGGCGAGCCCACTATTCCTCTTGAGAATCCTGCGCCTACGGATCATATTTCAATGCCCGAGAACCCTACTGCTGATGATGTTCATGAGCCGCCAAGTACTGCCTGGGCCAATTCTCCTCAGACCAATCCGGCATCTCCCAGTCCGGTTCATACTGCGGCTCCACCAACAGCACCTGCTTCTCCAGAAGTTGAAGTGACTGGCACTGCTTTTACTGCTCCAGCTGAGCCCACTGTTTTAGCAAAACATACGGCTAAAGCGGAGAAACTGCATAAAGACAAGGGAAAATGGAGTACCGAGCTATCCAGCCTAGATGACATGAGTGACCAGGAGCTCTATTCCGGGTACTTGAACCGGCTCCACACCAGCCGAGATTATGAAGCGGGCTTGGTTAACATGATGAAAGAAAAATATGAAGTAATCCTTTCCTTCTAACTTTGTGCTTTTGATATGCTTCTAACTATCTCATAGTAGCCCCCAAGTTCCGGTTTAGCTGCGCGTTGAAGGTGAACCGGAACTTATAACTTGAACAACTGATCTTACATTAGCCCCCAAGTATCAAGTAGATAACTTGGTTATGTATTTGATACTTGTAAGAGTTTCTTCTGATACTTCAATTATCCATTAGCCCCCAAGTGTCAAGTAGACAACTTGCTTGTGTGCTTGAGACTTTAGTCTTTGAATTGCTGCTGTTTACTGTTTGAGCATCCTTGCAGGCTGATTTAAACAGGAATGCTGATGAAATCAATGAACTCCGGAGTCGTCTTGCTGAAACGGAGGCTGCTGCTTCTAAAGCCAAGAAAGATCTGAAGCTGAGTTTGAAGACTGCCGAACAGCTGAAGAAATTCTTTGAAGAAGAGCGGGCTGCCTTTGAGGTTCACAAGAAAGAGCTGGAGAAAAGGGCCAAAGATGCTGAAGAAGCGCTTAATCCGGTTACTGAAGAATTAACCGGTTTAAAGCGGCAAATAGAGTTGATGACCTCTGCAATCTTCGGTAAGTATCTAATCTCCATTCCTCCTTTCATCTTTGTAATCTTCCATCTGTGCCGGTTTAACTTTGATAATCATCTGCAGAGCGCCGTGTCACCCACCTTGGGGATGACTTACGGAAAAAAACTTAAGGCCTATTACACTTTGGTCGAGCAGCTGTATTCCGGCTCTCAAAGAATCATAAGTGCCACATCTTTCAGTAAACCGGCCCCCACGACCATCCAAGGTACATTAGAAAAGTTGTCTGTTTTGCCAGTGTGTTTGGAGGAAGTCAAGAAATCTGCTGCTCGAGCCGGTGCCCTCATGGCGCTTACCAGAGCCAAGGCTTGGGTTCCGGACTTTGATCCGGAAGAAGCTTTAAATGGGTGTCCAAATACCAAGGAAGACGGATCATCGTTTACTGCAAAGGATCTCTATGCTTTGACAAAGGAGATGCGTCCTCTTGCCAGCAAACTTGCGGCCGAAGCAGATTTATCCAGGTATCATCCAGGGTATGACTTGCAAAACGAGCGGGTGGAGCGGCCGGTTTATGAAACCGTCAATCTAATCCCACCAGTGCGTCCTCATACATTCGCTCCAGATATCGAACCGTCAGAACTCATCAACGAAGAGATGTATTTTCGTACTTTAATGAAAATCGATTGGTGCACCCCGGATTTCCAACCGCTTCAAGAGGAAGAGGAGACTCCAGATCAAGTTGACGCCCAGCCGTCGCAGCAGGAGGGAGCATAGCTCATAGTTTAATGTTTGCAATTGCAGTCTCATTTATCGAACAATCTTTAATCCGTCAGGCTTGCTATGCCTTGTAATAGGATAGCTCATAACATTGTCCGTTTTGATCCGGATACTCCAACTTCTCGTTTTATCATTGCCAGTTTGGTTTGATATGAATTGTCTTATATATCACATGTTCCTGCATATACAATATTTGAAAATTTGTCCTAACGGTTTGACCGTTGGACCCATTAAATTGTTCTCATGATATATCAAATAAGTATATACTCATATCATAAACAACTCTATACCTGAGACCAAGTATGCTCAATACTCTTAATCCGGTAAAATTTAAAATTTCTTGATGAAGACCTTCATGGATCCAATAACAAACCCGGGCTTGATAAAAGACACCGGTTTATATTATTCCAAAACTTTGTCCAGAAGTTTGTAGCTTTTTGCCTGATAGATGATCCGTGTTATAATGAGCATCAGTTTATCTCATGCTGGTATTCACGATCCAGACTTTTAACTTTGTAGATGTGTGGTCATTTTCTTGAATTGTCCCACTCCGGATTAAAGAATCATAACACATAAAGATCTGAAAACGCAAATTTGCAAATAAAACCATGTAGTCGAGGCTTTTTACGAGCTACCAGGCTCAAAGCAAGGTTCAGCCAATCACTGGACGCGGGTAATCTCGTCTTTCCAGAGGGCCTGTCGATGGATGCGGATAATCTCGTCTTTCCATAGGAACCATAAGAAAAAACTTTAGCCAATCACTGGATGACTGTAGCCTTTCCAGAGGGCCTCCATGGCTCCATGAAGCCATGGGGAATATAAGCCAATCACTGGATGCCCGTAGCTTTTCCAGAGGGCCTCCATGGTTCCTTGAAACCATGGGAAATATAAGCCAATCACTGGATGCCCGTAGCTTTTCCAGAGGGCCTCCATGGTTCCTTGAAACCATGGGAAATATAAACCAATCACTGGATGCCCGTAGCGTTTCCACAGGGTCTCCATGGCTCCATGAAGCCATGGGTAAATCTTGAACCAATCACTGGATGGATTACCATCCAGAGGGTTTGCGTGAAGCGTCCTCTTTGAGCCGGATGTGACCTTTATGCTCTTCAGGGAGTTTTATTGCTTCTGAGTATATATTCTGCAAAAATCAATTTTAAACCGATCGATATCTTTGAAATATGACATGATAATATATATATGGTTGTTCTCATAAGATATTTGTATTGGAAAAAAGGCTGAGCCCCCGGTTTACCGAGGGTGCCGGTTTATTCATTAATCATAATATATACATAGGATACAGTGGAGCTCATAGCTCAAGTATAGTATGGCCGTAAGTGGGCGATGTTCCATGGCCTCTTTGTCTCCTCCTCTGATGTCCGTGAGTCCTTGTGTTCTCGAACGTCCAGCAGGTAATATGAACCGTTGTGCAGATTCTTGCTGACCACAAAGGGCCCTTCCCAAGGCGGGGATAACTTGTGCATATCTGTTTGATCTTGGATGAGCCGGAGTACTAAGTCGCCCTCCTGGAACGTCCTTGTCTTGATCCGGCGACTGTGATATCTGCGTAAGTCTTGTTGATAAATTGTAGACCGTGCCGCTGCTATGTCACGCTCTTCATCCAGCCGGTCCAAACTGTCTTGCCTTGCTTGGCCGCTTCAACATAAGCCGTCACCCTTGGTGAATCATGACTTCGCTCGTTGTTGATGAGAAAGGGGCTTTTCTCAAGGCCAAAGAGTGCTCTTTGAAGGCTACTATGCATCCTTACGAATACAAGAGTGGTTTTTTATGTTTTGGGTATAGCAGGACTTGAACCTGCGACCATTAGGTTAAAAGCCCAATGCTCTACCAACTGAGCTATACACCCGATTTTACAAGAAGGCTTGGTGCGGAAATCACTTGGAAGGACCGCTTCAGCACCATATACCATGAAGAAAGGTGTGTAACCTGTGGACCGGTTTGGTGTAGTGTTGATACTCCAAAGATCTGATGGTAACTCCTCAACCCAGTATCCTAGGGTTCTCTGCAAAGGAGTCATAAGCCGGGGCTTGATACCTCGCAAAATCTCCTGATTTGCTCTTTCAGCTTGACCATTGGATTGGGGTGGGCCACAGAAGATACATCTAAGCGAATATGCTCCCGTTGACAGAATTCTTCCATCTCACCTTGAGATAAATTGGTGCCATTGTCTGTGATGATGCTGTGCGGAAAGCCAAATCGGAAAATTACCTTTTTGATGAATTTGATTGCCGTTGCTGCATCACACTTGCTGACAGGCTCTGCCTCAATCCACTTTGTAAACTTATCCACTGCCACTAGTAGATTAGTTTTCTGATCTTGGGATCGTTTGAAAGGTCCAACCATATCAAGCCCCCAAGTTGTGAACGGCCAGGTTATTGGTATCATCCGGAGCTCCTGTGCCGGAACAAGAGCGCGTCGTGAAAACTTCTGACAAGCATCACACTTTCGGACTAAATCCGCCGCATCAGCATGAGCTATTAACCAATAGAACCCATGTCGAAAAGCCTTAGCCACCAAGGATTTTGAACCGACATGATGACCACAATCCCCTTCATGGATTTCACGAAGGATATCACAACCTTCCTCAGCTGATACACACCGTTGAAACGCTTCAGAAACACTGCGATGATGAAGTTCTCCGTTTGCAATCATCATGGACTTGGAACGCCGGATTATCTGTCGTGCCTCTATCTCATCATCCGGTAGCTCTCCTCGGCTTAAATATGCCAAGTAAGGCCGCGTCCAATCCGGAATTACATGAAGCGCTGCGACTAACTGTGCCTCCGGATCAGGAACAGCTAGGTCTTCCTCCGATGGTACTTGAACCGAAGGACTGTGCAACTCATCCAAAAAAGTATTTGGTGGCACCGGTTTACGTTGGGAGCCCAGCCGGCTTAAAGCATCGGCCGCCTAGTTCCGTCGCCGGTCTATATGATCCACCTGATACCCTTTGAAATATCCTGCAACTGCTTCAACTTCCCGTCTGTAAGCTGCCATGAGAGGATCTCGTGAATCCCACTTTCCTGAAACTTGCTGTGCCACCAGATCTGAATCACTAAGACACTTGACCCGGCTCAAGTTCATCTCCTTTGCTATCCGTAAACCATGAAGTAACGCTTCATATTCTGCTGCATTCTTAGTGCAAGGAAACAACAAACGAAGGACGTAACAAAACTTATCACCTCGGGGTGAAGTTAAGACAACTCCAGCCCCCGAGCCTTCCAACTGTTTTGACCCGTCAAAATGAATCTTCCAGTACGTAAAATCCGGCTTCTCCTCGGGAATTTGTAATTCTGTCCAATCATTGATGAAATCCACCAATGCCTGAGATTTTATAGCGGTGCCTGGCACATACTTCAACTCATGTGGGCTGAGTTCAATGGCCCACTTCGCAACCCTACCCGTAGCTTCCCTGTTCTGGATTATATCTCCCAATGGCGCTGAACTAACCACAGTTATCGGATGACCATGGAAATAGTGTTTCAGCTTCCGGTTTGCCATGAACACACCATATACCAGCTTCTGCCAATGTGGGTACCTTTGCTTGGACTCAATGAGTACTTCACTCACATAATAAACCGGACGTTGAACCGGGTATTCCTTTCCTGCTTCCTTGCGCTCAACCACGATTGCAATGCTGACTGCCCGTGCATTGGCGGCGACGTATAACAGCAACGGTTCATTATCAACAGGGGCAGCCAGTACCGGCGGCTTTGCCAGTTGCCGCTTCAGATCCTCAAACGCCGCGTTCGCCTCATCACTCCATATAAACCGATCTGTTTTCTTCAGCATCTGGTAAAGCGGGATCGCCTTCTCTCCCAAACGGCTGATGAACCGGCTTAATGCTGTGATCCGGCCAGCGATACGCTGAACATCGTTGATGCAAACTGGTTTAGTCAAAGATGTGATTGCCTTAATCTTCTCCGGATTAGCTTCTATTCCTCTGTTTGAGACCAAGAATCCCAGTAGTTTACCTGCCGGAACACCAAAGGCACACTTCTCCGGATTAAGCATCATCTTATAGGCTCGAAGATTGTCAAAAGTCTCCTTAAGATCCTCTATCATCGTCTCCTCTTTCCTTGATTTAACCACAATGTCATCCACATAGGCATGAACATTCCTCCCTATCTGTCCTTTAAGACAATTCTGAACGCAACGCTGATAAGTTGCTTGAGTAGTCTTGAGCCCAAAAGGCATAGATACATAGCAAAAAGCACCAAAAGGGGTTATGAAAGCTGTCTTCTCTTGGTCTTTAACTGCCATCTTGATCTGGTGATATCCTGAATATGCATCCAAAAAGCTTAGCCGCTGACATCCCGCTGTAGCATCAATAATCTGATCAATGCGAGGGAGAGCAAAAGGATCAGTTGGACAAGCCTTGTTGAGGTCTGTGTAATCCACACACATTCTCCACTTTCCATTCTTCTTTAACACAAGCACCGGATTAGCCAACCACTCTGGGTGAAAAACTTCAACTATGAACCCTGCGGCCAAAAGCCTGGCCACTTCTTCTGCTATAGCCTTGCGCCTCTCTTCGTTGAAGCGGCGCAAATATTGTTTAACCGGTTTATACTTCGGATCAATGTTAAGGTTGTGCTCAGCGAGTTCCCTCGGTATTCCTGGCATGTCAGAAGGCTTCCACGCAAAGATATCCCGGTTCTCACGGATGAACTCGATGAGCGCGCTTTCCTACTTGGGATCAAGGTTAGCGCTGATAGTGAACTGCTTGGACGAATCACCTGGCACAAAATCAACTTGCTTTGTCTCCTCCGCCGATTTAAACTTCAATGCCGGATCATGCTCTGTAGTTGGCTTCTTCAGCGGAGTCATATCTGCCAGATCAACATTATCTTTATAAAACTTCAACTCTTCTGTGGCACATGCTAGGCTTCTCGCCCCTCGTTGGTTACCCCAAGTGGAAGGTGTGAGATGTAGTGTTGCGGAAGTTTTTCCCTTGGCAAATATACCAAGGATCGAATCCCTAGAGACTCCTAGGTTCAACAAGAAGGTGTCAACTGCTACGGCGCCAGATATTAGCAATCAACGTGGACCTGCACACAGATACAAATAACTTTGCTCCCAACAAGTACAGAGAGGTTGTCAATCCCTCCGGCCTTGTAGTTCACAAAAGATTTAACGCAAGTGATAGTAGTGATAGTAAATAAAAGCGAAAAGTAAATAGCGGATGTGATCAATGATGGTAATATGGACCGGAGTCTCATGATGTTCACTAGTGATGTCTCTCTCCCAAAAGACGATAAAACAGCTATGTGAGCTAAACGAATTACAGCTGGGCAATTGACAGGACCATGTGCGCAAACCAATGCTGACTACATTGCAAGAAAGGTTGAGGTTCAAAGCATGGGCGGTATGCCAAAGTAAGTAGACCGAAATCCATCAATATCTACTACTAATCATCCACCTTGAGATATCTATCCAGAACATCTCGCTGGTATTAAGTTGCGAGTCCCACCCATAGTGTAAACTCAATGCAACAGACAACTGCATTAAAAGAACTTTGCGTAAGTAAACAATCCTTGCACCCGCGGGCACAAGCACCGTTGTTTTCCCCCTTGTGGCGACAACACATCCCCTAGACTCATGTTTCTGTCACTCAAGCTAGTCATCGAGGGGCATGAACCCACAATCAAGCATAACGTTCCCTCTTGGAGTCACTACCTACTACTTGGCCAAAGCAATAAATAACAACGGAGAACATGCAAGAATTACTTACGAACATAAATATAAAAGAGGTAGATCAAATATATTACTCAAGCACAATCTGAACATAATCTCATAATCCATCGGATCCCAGCAAACTCATCATAGCAACAACATAAGGATTACATATGTGCCACGATCATGTAGGGCAGCTCACGAGGACTAATTAGTGAAGCACAAGAACGGGAGGAGAACATCACATAGCTACTGGTCATGGACTCACGGTCCAAGGGAGACTACTGACAACTCATCCGTGAGGCGTCCATGGTGGTGAAGAGGCTCCCGGTGGTGATCCTCCCCTCCGGCAGGGTGCCGGGAAGAGTTCTCCTGGTGCTCCCGATCTTGGAAGCGGCGGCGGCGGCGGAACAGAGATGGGATCGCGAAAAGAGTTCCTCCCTCAAGGGTTTCGGGAGATGCTTTAAATATATGCCAAAGGGGAGCATCGGAGGAGCCTCGGGGGGCCCAGGGCCCCCCCCTGTCGCGGCCTAGGGGGGGGGGGCGCCGCCAGGGCGCCTGGAGCCCTGGTGGCCCCCCGGCTGTCCTTCGGGCGCACGGTAGTTTCTGGAACGCTGATTTTTTATATAATTTTTCTGGATTTTTCCTGGCAGTTCTCGTAACGTGAAAACCTGAAATACAAAAATAGCCGAAAACAGAAACTGGCACTGGGGTGCACTGAGTTAATAGGTTAGTCCAAATATGATCAAAAGTGTATGGAAGTGTATAAATATCATAGCAATATCACCCAAAAGAGGCATGGAGCAAGCAGAAATTATAGATACGTTTTGGAC
Source organism: Secale cereale (assembly GCA_902687465.1). Taxonomy (NCBI): domain Eukaryota; kingdom Viridiplantae; phylum Streptophyta; class Magnoliopsida; order Poales; family Poaceae; genus Secale; species Secale cereale. The sequence goes on from LR738715.1 coordinate 816,620,939, forward strand.
GTATCAACATCCCCAAGCTTAATTCCTGCTCGTCCTCGAGTAGGTAAATGATAACAAGAATAATTTCTGTGGTGACATGCTACTAACCATATAGGACTTTTTCATAGTCATATGACAAAAGCTTACTGAGACAATGAATCTATAGTAATTAAGTTGCCTCCTGAGAAAATCACAAAGGACTGAAAGTTTTACAATATGATACTGAAATATCAAATAGATTTGCAATGAACATGATGTGTAAATATGATAAAGTGATATCTAGCTTTCCCCTTTTAGTGAAGCAAAACATAAATGCAGGGGCACCTCCAAGGTTTAAGTGATGAATAGATACAATGATTTCAGAATAAATGATATCACAATCATGCAAAAGACAATGCTACTTTGGGACAATGCACATTACACTCAGAATGACAATCATGCTCTCAGTAGTTGGTGCTTGAAGAAAGAAGGTGGGGACTCAACATAAAAGTAAAAGAATGGCCCTTCGCAGAGGGAAGCAGGGATTACTCATGTGCTAGAGCTTTTTATTTTGAAAACATAGAAACAATTTTGTCAACGGTAGTAGTACTTCATATGTGTTATGCATAAGACATCCTATAAGTTGCAAGCCTCATGCATCGAATACCAATAGTGCTCGCACCTTGTCCTAATTAGCTCAGATTTCCATGGATTGTTATTGCATTACATCTGTTTCAACCAAGTGTCACAAAGGGGTACCTCTATGTCACCTGTACAAAGGTCCAAGGAGATAGATCGCATTTGATTTCTCGTTTTTGATAGATCTCAACTTGAGGACATCCATACCGGGACAATATAGAAAATAGATAATGGACTCCTCTTTAATGCTTAAGCATATTCTCATAAGAGATTGAGGATTAATGTCCAAGCTAAAACTTCCACCATGATACATGGCTTTGGTTGGCGGCCCAATGTTCTTCTCTAATAATATGCATACTCAAACCATTCAACCCATGGCAAATCACCCTTACTTTAGACAAGACGAACAAGCATAGCAACTCACATGATATTCAACAAAAGTGTAACAGTTGATGGCGTCCCCAGAAACATGGTTACCGCTCAGCAAGCAACTTATAAGAAAATAAGATACATAAGCAACATATTCTTTACCAGAATAGTTTTTAAGCTACTTTCCCATGAGCTATGTATTGCAAAAGCTAAAGGTTTTAAAGGTAGCACATGTAAATTTACTTGGAGTGGCGGTGAAATACCACATATAGGTTGGTATGGTGGACTCATATGGCATAACTGGTTTAAAAGGATGTGGATGCACAAGCAGTCAGTCCGCTTAGTACTGGTGGAGGTTAGCAAAAGGCTAGGAGCGACCAACTAAGACAGCAATGACGGTCATAATCATGCAGAGCGACAAAGCAACATTGAATCAGGCATGGTAGTTATATTGCTACTCAGAAACAAAAGATCATCAATGCTTGACAGACTTTCTTTACAGTCTTAAATATGCGTGAGCATACGCCAAGTTAATCAAAATAAATTCTCGAAGGAAGATATTACTAAACCATACCACATCATAGGCAAACAAATCATGTTGGTACTCCAATAACACATTGGGAATCCCCCAGCTATTTGAGACTAACCATAAGAAAACCTGAACTACTAAGCGCCATTATGCACGTAGCATCTTTATCATAGTCATATCAACCAATGCAACGGAAGCAAACTCTCTTAAAAAGGTGAGCATGATAATTAAAGAGAGTTCAAGCAACCAACTAAACAAAAGCTCTTGAAAAGATAAGCATGAAAGCCAAGAGCTGAACATGATAGTAGCTTTTAAAAGACAAAGAACACACACAACAAGGATAGACATGAAAATTCTATGTTATGTTCTAGGTAGAAGGGGAGAGTGTTTCTCTCCCACATAAAGAAAGCTGAGTTCCGACTCGTTATGAAAAACTGAAGAAAACTATAAGCAATACGCTCCAAGCATAGCACATAACACATGAAGTGATTAAAATATAGTGGAACGAAAGACGAACTGATAATGTTGATGGAGAAGGGGATGCACGAGGGCATCCCCAAGCTTAGACGCTTGAGTCTCCATGAATATTTCTTGGGGGTGCATGGGGGCATCCTCAAGCTTGAGCGCTTGACACTCCTGAATCTTTTTATCATCTTCCCTCGTACACTTGAAAACTCCCTTCATACATAACTCATCATAATCTGATTAGCGAAGTTAGTACCCATAATAAAATAATTGTACCTTGCTGGAAATAAAGATATTCTTGAAGCTCTACTGTTTCTCAAGATTGCCAAAAGGTTTTTGCAAAGAAAAAGCAAGCTCTTGGTTTGCGAAATGAAGGAAAAGCAAAACAAGACATAATATGTGAAAAACAGAACAGCAGGTAGTATTTGATTTTTTCGGGGCACCTCTGCAACTCTAATAAAAAAACTCAGAACAGACGCACGAAAGAAAATTATATAGAGCACGCTTTCGAAAAAATTCAGACCAAAAAGATGATCTGGTGATTTTATACGAATTTTTCTATCCAAGGACAGTATGTGTTTCCTGGACAGCACCTCACAACTTTTGAACTTTCTAGCAATCAGAGGCTACACTTGGCACAAAATTGAAAAGCAAAGATACAATGATGATGCTACAGTAGTAACAACATCAAGACACAACAAAAGCAAAATAAATTTATTTATGTGGGCTGCCTCCCAAAAGCGCTTTCTTTTATGCCTTTAAGCTAGGCATAATGCATAGAGGAATCAATAATCATCGTAATAATCGGAGCTATAAATTGCTTCACATGGTTCCTCAACAAGTTCATTCTTGTTCCTTCTAGGAAAGGGGTACACACCTTTTGCCTTTCCGCGCAAGCGGATTTGTCCCTTACCTATATCAATGAAGCATTTAACTGCTCGGAGGAAGTCCCTTCCAAGCACTATATTTCCTTGGTTTGGCTCCATGATGAAGAAATCAATCATTGCAATCCCTTTAAGGAATTTAACTGGCACGTCTTTTATTCTTCCCTGGATTTCAGAAATATCTCCATTAGTGTGTTCATGATAAGATGGTAATCTATCCATGTTAAATTTTAAAGAATCATGAACAATTTTTGGCATAGTAGAAACCATAGATCCAATATCACAATAAGCAAGGAAGTCTTGATTAGAGATGCTAATCCTAACGAAAGGCTCCCAATCATTGTCTATTTCCAAAATGTCTTTCTTATTGGGTTTAGGTTTCTCTACCTTCATCAAGTCTAGAGCATCCATTCTCTTTTCAATAGTAGCAAGTCTATCTATGACAGTATCAAAGTTATGATCATAAACAAAGTAACTAGATAGACCATGTATAATTTCAGGAGCTCTAGCTTCATCACACTCTAGGAAATCTCCCTCGGCTATAATATCAAGAGAGTGTTTACACCATTTAAAAAGACCATGGTAAAAATTTCTAAGCACAATTTTTATGGGTATCCAAGGCATAATTCTCCTATGTGCATCAGATATTCTGTCCCATGCCTTCTTCATATTTTCTCCATCCCTTTGATGGAAATCTAGAACTTCTGATTCCCTCAAAGCACCAAATCCTAACATGTTTAGCTAAACAGAAAGGACTACTAACAGGAAAGCAAAATAATTTTTTTTTCGTAATTTTTGATAAAGGATACTAAAGCAAAAAATGAAAGGTAAACTAACAAGACTAAAAGCAAAGGTAAAAGATAGCGTGCAACTCCCCTATCTTGAAGAGTGGAGTCCCCGGCAACGGCGCCAGAAAAACTCTTGCTAGGCTTCTCGCCCCTCGTTGGTTACCCCAAGTGGAAGGTGTGAGATGTAGTGTTGCGGAAGTTTTTCCCTTGGCAAAGATACCAAGGATCGAATCCCCAGAGACTCCTAGGTTCAACAAGAAGGTGTCAACTGCTACGGCGCCAGATATTAGCAATCAACGTGGACCTACACACAGATACACATAACTTTGCTCCCAACGAGTACAGAGAGGTTGACAATCCCTCCGGCCTTGTAGTTCACAAAGGATTAAACATAAGTGATAGATATAATTGCAATAGTAAATAAAAGGGAAAAGTAAATAGCGGATGTGATCAATGATGGTAATATGGACCGGAGTCTCATGATGTTCACTAGTGATGTCTCTCTCCCAAAAGACGATAAAACAGCTATGTGAGGTAAACGAATTACAGCTGGGCAATTGAAAGGACCATGTGCGCAAACCAATGCTGACTACATTGCAAGAAAGGTTGAGGTTCAAAGCATGGGCGGTACGCCAAAGTAAGTAGACCGAAATCCATCAATATCTACTACTAATCATCCACCTTGAGATATCTATCCAGAACATCTCGCTGGTATTAAGTTGCAAGTCCCACCCATAGTGTAAACTCAATGCAACAGACAACTGCATTAAAAGAACTTTGCGTAAAGTAAACAATCCTTGCACCCGCGGGCACAAGCACCGTTGTTTTCCCCCTTGTGGCAACAACACATCCCCTAGACTCATGTTTCTGTCACTCAAGCTAGTCATCGAGGGGCATGAACCCACAATCAAGCATAACGTTCCCTCTTGGAGTCACTACCTACTACTGGGCCAAAGCAATAAATAACAACGGAGAACATGCAAGAATTACTTACGAACATAAATATAAAAGAGGTAGATCAAATATATTACTCAAGCACAATCTGAACATAATATCATAATCCATCGGATCCCAGCAAACTCATCATAGCAACAGCATAAGGATTACATATGTGCCTCGATCATGTAGGGCAGCTCACAAGGACTAATTAGTGAAGCACAAGAACGGGAGGAGAACATCACACAGCGGCGGAACAGAGGTGGGATCGCGAAAAGAATTCCTCCCTCAAGGGTTTCGGGAGACGCTTTAAATATATGCCAAAGGTTGGCATCGGAGGAGCCTCGGGGGCCCCAGGCGCCCCCCCCGGCGCGGCCCAGGGGGGGGGGGGCGCGCCGCCAGGGCGCCTGGAGCCCTGGTGGCCCCCCCGGCTGTCCTTCGGGCACACGGTAGTTTCTGGAACGCTGATTTTTTATATATTTTTTCTGGATTTTTCCTGGCAGTTCTCGTAACGTGAAAACCTGAAATACAAAAACAGCCGAAAACAGAAACTGGCACTGGGGTGCACTGAGTTAATAGGTTAGTCCAAATATGATCAAAAGTGTATGGAAGTGTATAAATATCATAGCGATATCACCCAAAAGAGGCATGGAGCAAGCAGAAATTATAGATACGTTTTGGACGTATCAGCACATACTGCCTCCGCGTAGGCTGCATCTCCCTCTTCACACTCCACTGCTATCTTGCGACTTCCATGAACTGTGATCGTGCCCTTGTGACCCGGCATTTTGAGTTGCAGATAAACATAACATGGCCTATCCATAAATTTGGCATAAACCGTTCTCCCGAATAAAGCGTGATAGGGGCTCCGGATCTTGACAACTTCGAAAGTTATCATTTCTGACCTGGAATCATGTTCATCTCCAAAGGTAACTTCCAAGTCAATCCTTCCAACTGGATAAGCCGACTTACCTGGAACCACCCCGTGGAACAACGTGTTTGATTGTCTCAACTTCTTATCCGTTAGGCCCATACGACGGAAGGTCTCATAGTACAAGATGTTGATGCTGCTACCGCCGTCCATGAGAACTTTAGTGAATTTATAACCTCCCACCTGTGGCGCTACCACCAAGGCCAAGTGGCCCGGATTATCCACCCGCATTGGGTGATCCTCCCTAATCCATACAATGGGCTGCTCCAACCAGCGCAGAAATTGCGGTGTTGCCGGTTCAACCGCGTTAACTGCCCGCTTAAAAACCTTCTGATCTCGTTTACACAGACTTGTGGTGAATACATGGTATTGCCCACTACTCAACTCCTTCGGATTACTCTGATATCCGGATTGTGGTTGCTGTTGCTGACGCTGCTGATTACCCTGATTATTGTGATTACCTTGGCCCTGCTGCTGACTGCCTTGGTTATTGTACCCGCCCTGATTACGCGGCTGATTACCCTGGTTATTATAACTTCCTTGACCATTTTGATTACCGGCCCGGCTTTGATAACCATTGTTATTGCCCCGATATCCTGATCCGGAGCTGTTCCCCTGATGACCCGGACCATAGAACCCTGGGCCTGAACCGCCATTAGGAGGCCTGTCATTAGGATTAAAGCGGCCCATCATTGCTTCCATAAAGGGCCTGCACTCTCTTATACTGTGTTTTGCCGGTCGTCTGTTCGAGCCATGCTTCGGACAAGGCTGATCTAACTCTTGGTCCCAACTAACATCCCCTCCGCCGGTTTGTTGAGGTGGGTTGCCCCTATTACGCTGAAAACCCCCTTGAACTTGGGTATTGGATACGAAATCAGAGCCACCTTCTGCCTTTCGCTTGCCTAAGAAACTTGCAGTAGCCGGGTTAACCTGCGCCGGTTTACCAGGTTTGTTAACATTCCCTGCTTTGTCTCCCTCAACTTCTGGATACTTGGTATTATCAGAGTCCCCATACTTTACCAGAGCACTCATGAGAGTTCCCATATCATTGCAATCCCTTTTAAGCCGTTCTAGTTTTAACTTTAGAGACTCAAACCGGCAATTGTTCTCTAAAGTTACTATTGCCGTACTAGGATTGATACTATTCGAAGAGTGCAAGATCTCTGACACTCGCCGCACCCATGCACTTGTAGATTCCTGTTCTCCTTGCACACAGGCTGCCAGATCCACTACTGACATTGGCTGCTTGCATGTATCTTTGAATTTTTTGATAAACTCGCGGCGTAACTCCCCCCATGATCCGATAGAATTAGGTGGTAAGCCCTTTAACCAGGTCCGGGCTGTTCCCTCAAGCATCATGGTGAAGTATTTCGCACAAGCCGATTCATCCACATCCAACATCTCCATGGCCATCTCGTAACTCTCCACCCAAGCTTCAGGAGGTAAGTCCGCAGTGTAATTAGGTACCTTACGGGGCCCTTTAAAATCCTTGGGTAACTTCACACTCCGTAAAGCGGGGATAAGACACTGTACTCCAAAGGAACTCGTCGTGACTCCTGTCTCTGCTGTGGCGGTTTGAATCGGCGTCGTTTGACGGATCTCCTCCCGGGCTACTGACCTAACCCGGTTTGCATCCTGATCTTGAGCATCCGCACCTGCCGGATTATCCTGTCTGCGCCGATGTCGCCTGCGTTCACTGCTAGACACTTCTGGTTCCTCCCAATGCCTAGTGTAACTCCGACTGGGACGTGGCGTTGAATGTAACCTTTCCCTGCTATGGGAATATGCTTGCTGCTGTACTAACGCCGTATTAAGTAGCTCCTTGACCCTGCGTGCCTCCAATGCTACCGGGGACGTCCCCTCAACGGGTAAAGCGGCCAAACGTGCAGCAGCAGCAACGATGTTATCCAAAGGATTTGAATAATGATCTGGAGGGGTAGGAACGTGAGGTGCAGAAGTGATCCGCCGATCTTGCTCCATAGTGGGTTGCTGAACCGGTTCATCCCTGGCTGGAGGTGCCCTCCGGTTTAAAGCCGAATCATTGCTTGTCCCAGCCCCGGGAGTTCTGAACAGATCCGTCGCTTCATAAACCGACGGTAGACGAGATTGATATTTCCGACTTCTTACTCCCTGTGTGGAGGCCTGTTCCATCCTTAGGTGAAAAGCCTGATCATTCAATTCCGCTTGCCTTATCGCTATCATAGCCTTCTCTGCCTTCAAATCATCCCTTGCTTGATCAACCCGAGCGTTTAGCTGAAGGAGCTCTGCATCATGCTGCGCCTTGTCTGCTGGAGCCACCTCTGCCACAGCTTTGGCCGCGAACTCCTCGACTAAGGTGGATAGAACGTCAGTAGGTGAGAGGGCCGGGCCACTCCCCCCTACACCAGCTTCTGCTGTCGCCCCGTTCACCGTGGGCTATGAACCGGCCATAAAGACAGCCACCCGGTTTGGCGGGTCAAAGGGGTCCGGAATACTATTCCCGTCGGACTCACCCTCAGACCGGCCGTCCTGCAACTGATACAGAGATTCAGTCTCTCCGGATGAGGATCCGTCGTCGGAGTATACAACTGTTTCATCGCCGGATTCCGATCCGTTCTCGGTTTGGACCCCGTGAACTGCTCCAACGAAAACGTGCTTCATGGCGGACTGAATTCGGGCCGATCTCGCACGCTGAGCCAGCTCGATGATGTTGGAGAAGATGTCCGGCTCAGGTCCCGGTTCGCCGATCTTGCCGATGAAGACTTGAATGCCACCGAAGGGAACCCGGTACCCGTATTCGATTGAATCGACCTCCGGTCCCCAACCCGCGTCGTCGATGTAGATCCGGCTGCGGCGACTCTTGGTCATCCGGCCAACAACGTAGCCCTTGAGCCCTTCAAAGCTGCCCTTCAAGAACTCGAAACCATCGTGCGGAGGCCCCACGGTGGGCGCCAACTGTCGTGGAATTAACACGGCAGATGTCCGGTTTAACGGACTTGATGATGGAACCATCGCACAGGTTAGCTTGAAGGGGTTAAAAGCACACAAAGGACGCAGAGGGTTTATACTAGTTCGGCCCCTTCGATGAAGGTAAAAGCCTACGTCTAGTTTGGTTTGGTATTGCTTGGGCGTCGATGAACAGGGAGCGATTTGCTTGCCTGTCTCGACGGGTTGTTTCTTGCTTTTTCCCTGAACCGTCGCCGGGTCGTCCCTTTATATAGAGGCGACGCCTGGTCCGGTTTACAGAGTCCCGAGGCCGGCTCATACTTGTGTCCGCCTCGGTCTCTGTTCTTTCTTCCTTATCTCTCAAGTTACATCATCGGGCGGTTTACAAACCATAATTCTATACATGGCACCTAAGATCTTATGGGCCGTAGCCTTTACTAAATATTACAACCATACAAACATATTACAATGAGCCGGTTTATACTAGCCGGTTTATACCTGCTAGTAATATCCCTGACATAATCCATGTATGAAAACAAAGTATGGACTTTGGTGGACTTGCCTGATGATAGGCACGCCACAGAAAACAAATGGATATTTAAGAAGAAGACAGACGCGGATGGTAATGTGACCATCTATAAGGCTCGGCTTGTCGCTAAGGGTTATCGACAAGTTCAAGGGATTGACTACGACGAGACTTTCTCTCCCGTAGCGATGCTGAAGTGAGTCAGAATCATGTTAGCTCTTGCCGCATTCTATGATTATGAGATATGTCAAATGGGCGTCAAAACAACATTCCTTAATGGCTTCCTCAAGGAAGAGTTGTATATGATGCAGCCGGAAGGTTTTGTCGATCCAAAAAAACGCTAACAAGGTATGCAAGCTCGAGCGCTCGATTTACGGGCTGGTGCAAGCATCTCGGAGTTGGAATATTCGCTTTAATGATGTGATCAAAGCGTTTGGCTTTATACAGACTTATGGAGAAGCCTGTATCTACAAGAAAGTGAGTGGGAGCTCTGTGGCATTTCTCATATTATATGTGGATGACATATTGTTGATGGGAAATGATATAGAATTCTTAGAAAGCATAAAGGCCTACTTGAATAAGAGTTTTTCAATGAAGGACCTTGGAGAAGCTGCTTACGTATTAGGCATCAAAATCTATAGAGATAGATCAAGATGCCTCATTGGTCTTTCACAAAGTACATACCTTGACAAGATATTGAAAAAGTTCAATATGGATCAGTCAAAGAAGGGATTCTTGCCTGTTTTGCAAGGTATGAGATTGAGCAAGGCTCAGTCGCCGACCACGGTAGAAGATAGAGAAAAGATGAGTGTCATTCCCTATGCCTCGGCCATAGGTTCTGTCATGTATGCCATGCTGTGTACCAGACCTGATGTGAACCTTGCCATAAGTTTGGTAGGGAGGTACCAAAGTGATCCCGGTATGGAACACTGGACAGCGGTCAAGAACATCCTGAAGTACCTGAAAAGGACTAAGGATATGTTTCTCGTTTATGGAGGTGACGAAGAGCTCGTCGTAAAGGGTTACGTCGATGATAGCTTCGACACAGATCTGGATGACTAGTCACAAACCGGTACGTGTATATTTTGAATGGTGGAGCAGTCAGCTGGTGCAGTTGCAAGCAGAGCGTCGTGGCGCATTCTACATGTGCAGCGGAGTACATAGCTGCTTGCAAAGCGGCACAGGAAGGAGTCTCGATGAAGGAGTTCATCACCGACCTAGGAGTCATTCCAAGCGCGTCAAGCCCGATGACTCTCTTCTGTGACAACGCTGGAGCCATTGCAATTACCAAGGAGCCTAGGTTTCACAAGAAGACCAAGCACATCAAGCGCCGTTTCAACTCCATCCGGAATTATGTTCAGGATGGAGACATAGATATTTGTAAAGTGCATATGGATCTGAATGTTGCAGACCCGTTGACTAAACCTCTTCCATGGGCAAAACATGATCAACACCAGAATTCTATGGGTGTTCGATTCATCACAATGTAACTAGTTTATTGACTCTAGTGCAAGTGGGAGACTGTTGGAAATATGCCCTAGAGGCAATCATAAAAGTATTATTATTATATTTCCTTGTTCATGATAATCGTCTATTATTCATGCTTGAATTGTATTGCACGGAAACAACGATACATGTGTGAATACATAGACCACAATGAGTCCCTGGTAAGCCTCTAGTTACCAGTTCGTTGATCAACAGATGGTCACGGTTTCCTGATCATGGACATAGGATGTCAATGATAACGGGATCACATTATTAGGAGAATGATGTGATGGACAAGACCCAATCTTGAGCATAACACGAGATCGTATAGTTCGTAATGCATAAGCTTTTCAGTGTCAAGTATTTATTCCTTAGACCATGAGGTTGTACAACTCCCGGATGCCGTAGGAATACTTTGGGTGTGCCAAACGTCACAACGTAACTGGGTGGCTATAAAGGTACGCATCGGGTATTTCCGAAAGTGTCTGTTGGGTTGGTACGAACCGAGACTGGGATATTGTCACTCCGTATGATGGAGAGGTACCTCTGGGCCCACTCGGTAAGACATCATCATAATGAGCTCAAAGTGACTAAGGAGTTAGTCACGGGATGATGGATTACGGATCGAGTAAAGAGACTTGCCATGACGAGATTGAACAAGGTATCGGGAATACCGACGATCGAATCTCGGGCAAGTACCGTACCGATGGACAAAGGGAATAACATACGGGATTAAGTGAATCATTGACACGGTGGTTCATCCGATGAAGATCATCGAGGAACACGTGGGAACCAACATGGGTATCCAGATCCCGCTGTTGGTTATTGACCGGAGAGTCGTCTCGGTCATGTCTGCGTGTCTCCCGAACCCGTAGGGTCTACACACTTAAGGTTCGGTAACGCTAGGGTCGTAGAGATACATGCACGTGGAAACCCGAAAGTTTTTCGGAGTCCCGGATGAGATCCCGGACGTCACGAGGAGTTCCGGATTGGTCCGGAGGTAAAGAATGATATATAGGAAGTCCAGTTTCGGCCATCGGGTGATCTCCGGGGGTCACCGGGAGTGTCCCGGGACCACCGGAGGGGTCCCGGGGGTCCACCGGGTGGGGCCACCCATCCCGATGGGGCCCCTAGGCCGCAAGGGGGAAGTGGCCAGCCCTAATGGGCTGGCGCACCACATGGGCCCTCCTCCCCATGCGCCTAGGGTTGAAACCCTAGGGGGGAGGGGGCGCCACCTTGCCTTGGGGGGCAAGGATCCCCCCTGGCCGCCGCCCCACCCTGCAGATCCCATCTGCAGGGCTGGCGCACCCCCCTGGCCCCCTATATATATGTGGGGGGGGGGAGAGGGCAGCCGCACCCTTGCCCCTGGCGCCTCTCCCCCTCCCGTCACACCCCATACTCCTTACGCAGGGCACCCGGCGAAGCCCTGCAGGATTCTCCACTGCATCCACTACCACGCCTTCTTGCTGCTGGATCTTCGACGACCTCTCCTCCCCCCTTGCTGGATCAAGAAGGAGGTGACGTTGCTGTACCGGACGTGTGTTGAACGCAGAGGTGCCGTCCGTTCGGCGCTAGATCATCGGTGACGAAGAACGCGAAGAGTACGACTACTTCATCCACGCTTCTTCGAAAGCTTCCGCACGCGATCTACATAACGGTATGTAGATGCACTCTAATATGCTCGTTGCTAGATGTCTCCTTAGATGGATCTTGGTGAAAGCATAGAATTTTTTTGAATTCTGCTACGTTCCCAACACTGTGACCTTGCAGAAAAGGTGCCGCGCCCGTGCCCCCGCCCCCTCTCTCTCCCATCTATTTCTCTTGATCTCCACCCGCGCCGTCGCCCCCCGTTGCCCCCGCCCCCGCTACGCCGCCCCGACGTCCGGCCCGCCCCCGCCACCCCGACACCTGCCGCCCTGGCGCCCGCCGCCTCCTCCATCACCGCCGGAGACAAGGTGATTTTCTACTGTTATTTGTGTTTAGGTTTAGGTGTTATTAATAGGTTTAGGTTATAGTGGTAGGATTAGGTTAGTGCTAGGTTTAAGTTTAGATAATTAGAAGAAGATTTTTTTTGAAAAAAGAAGAATAGATGGTGTAGCCAGTGGGTCCCGACGCCCATGCCGAGAACCCCCCCGTCCGAGTGCTGACCCGTTGACCGTGCGTCGCCATACCAGAGGGCGCCCAGGGATGAGCGGGTTAGGGGGTTCCTCGACGTCAATGGAACCCTAAATAGCAAGTATCGTCGGTGCGGGATCCATGTGGCCGTCGGTTTCGAACACTACATCCACGTCCCACAAGTGACGCCTGCGTCTGGCATCCCGCAGCAATAATTCTTGGAGTCGATGGCGGTCGAACATCTTTGCGATTTTGTCTGGCAGCCTCTGTGATAACGATTAAAAGTCAAGTGTTGTAACTTGAAACACCCAAATTGAGTCAATTCGGTTTGGTTGTTTGAAGTTTCGAAATTTGGCTTTAATCTTCATCGTAGAGGCTGCCAGACAAATTCGCCAAGGTGTTCGGCCATCATCGCCCCCCAGAACTATCGCTGCGCGCGGAACGCCGGGCGCCGGCATCACTTGTGGGATGTGGATCTAGTGTTCAACGCCGAGCGCCACATGTATATTGCACCGATGATACTTCCTATTTAGGGTTCCATCGACGCCGGGGAACCCCCTAACCCACTCGTATTTAGTTAGGTTGATGGAAAAAACTGCTATGTTACACATCTTTCAATTCAAATGTGCAGTTTTTTCGTTGCTGCGAGGGTCTTCGACAAGCTCCGCCCCTGCGTTCGATGACCTCCGCCATTGCGTTCGTGGGTGAGCACAAATGACATCTCCTCTCCCCTTCATTTGCTCTGTTTCGGTCTTTGTGCCGATGAAACTTGCTAGCTATAGGTGTCTTCAATCATCAGTATGCGTGACCACTATGCGTCACCCGTTCGAAAGGGTTACATCTATAAATATGCATGCATTTGCATATTTATAAACGTGGTTCTTTCGAATTGTCCAACGTTATCCATAGACAGCCCGAGTATGTGTAGATTGGGTTCGTTTTCCCATATGTTTTGCTCCGGATTCGATGCAGTATTTCGTCAGTGCCTCCCTGTTGTTCTCCAGGTACAGATCCTCTCTGCTTATTGCCGAGACGTGTATCAGGAGAACAGCGGGGAGGTGCTGCTGAAATTTTGCATCGGATCTGAAGTAGAGCATGGGAAAACGAACCCAATCTACACATACTCGGATGGGATTAGGACCTATCTTTACCTTTTAGCATCTAGGTTGCATGGACGTAATAAAATTGACAAACTCCATTAACTGATAAATATATACATGCTGATATATATATATTTCTTATCATCTTATGTGTCCCGTAGCTAGGCAAGATGAGTGATTGTTCGTGGATGTACACCGGTCACCCTAGTCAGAAAGACATGACCACTGAATGGCTCACAAAAACCAAGGGGTTTTTGAGAGCCGCATTTGCAAATGGCTAGAGGACAACCTAGTGCCCCTATGTCAGGTGCAACAATTGGCGCAAGAGGACAGAGGATGAAATGGACAAACACCTTCAGTAGAGGGGTTTTACGCCAGATTATACAGTGTGGACATTTCATGGTGAGTCTACCCAACGTGCCATAGCTGAGGTGCTTCGTCGTCACACCCACGAGCATCGTACCGGGATGCAAGACATGGTGCAAGACTTTGATGATGCTCGGGACTCGGACGATGACATGGAGTAATCTACAAAGGCCTTCAATGAAATGTTGGAGTCTTCAAAACATCCTCTCCACGAGCACACTGAGCTTTGTCAGCTGGATGCCATCTCACAAATAATGGCTCTGAAGGCTCAATTCAACTTGGGCAGAGAATGCTACGACACAATGATGACAGTATTTGGACCTTTTCTACCCAAAGGCCATGTACTACCTGCAAACATGTACCAGTCCTTGAAAATCCTCCGTGCTCTTAAATGCCGTATGAGAAGATACATGCCTGTGAGAAAGTATGTGCCTTATTTAGGCTTCAGTATGCGAACTTCAACTATTGTCCCATTTGCAAGTCATCTTGGTATGTTGTGGTAGACAGCGGTATGGGTGAGAAGACGCAGACCAAAATCCCCGTCTTTTCATGGTCGAAGAGACGGCCAGACAAATGACATGGCACAAAACGGGCAGAAGAACCCAACTAGATGTATATTGGAAGCTGATGATGGTGCACACATCAGACGGTGAAGCATGCTAGAGCTTCAATGCATTACATGATGACAAAGCAGCAGATTCGAGGCATCCTCGAGTGAGCATCAACACGGATGGGTTCAATGTGCTTTGTTTGACAGCAGCCCAATACAATTGTTGGCCCGTATTTATTTTTCCACACAATCTCCCCCCAGACAGATTTTGCAAAGAAAGAACATTTTCCTGACATTGATAATTCCAGTGCCCAACTATCCGGGGAAGAATATGAATGTGTACATGAAGCCGCTGAAGGATTCCGTCGAAGAGTATGAGCTTCTGGCAAAGCATGGAGGCGGCTATCCCGGTTTCATCTCTTGGTTCAAACAAACAGTAATTTCCATTAGACCATTTCATTTCTTCGTCTAATTTTTGGATAATGCAACAATCACTTTCGTATTAAACTTGTAGGCTAATTCAGAGATTATGGACGTCGAATTGAGACAAGTCGCTAATAGTTTTGACTTTAAGGTCTGTTCATTTGAAAATACGACATCAACGAGTATCGCTTTCGTACCTATGGCAAAGAGCTATCTATGGCCGACCAAAAGTCTACAAATTATTGTGTCTCTGCTACCGGCGAAGGAGATACCGCGTATTATGGTAGAGTTGAAGCAATTTACGAACTTTAATTTTATGGTGCAAACCCACCAAATGTCATAGTCTTCAAATGTTATTGGTTCTAGCCGAAGGAGACTAGAAGGACTCATGAACACTTAGGGCTAGTGGAAATCAAACGAAGCACCTACTTGGATGTTCCCGATGACTATATAATGGCACAACAGGCAACCCAAGTAATCTATCTATCGTGGGCCTCTCAAAGTGATCCAAATCTCAATGGTTGGGATGTCGTTTATGAAGTGCCGACACGTGTTAGACCACCACCCCCCCAATGACGAGGATTATGAACCTCACTTTAACCTAGACACATATGAAGGAGAGTTCTTCCAAGAAACACGTCTTTCCAAAAAACGTTTCAAGAAATGCTCTACTTCATCCCAGAACATTGAAGTAGACAGGGACAGTGAACGCGACTTCAACCATGAACCGGAACAAGAAGAGCCTGGACTAGAAGAGGTTCCTGCTGCGGATGACTTGTCAATGCTTGACCTATGACGTAAAGTCATCCTTCCACATGAGATGATGCATTAATTGATGATGATGATGATGAGCACGTCATTACTAATAATGATGATGATGATGATGCATTTCTTGATCCCGGAGCATTAACCCGACGATGAGATTATTATTAGGTATTCAATTTTTTATATTGTACTTGATTTATATAGTTGCTTGTATGATTCAATGATTTTATAGTTACTTTTATAATTTTCTTACTTTGTATGATTGTTTGTTATACATAGTGCCATGGTCTTGATATCTGTCACTGTCGGCCCTCGCCCACTTTATGATTCAGATGCGGTAAATTCTCTTTTATAACTATTTGTTGCATTTCGCATTTATGAAAATTATGGCCATCAAGTTGACATAGAGACATTTTTATCTTGGAGGTATGTGAACCGGAAATTGCAACCGACCATCTTGTCGAGAAGTGAAATTTAGTTGAAAAAGAAAATGAGTATTTGAAAGAAAAAATTAAAAGAATTGAAGAAGAGAAGATGATATTGGCGTTGTACGTTGCCGATGTCGTCGATGATCGCAAGATGAAGATTAATGCAATGTGCTTGAAGATGGATGCAATGCACTTGAAGATTAAGAAGATTAGAAAATATGCCATTGATAATGAGGCTTGGTATCATTATGCCGTTGGATCAATTGTTACCTTTGTTGCGATCTTCATCGCATTTGTTGTGATGAGAGTAAGTTTTCTCTAGTGTTTTGCTTAACAAATGCATACATAGCTTATTTACCTAGCTAGTTCTCTTCTTATTCTAGCTAGTCTTTTTCTTCTAGTCTTCTTCTTCTTCTTGTTCTAACTTTCTTCTTTCCCATGATTTTGAATTGCAAGGAGGACAAGAAGGACACTTCAAGTGGAAGCGGTGAGTACATGTGTAGCCAAGTGAAGCATCTGAGAGGTGTGAAATCCAGGGCGGCTCGGTATATGACCATACGAGCTTAACATGCGTTTACAAGAAAGACTCTTCTTCTTCGTATAGATCGATTTTCAGTTTCCAATCGTTTGAGCCATAGGAGTTTGTGTACAGCTCTATATTTGGCTCCCATGGTCCTTCTTTTATTTCTTCCCTATTTTTCAGGCCATCTTTAGAATTGAAGTGTACTTAACGATAAGTGTCATGCTACTATTGGTGCCAGCATTACCCTTTCATGGATTAGGTGTCCTAATACTATGGGTGGTGGCTTTACTCTTTCATGGATCCGGTAACCATTTTATATTGATGCTTGTATAAATTTCGAGATCATGACTACAGTTTCTGGAGTATCCATAACCTTGCATTATGTGTTCTCTCTAGCCTTTCATATTTTGGATTATTGATTTTCAAGGATACACTGTCATTAATCTATTTTATTATAATTAAAAGGACGCGGATCAAATTATTGTGATGTTAGTTCTCATCTTTTGGGGGTAACACATCTCTTTGTTCATTAAACTTTCAGGAGGTATTTTTTGTATATTAAATTTGTTAGAATTGCTGAAACTACGAAAGGTAAGAACCATGTTACATAATCTTGTTGTGCTCTCTTGATTGGAAGTAGTAGAAGGCTGGTAAACTTGGAGATGATTTAGTACATATCGATACCAAACAATCACACCAATAGTTATAAGGGAGAGGAGGACGAGCGGCGGAAAGCTCGCCTGGCATGGCCGCCCGCTTCTTCTTCTTGCGCCTCTTCGTCAGATCAGGCGCCGGCTCCTCCTCTTCCTCCTCCTCCTCCTCGTCCTCGTCCTCCTCCTCCTCCTCGGGCTCCTGCGCCTCCTGCACGTCCTCGCCGTAGACGTAGCCAAGCTCACCGTCCATGCTGCCGCTGAGATCCACCGTCTCATCCTGGGTGACGAACCCGGGAGACGCGGCGGCCGCGGTCAAACCTGTCGCGATGATGTCGTCCATGTCGGGTCCTGTCTCATCGGTGTCGCCGAGGTGCGAGAAGGGTAGAGGGCCACGTCGGAAAGGGGGCGTCGGCAATGACGCGTAGGCAGGCGGCGAGTAGTTGTATGGAGGGTACTGCACGCCGGCGAAGGCGGGCGAGGGTATGCGCGTCGCCGGGTGGCCATGGGGGAAGGTCACGTTTGGGTTGAACCCACCGTCCGCGCCGCCGTCGGCGTAGCAGGGCAAGGGCGATCCCCATGGCTGCGGAGAACCGCCGCCTTGCTGTCCCTAGGGCGCGTACTGGGCGTGGCTGCCGGGTGGATTCATCATCCCCGCATGGTCCGCTGATGAGGAGGCAGCCGCAGGCGCATGCGCCGCGTTGTCGCGGGCCATCTTGGCGATGGCCCTGTTCCACCGGTCGGCGGTGACTGCATCGCGTCGCTGAACTTCGGCCCTCCACTCGGTGTTTGACATGCCCGGTGGCTTGGACGGTGGCGCCCTCGGCTTCCTCTGCTTCGGCTGGGCCACGGTGCCGGTCGCGGTTGCCATCGCGCGTGGCATGGCGTACTTCCTCGGTGGCATGGCGGCCGACTGGAAGGCGAGCGGGAGGGAGTTTGGCGGGAGGAAGGCGAGCGAGCGGGAGGGAAGCGGGGGAAAAGCGGCAAGAAACGGCGGAAAGAGGCCCTCGAGTCGTCGACAGGGCGGACCCACGCGCCCTTTTCACTTGTGCCGGCTCCCCAGGCGCCCCCCAGGGCGACGGGTTTGGCCTGGGTCCGCCAGCACCAGTTTTGGCCCGAGCCGGCAAAAAACGGGCTTCTGGGGGAGCGACTAGGCCGTTTTTTCGGCGTCGGCGCAGCAAAAATGCCTGGGGAGGGCCCGTTGGGGGCGCGTCTGGAGATGCTCTTAGAGCCTGGCTATATAGAGTTCACATGTCATTTATAGCATGACTTATAGTCGGCAAGTATAATAGTTACATATAAATAACTATTACTTTGTTGATACATGGTCTACCATTCACTCTCACAAAGTGTTTAGGAGCATATGCTATTTTTTTTGGAACGAAGGCTCCAGAAGAGCCCGGCTTTGAATTAACAAAGCCATCAACCGACCAGAACTTACAACGACCCAAACAACAAGAAAGAAAAACAAAGAAAGCTGAAAACGGCAGATACAAGGTGCTTCCAAACAGCTTACACACCACAACAGAAAGCATAAGGATATACTACAGGAAGTCTAGCTAAATGTTGATGGAGCTCGTCGACGCGAATTAAGCACCAAAGCTGTGACAACAAGCGAGCTTCAAGAGGAAATCGCGCTCAGCGAAGATGAACATGCCCTCATCAAACCCAAGGGAGATCACCATCATCGAACCTTCCTTCTTCAATTCCGAAGGGGACCCCTGCCCCTCGGCCTAGATCGAAGGGCGCTGGACCGTCGCAAATTGAAGCAGCTCACCCTTGGGAGATACTCAGCGTGACTGTAATGCCCGGATAATTTGGCTACGGTTAAACTTCGCTAATGATGCCACGTCACTTCGATTACTGTTGCTAATCTGGCGTTACTTCGAAACCGATTAAAAGTCAAATTCAAAATGTGGCAAATAATAAAAGTTTTCAAAATATTAAACAAAAATGTTCAGTGTGTGACAAATATTGCTATGGTAATTGTAGTAAAGAAAACATAATTTTACAAAGTTCCTAAGTTCTTTAAACTAAATAAAACAGAAAAGCGAAATAAATAAAAGAAAAGAAAAACAAACAAAACAAAAACAAAAGAAAGAAAAAAAAGGAACCCCCCAGGCCAACTGGGCCTCAGCCCAGCGAGTGGCCTGCCAGGCTGACCCACTCCTCCCTGACCTATATCCCCCCAGGGGCCCCGAACCCCCCCACCGACACTCCCCCCCCACTCCTTCCCCCCTCCCCGATCCAATCTGGATCGGGATCGGACCCGTCGCCCCATCGTCCCCGATCCGCCGCTGGATTCGTGCCGCTCGGAGCTCGACGCGCCTCCGCCATCGCCGGGCTGCTCCCCCGCCATCGTCCTCGTCTCCTCCCCAAGCCGCTTCTTCACGCCTCGCCACCCGATCATCTACAATGTCGGTGAGGCCCCGGGCCTCAGCTCTCTCTGCTCCCGCCCCTCGCCGTTCTCCGCACGCGTACGCGCCCACGGCCGCGGCCTCCTCTTCGCGCCGCGCCTGGACAGACGCGCCCTCCTTGCATGGCCCCTCACTGTCCGCGCCCGCCTCGTTCCCTTGCTCCGCTCACAACGTCCGCCGCCCGCCCAGGCGTCGCTCCCTCCCCTGTCCCCGCGCGCCTTGGCTGCGCTGCTCACGCCGCGTCTGGCTTCGGCCGACGGCGCCGACCACCACCACCATGGCCCGCTGGCCGCTCTAGGGCTTCCCCCGCGCGCTACCCTTCGCCCGCGTCGCACTACGCAAGGGCCGCCCCTGCTGTAGCCAGCCAGAGCCGCCGCTGCCTCATCGCGACGCCGCCACCCCGTGTTGTGACCTCGTGCTCACCACCGGCCCGCCTACCGCCGCACTCCGTCCGCGCACCGCGGCTCACCCTGCCGCTGCCGACCTCTCCCCGCCGCCGGGCCTTGCCCCGCCACGGCCGCCGCTCCGCCTCTCCCTCTCCAGCTACGTGCTGTCCCGCCGCTCCGGCCGCCTGGCTAGCATCTAGGCCACTGGCCTCGTCCTGCCGCTCCGTGCGGGCGAGCGCCTGCGCCTGACACTCGTTAACCCGCCCCCGCTAAGGACCCCTATGGCCCTACGGCAAAGGGGCCCCATGCCCCAGAACGGTTTACAAAAAATTTATAAATAATATAATAATTAAAATATAATTAATTAAGTTAATTAATCCTATTTAATTAATCTAATTAAATAGTTAGTTTAATTAAACAGTAATTAGATTAGCTAAACTGTTAGTTAACTTTACAGCCAATGACATGCGGGACCCACGCATCAGTTTGACTAGTCAATACCCCTGCTGACTGCTGACGTCATGCTGACGTCATGACGTGAGCATACAATATTCTGGATAATGTTGATTTATTTAATAATTAATAAATTAGAAAACGATTTAAAACTTTAAAAATTAATATAAAATAATCAGTAACTCGGATGAAAATAGTTTATATATGAAAGTTGCTCAGAATTTCGAGACGAATCCGAATACGCAGACCGTTCGTCAACCACACGTCCCTAGCATAATGAACCCGCAACTTTTCCCCTCCGTTTCATCCGCCCGAAAATGCGAAACACCGGGAATACTTTCCCGGATGTTTCCCCCCTTCGCCAGTATCACCCGGTACTGCTTTAGGACACACCTAGCACCGTTACATGTCATGTCATGCATTGTCATGCATCTGTTTGCATTGTATTCATTGTTTATTCCCCCTCTTCTCTCCGGTAGACTACAAGACCGACGCTGCTGCTGCCCCGATCGACTACGGTGTTGACGACCCCACCTTTGCTACCGAGCTTCCAGGCAAGACCCCCCCCCCCTCGATCAACCTGATATCGCCTATTCTTCTCTCTACTGCTTGCATTAGAGTAGTATAGCATGTTACTGCTTTCGATAATGCTATTCTGCTGCATAGCCTGTCATTGTTGCTACAACTGTTGATACTTTACCTGCAATCCTAAATGCTTACTATAGGATGCTAGTATTCCATCAGTGGCCCTACACCCTTGTCCGTCTGCCCTGCTATTCTAGCGGGCCGTGATCACTTGGGTGTGATCACGGGTATATACTACATACACTTATACATGATACATGTTGTGACTAATGTCGGGTCCGCTCGTTGAGTACCCGTGGTTGATTCCCGGATTGGGGGCTGAATGGACATACTTTCCCAACGGCCCTCTGTGTGGATCTTTGTGGCGGAGCGACATGGCAGGTTGAGACACCCAGGTGAGAGGTGGCCTGGCCCTGGTCGTTGTCCGCATCTATTTCATAATAACACGCTTAACAAGTTTGGATATTTGATCTGAGTCTGGCCGTTGGCCTATAGGCACTAACCAGCTGTGTGGGAACAGTTATGGGCACTCGACGTCGTGGTATCAGCTGAAGCCTTCTTGACGTCAGCGGCTTAGCGGCGCGCGCCGGGTTGGACCGCGTAACGTAACTTCCTTAGTAATGGAGGTTGCTAGGTCTGCTCACCGGCCGCCCTCGCAACATGCAGGTGTGCATTGGGCAATGGGCCCAGACCCATGTGTGCTTAGGACTTAGACCGGCGTGCTGACCTCTCTGTTGTGCTTAGGTAGGGCTGCGACGTGTTGATCTTCCGAGGCCGGGCATGACCCAGGAAAGTGTGTCCGGCCAAATGGGAACAAGCGTGCTGGGTTATGTGGTGCACCCCTGCAGGGAAGTTAATATATTCGAATAGCCGTGTCCCTCGGTAAAAGGACGACCCAGAGTTGTATTCCGACCTCATGACAACTAGAATCAGATACTTGATAAAACACACCCAGATGAGTTCCAGATATAACTCGGTGGTTGCTCTCTCATAGGGTGATGTGCGGGAGGATCGCCGAGTAGGATTATGCTATTCGATGATACTTGGTGAACTTACCATCTGTTCTCTTCTACTGCTGCAAGATGGAGGCTGCCAGAAGCGTAGTCTTCGATTGGATTAGATATCCCCCTCTTATTCCGGCTTGCTGCAGTTCATTCCATCGATATTACGCATATCATTGTTACCTTTGCATATGTACTATAGATCCTTGCTTGCGAGTACTTTGGATGAGTACTCACGGTTGCTTTGCTCCCCCTTTTCCCCCTTCCGTTCCTTCTTCTCGGATGATGCAACCAGATGGTGGAGCCCAGGAGCCAGACGCCACCTACGACGACTCCTACTACACCGGAGGCGCCTACTACTACGTGCAGTCTACCGTCGACGACGAGGAGTAGTTTAGGAGGATCCCAGGTAGGAGGCCTGCTCCTCTTTCGATCTGTATCCCAGTTTGTGCTAGCCATCTTATGGCACCTTGTTTAACTTTATGTCTGTACTCAGATATTTGTTGCTTCCGCTGACTCGTCTATGAAGCTTGTACTCAGATTCTAGTTTAACTTTATGTCTGTACTCAGATTCTTTTACTCAACGATCTTTACTCCGGGATTCTGAACACGCTCCTATTTCGGGTAAAATGATTTTACTAACTCTAACATTAGGATCCCACTACAAGAAATATGTCAACTTGTGACCTTGACTATTGGTCACTGAAAGGTCATTATTTTTCATTTGCGACCTTTTTGTGACAAAAAACTGAAGGTCAAAAGCTGGCGGTCATAAACTGAAATTAACAACCTTCTCTGTGAGAAGGTCGTAAACGTTTACGACCAAAATATGCCTACTATTGTGTTTTGGTCACTAGCAGCCTCCCCAGACCACGTAGGCATCCAGTGTGGCAAGCTGATGTGGCATAAGAATCAGCCCGGTCCGATTCGGTGTTTTACATGGGCCGAGGCCAACAATTCAGCCTATCTCTTGTTTTTTTCCTGTGAATTTTTGGTCGGCTTCACGGGCCAAGCCCAACATTTCATCCATTTATTTTCTAGGCCGCACCCTTTTACGTTCAATTCTTGTTCGGGACACGGCCTTTTTTCAGTCCAATTCTTGTTCAGGCCTCAGCCTTTTTGTGGTCCTTTTAAATTTTGGAACTCAGCCCTTTTACAGTCCATTTTATTTATTTTCGAAAATTAATATACTGGCATTGCTGAAACAGACCCCAACTATGTTTGGGTTGTGGCCTTTTTAAGGTCCAGTAGTGTTTGGGCCAAGGACTCTCTCAGTATTATGTTCACATACAACTAAATACATTTATCACAAATTCAAATTCCCAGCATTTGAATAACAAGTACACCCAACATTAAATAATAGGTACAACAAGTAAATATACACCCAATTCCTAGCAAGATCAACATTACATCAAAATTCCAAGCAAATTCTGCATTACAAGTTCAATAACATATAAAGCGAGCCGCCGATTAGGGCTTTGAGCTTCTTTGAATTTGTTTGGCCGAGGAACTCCTATAAATGAGAGGGAAAACAGATTAGTCACAAGTACACAAGCAATGTTCAGTACATCGACACTCGCAAGTAATACATCATTCACTTAAAACATCTAAAGTGAAATAGATACATGACATGACAGAGGAGGCAGATGTTGCCAGGCAAAGATGGCACTTGTATAGACCTTGAAAAGAACCATACAAGCCAGTGATGCTCCAACACATCACTCATGGACTAAAATAACAAGATAAAGTTGCATACAGATTTTACTAATATGTTTTAATTGTCTACTTTGGAGTTGCAGTATCTCTTAACAGCATGCTACACTCTGAACTTAGTGTTCATAGCAACATATGAAGTGAGGAGATTTGAATAGATTTTTCAAATACATGTGCTGGTATGGGAATGCTTCTCTGGAATGATGTACATGTGCACATATTTTCAAATAAATACGAGGACTCCTAGAACAATCAGAGAATGAATGAATGCGAAAGGCAGAGCATCATCATAGATGAAGGCATCACCAGAATTCGTACTTACACGGAGAGACACTAACATGCAGGAATATGTATGGATTGTCAAAACTTGCATTATCTACTATCACTAGTACAACAAGCTGCAGGTTGGCATATCCATGAACCATGTACCTCATGACAGATACAATATATTATCCAATGCTCGACTATGACAAAAATAAAACAATTACACCTCACAAAGGCAAAGCAAAGAATCATGGAGCGAGTAGGAGGGGTAGAAGGGGACCTAAGGAGCTCATCGGAAGTGGTTGTAGCCTAGGCTGAGCTTCACCATCACAGCGACAGCCAAGGGAGGCAGGTGAGCCTAACAATGCGTAGCCATCATAGGAGCAGTAGCAGTGTAGCACCACCACTGCCGGAACCGGAACTGCTGGAGCGAATCACCATCACATGGGTCACCTCCACTGAAGGATCTAGCAAGGGGTAAAGTCTGCACATTTAAGTATTGTTCGGTGAACTTAACTCAAAGAATAATATGTCTAAGAACGACCAGACTACAAGTGAATCTTATGATTACAGATACAGAATCTAAACACTGAGTTTAAATATTTAAGTTCAGAACATAAATGTAATCTGATGATGTCCATCACATTCCTATGCTTCCATGATGAATTATACACTTAATAGCTACCAACAAGCATAGGTAATTATGTATGACAAACTAAAACAATTTCTGCTCAACACGTGTAGTGGGTTTAACTTTAACAAAAAAGTAAATTACAAGATATATCATAAGAATTGATATCCCAAGGAGCAGATCATTGTACATTTTTTCGTCCAACAAAACATGAATGCAAGAGCATGACTAGTGTATTTAACAAGGTGTGGTGTAGCTAGGGAGTTCAAGCGAGGTGACATGTAGTTTCTCACAAGCACGAGCTCAGAGCAAGCAAACGGAGGCGGGGAGAAGAGAGCTCACCATGGCTCTCATGTAGCCGACGCCAAAGAGGCGGCATGTACGTTCAACAGAAGATGCTGGGGCCGAGCGAGCCTACCACTGCACACCTCGATGAGCCCACCCTTGTACTCTGCAAATCATGTTGCCGCTGTACATGACAGACAAGAGACATAAAAAGATAATGTCAAAGGATAAATCATGTCCAGGAACAAAAGAGCAGCTTAGATAGCTCACATTTCATGTCCCGGAACTAATGTCGAGGTACACCAAACAACACCTATCAATGCTCAGCAGCTGCACCTTGATACACAGAGTGAAAAAAAGAGGTCAATCACCTCCACAAACACCAGCACCTTGAGAAGGAATTGCACAAGGAATTGTGCCAGCTGCCAAAGAAGGAAGGACTCTCTGCTTCATTCATTCTAGACTATTTGCAATTTCAGTTTGGTTTAGAATTAGAATTGAATCTTGAACAAAAAGGAAAAGAAAAGGTGTTCGTCGTATTTGTTCTTCATACAAGAAACTGAACCAACAAGTTATTTCATTCTGAGCTAAATCAATATTTACGTAGAGAGGTCAGGTTTGCTGAAACCAAATTAAAGTGAATACCATGATGATCATAAGTTTATTTGAGTTTTTTTTCTATACTCCGTAAAATCAGAAACTGAATTCTTAGATCAGGATTCATGTCATCTAGATATTAAAATCAGAAAGCTCAAATACATATTTTGGAGTCAAAGCTATTTTTTCTATACTCCTTATAATCCTTAAAATCAGAAAGACAATGGAAGAACTTTGAGGAAACTATTTTTTCTATACTCCAGCTAGCTACACTAGGAACTACAGAGTATGCCTACTCATACTATCTTTAGATCGAGCTAATTTCATGGCCCACATGGCTGATGCAATCAAATTTGGGATAATAAACCGAATAGTAACCGAACCTTCCTTTCTCTGCTTCCCCTAGTTCCACACTAAAAGAGGAGGTAGCCTGTGTTTCGGCCACATCAGAGAGGAGAGAGCAGAGGGCATAGAGACGTGGTACCGAAGAGGAGACAGTCGCAGTCGGGGTGGCCGTCATTGTCGTACTTGGTGCAGAGGGCGGCGGAGGAGTTCGGTGTCGCCGTTGTCCAGCCAACGCGCGCGAGTGCACCAAGCTATGGGGGAGCCATCCAGGAGGCGCAAAGGGCGCCAGGGGGCACGGTGGGTGACGGAGAGGAGCCGCCTGAGACGCGCCGTCAATGG
Organism: Secale cereale; assembly: GCA_902687465.1. Lineage (NCBI taxonomy): Eukaryota > Viridiplantae > Streptophyta > Magnoliopsida > Poales > Poaceae > Secale > Secale cereale. The sequence continues at coordinate 816,647,310 of LR738715.1, forward strand.
ACGCGGCCGGCGCCGAAGCCGAAACCCTAGCCACGGACTAGGGGTCGCGACGAGCTTCGGATAGCGAGAGGGGCGGATCCAGTCGACCTCGAGGACGGAGGGTTCGGAGGGCGGCAGATCTGGCAACTGTGGAGCCGCGAGGAGGGGATGGGGAGGCCCGACAGCAATCTATGGGAGGACATAGGCGAAGATGTGGTCGACGGCGGTGGAGACGACGGGGATTCGGGAGGACGGAGCGCCGTGCATCGAAGCACGCACGCGCGCGCCGGCGAGCAAGCCAGCCATGACGGGGCCCCTCTCTCCATTGCGGCGGCGCCTCTCTCTCAGTCTGGGGAGAAGGGGGCAGGGCGGAGGCGGCGGCGGGAGTGGATCGGGGGAGAGGGGAGAGGTGTCCAACGGGAGGAGGGGATCTGAGTTAGGGTTTGGGTAGTTGGGCTGTGGTTGGGTGAGGGGTGAGGGGGTGAGGGCTGCCGTTGCATCCGGAAGCATCCGACGGTGGTTGATGCATGATCCGCGTGATATGCCCATGGACCAAGCAGAACGTAGCAAACCATTTGATGGCCTTATGACCATATAAATTGGTTGTATTCGATTCAAGATAAAAAATTAATTCCATTTTTCAGTGCTCAAAATGATTTTTTGGGTGAAAGTCCTATCAAATATTTGTTCAAATGATATCATATTTTGCACAAGTTTACATCTTGGATTTGCAAACAATGTTGCCTAAGGAAGTTTTCATTTTCTTTGGACGAAAAATTCATTTTCCATTTTTTCGAGTGCACGAAATGAGTTATTTTGTGAAGGACCTACCATATATTTGTTGCAAATTTGTACCAAATCATTTTTATAAAATAATAGGCCATATTTAATGCACAATTGACAAAATGGTTGGGTGTCAAAAGGTTTTATCCACCTCTGGTGAAAAAGACAAATTTTCGCCAATACAGTTGGAAACGGGTCAAATTTGAACTGCAGCTGGCTTGTAGTTTGCTCTTTATTTTTTCCAAAAATCATTTGTAGGTACATAAGTATCTATTTAATCAGAGAAACACCAAAAAAATTCCAAGATTCAACCACTAGCTAGGAACGGTTATTCCCGCCGTTTTGACCGCATTTTGAAACGGGCATAAAAAATTCAAAAAAATAAAAAAATTGGAAAACCTTCGCATTGTGTCATTATATGTGGCCAAGTTACCAGAAAAAAATTATAAACTTGTAATACGGCAATTATTTTAAAAAGTGTTATCAGAAACAAGCTATCATGCGTGAAGATTCATGGCTTTCAAGCCAAATGATCAATCTTATGGCCACATTCATGACATTGTTTGTTAAAATGATCTCATATTGTGCACAAGGGTGCATCTTGGAATGGCATACAATGTTGCCTAATGAAGTTATCATTTTCTTTGGATGAAAAATTCATTTTCCATTTTTCGAGTGCCCAAAAGGAGGTTTTTTTGTGAAGGACCTTCCAAATAATTGTTGCAAAATTGGACCAAATCATTTTTATAAAATACTGGGCCATATTTAAAGCACAATTGACCAAATGGTTGGGTGTAAAAAGTTTTGATCCACCTGTCATGAAAAAGACTAATTTCGGCCGATTCAGCTGGAAGTGGGTTAAATTTGAACTGTAGCTGCCTTGTAGTTTGCTCTTTATTTTTTACAAAAATAATTTCTAGGTACATAAGTATCTATTTAATGAGAGAAACACCAAAAAAATACCAAGATTCAACCACTAGCTAGGAACGGTCATTCCCGCCGTTTTGACCGCATTTTGAAACAGGCATAAATAATTCAAAAAAAATCAAAAAATTGGAAAACCTTCGCATTGTGTCATTATATATGACCAAGTTACCAGGAAAAATAATAAACTTGTAATACGGAAATTATTTTAAAAAAGTGTTCTCAGAAATGAGCTATCATGCGTTAAGATTAATGGCTTTCAAGCCAAATGATCAATCTTATGGCCACATTCATGGCATAGTTTGTTCAAATGATCTCATATTGTGCACAAGGATGCATCTTGTTAAAAAGTGTTCTCAGAAATGAGCATATTGGTACTTTGTGAACATACCCAGATTGATTTTGTGGAATCACTTGTCAAGATGATAAGTTGATAGCAAGATTGCTCCTACAGAATTGTAATCTCCCAACATCTAGTTTGGGATATTGCAGTTTTATGTACTGCATATACAAATTCAACGAACTGCATATTATATGGTCTCCCTGTTGGAGTTAGTACGTGGAAATGAGTAAGTATTTCCCGTCTGCGATAATTCGGTTGTGTGGATAGATACCGATTTCACCACCACATCGTACATATATGGGCCCTCATAGAGAAATAGGGATCTATGTGAGGTGCAATTCTTCATCAATCATAATGTACCTGTAGTCCATAGAAGGGGACTTGTTTATGGCCCGGTACACTGGTTGTATTTTGATGAGGACATTTTTATGGCAATAGGGGGAGATAATAACCACATCGAATGCTGGGAAATAGAATGAGATGTGAATAGACATCTTGTCCTTAGTTCCACATACGAATGAGTCTGAACTAGAGGTTCAGAAGATTATCAATTTGCAAAGTATCACAAATAATCTGTCAGTTGCATTTACTAAGTATATAGGTGTCACAAAGTAAAATGTTCTCATGGTGAATGTGTCACAGAGAGTGGATGTGACCCATACGTCCACTCGGCCACCGATGAGGGGGAGGAATCTGGACACAAGAGGTCAAGGCTTCATGGAAGCGTCCAAGGGGAATGAGGAATCCTCAAATAGTAAATGCATGTCAACTTCATGCTGATATTCAACCAAGGGTTGAAGGACACTTGAAGGATGTTGGACACATCCAGGACCCAGCACGCGTGTGCACACAAATGTTTGTGCTGGGACATCGGAAGACCTTGACTCAACTGTTGTGGGAAATCACAAAGAGTCAAAAGGTAATAATGAAATCGCCACTATGGATATGGATTCAGGAGAATCATATAATAAAGACTACATTATATCGACATTTATTTATCCTCGTGAATTGCAAAAGACCTTGGTTTGGATCTAGAACCTAAATCCATGCATGGCTAAGTGTCTAAAACGCTATAGTTGATCCAAAGAAAGGCAACAATTGAGGATGCACTCGCTCTCAACAAGAGGGGGGATTGACCTGATCAGTAATACCAACTCCTTTGAATTAGTTCCCTGGGGGAGCAAATGGGTTTTTGTTCATGTGAGAACAAAAACAACGAGGTGGTGAGACATGAAGCGAGGCTTGTAGCGCAGGGGTTCACGCAGAAACCCGTCATCGTTTAAGATGAAATATATGAAGGAAATATGCCCTAGAGGCAATAATAAAGTTGTTATTTATATTTCCTTATATCATGATAAATGTTAATTATTCATGCTAGAATTGTGTTAACCGGAAACTTAGTACATGTGTGAATACATAGACAAAACAGAGTGTCCCTAGTATGCCTCTACTAGACTAGCTCATTGATCAAAGATGGTTATGTTTCCTAAGCATAGACATGAGTTGTCATTTGATCAACGGGATCACATCATTAGGAGAATGATGTGATGGAAAAGACCCATCCGTTAGCTTAGCACTATGATCGTTTAGTTTTACTACTATTGCTTTCTTCATGACTTATACATGTTCCTATGACTACGAGATAATGCAACTCCCGAATACCGTAGGAACACCTTGTGTGATATCAAACGTCACAACGTAACTGGGTGATCATAAAGATGCTCTATAGGTGTCTCCGAAAGTGTTCGTGGTGTTGGCATAGATCAAGACTAGGATTTGTCACTCCGAGTGTCTAAGAGGTATCTCTAGGCCCTCTCGGTAATGCACATCATAATAAGCCTTGAAAGTAAAAGACTAATGAGTTAGTCACGAGATGATGTATTATGGAACGAGTAAAGAGACTTGCCGGTAACGAGATTGAACTAGGTATAGAGATACCGACGATCGAATCTCGGGCAAGTAACATACAAATGACAAAAGGACCAACGTATGTTGTTATGCGGTTTGACCGATAAAGATCTTCGTAGAATATGTAGGAGCCAATATGAGCATCTAGGTTCCGCTATTGGTTATTGACCGGAGATGACTCTCGGCCATGTCTACATAGTTCTCGAACCGTAGGGTCCGCACGCTTAACGTTTGATGATGATTGGTATTATGAGTTTATGAGTTTTGATGTATCGAAGGAGTTCGGAGTCCCGGATGAGACCGGGGACATGACGAGGAGTCTCGAAATGGTCGAGACGTAAAGATCGATATATTGGACGACTATATTCGAACATCGGAAAGGTTCCGAGTGATTCGGGTACTTTTCAGAGTATATGGGCCTTATTGGGCCATACGGGAATAGAGGAGAAAGGCCAAAAGGAAGGAGGCGCGCCCCCCCCCCCTCTGGTCCGAATTGGACAGGGGGTGCAGCCCCTTTTTCCTTCTCCCTGTCCACCTCTTTCCTTCTCTCCTACTCCGGAAAGGAAAGGGGAATTCTACTAGGACTTGGGAGTCCTAGTAGGACTCCCCACACTTGGCGCGCCCCCTCTAGGGCCGACCTCTCCCTTGCTTCTTTATATACGGGGGCAGGGGGCACCACAGAGACACACAAGTTGAATTGTTTTAGCCATGTGCGGTGCCCCTCTCCACAGAAACACACCACGGTCATACCGTTGCAGTGCTTAGGCGAAGCCCTGCGCCGGTAGATACATCATATCTGTCACCACACCGTCGTGCTGGCGAAACTCTCCCGTGAAGCTCAACTGGATCAAGAGCTCGTGGGACGTCATCAAGCTGAACGTGTGCTGAACGCGGAGGTGTCGTACGTTCGGTGCTTGATCGGTTGGATCGTGAAGAAGTTCGACTACATCAAGCGCGTCACTTGACGCTTCTGCTCCTGGTCTTCGAGGGTACGTAGACACACTCTTCCCCTCGTTGCTATGCATCTAGTAGATAGATCTTGCGTGATCGTAGGAAAATTTTGAAAATACTACGTTTCCCAACAGTGGCATCATGAGCCAGGTCTATGCGTAGATGATATGCACGAGTAGAACATAATGAGTTGTGGGCGATACTAGTCATACTGCTTACCAGCATGTCATACTTTGCTTCGGCAGTATTGTGAGATGAAGCGGCCCGGACCGACATTACGCGTACGCTTACGCGAGACTGGTTTCACCGTTATGAGCACTCGTTGCTTAAAGGTGACTGGCGGGTGTCTGTCTCTCTCACTTTAGCTGAATCAAGTGTCGCTACGCCCGGTCCTTGTGAAGGTTAAAACATCACATACTTGACGAAACATCGTTGTGGTTTTGTATACGTAGGTAAGAATGGTTCTTGCTAAGCCCATAGCAGCAACGTAAAACTTGCAACAACAAAGTAGAGGACGTCTAACTTGTTTTTGCAGGGCATGTTGTGATGTGATATGGTCAAGACATGATGAGATATACGGTTTTGTATGAGATGATCATGTTTTGTAAAGTTATCGGCAACTGGCAAGAGCCATATGGTTGTCGCTTTATTGTATGAAATGGAATCGCCATGTAATTGCTTTACTTTATCACTAAGCGGTAGCGATAGTCGTAGAAGCAATACTTGGCGAGACGACAACGATGCTACGATGGAGATCAAGGTGTCGCGCCGGTGATGAAGGTGATCATGACGGTGCTTTGGAGATGGAGATCAAAAGCACCAGATGATGATGGCCATATCATGTCACATATTTTGATTGCATCTGATGTTTATCTTATTATGCTTCTTATTTTGCTTAGTTCGACGGTAGCATTATAAGATGATCCCTTACTAAATTTCAAGGTATAAGTGTTCTCCCTGAGTATGCACCGTTGCGAAAGTTCGTCGTGGCGAGACACCACGTGATGATCGGGTGTGATAAGCTCTACGTTCAAATACAACGGGTGTAAGCCAGTTTTGCACACGCAGAATACTCGGGTTAAACTTGACGAGCCTAGCATATGCAGATATGGCCTCGGAACACTGGAGACCGAAAGGTCGAGCATGAATCATATAGTAGATATGATCAACATAAGATGTTCACCATTGAAACTACTCCATCTCACGTGATGATCGGACATGGTTTAGTTGATTTGGATCACGTGACCATTTAGATGACTAGAGGGATGTCTATCTAAGTGGGAGTTCTTAAGTAATATGATTAAATTGAACTTTAATTTATCATGAACTTAGTCCTCGTAGTATTAGCATATCTATGTTGTAGATCAATAGCTCACGATGTTGCTCCCCGTTTATTTTTTATATGTTCCTAGAGAAAACTAATTTGAAAGATGTTAGTAGCAATGATGCGGAATTGTTCCGTGATCTGAGGATTATCCTCATTGCAGCACAGAGAATTATGTCCTTGATGCACCGCTAGGTGACAGACCTATTGCAGGAGCAGATGTAGACGTTATGAACGTTTTGACAAAAGCTCGGTATGATGACTACTTGATAGTTTAAGTGCACCATGCTTTACGGCTTAGAACCGGGACTTCAAAAACGTTTTGAACGTCACGGAGCATATAAGATGCTCCAAGAGTTGAAATTAGTGTTTCATACTCATGCCCGTGTCGAGAGGTATAATACTTCTGATAGTACTTTGCCTACAAGATGGAGGAGAATAGCTCAACCAGTGAGCATGTGCTCAGATTGTCTGGGTACTACAATTACTTGAATCAAGTGGGAGTTAATCTTCCAGATAAGATAGTAATTGACAAAGTTCTCTAGTCACTATCACCAAGTTAGTAGAACTTCGTGATGAACTATGATATGAAAGGGATGACGAAAGGAATTCCCGAGCTCTTCGCGATGCTGAAGTCGGCGAAGGTAGAAATCATGAAAAAGCATCAAGTGTTGATGGTTAACAAGACCACTTGTTTCAAGTAAAGGGCAAAGGGATAGAAGGGGAACTTCAAGAAGAATGACAAGCAAGTTGTCACTCCTGTGAAGAAACCCAAAGCTAAAACTCAAGCCTAAAACTAAGTGCTTCTACTGCAAAGGAAATGGTCACTGGAAGTGGAACTGCCCTACATACTTGGCGGATAAGAAGGATGGCAAAGTGAACAAAGGTATATTTTGATATACAGATTATTGATGTGTATTTTACTAGTGTTCATAGCAACCCCTGGGTATTTGATACTGGTTCAGTTGCTAAAATTAGTAACTCGAAACGAGAATTGCAGAATGAACAGATACTAGTTAAAGGTGAAGTGACGATGTGTGTTGGAAATGGTTCCAAGATTGATATGATCATCATCGCACACTCCCTATACTTTCGGGATTAGTGTAAAACCTAAATAAATGTTATTTGGCATTTGCGTTGAGCATGAATATGATTTGATCATATTTGTTGGAATACGGTTATTCATTTAAAGTCAGAGAATAATTGTTATTCTGTTTACATGAATAAAACCTTCGATGGTCATACACCCAATGAAAATAGTTTGTTGGATCTCGATCGTGGTGATACACATATTCATAATATTGAAGCCAAAAGATGCAAGGTTAATAATGATAGTGCACCTTATTTGTGGCACTGCCGTTTGGTCATAATGGTGTAAAGCGAATGAAGAAACTCCATAGTGATGGACTTTTGGAATCACTTGATTATGAATCACTTGGTGCTTGCGAACCATGCCTCATGGGCAAGATGACTAAAACTCCGTTCTCCGGAACAATGGAGCGAGCAACAGATTTGTTGGAGATCATACATACAGATGTATGTGGACCAATGAGTGTTGAAGCTTGTGGCGGGTATCGTTATTTTCTGACCTTCACTAATGATTTGAGCAGATATGGGTATATATACTTAATGAAGCACAAGTCTGAAACATTTGAAAAGTACAAAGAATTTCAGAGTGAAGTGGAGAATCATCGTAACAAGAAAATAAGAGTTTCTACGATATGATCGTAGAGGTAACATATTTGAGTTAGCGAGTTTGGCCTTCAGTAGAAACAATGTGAAATAGTTTCACTACTCACGGCACCTAGAACACCACAGTGTAATGGTGTGTCCGAACGTCATAACCGTACTTTATTAGATATGGTGCAATCGATGATGTCTCTTACCGATCTACCACTATCGCTTTTGGGGTTATGCATTAGAGACAGCTACATTCACGTTAAATAGGGCACCATCTAAATCCGTGGAGATGACACCGTATGAACTGTGGTTTGACGAGAAACCTAAGCTGTCATTTCTTTCAGTTTGGGACTGCGAGGCTTATGTGAAAAATTTCAACATGATAAGCTCGAACCCAAATCGGAGAAGTAAATCTTCATAGGATACCCAAAAGAAACTGTTGGATACACCTTCTATCACAGATCCGAAGGCAAGGTCTTTGTTGCTAAGAGTGGATCCTCTCTAGAGAAGGAGTTTCTCTTGAAAGAAGTGAGTGGGAGGAAAGTAGAACTTGATGAGGTAATTGTACCTTCTCCCGAATTGGAAAGTGGAACATCACAGAAACTAGTTCCAGTGATTCCTACACCAATTAGTGAGGAAGCTAATGATGATGATCACGAAACTTCAGATCAAGTTTCTGCAGAACATCATAGATCAACCAGAGTTCGTTCCGCATCAGAGTGGTACGGCAACCCGGTTCTGAAAGTCATGTTACTGGACCATGATGAACCTACGAACTATGAGGATGCGATGATGAGCCTAGATTCCGCAAAATGGCTTGAGGCCATGAAATCTGAGATGAGATCCATGTATGAGAACAAAGTTTGGACTTTGGTTGACTTGCCCGATGATCGGCAAGCCATCGAAAATAAATGGATCTTCAAGAGGAAGACTGACGCTGACGGTAATGTCATTGTTTACAAAGCTCGACTTGTTGTGAAATTTTTTCAACAAGTTCAAGGAGTTGATTAAGATGAGACTTTCTCACCCGTAGCGATGCTTAAGTCTGTCCGAATCATGTTAGCAATTGCCGCATTTTATGAAATCTGGCAAATGGATAACAAAACTGCATTCTTTAATGGATTTATTAAAGAAGACGTGTATATGATGCAACCAGAAGGTTTTGTCAATCCTAAAGGTGCTATCAAAATGTGCAAGCTCCAGCAATCCATCTATGGACTGGTGCAAGCATCTCGGAGTTGGAATATACGCTTTGATAAGTTGATCAAAGCATATAGATTTATACAGACTTGCGGTGAAGCCTGTATTTACAAGAAGTGAGTGGGAGCACTACAACCTTTCTGATAAGTATATGTGAATGACATATTGTCGATCGGAAATGATGTAGAATTTTCTAGAAAGCTTAAAAGAGTGTTTGAAAGGAGTTTTCAAAGAAAGACCTTGGTGAAGCTGCTTACATATTGGGCATCAAGATCTATAGAGATAGATCAAGACGCTTGATAAGACTTTCGATGAGTACATACCTTGATAAGATTTTGAAGTAGTTCAAAATGGATCAGTCAAAGAAGGAGTTCTTGCCTGACTTGTAAGGTGTGAAGTTGAGTAAGACTCAAAGCCAGACCACGGCAGAAAAATATAGAGAGAATGAAAGTCATTCCCTATGCCTCAGCAATAGGTTCTACAAAGTATGCCATGCTGTGTACCAACCATGTTGTGTACCTTGCCATGAGTTTGTCAAGGGGGTACAATAGTGATCCAGGAGTAGATCACTGTACAGCGGTCAAAATTATCCTTAGTAACTGGATGACTAAGGAAATGTTTCTCGATTATGGAGGTGATAAAGAGTTCGTTGTAAAGGGTTACGCCGATGCAAGCTTTCACACTAAATCCAGATGACTCTAAGTATCAATCTGGATGCGTATTGAAAGTGGGAGCAATTAGCTAGAGTAGCTCTATGCAGAGCATTGTAGACATAGAAATTTGCGAAATACATACGGATCTGAATGTGACAGACCCGTTGACTAAACTTCTCTCACAAGCAAAACATGATCACACCTTATTACTCTTGGGTATTAATCACGTAGCAATGTGAACTAGAGTATTGACTCTAGTAAACCCTTTGGGTGTTGGTCACATGGCGATGTGAACTATGGGTGTTATTCACATAACGATGTGAACTATCGGTATTAAATCACATGGTGATGTGAGCTAGATTATTGACTCTTGTGCAAGTGGGAGACTGAAGGAAATATGCCCTAGAGGCAATAATAAGTTGTTATTTATATTTCCTTATATCATGATAAATATTTATCATTCATGCTAGAATTGTATTAACCAGAAACTTAGTACATGTGTGAATACATAGATAAAACAGAGTGTCCCTAGTATGCCTCTACTAGACTAGCTCATTGATCGAAGATGGTTATGTTTCCTAACCATAGATATGAGTTGTAATTTGATCAACGGGATCACATCATTAGGAGAATGATGTGATGGACAAGACCCATCCGTTAACTTAGCACTATGATCGTTTAGTTTTACTGCTATTGCTTTCTTCATGACTTATACATGTTCCTATGACTATGATATTATGCAACTCCCGAATACCGTAGGAACACCTTGTGTGCTATCAAACATCACAACGTAACTGGGTGATTATAAAGATGCTCTACAGGTGTCTCCGAAAGTGTTCGTGGTGTTGGCATAGATCAAGACTAGGATTTGTCACTCCGAGTGTCTAAGAGGTATCTCTGGGCCCTCTCGGTAATGCACATCATAATAAGCCTTGCAAGCAAAAGACTAATGAGTTAGTCATGAGATGATGTATTATGGAACGAGTAAAGAGACTTTCCGGTAACGAGATTGAACTAGGTATAGAGATACCGACGATCGAATCTCGGGCAAGTAACATACCAATGACAAAAGGAACAACGTATGTTGTTAAGCGGTTTGACCGATAAAGATCTTTGTACAATATGTAGGAGCCAATATGAGCATCCAGGTTCCGCTATTGGTTATTGACCGGAGATGAGTCTCGGTCATGTCTACATAGTTCTCGAACCCGTAGGGTCCGCACGCTTAACGTTTGATGACGATTGGTATTATGAGTTTATGAGTTTTGATGTACCGAAGGAGTTCGGAGTCCCGGATGAGACCGGGGACATGACGAGGAGTCTCGAAATGGTCGAGATGTAAAGATCAATATATTGGACGACTATATTCGGACATCTTAAAGGTTCCGAGTGATTCGGGTATTTTTCGGAGTATATGGGCCTTATTGGGCCATACGGGAATAGAGGAGAAAGGCCAAAAGGAAGGAGGCGCGCGCCCCCCCTCTGGTCTGAATTGGACAGGGGGTGCAGCCCCTTTTTCCTTCTCCCTGTCCACCTCTTTCCTTCTCTCCTACTCCGGAAAGGAAAGGGGAATCGTACTAGGACTTGGGAGTCCTACTAGGACTCCCCACACTTGGCGCGCCCCCTCTAGGGCCGGCCTCTCCCTTGCTCCTTTATATACAGGGGCAGGGGGGCACCACAGAGACACACAAGTTGAATTGTTTTAGCCGTGTGCGGTGCCCCTCTCCACAGAAACACACCTCGGTCATACTGTTGGAGTGCTTAGGCGAAGCCCTGCGCCGGTAGATACATCATATCTGTCACCACGTCGTCGTGCTGGTGAAACTCTCCCGTGAAGCTCAACTGGATCAAGAGTTCGTGGGACGTCATGAAGCTGAACGTGTGCTGAACGCGGAGGTGCCGTACGTTTGGTGCTTGATCGGTTGGATCGCGAAGAAGTTCGACTACATCAACCGCGTCACTTGACGCTTCCGCTCCCGGTCTACGAGGGTACGTAGACACACTCTCCCCCTCGTTGCTATGCGTCTAGTAGATAGATCTTGCGTGATCGTAGGAAAATTTTGAAAATACTACGTTTCCCAACAATATATTCTCCTGTTGTGAGTGGAGTAACGTTCCGATATTTTATATCACCGGCAGTGAATAATGAATTTGTATATCCAATTGATGGATGTTGGGACCGCGTAGTTGTATGAGTCACTTAATTCAGATATATCTATGTTAGTTCCTGAGGGAATGTAGATTCTGAGTTTAATCGCAACATGTGTTGTGTAAAGCTTCAAAAGTCATTTATGGCTTGATTTAATCGATAATGATGTGGTAGAACCGACTGAGTGAGTTCCTTTATTAGAAGGGTTACTCAAACATTAATGATTGTTCATGTATGTTCATCAAGAAATCTAAAGAGGCATTTTGTACAATTTCTGTGTATGTTCATGATCCGAGTATCATTGGAGCTACACAAGAGATACATGATACAATCCTATCATCTTAAGACGGAGTGTAAGATGCAAGATTTGGTTGAGACCAAACTTTGTTTGAGTTTGGAACTTGAGCGTATTCCTTCGGGAATACTTGTCCACCGGTCCAGATTTATCCAAAAGATTGTTGAAAGTTCAACATGGATATGTCATATCCATCAAAGAACTATGGTTTTGAGAACTCTGCATTACTAGAGATAAGGACCCATTAAGTCCTAACGACAGCGATGAAGAGATATTCGGACGTGAGTTTCCATATCACGGTGCAATGAGAGCACTGGTGTTTCTAGCAAACTGCACCAGGCCTGGCATGTCATTAGTAGTGAATTTATTGGCTAGATACAATGCATAACTGATTAAAAAGCATTGGGTTGGTGTGAAGAATATTTTGGGATATCTTCTAGACACTAAAATTTTTGTTTGTTTTATTTGAAAACTCAAGATATCACCATGGTTGGATATAGTGATGCTGGCACTAGTGCAAAAAGGGCCATTTGTCCCGGTTCGTAAGGGCCATTTGTGCCATTTGGGGAACCGAGACTAAACGATCGATACAAATGCCGTAGACCATTAGTCTCGGTTCTTATACCAACCGGGACAAATGGCCCTCCACTTGGCAATTGCGGCTTGCGCTGGCAGGGGGACTTTTGTCCCGGTTGGTAGCACAACCGGGACAAATAAGCTTGATTTTTTCCCATGGGGCTAGGGTTTTGTTTTGTTTTTTTTCTGAAGGGGGGGGGGGTTGTGGGTTTTGTAGGGTTAATTTTGGGGTTTGATATATTGTATTAGCTAGCTAATAGAGAGAAGTGTCCTATCTTATCTCCGTGCATGCTCATATAACAATGCATCATCATAATTAATAATAAATCATCATCGTCATTGTCATAATAAAAAAGTCATACCTAGCATCATCATCATCTCACAACTTCTACTCGTTGTTATAATAACAAGTCCTGATCATCATCATCATCATAGTCATCTAACAACTTCTTAGCACATGATCATAAGTAGCCAGACTTAATTAAGTACACCCTCTCTAAGGTGAAATAGCATAAAACAAGATAGACCCTGACTCTCCATTATGGAGAATGCAGATTATCCCGTCTCTAATTCTTGACTTTCACACAATGTCGCTTCCATGTAGCTCCCTACGACTGACCATAGAACTCTTCCAATCTTTGATTGTCATGCCTTCATTGGATTTAGAAATCCTGTATGGAGAGTTATGTGTAGGATGATGACCTGATGAGTACGGTAATAAGCTCATGACATTGAGGTGACCTTTCTGAAACATGAGATGAAGCACACAATCCGAAGGGATTTTCTGTTGAAAAACATAGTAATAACTTCGTAGTTAGTAATGTATTTTAGTTTTAGAAGAATTTATGCAAAAGATGATCGGCCACAAATCTTACCATGACATCTCCATGGATGTTACCGTAGTTCAACACATGCACTAGTGGCACGTATTGACCATAATGTGCAGGAGTTTTAGATAGGTATTTTAACGCTCAAAATAAGAAAGTAACGAGACAAGATGATTTTTCTTTGGCCAAGTTAATTCCGCAACATTAGTGTAGTGGGTTCTGTCTACCATCTTCCGGACATTTCTTGAAGAATGGAAATAAGCTGTTAATCGAAATAAGCTGTCAATTATTTTCAAATAAACAATATACATTACTTAATAAATATGTTTGAGAAACTCACATAGAGGTAGAACTTGAAGCGTATCAACGAGGACCCACATGACATCGTCATCACCACCAAGGTCAAAGGTGACATACATACCCTCCTGAAAATCACAAGCCTTGCACAGTGCTCTCCAGTTCGAGCAACCAAAATGGGTTACGCTCTCCGAATTGTTTAGCTTTACAAGAAAATCATAATCATGATGGGTCATGAGATGAATTTACTTTGTTTCCATACTTTCATGATCTTCGAAATCCAGATGCTCCAAGACATAGCATCTTGCATGGCATGGGATAAGCTAGTCGAATTGTAAAAGACGAAAATTACACGTTGAAAAGAAGGCATAAGTCATGCTTAATTACCAAACAAGACTTGTCGTGTTGCATACCGTCTCAAAATCAAAGGCCTAATCGAGCTTAACACTGAAGCATCGATCGTCTACCAGGTGTGGCCTTTCGCACTGACCCCGGTCGTCGCCACACCAGTCGCACGCCAGGATCCTATCGTCATCGTCAAACGACGACATTTCCTACATATTGTAGCACAAGTCATGCCAAAATTCAATGGTTGAAAATATAAACAAAAACATTTTAAAATATCTTAATTATAGGACTCATATTGACATGGAGATTTGGTTGGACTCCAGTTTGAGCATTCAATAAGCAAAACTAAATCATCTCTTGCGTCCGTACATCGTCGAATATTATCACTAATACATCTCGAATAGTATCATAAATATAGCATCACTAATTAATTAATACAGCTAAAACCCTAGCGATCGACGGGTATCGGCGCGGGCGGTGGACACCCAAAGAGAAGGAACCATCACAGGATCATAGCTCCAGTGAGATCCCTGAAGAACTTGCAATGTATTGTCGAACCTGCCCACCAATGCAACCATGTAGCGATAGACGTGTTCGTCCTCTTCGCTGACACGGTGACGTACAACCTTCGCGGGGTCCTCAAGCCTCCGCACCGTCACTGGCCCGCGTGCCCGCTACCAAAGAAGGTTCGGGTCAACAACGGGTTGGCTCCTCACCAAGTTGCGCCACCCGGAAGGAAGCACCTCCCAATACCAGCCCGGCGGAGCCCAGTCCCGAACATGACCCCTGTGATCAAGCAGGCCTCCCCTGAGTCGACAACGAGGATGCGGGATAGGCATCGTCGACGTCGATGCGGGAATAATTGCTTGAACTAAAAGAATAAACTAGTTCTATTAATTCAACTCGTTCAACTAATAAGCACTGACTATAAATAAAAATGAACTAGTTCTTACTAAAAATAAACTAGTTTTACAAAAATTAAACTAGTTTTAGTAAAAATAAACTAGTTCTATAAATTCAACTAGTTCAACTGATAAGCACTTATTATAAATAAAAATGAACTAGTTCTTAATAAAAATAAACTAGTTTTACTAAAATTAAACTAGTTTTAGTAAAAGTAAACTAGTTCTATTAATTCAACTAGTTCAACTATTACGCACTTACTATAAATAAAAATGAACTAGTTCTTACTAATATGTGTGTGTGCATATATATATATATATATATATATATATATATATATATATATATATATATATATATATATATATATATATATATATATATATATATATATATACAGCCGGTCTATTCTCATAACATTATGAGAATAATATTCTCATAACACTTCCGAACTGCATTGCAAAATTGCATTGGAGAGCTATGCGCACTGCTTCCTTCTTCTGCTGTGCACCACATAGAGGTGCAGCAGGAAACATTCATTTATCATTGTTTCTGGCTAGTTTGACTGATTTCTACTGGTTTATTCGTGCTTGCGCTGATTTAATTTGTGGTTAAGCACTAAATTCTGCGAGAAAACGACGGAAATCCTTGGATTTTGGCGGATCTGCGTCCGTTCGTCCGCTTTTCTCTGTTTCTATGTTCCCCCAGTGCGGATCGAAATTGCTGCGTTTTGTATGTAATATTCTGTCGTTTTCGGCATTTACGGGCTGCTTTTGATCTATCCGTATAAATTGGAGCGGATTAAGTTGTTATTTTGGAAGAATTTTAAGTTTTTTGTCCACGTTTTTTTGCGGCGCGACTGGCTCTGGTCGTTTATCAAGGATGTTCTTTGAGTTTTTTTGCATTATATAGCTGTTAGAACTGCATTGCAGGCTGTGTTTTTCGTCTGTGAATCATGGTCAAAAGCGGTGGACTGCAGTAATATGCAAATGCGCGTTGAATTTTTTGTAGTGCGGCGAACTGCATTAATATGCAATGCGAGCCTGTATGAACTGCATTACAGCCACGGTTGTGTGGGGGTACTAGTTTGATAAGTTTTTTTGATTGGTCAAGCGAGGCGGACTGCTTTTTTGCGTTGCTTCTGGTGTATTTTCTTTATGAGAATTCTGAGCATAAGTGAACTGCTCTTTTTTATATATAGTTTTTCATGTGCAGCAGGATTTGAAGAACATGCATTCTGGAAACCCCCACCGAGCTTTTCCTCTTTTTTAACCCACATACAGAACTATAGTTTTTTAATAAAAGAGCACTGCATCAACCTTCTTTAACAGGAGCAGTTTTGTGAAAGAATTCTCTATGTGAACTGCTCTGATAGTTTTGTTTTTTTATGTGTATCCTAGCTACATCAGCGGTTTTGAAGCAATGTACATAATGAAAACAGAGTACTGAGAACTGCATATATTTGATAGATAGAAACTACGGTTCTAGTGTCATAATTAACATACTACATCATCAAGCAAACTAACGCAACATAAGCAAACATTGTCCGAAAGCAAACTAGAACGAAAGCAAACTAATCTACATATGCAGAAGGAAACTAATCGAGCACTTCCGACAGTAATCCTTGGCTTTTCAGCATCTGTCCTGCTTCACTAGTTCCAGCTGTTGGAGTTGGAGGTGGAAGTTGATACTCCATTGCCCCACGGCTTCCAGGAAGACCTCGGGCGCTTCCTGGTCTTCCCTGTTTCAGCGCGCGCGAGGCCTTTCTTCATGGTGCTGATTCTGTTCCATATCTCGAACGCAGCGTAGGCGTCCTTGGCAGCATACTCGACGTGCTTGGTGCTGAGAATGGAAGTCCACAGGCTGTGGTCGTGGTCTGTCATCTTCATCTTCATGTCTGCGTACTCGTCGTCGATGATCGCAGCAGCTACATCGCCAAGCGAGTCCAGTGGCTTCGTTCCATCAGGCACCCTCCAGTTCGTCTGGATGTCAACGAAGTTGGTGACGTGGAGGTTGCAGGCTGCGAGCTTCTGCTTGTCCTGCTCGATGGCGAAGCCAGCGAACTCGAACCTAAAGAAAGTGAACCGCAAGTTATACCTATCGGAACTGCATACACGGGCATATAGAACTGCAACAGGTTGTCGACAGAGAGAATTGCTTACCTTGGGTCGCCGAGGAACCTGTCGAAGGTGTTGCATCTCTGGCCCAATGTACCACATACCTAGAAAAGAAGCACTGGATGGTACTTGCCGATGGATACCTGAACTAGGGCCGCCCTCTCATGGTCGGGTGTGTACTCCACGTCGATGCCGACGATCTTCTGGCGGCGCCGCTGGAGAACTGTCTTGAACTCTTCGACGTACGTCGCCATGGCGGCGACGTCGGTGGTGTAGATCACCTTCAGCTTCGTGTTCCCGTGCGCATGCACGGCGTCGTAGGTCCTGCTGAACCCCATTGCTGCAAAGAGGAGGAAGAGGAGGAGGAAGGGGCAGCGTCGTGTGTTTGTGCGGTCGGACTGTTCGATGGAGCGCGGGATTTAAATGGGAGCGGCAGCAACTTCTGCCGAGGCCACGATCTCGTCTCCCAACCGCGTTGGCGATCGTGGGTTCGTGATGATCGTTGCAGTTCGTGCGGCGTGCAACCGCCGGGATAGAGGATGGGTGAGGGGCGCGGGCGCTTCGGCCGATAGTGGGCGCATTTATTTTGGGGCAGGCGAACCGAATCGTCAGTCGTAAGCGAACTGCATCGCTTCAGAAGCGGAATCGTCAGCCGTAAGCGAACTGCAACGCTTCAGAAGCCGAAGCGGTTTTTCGTAAGCGAACTGCATCGTGTTACAACACCGAGACGTTTTTTTATTTTTTGTCTATGACCTGTGGGCCTGTCGGACGGGCTTTTATTCATTAAGTCTCTCTTGCAGCCCCCTTGCCCG
The DNA here is from genome assembly GCA_902687465.1 of Secale cereale. NCBI lineage: Eukaryota > Viridiplantae > Streptophyta > Magnoliopsida > Poales > Poaceae > Secale > Secale cereale. Next base: position 816,665,379 of record LR738715.1, read on the forward strand.
CCTCCACTTCCCTCTCCCCCATGCTCGCTCAGAAATCCCCCCTCCCTCGTGCTACCGTGGTGGAGAGCGACGACGCCCGTAGCCGCCGGCGACCGAAGGGGCTCACTCGTGGTGGATGGCGACGACGCCCGCAGCCGCCGCCGTCTGTAGGGCGCTTCCTCCGCCGTTGCCGTCCGCACCCGCCTCGTCCTGCCGTCACTTCGTCCCACGGTGAGCCCCAAATTTCCCCTAATCCGGTCCAGATCTTGTGCTAGGGTTATTTTTCGTGCCAGCATTCTCTTCTTAAGGTTGTTTTTGTATGCTTGAAATTGCAACCCCCTATGGACTGAAAGTTTTCCCCTGCCTGAATTTGGTGTTTGCTGTCTAGGTTTATGTTTTAATTATCATCCCCTGCTGATCGGAGGCACAGTATGGCTTCTCCCTCACCAATTGATGCGTCACCGGTTAGAACGGCTTCTCCATCTGGTAAGTACATTAAACTGAACTGCAGTTTTCATTCAGGGTCAATTTACTTCTTTTTTCTCGAACGAAATAGTGTACTGCATCTTAGATCCCTTTTTAGTAAGCCTTTTTTTAAGACATGCGTGGCAAACTGATATGAACTGCGTCAAGTTAATTGTTTTTTACTTTTTTGGAAGGACATTAAGTTAGTTGTTATGTTTTTTTGTTAAGCATAAACTGCTAAAAGAGCACTGCATTTTGGACACTGCTTTGTATTTTTTTTTGCCTATCCACTATGCGGTTTTTGCAAAATCGATATGAGCTGCATTAAGTTTTAGTTTTTGCCTCTCACAGAACTGCATGAATTTGTTTTGTTTGGCATATCTAAGCGCACTTCTTTTTTTTATATGCGGTCAATTGGTCACTTGAACGAATTAGTGCACTGCATCATATAACCCTGTGCCAATGTGCACTTTTCAGACACGCGTGAATATGATATTCAAGCGACATGAACTGCATTTTTTAGGTTTACTGTTATGTTTTTAATTGTTAAACATAAACTGCTGGAAAAGTGCACTGCATTTCTACATTTTTTTTGTTTTTTCCAAGTTGATATGAGCTGCATTAAGTTTAGCTCATCATCTCACACACACATCTTTTCTTATGTTTTTTCTCACCCACAGTTTTATCTCCTGGTGGGTCAGGGGGTGGTGGCGTTAACTATCTGATTACACGTTATTTCACAGCCGATGTTGTCGGTGGCGGTACGTCCGATCAGGTAAACATTCCACCTGAGTTGAGTGAAACCCAGTCGCAATCTGTTGATGGCACAGAGCCAGTTACATAGGATTGGATGGTCCCTGATCAGATTGCAGCCAACGTTGAGAGGAGAAGGAAGAAAGCTATTGCGCTCGGTAATACTTTCGTGAAGGCTCATAGGGCGAAGCAAGTAAAATTAGGGGAGGGTAAGGAGATAGGAAGGAGGATTGCTGATTCAAAGAAGTCTGCTAAATTTGCCCCCGCAAAGAATCCTGTGAAGAGGAAACTCAACACTGTCGCAGAGCAAGGTTTAAGTTCTCCACGCCGGAGCCCGCGTGTTGACTACTCAAAGAGACCAAATTACGCCGAGGTTGATGTGGGTGGGATTCATGGAAAGCGTAGACGCGCGGACGATCACTCTGGTGTTGATTGTGAGCGTCGATCTAAGCTTGCGCGGGAAACTGCAGCTGAAGAAGCTCTGGACAGTGATTCTGATGAGGAGGATGTTGATGTTAGTAAGGTATACGCTGTTTATTTTACTTTTTCTCCTGTTTTCTTTTAAGTTGTTTCTGCATGAGATTTGCTGATGTGAACTGCATTTTTTATTCTTTTTTTTGTAGGCTGCTAAGAGTACGAACAGGAAGAGGTCTGAAGACGATGCTGCGCACAAATGGCGTTTCAACAAGACTGTTCGGCTGTCCATTCCAAATGTAATCAAAGCTGTCGCTTTGCTGGGTGAGGCGCACAGAACTTTGGTGCGGCAAGCAGGTTTCGGCATTGTCTTTGACCTGAAATTAGAGAAGAATGTTTCTCGTGTTTTGATGTGCAAGCTGATGGGAAAGATCGACCCCGACACGATGAGACTGGACTGTGGGCCAAACAAGGTTATGGAAATCAATCGCGAGGCTTTCCATCACATTTTCGACTTCCCTATGGGTTCTCACACTACTCCCAGGCCTGCTGCCAGCGGCCATGATGATTCGCTGACTAACCTGAAGGATGAACTCGGGTTCAACCGTTCTAGGAGCATAGATGCGAAGGACCTACTTACCTTACTTCGCACGGTGGCTGCGGACCCTGCGAAGGTTGATAAGACGGTGAAGGTTTTTTTTCTCATTGTCTTCCAGTGCTTGCTTTGTCCTAGCCCCGCAACTCGGTTGTCCAGGGTAGCTGCTATGGTTGAAAACTTGGATATTGCATCTATGGCTAGCATGAATTTTTGTCAGCTTGTTGTCGACGAGCTGCAGGCCGCTGTGTACAAGTGGAATTCTATAGGGAGCAAGCAGAACTGCGCTGAGGGTTGCACCAACGTTCCCCTGTTCATGTACCTGGATTCCTTGAACCTTCGAAAAGTATCGGTGATGGATAAACGCACTCCGCGCGCCGCAATACTGTCCCATGTGCAGTTGAAGAAGATTCACAACGCCGACATCGTTGTCAGGGGAAAGATACACCTGGACTCTTACAAGTTTGACAAGCTGCCGGTGAGTGCATAGCCATCCTTTGTTTTTGTTTTTATTCCTTTTTTTTCGCGCATGCTAAAATGTCAACCTCTTATGTACTTTTCTTTGTGAACTGCTTCTCTTTTTTTTTGTTAATTTTTTCAGTGGAAGGCGGAAGCGGACATTGTGTATAAGCGGACTGCAGTTGCGGAAGCCCCTGAAATGTTTTGTGAGCCTCTTGCTAGGGCTGCTCCAATTTGACGGGGTCGTGGTTTTGCTAGGGCGGCTGCTGGAGGTTTTTCTGGACATGCTTCTGGTGATCGCAATAGATTTGTGCAGGTCGATGAGCTTCTCGATAGGGTCATCAATATAACTAGTGATTTCCCAACATCCGGTTCCAGGATGAGGAATATTGCCGGTTTGTTTCCTGAAGGCAAAGGCCCTTCTGAAGCAGAAATCGAGGCCGCTCATAACTTTGACCGTGGGCAGCTTGAATTCCTTAAGCAGGCTGTAACGAATATCAGATCTTCATTCGTTCAGCTTAAGCAGTCTCAGGATGACAGGTGTGCTACGTATGAGCAGGAAGCGGATGCAATCGTGAAGGAAATGAACAGGCATGAAGATGTTGTCCGGCCTTCTCTGCCCGACCCCGCAGATGTGGATGTATGTCTTTTTTCCATATGTGAACAATTTTTTTACCCATATTTTGTTATCTATTTTTTCTGTGCGTTTGTTGCATTGACTATTTGTTTTTTCTATCGTTTTGTTCTTTTCCCGGTGTGTCGGAGAATCCTCCAAGGCTAACGCTGGTCGTGTTGATGAGCACCAGGACCACGACGGTGTTGATTCTGATCACTTGTTTGACAGGCCATTATCGCCCGTTGACGAAGCTGCCAAAGACAATCCTATTGACGAAGTGGTCATGGACAAGGTTTGATTTGTTCCTACCATTTTTTTGTTACAGTGAACTTCATTGTTTGATTTTTCATGTAGTGTCCAAAACAAACAATCATATTTTTTTTTTGCACCAGCAGTAGCAGCGAACTGCATTTTTTAACCTCTTCTTTGTATTTTTTGCGCACCAGAAGTGGTAGTGCACTGCAGTTGTTGTCTAGAGAAGAAGCATCATATTTTTTTTAGCAGTGGACTGCATGATCTGGTGTTGGTTTTTTAGTTGTAGAACTGCAGATTTGGATAATAGTTTTATTTATGTTTTAATGTTTTTTAGGTTGCCGAATCAAATGTGGAGATACATGGGAAGGAGGCAGATGGTGACGACGCTGGCAAGGATGAGGAGGCTGACAAGTGTAAAGAGATGGAAGGCGACGACGCTCCCCTGGTGAGAATAGAGAATTTTTGCATTTTTGCATTTTATTTTTTATTTTTCGTGGTAGCTTCATGGTCCGTTTTTATTAATGAACTGCATTCTAGCTTTTTTTGTGTAATGTGTTTTATTTTGTTAACTCATCAGAACTGCGGATTAAATGTTGAAATCCAAGCGGAGCGCAACATTGGGGATGATAAGATGGAAGGGAGAGGAGGGCAGGAGCCTGATGCGGAGATTGATAAGGTAGAAGGTAGAGAAGGAGGGGAGTGTCCTGTTGAGGCTGATAAGGCACAAGAGAGAGAAGGAAGGGAGGACATCGTGGATTGTGATAAGGATGAAGAGAAAGAAGGAACTCCTGGTGTTACAGTTGAAGTTGCAGAAGAGACAGAAGGAATTCTATAGGGAGCAAGCAGAACTGCGCTGAGGGTTGCACCTACGTTCCCCTGTTCATGTACCTGGATTCCTTGAACCTTCGAAAAGTATCGGTGATGGATAAACGCACTCCGCGCGCCGCAATACTGTCCCATGTGCAGTTGAAGAAGATTCACAACGCCGACATCGTTGTCAGGGGAAAGATACACCTGGACTCTTACAAGTTTGACAAGCTGCCGGTGAGTGCATAGCCATCCTTTGTTTTTGTTTTTATTCCTTTTTTTCGCGCATGCTAAAATGTCAACCTCTTATGTACTTTTCTTTGTGAACTGCTTCTCTTTTTTTTGTTAATTTTTTCAGTGGAAGGCGGAAGCGGACATTGTGTATAAGCGGACTGCAGTTGCGGAAGCCCCTGAAATGTTTTGTGAGCCTCTTGCTAGGGCTGCTCCAATTCGACGGGGTCGTGGTTTTGCTAGGGCGGCTGCTGGAGGTTTTTCTGGACATGCTTCTGGTGATCGCAATAGATTTGTGTAGGTCGATGAGCTTCTCGATAGGGTCATCAATATAACTAGTGATTTCCCAACATCCGGTTTCAGGATGAGGAATATTGCCGGTTTGTTTCCTGAAGGCAAAGGCCCTACTGAAGCAGAAATCGAGGCCGCTCATAACTTTGACCGTGGGCAGCTTGAATTCCTTAAGCAGGCTGTAACGAATATCAGATCTTCATTCGTTCAGCTTAAGCAGTCTCAGGATGACAGGTGTGCTACGTATGAGCAGGAAGCGGATGCAATCGTGAAGGAAATGAACGGGCATGAAGATGTTGTCCGGCCTTCTCTGCCCGACCCCGCAGATGTGGATGTATGTCTTTTTTCCATATGTGAACAGTTTTTTTACCCATATTTTGTTATCTATTTTTTCTGTGCGTTTGTTGCATTGACTATTTGTTTTTTCTATCGTTTTGTTCTTTTCCCGGTGTGTCGGAGAATCCTCCAAGGCTAACGCTGGTCGTGTTGATGAGCACCAGGACCACGACGGTGTTGATTCTGATCACTTGTTTGACAGGCCATTATCGCCCGTTGACGAAGCTGCCAAAGACAATCCTATTGACGAAGTGGTCATGGACAAGGTTTGATTTGTTCCTACCATTTTTTTGTTACAATGAACTTCATTGTTTGATTTTTCATGTAGTGTCCAAAACAAACAATCATATTTTTTTTTGCACCAGCAGTAGCAGCGAACTGCATTTTTTAACCTCTTCTTTGTATTTTTTGCGCACCAGAAGTGGTAGTGCACTGCAGTTGTTGTCTAGAGAAGAAGCATCATATTTTTTTTAGCAGTGGACTGCATGATCTGGTGTTGGTTTTTTAGTTGTAGAACTGCAGATTTGGATAATAGTTTTATTTATGTTTTAATGTTTTTTAGGTTGCCGAATCAAATGTGGAGATACATGGGAAGGAGGCAGATGGTGACGACGCTGGCAAGGATGAGGAGGCTGACAAGTGTAAAGAGATGGAAGGCGACGACGCTCCCCTGGTGAGAATAGAGAATTTTTGCATTTTTGCATTTTATTTTTTATTTTTCGTGGTAGCTTCATGGTCCGTTTTTATTAATGAACTGCATTCTAGCTTTTTTTTTGTAATGTGTTTTATTTTGTTAACTCATCAGAACTGCGGATTAAATGTTGAAATCCAAGCGGAGCGCAACATTGGGGATGATAAGATGGAAGGGAGAGGAGGGCAGGAGCCTGATGCGGAGATTGATAAGTAGAAGGTAGAGAAGGAGGGGAGTGTCCTGTTGAGGCTGATAAGGCACAAGAGAGAGAAGGAAGGGAGGACATCGTGGATTGTGATAAGGATGAAGAGAAAGAAGGAACTCCTGGTGTTACAGTTGAAGTTGTAGAAGAGACAGAAGGAACTCGTAGAGTCGGATTCGACGATGCCGGGACATCCGCTGGCATCGATGGTGTTGTTGTGCCTACTGTTTTGTTGGTTGGCGACGAGGTGCCTGATAAATTTTGTGTGGTCCTTCGCGCCCCCGAGCAATCTGTCGGCAATCTGGCTTTCTCAGCCGATACAACCAAAGCCCCAGCCGAGACAGTTTCGATTGATTCCGAAGAGGAACAGCCAAGACTTTCTCAGGACATGAGTAATCAAGGGCCGCTTGACGATGATATTACCGGGCTGGAGCACTTGACGCTCAGCGAAGATGTATACGAGCAGCCGCATGAAGTTTATTCTGAAACCGAAGGTAAGCGAACTGCATTATTTTTTGTTCTTTTTCCCGAGGGCGAAATGGACCGTGTGTGTGTTTATAATCTGATATCGTCCCCACACTGTATGCAAATGAGGAATTACTTGTTGTTACTCCTTCAAGTATTGATCCAGCTCTTATGAGGAGATACAATGAGTTGTATGACGCTGTTACGAGGGCTAGGAGGCACAAGAAGAAGCAGTATGATATTTTTTGTCTTACGCCCCGGTTAATTAATATGTTATTTTTTTAGGGACGCTCCCATCTTATCACTTTTTGCTGTGCTTTTTTCTTCTTGTCTGAAGGCATCTAGTTGCGTTCAAGGGAGAGTTTGGTGATATTACTATCGGCCATGTCGGCGAGTCTTTTTGGTCGTATGGAACGCTGTGCACGCGTCTCGCAAACATTGGCGTGTCTATGCTAGCTGAAAGGTTCAAAGGATCTCAAACTATGATTGTCCCGTACAACCTATGCGTAAGCATTTTCATTAATTTATATTTTATCTCCCTCGTCCAATTTTTATTTGTGCTATAACCATTTTTCATTAACTCTCTGGTTTTGTCTTTTTTGCAGAATTCCATTTGGAACGGTGGTGCCACAAATAGGGCTTTGAAAAAGATGTTTTCTTGAAGCGCAGAGGAACGTGCGGACAAGAAAAACTTGGTAACGCATCTTGACCATTTTTCGTCATCTTGAAAATAAGTTTTCTGTTTTTTCTATTTTTTCTCATCTGTTTTGTTTTATTCTTTTTTTTATTTCAGATTATGTTTGCAACATTTGACCCTCCTCCCGCAACAGTGAAGGATGCGATAGGCCACTACTGCTTGGTCACTTTGAACCTGCGAGAGAAGCGTTTTGAGATTCTGGACTCATTGAGCGAAGGAGACAGCACTGCTGCAAGTGTTGTCTTCAGGAAAATGGTCAGGAACGTCAATAAAGTCTGGAAAGATGGCAGCGCAAGCTACGACGAGCCGTTGAACCCTCCCACCCTGGACGGCTATGCGCTGACTCATATTAACGTCCCGCAACAGGGAAACGGGTGTGTACCTCTTCTCCTTTTTTCTTTTTCCTCCTTCATTTTTTCTTGTGTAAGTGAGCTGCATTGTTTTTACTAAATTAGAAGCACCTTTTCCCTTGAGCGAACTGCATTACTAATGTGTTATTTGTTGTTCTCCCTCGGTAATCTTTGTGTGTATGGAGCTGCATTATTTTACTAACATCAGTAGCACTTTTTATTACTGAGTGAACTGCATTGTTAATGTGTTTTGTGTTGGTTTTTCTTTGCAGGCATGATTGTGGATTTTACATGTTCCAGTTCATGCAGACCTGGGATGGTGAAACGATTGCCAAGTTTGGGAAGGAGAACATTGGCTACATCAGGAAGGCGATGCTCTATAGTTGGTTGACCTCGTCGCATTGCTGTCTGGACGTGACATCACTTTTAATTTTTAAAGAAGGTTATTAAATTTTTTTTTGAGTCACACACCTTTTTTATTAAGTGAACTTCATTGGTACAGAGAGGGTAGGTCGACTACTTTTGTTAAGCTTTTTTAGTAGAACCCCATTTGTGTGTTTAAAAATGACTTTTCCTTAGGGAACTTGATGATTCTTTTTCACTACTTTTGCTCATTATCCAATTTTTTTTTGTGTGCAGGCTTTGATGAAGGCGCACACCAAGGAGGTATTTCCTTGTTTGAAACTCAGGTTCATACTCCAACTATTCAGAAAGTTGTCCTTGACGAACCTCCCATCAAGGTCGTGAAAGAACCTGTGTGTAAGATGTTGAGGAGTGACGCCGGCACTTTGAAGGAAAAAGCTCTTGAGAAATCTCCTGTCAATGTCAAGCATGTGAAGAAAGCTGCGAGCCCTCCGAATGCTGAAGATAGCGATGATGATTTTGAGAGGCCACCACCAGTGCATAGGAGGACCAGGAGCGCAGCTGTGGAACCCCCGACGGATAGCGAGGCACTAATTCTATCAAACAGGAGGCATGTGCAGAAGCCATCAAAGTTTCGATCTCCTGTAGAGAAGTTGAATCCTGCGAGATTCAGCCATCTTGTGGAGATGAGGAAAGTCTTGCAACTCATCACGAGCACACAATTCAGGCAGAAATACAGCGAGTCAGTTCTTTTATCGTTAGTTTTTTATATTTTTTTTGATTTTTAATGTGTGTAATGTTCTTTTCTATGTTTTTGCTTTTGTGCTACTAACCCCCCCACCTTTTGCCGTTTCTTTTGTGCAGGTCCGCGCTTTTCCTGCACAGGAATCCTATCGAACTCTACACCGTGTCTGTGGACTACATGTTCTTAACTTTCACCAAAGGTGGTTTTATGGACTCGGAATTGATGGATCATATCATCAGGTTCTGGAAGAATGACGAGAGTATGAATGTGGTTTATCGATCTGGCGAACGCGTTCTGCTGTCCCCTTTATTTATCACGGTATTTGTCTTTTTTTTCTTATTTTTTTCTGCTCTAGTGAACTGCAGTAAATAGTGTATAGTAATTTGTTTTTAGAATGTACTGAACTGCATACATTTTTTTTGTGTGTGTCTTAACCGATGCATCTTAAAACGAAACAAATTATGGTGAGAATTTTGTGAACTGCATACTGTTTTTTAGAGAAGCGTGATCCGTTTTTTTATTAAGCGTCGGAGCGAACATATTTTTAAGGTGAACTGCATTAACTTTCTTTTGTGAATTACCCACACGCAGTATGTGCTTCAAATGAATGATCACGCGGATAGAGATGCAAATGGAAATGTTGTGTTGCCTTTTGTCCACAGCAAGTTTAACGTCGAAGATGCAGCACAGCAGTTCGAACTTTATGTCCGTGATGACGAGAACCTTCTTGATTGCAAATTAGTAAGTTATCAGATTTGCTTTTGTTCAGCCTTTTTGTATTTATTTTCTCTCCAAATTTTTTACAGTAATCCCTTTTCACTGATCGATTCCATAACAAATTTGATGAAACAAAATCAGATTCTGTTACCACGGTTGAAAGACGAGCATTATTCGCTATACACGATGAATAGGCACCGCGAGACCCTTGACATTCATGACACTAGGAGGTACAGCGGACCGGTTGATCAAACGACGCGGTGGCATAAGTCTGAATACCACAGCGACCGCACTGAAATGGTAAAAAATTTCCTTTTTTCACCTTTCTAGTTTTTTTTTCATGCGTGGGCGTGTTCAACAATTTTTGTTGTGATGTGTTTTTTTATTTTTATTTATTTTCCACCAGATGATCAGGATGACTGCATTGTTGAAGAGGGTTTATGGAGAAAAAGAGTACAAGAGAAAGGAGTCGGTAGACTGGGTGGGTGTTTCAAAGAAAGCTAGCTACTTGGGCACCCCTGAGCAGGGCCCCAACGAGTGCGGCTTTTATGTTCTGAAGATGGCTCAGTATTACGACGGCAAAACCTTTGTTGTGAAATTCGGAAAGCGTAGTGTAAGTATCGTTTTTTTAACTCAGCAATATCTCCTCATTCCTTGATGTTTTTTTCGTCAGTTTCTTTTTTCGTAGATGATGTTGTATATTTGTTTATTTTATTTTTTTCTTCATCGCAGGAAGCTGTTATTCAGGATTGGAAGGCTGAGTTTTTGTTCCAGATTCTGTTCCACCCAAAAAACATGCTCGTTGTCACCGAGTTCCCGGAGGATCTAAGAAATCTCTGCATTTCTCTTGGCTTCTCTCCAAGACTGGATTCGAAGGAGCAGGATGAGGCATAAATGATAGCAGATCTTTTCTCTATGTGTGTTGATGTCTTGTTCGTGTGTGCTCCAGAACTTTATGTAAACAGCAATGTATGGTCGCTGTGTGTAGTTCTCGATGCCCAAAGCTGTAAACACCACGCTGTGTGCTTTTGTATATATCGGTCTAGTTAGTTTTTGTGTGTGTTTTTTTTGGTGGCACATGGTGACAATGTCAAATATGTGCATAATGGATCTTTCAGCCAACTCCTCCTTGTGAGTTGTAACATGTTCGCAGCCAAGTTTTTTTTTAAATATATTATGCATCCGCACTGCATCCTCACCTTATCACATGGGACTGCAAAGACGAATTCAACGTGTTTGTCGTCGAGTTTCAAAATTCATCCGCACTGCAGCCAAGTTTTTGTTTTTCACATTTTTTTGCACTAAGCGCACTGCATTGTGTACTCGAAGCGTACTGCAGTGCAAGCTTTTAAACGCGACGCACGCACTGCAGTGTACGCGAATCCTAGTCTGACTCTACATTTTTTTGTCTTCTAACTGCATTCTGTATTGATTCATGGTCATGTCAGGTTCTATACGACGAAGAGAACTGCATTCTCCAAATGACATTCCGATCTCAGAGTTCTTATACAGAAGAGAACCGCATTCTGAGATCTTATTTTCTTTTTCGTATAGAAGAGAACTGCATTTTATCAAACATATTACAAGTTAATATGTTTTTTAAAATGTAAAACTGCATATGTGTTGATCTACGCCCTTTTTCCTAGTGCTTCTTCTCAGATTATGTACTGCAGTTCGCATCCACGACGAATGCGATGGAGTAGTCATCTTTGCAGTTCGCTTCCGCCTGTCATGCATGACTGAGGCAGGATGCTTCAGCGGCGGATCCCCCCGGTGGTCTTGGGGCGAAGGTAAGGTGCGCCGTCGCTTCCTAAACGCCGCCGCGGAAATATCGTCTCCGTCGGACTGCATTGCCGGCCGTTTTGGCTCGCTCGCCGTGGTGCTTGGCGCGAAAAAAGGCGGGGAGGAGTGGGGGGTGGCCGCCGGCCGTCGGGGCGGTGGCGCGGAAGAAGGCGGGGAAGGGTGGGTGTCGCCGCCGGCCGCC
>LR738715.1:816677132-816865504 GCA_902687465.1 Secale cereale
GGGGGAGGGTTGTTAGGAGAATAAGCTTTTTGTTAGGAGAATAAGGTCTTAAGGGGTGTTATGAGAATAGACCCACCCTATATATATATATATATATATATATATATACAACATCCATATATAATGAAATAAAAAGCAGAGCAGAGCAGAGCAGGCCGGGGCGGCGGTGGCGGCGTGCGGCAGGGGTGGCGGCGCATAGAGGAGCAGAGCAGGCAGGGGCGGCGGCGGGGGGAAGGGGGCCGGAGTGCTCACTGCTGGGCGGGGACGACGAGGTTGGGGCAAGAGGGCGACGACGACGAGGTCGGGCTGAGGCGCGAGATCGGGGCAGAAGCGGCGACGGCGTCGACGGCGAGCAGCCTGGCGGCGTCTGGATCAAACTGACGATGGAAATCTGAAAATTTACCTAGTGTTGCTTATATAGTACAAGAATTGGTCCCGGTTCGTGACACGAATCGAGGCAAATGGCCCGTTTTCAGCAGCCCAAAGGGCAGGAAAAAGAGGCCATTGGTCCCGGTTGGTGGCACCAACCGGGACTAAAGGTGGGGATTGGTCCCGGTTTGTTCGACGAACCGGTACCAGTGCCGCCCGTTCGTCCCGGTTCCTGGGACCAACCGGGACCAATAATCTCGCACAGCCGCGGTGCGGTGGGAGTTTAGTCCCACCTCGCTAGCTGAGAGACGTCGCGACCAGTTTATAAGTGTTGCTGCCCCTTCTATGTCGAGCTCCTCTCTAATGCAGGCCTACGGGCCTAAACACGCTGCATCTTCCCGTGGGCCTATTGGGCCTTCCGCGGGCCTGAATCCTGGCCCAAGGGTGGGTTTCTAGTCGTATTCAGGCCGTGGTGGCCCAGTAGGTGGCATTTTTTATTTTGTTCCATTTTTTCTTTGTTGCTTTATTTTTTTAATTTGGTTTCTACTATCAAAAGAATACATAATGTTGCTATTTTTATTTATTTTATTAAAGTTTATTTATTTTACTTTATTAAAGTTTATTTTGTTTCTACTTATTTATTTTATTTTTATTCTACTTATTTATTTTATTTTATTTTTTGCTTTTTTATTTATATTATGAAAATTCTATTTGCTTTTAATGTTTCGAACAGAAAATACATTGATAATTTTAGTTGCATAAATTTTATATAATTTTAGTTTCAATAATAATAGAGGTTTAATTATAAAAGCTTTTTGGTTAAATCCTTTAGCTATTAGAATTTCATTACAGTTTTCTAGTTCAATCTCTTTTCTATTAGAGTTTCATTAAAGTTTTCTAGTTCATTATTTTAGTTTATTATTTTTTCTATTAGAGTTTCATAAAAGTTTTCCAGTTCATTCTTTTTTATATTAGTTCATTCTTTGAGCTAAATGAGCATGAAATTGACAAACATTTCAAATGAACTCTGAAAAGGTTGAAAGTTGGCATGGTATCATCATTTCACCCACATAGCATGTGAAAAAAAGTAGAGAGAGTTATGGCAAAGAATGGATGCACTTCGTGTACAAAACTGACAATCTCTTTTGAGGTATCAGGGTTTCAGACGAAAACTCATCTGTTACAAAGGGATTTCATTTTTTTAACTTATTTCAACTATAGACTTTTTCTGTGTTCAAAATGCACAATTCAAAGCAACATCATCAATTTTCAACCATTTCTGACTTCATTTGCTATTTTTCATGCATTTACTGATTTTTTTGAGCTATAAGGACCCTGAAATTGAAAAGCTATAAGACCCTGAATGTGTGTCTTGCCCTCCACTCCCATGATATATAATTAAGCGTGTCAAAAACCATTACTGAACATCATGGATAGATAAGTGATCAAATTAATATAAGTTCATCATCACATGCCATTCAAAGTACATGCATATCTCTAGAGGATCTAATTAAACCATAAATTGAAACTGTGTAGAACATTTCAACGCAACAACAAATACGATCATAATCGCAACCAAGGTAACAATTGATCCAACGGCATAATGATACCAAGCCTCGGTATGAATGGCATATTTTCTAATCTTTCTAATCTTCAAGCGCATGGCATCCATCTTGATCTTGTGATCATCAACGATATCCGCAACACGCAACTCCAATATCATCTTCTCCTCCTCAATTTTTTTAGTTTTTCCTTCAAGTAATTGTTTTCTTCTTCAACTAAATTTAACCTCTTGACAATAGGATCCATCTTGATCTTGTGATCATCGACGACTTCCGCAACAAGCAACTCCAATTTATCTTCTCCTCCTCCGTTTTTTCCAATTTTTTCTTCAACAAAATGTTTTCCTTCTCAACTAAATTTAACCTCTCCACAAGAGGGTCGGTTGGAATTTCCGGTGAACTACCTCCTAGACATATAAAAACATCTATGTCAGGCTAGTCGGCATAATTGTCATAAACACTAAAACCAATAGTTATAAATTAAAGATGATATACCACATCCGAATCGTAGACAGGACGAGGGCCGTGGCCGGATATCAAAACCATCGCACTATATAATAACAAGCAATAATAAACGTAAGAAAATTAGACAAATATCTATCTAAAGCAATAATAACAAGCAATAATAAAAGTAAGAAAAGCATGGACAGAACAAGAGGCTCACCACGGTGGTGCCGGTGACGAGATCGGCGGGGGTGATCGACGGCGGTGAAGACGGGGACGGGACGTGACAGACTGCTAAACCTAGACAAATCTCAGAGAAAATGGAGCTTGGAGTTCGAGCTTCGAGAGCAGAAAAGCTTAACTAGTGTGGCTCGGGAATTTCATCAAACACCTCATGTGCATAGGAGGTGAGCTAGCTAGAGCACCACAAAGCTCCCCCTTGGCCGGCCAGAAAAAACAGAGCAGTGGAGTGGTGGGCGAGGGGTTATATATACGAAACTCATTGGTCCCGGTTCGTATCAGGAACCGGGTCTAAAGGCCACCCATTTGTCCCGGTTCTAGACAAGAACCGGGACCAATGGGTGTGGGCCAGGAGCGAGGCCCATTGGTCCCGGTTCGTGCCTGGAACCGGGACAAATGGGTCCTAACCAATCGAGACATATGCACACGAGGCCTGGCCGGCCCCCTGGGAACACGAACCGGGACGTATGCCCCAATGGGTCTCGATTCGTGAGTGAACCGGGACTAATGGGCTTGCCAGGCCCGAACCAAAGCCCTGTTTTCTACTAGTGTGGGCATATATCATATCCCCATAATCCTAGATCACAGATTGGTTTTGTCTTCTCAAATGGAGGTATGACCTTCTCTTGGAAGTCAAGAAGAAAATCTTTAGTGGCTGCATCCACTAATCATTCTGAATGTATGAATCAACATCTGAATCTGTTTGGCTTCACAGAATGATAAACTTTGTTCAAAGTTCAGGCGGGTTTGATTGATAGGACTCACCCACCATTATCCATGAAGATAATGTTGTTTGTATTACATAGATGCAGACAGGTTATAAAGAGCAAGATTGCAAAGTATATTACTCTCAAAGTATTTTATTCCTCATGAGTTGAAAAGTGGGAACATAAATATTTTGGAAGCAAAGTCATATGTGATCTTTGTGATATGTTCACAAAGTCTTTACCAAGTTGTCCATTTCAGAAATATGTTAATGGAATTGGTATGTGATGACTTTGTTATTTGCAAGGTTCTGGGGGAGTGCACTCCTGAATGCTAACCTATTCGAGATTTTCTGATCTTCTGTATTGCACTCTTTTCCTTCATGAGTTTTTCCTGAATGGTTTCTCATGAATGGTTTTTAATGAGGCAATAATAATACAAACATTGCAATATGTCGTTTTCTCCTTATTTTCCTACTGGGTTTTTGGAAGGAGTTTTTGGTGGCATATTATGTATATCTCCTCATATTTTTCCCATAGGGTTTTTGGAGGAGCATTTTTCAAGATGATGATTCTATATAGTCAATGCGGAGATTTAGGGGAGTGTTAGGAATTAATTATGTTTAATTAATGGGATAATCTCCTTTTGTAACAAACTTGCGGTTAGTATGTGCTAACCGTCGCGTCCCTCTCTCCCGCCTATTGCAAGGAACACGTCGTTCCGGATGCATCCCTTCGGGGCATATAAATTGTAAGGATATCATCATCAGTAATGAAGAGATTGTTACTATTCATTCATTTTGTTTTCTATCAGAGTGAACAAACGGCGATCAACAGGTGCCACAGAGGATACTACACATTGGCTCTCCCACACCCGCGTCGCATCTTTGACGCTTACGCGTCTCGGGGGGAGGGGGACCCTAAGGCTATGGGAAGTATCATATAATAGTATCATGCATATGATACTATCGTATGATACTACATTCATAGTGTATAATATCATAAATTAGTATTATATATTGTCTCATTTATTATCATGTATGACACATAGTAGGATCACATTTATTATGTTACGATATCTACCTATGTTACTATAGGCTGGTCGTAATGGTTATTAGTATTATAAGTTAGTATCATGCATATGATACTAGTTTATGATACTACATCCGTAATGCAAAGTATCATACATTAGTATCTTAGATGACCAAATTTATTGACATGCAAGACACATACTAGTACAATATTTATTATGATACGGTATCATAATATGATACTCAACCCTCTCTTTCTTCATTTAATTCTATGCCACCTCATCAAATTTTCCTAGTTGGCATGCATGATACTAACTATGATACTCACACTATGACCAGCCTAACCATCTCTCTTCTTTAATTCCCTGCCACATAAGCATGTTTGTGAGTCCCAAGTGCATGATACTACTTATGTTACCCCCACTATGGCCAGCCTAAATCGTTGCTGCCGTCCCTTCCCCACCGTGGTGGCGGTGGAACTCGTTCCGAAATGGGGTGGGGAGCACCCGGTCGCATGCGCACGACAAAGCACGGACGCCACGACGTCAGTCCTTGGCAGATGGTTGTGGCGCACAATGGAGCAGCACATCGGCCGCGGGGCTGCGATGCAAGCCATGACTGTGCGTGTTGCCAGCGCATTGCCTTGGCAACGACAACAAGGCATGAGGGAGGATGCATGGTGCAAGGCAACGACCACTAGTAGAAAACAGGGCATTGGTCCAGCCCATTAGCCCCGGTTCAATCTAGAACCGGGTCCAATGGGGGTACTGGACCCGGTTCGTGAGCCCAGGGGGCCGGCCGGGCCACGTGGGCCATTGGTCCCGGTTCGTCTGGACCTATTGGTCCCGGTTGGAGCTAAAAACCGGGACCAATGGCTCTTGCTCCTGGCCCACCACTATTGGTACCGGTTGGTGTTATGAACCGGGACCAAAGGCACCCCTTTAGTCCCGGTTTGTAGCACCAACCGGGACCAGTGAGTTGCCTATATATACCCCCTCACTCAAGAGCAGAGCTCACTGCTCTGTTTTTTTTCTGGCCGAGGGGGAGAGGGGTTAGTGGTGCTCTAGCTCACCTCATATGCACACAACGTGTTCGGTGGAATGCCCGAGCCACACTAGTTAAGCTTTTCTCCTCTCAAAGCTCTATTTTCTCCGAGATTTGTCTAGGTTTAGCAGTCCGTCACGTCTCGTCCCCGTCTTCGCCGCCGTCGATCGCCCCCGCCGATCTCGTCACCGGCACCACCGTGGTGAGCCTCTTGTTATGTCCATGCTTTTCTTAATTTTATTATTGCTTTAGATAGATATTTGTCTAATTTTCTTACATTTATTATTGCTTGTTATTATATAGTGCGATGGTTTTGATATCCGCCCACGTGGGCCCTCGTCCGGTCTACGATTCGGATGTGGTATATTATCTTTAATTTATAACTATTTGTTTTAGTGTTTATGATAGTTATGCCGACCAACCTAACATGCATAGATGTTTTATTATGTCTAGGAGGTAGTTGAACCGGAAATTCCAACCGACCCTCTTGTGGAGATGTTAAATTTAGTTGAAGAGGAAAACATTTCGTTAAAGAAAAAATTGGAAAAAATGGAGGAGGAGAAGATGGAATTGGAGTTGCATGTTGCGGAAGTTATCGATGATCACAAGATCAAGATGGACCCTATTGTCGAGAGGTGAAATTTAGTTGAAGAAGAAAACAAATTCTTGAAGGAAAAAATAAAAAAAATTGTGGACGAGAAGATGATATTGGTGTTGCATGTTGCGGATGTCGTCCATGATCACAAGATCAAGATGGATGCAATGCGGTTGAAGATTAAAAAGATTAGAAAATATGCCATTCATACCGAGGCTTGGTATCATTATGCCGTTGGATCAATTGTTACCTTGGTTGCGATTATGACAGCATTTGTTTTCGCGTTGAAATGTTTAACATAGTTTCGATGTGTATGGAGAGCTATATGTTGTTAGATGAGAACTATATATGTATGTACTTTGGTTTTAATGTGATGATGAACTTTTATCCATTTGGTCACTTTGGTTTTTGACACACTTAATTATATATAAATGCACGCAGATGAACCGGCAATGGATGTACGGTGACAGACACACCTCCGAGTACATTAAGGGCGTGCGTGAGTTTCTAAATGCGGCTGAGGCAAACAAGCAGAATGGTTTTATGTGTTGTCCATGCACTAAATGTGTGAATACGATGTCTTACTCTAACCGGAAAATCCTTCACTCCCACCTGCTTTACAAGGGTTTCATGCCACACTATAATGTTTGGACGAGGCACGGAGAAATAGGGGTTATGATGGAAGACGGCGAAGAAGAAGAGTACGATGACAACTATGTGCCCCCTGAATACGGTGATGCTGCAATGGGGGGAGCTGGTGAAGATCAAGAGAAACCAGACGATGTGCCCAATGATGCTGCAATGGGTGAAGCTGCTGAAGATCAAGAGGAACCAAATGATGATCTTCGTCGGGTCATTGTCGATGCAAGGACACAATGCGAATGTCAAAAGGAGAAGCTGAAGTTCGATCGCATGTTAGAGGATCACAAAAAAGGGTTGTACCCCAATTGCGAAGATGGCAACACAAAGCTCGGTACCGTACTGGAATTGCTGCAGTGGAAGGCAAAGAATGCTGTGGCTGACAAAGGATTTGAGAAGCTACTGAAAATATTGAAGAAGAAGCTTCCGAAGGATAACGAATTGCCCGACAGTACATACGCAACAAAGAAGGTCGTATGCCATCTAGGATTGGAGGTGCAGAAGATACATGCATGCCCTAATGACTGCATCCTCTACCGTGGTGCATACAAGGATCTGAATGCATGCCCGGTATGCGGTGCATTGCGGTATAAGATCAGACGAGATGACCCTGGTGATGTTGATGACGAGCCCGCCAGGAAGAGGGCTCCTGTGAAGGTGATGTGGTATGCTCCTATAATACCACGGTTGAAACGTTTGTTTAGAAACAGAGAGCATGCCAAGTTGATGTGATGGCACAGTGAGGACCGTAAGAAAGACGGGAAGTTGAGAGCACCCGCTGACGGGTCGCAGTGGAGAAAAATCGAGAGAAAGTACTGGGAGGAGTTTGCAAAGGACCCAAGGAACGTATGGTTTGCTTTAAGCGCGGATGGCATTAATCCTTTCGGGGAGCAGAGCAGCAATCACAGCACCTGGCCCGTGACTCTATGTATGTATAACCTTCCTCCTTGGATGTGCATGAAGCGGAAGTTCATTATGATGCCAGTTCTCATCCAAGGCCCTAAGCAACCCGGCAACGACATTGATGTGTACCTAAGGCCATTAGTTGAAGAACTTTTACAGCTGTGGAATGGAAACGGTGTACGTGCGTGGGATGAGCACAAACAGGAGGAATTTTACCTAAAGGCGTTGCTGTTCGTGACCATCAACGATTGGCCCGCTCTCAGTAACCTTTCCGGACAGACAAACAAAGGATACCACGCATGCACGCACTGTTTAGATGACACTGAAAGTATATACCTGGACAAGTGCAGGAAGAATGTGTACCTGGGCCATCGTCGATTTCTTCCGACCAACCATCAATGTCGAAAGAAAGGCAAGCATTTCAAAGGCGAGGCAGATCACCAGAAGAAGCCCACCATGCGTACCGGTGATCACATACTTGCTATGGTCAATGATTTACACGTAATCTTTGGAAAGGGCCCCGGCGCACTAGCTGTTCCGAATGACGCTGAGGGACACGCACCCATGTGGAAGAAGAAATCTATATTTTGGGACCTACCCTACTTGAAAGACCTAGAGGTCCGCTCTTCAATCGACGTGATGCACGTGACGAAGAACCTTTGCGTGAACCTGCTAGGCTTCTTGGGCATGTATGGAAAGACAAAAGATACAACTGAGGCACGGGAGGACCTGCAACATTTGCACGAAAAAGACGGCATCCCTCCGAAGCAGTATGAAGGTCCTGCCAGCTATGCTCTTACAAAAGAAGAGAAAGAAATCTTCTTTGAATGCCTGCTCAGTATGAAGGTCCCGATTGGCTTCTCGTCGAATATAAAGGGAATAATAAACATGGCAGAGAAAAAGTTCCAGAACCTAAAGTCTCATGACTGCCATGTGATTATGACGCAAGTGCTTCCGGTTGCATTGAGGGGGCTTCTACTGGAAAACGTCCGATTAGCCATTGTGAAGCTATGTGCATTCCTCAATGCAATCTCTCAGAAGGTGATTGATCCAGAAATCGTACCAAGGCTAAGGAGTGATGTGGCGCAATGTCTTGTCAGTTTGGAGCTTGTGTTCCCACCATCCTTCTTCAATATCATGACACACGTCCTAGTTCATCTAGTCGACGAGATTGTCATTCTGGGGCCCGTATTTCTACACAATATGTTCCCCTTTGAGAGGTTCATGGGAGTCCTAAAGAAATATGTCCGTAACCGCGCCAGACCAGAAGGAAGCATCTCCATGGGCCATCAAACAGAGGATGTCATCGGGTTTTGTGTTGACTTCATTCCTGGCCTTAATAAGATAGGTCTCCCTAAATCGCGGTACGAGGGGAGACTGACTGGAAAAGGCACGCTTGGAAGGGACTCAATAATATGCAGGGACGGATATTCTTGGTCTCAAGCACACTACACAGTTCTACAGAACTCTACATTGGTGACCCCGTATGTCGATGAACACAAGAACAGTCTGCGCTCCAAACACCCAGAGCAGTGCGACGACTTGATTACACGTGAACACATCAGGACTTTCAGCAGTTGGTTGGAAACACGTCTCAGAGGTGACAACACTGTTTGTGATGAGTTGTACTTGTTGTCCAGGGGTCCATCTTCGACTGTATTGATTTACAAAGGATATGAGATAAATGGGAATACATTTTACACGATTGTCCAAGATCAAAAGAGCACCAACCAAAACAGCGGCGTCCGCTTTGATGCAACAACCGAGAGGGGAAAGGACACATATTATGGTTACATAGTGGACATACGGGAACTTGACTACGGACATGATTTTAAGGTCCCTTTGTTTAAGTGCAAATGGGTCAATCTGTCAGGAGGCGGGGTACAGGTAGACCCACAGTACGGAATGACAACAGTGGATCTGAAAAATCTTGGATACACTGACGAACCGTTCGTCCTAGCCAATGATGTGGCACAGGTTATCTATGTGAAGGACATGTCTACCAGACCGAGAAAAAGAAAAGATAAGGAAGCGAATACATCATACGATAAGCCAAAACACCACATAGTTCTTTCAGGAAAAAGGGACATCCTGGGAGTGGAGGGCAAGAGACATGTCTAAAGATTATGAAAAGTTTCATGAAATTCCTCCCTTCAAAGTCAAGGCTGACCCAAGCATCCTGATAAACGATGAAGATTATCCATGGTTACGGCGCAATAAGCAAATGACACAAGCGAAGAAAAGTGAAGACTTTTTTCCGCAACTATTATGATGATACCATGCCAACTTTGTAACAAACGAGTATGATACCATTGTCCGTTTGTACTATTCAAATTTCAATACTACTTGCACTAACAGAGAAAGTTTGTAATTGGTTTTACCAGAAAGAATTAAAAAAATAAAGCAAATAACAAAAGAAAATAAATAATGCAGAAAACAAAACAAAAAAACTTGAAAAAAATAGCAACAATAAGTATTTCGTTGTAAGTAGAAACAAAATAAAATAAATAAAGCAACAAAGAAAATAAATAATTTCAAATTTAAACTATTCAAATTTGAATACTACTTGCACTAACAGAAAGTTTGTAATTGGTTTTACCTAAAGCAATAATATTCACAAAGAAACTCTAAATACAGCAAAAAACAACTTAGAAATAAATAAAGCAAAAAAGGAAAAAAAAATTAGGCGCTGCCGAGTGAGCCTGCAAGGCCTACAGCACAGGATCCACCTGTACTATAAGGCCCAGCAAGCTCACAGGGCAGCGCGCAGAGTTAGGCCCAGAAGACTGCATTTGAGAGGAGCTCGAGAGGGTGGGAGCGGCAGCCCTTATAAACCACTCTCGAGCTCCCTCAGCTAGCGAGGTGGGACTAAACATCCCACCGCACCCGCGCCAGCACAGGGCCTTTGGTCCCGGTTGGTGGCTGAAACCGGGACTAAAGGGTGGCATTAGTCCCGGTTGGTAGCTGAAACCGGGACTAATACCCCCCTTTAGTCCCGGTTGCTGCCACCAACCGGGACTAAAGGCCCCTCCTTCCCGCCCTTTGGGCTGCTGAAAAGGGACCTTTAGTCCCGGTTGGTGGCAGCAACCGGGACTAAAGGGGGGGTATTAGTCCCGGTTCAGCCACCAACCGGGACTAATACAGCTCCTATATAACCAGGACTTGCGAAAATTTCGTAAGTTTCCTTCTTCCCCGTGCCCCCGACGCCTCTCTCTCCTTCCCCGCCCCCGTCGCCCCGTCGCCTTCGCCGTCGCCCCCGACGCCGCCCCGACGCCGCCTCGTCGCCGTCGCCCCGCCCCGCGCCCCCGTGCCGCCCCGCCCCGCGCCGTCGCCGCGCCCCGTCGCCGTCGCGCCGCGCGCCCCGCCCCGCCGCCGTCGCGCCGCCCAGCCCCGCCGCGCGATGTGAGGGCTTGCTGTTTTTTTTTATGTTTATATAAATTGCTGTATATATAAATATATATATATATATATATATATATATATATATAGTTGATGTATATATATATATGTGTATATATATGTGTGTATGTATATATATATGTGTGTATGTATATATCTGTGTATATATAGTTGCTGTATATATATGTATGTGTATATATATTATTTTTTTCTTAGGAATTTGCTAAATATATATGTTAAATATATATGTATGTGTATATATTTTTTTTTCTTAGGAAGTTGCTGTATGTGATGTGTGTATGTGATGAATATATATGTGTATGTGGCTATATAGTTTTTTGTTTATATATGCTAAATATATATAGAAAGTTTTATATATGCAAAAGTTACAAATTTAGAAAAAGAAGGATAGGAAAGAAGAAAATAAGAAAGAGGAAAGAAAGAAGAAGAGGAGAGGAAGAAGAGGAGAAATAAATAAGAAGAAGAAAAAAAGAAAAAAAGAGGAGAAGAAGAAAGGAATAGAGGAGAAGAAGAGAAATTTTCTCTTCTTCTCCTCTATTCCTTTCTTCTTCTCCTTTTTTTTTCTTTTTTTTCTTCGATCTTCTCCTCTAGCGGTTCCTTTTTTCTTCTTCTTCCTCTTTTTTTATTGGATATGTCTATGTCGATATACACCCTCCCCGATAACTTCGACATTAGGGGGGGGGGGTCGACGGTCGTCGAGGGACCGAGGGTCGTTAAGGGTCGAGAGATCGCCGAGGGGCCGAGGGTCGTCGAGGGGTCGAGAGGCCGAAGGTAGAGGGGTCGAGAGGTTTCCTAGCAGCCGGGGGTCTAGGGTTGTGGATCGCCGAGCAGTCGGGGGTCAAAGTATTGAAGAATTCCATGACTTCATCATTTGCCAGAAGTAACCGGGGCATTTTGGTACAAAGTTATGCAAAGTTATTCTGGAACGGAGTTCCTGATAGGATAATCCGTCTTTTGTTATGAATTATCCTATCTGGGACTCCGTTCCAAAATAACTTTGGAGAGCTTCGTACCATCATGCT
This sequence comes from Secale cereale, assembly GCA_902687465.1. Lineage (NCBI taxonomy): Eukaryota > Viridiplantae > Streptophyta > Magnoliopsida > Poales > Poaceae > Secale > Secale cereale. The sequence goes on from LR738715.1 coordinate 816,689,106, forward strand.
ACTGTTACTTTCGCCTAATGATGAAGTATTGGTTTTGTTGAATCCTTTGACACTAGACAAAATGTGACATGATCGGGGTCTAGGGTTGTGGATCGCCGAGCAGTCGGGGGTCGAGGGGTCGAGAGAGGTTGCCTAGCTAGTGTCAAAGTATTGAAGAATTCCATGACTTCATCATTTGCCAGAAGTAACCGGGGCATGTTGGTACGAAGTTATGCAAAGTTGTTCTGGAACGAAGTCCCTGATAGGATAATCCGTCTTTTGTTACGAATTATCTTATCTGGGACTCCGTTCCAAAACCACTTTGGAGAGCTTCGTACCATCATGCTACTGTTACTTTCGCCTAATGATGAAGTATTGGTTTTGTTGAATCCTTTGACACTAGACAAAATGTGACATGAGGGGGTCTAGGGTTGTGGATCGCCGAGAAGTCGGGGGGGTCGAGAGGTTGCCTAGCTAGTGTCAAAGTATTGAAGAATTCCATGACTTCATCATTTGCCAGAAGTAACCGGGGCATGTTGGTATGAAGTTATGCAAAGTTGTTTTGGAACGGAGTTCCTGATAGGATAATCCGTCTTTTGTTACGAATTATCCTATCCGGGACTCCGTTCCAAAACCACTTTGGAGAGCTTCGTACCATCATGCTACTGTTACTTTCGCCTAATGATGAAGTATTGGTTTTGTTGAATCCTTTGACACTAGACAAAATGTGACATGAGGGGGTCTAGGGTTTGTGGATCGCCGAGCCGTCGAGGGTCGAAGCTAGTTCTACGTTTGCCATTAATATATCCATCTGTCATGTTTGAATAATAATTGGCAATTGTAAATGTTTGTAGAAACAATGGACGACAACACCCGAGACCTAGCACAAGAAGCGATGTTGATTGACATAATCGCAGACGGACAAAATGCCGTCTTGTCGTTTCTCAACGACACCGATGACCAGGTCGAAAAAGAGCTGCAGCTGGAAGATCTAGGCTATGATATTGATGGATCCGGTGACCCAATGCACATGGAAGAAGTAGACCGTGAGGACGGCTCCGGTGACCCAATGCCGGTGCAAGAAGGAGACCGTGATGGTGGCTCCGGTGACCGAACCGAGTCCGGCCTGGAGGTATATATGTTAGTTAAGCATGTGCTGACTAGTTAATTGTTGCATTCATTAACTCTCATCTTTGTTCCTTTTTCTAGCCCTCTGGATCGAGCAAATCTTCGGTAAAGAGACGAGGAGCAAATAAAAAGTTGAGGCCGGATGAAAAGTTTGAGATCTCAAAAATTTCGCGCTCCGGCGAGCCGATTGCACCCATCCGGACAAAGAACGCATTTGTTAATCAGTGCGGGGTTCTGGTGAGGGACAAGATCCCGATCAGCATCCATCAATGGTTAAAGCCGGCTACAAACGACGCTCAGGTGACTTATGTCACTGATATGCAGAAAGAAGATCTTTGGACTGATCTGAAGTCAAATTTCGTCCTACCGCGAGAGGATGATCCGGCGAAGCCAGTTAAAGAGGAATTAATCCAGTCTGCTGCACTTTCGAAGATGGCAGACCAATTCAGGGCATGGAAGAAAAAACTGAATACGTTTGTCAAAGATAAAAAGACTCTAGAATTCGTGGGCATATATGAGAAGATCAAAGATGACTGGCCCGCATGTGTGCGCCATAACATGTCGGAAAAGAGTCAAAAGATGTCGGAGACAAACCGGATAAATGCTGCGAAGAAGAAGCATCACCATCGCACGGGGTCAGGTGGCTACCTCATAGCCCGGCCTAAGTGGGCCAAGGCTGAGAATGATCTGCTTCAGAAAGGGATCGAACCAGAAACAATGCACTGGCCAGACCGTTGCCGGACTTGGTTCTTCGGGGCTGGCGGAACCTTGGACCCTGTAACAGGGTGGTGCAATTGGACGGACAAGCAATTGGAAACACCACTCAGGAAGATGCGGCAGTATATCAAAGCAGCGCATGAAGGGACATTCTTCCCCGACAGAGAGAACGACGAGCTGACAATGGCCCTTGGGAATTCTGAGCACCCTGGACGAACACGAGGCACGCCAGGCTCCCTTCCGTGGCGTGCTGGCTTTCCGGACGCAGGAGGCTACAAATGCCACGACAGGAGGAAGAAAATGGAGCTGACCGAAATCCAGGCGCTGCGGGCCAGAATACAAGCGATAGAGGAACGGGAAGCAAATTGGGACAAAAGAATTGCCGAAGCTTCCCCCGAAGCTACCCCGCCATCTCAGCGGAGAAGCAGCGTGGCTTCCACCGAGCTGCTTCAGCCAGAGCCTGTCTTGACGGCTACTGCCAGGAATCTCGTGGATGCTATCACGCAGGCACAAAATTGCCACCTTATGGCGCAGTGGATGAATCTGAAGGTCAAGGCGGCTGCTGGCTCTGTTTATCCTTCTGGACCCAGCGACAATTTTCACCGCCGGTCGATTCCAGAAGGATATGCTAGGGTGATGGTCGACGAAATAACGGAGGGATTTGAGGAGCTCCAGCTTGACCACACTACCGGTGAAGGGGAGACTCGGCTGGGTTCTTCACCGAAGACTCCATGCCTATGGCGGAAGGACCTCATCAACATTCTCAACTGGACGCCTCCGCCTCCTCCTCCTCCTCCGGCGAGTCAGGGCACTCCGCCTCCTCCACCGCCTCCTCCTCCGGCGAGTGACCATCAGGGCACTCCGGCTCCTTCTCCGGCGCGTGGAGGCACTCCGCCTCCTTCGCCGCCGGCGCGTGGCGGCACTCCACCTTCGCCGCCGGCGCGCCCATGCAGCTAGCTTGCTCCTCCTTCTCCGCCTAGTCAGCAAGGGCGGAAGAGACCTGCCGCCGCTCCGGCTGCTCCTGCTCCGGCGCGTAGGCAAGGAAAAAAGACAGCCGCTTCGACTGGTCCGGCGACGTCTAGCAGTACAGCCAGAGGCGGGAGGCGATGCAGATTCGGTCATTCTCTCACGCCTCTAGAGAAGTTACCGTACGAGAGGTACGACAAGGAAAACACGAAGATCGCTCAAGGCGAAGTGAAGGACTTTTTTGAAGGGTTGAAAGCACAGAGACATCCACCTCCGGAGGAGAAGATAGATGCGGTGAAAGCAAAGCGCACTCTTGCTGCCCTGAAGCAACCAGCGAAAAGTAAGCCGCAGGACAACTATGACCGCATGATTCAAAAGTCATATCAAGCAGCGAAGCGGTCGGGAAGTACTAAAAGTGATCAGAGGTTAGCAGAAGGACGAGCTGGGAAAAAAATTTCCCAGCTCGGCGAACAAGCGGACCAATCGTGCCCCCCGCTCAAGGTGTCTAGCGACATGGTCGCTAATGATCCGAGGATGGTGCCCGGTTATACCAATCTTGCAGATTACGTGTCCGACGATGTACACTATGATTTCTTGGACGTGCAGATAGAAAGATACGAGTACAAAAAGCCTCTCGTGAAAAATTAAAGATCTCTATCAACGAATATGCGAAGATTGCATGATTGGTACTTGAAAATCTGCAGAGAGTCTGGGGGGAGGGATAACTTGTATTTGAGAGTTAAACCGGAGCATGACCTCGTTGGAATTGAGCTGTTGCCTGTTCCATTTGAGGAGTTCTATCAGTTTTTCAATCAATTGGCCCTCGATAAAACAACGGTCACCTGCTACTGTCTGTAAGTAGTACTACTTCTGTCATTAAGTCTCTCTATATAGCTGATCTTCATTGCATGTATTTATAATTATCCTCACTATATTATGCAGATTGAAGATCGTCGAATTGAAGAAAAGACAAGTAGGTGATATTGGGTTTATTAACACATACCTCATAGATGCAACCGAGGTTAAATTGCGTCCCGACGATACCGAGACCAACTTGCTACGATCGTTGGTGGTAAATGAAAACAAAGATATAATACTCTTTCCTTACAACTTCAAGTGAGTGTTACTGTCTTGTGCATATTTGGTTTCCCTTATATATCAGTCAAGGTTATAGTGATGTAATTGATGAGTTCATGCATTCATGCGCAGCTTCCACTATATTCTCTTAGAGATTAAGCTTGAGAAGGGAGTAGTAACTGTCTTGGACTCTAAACGTAAAGATCCCGAGGAGTATGCGGACATGACTCAAATGCTCGTCAGGTAAGTTAAATCGATCAATATTATCCACCATGCATATATATCAGCAACTTCATTTCTGATATCAACTAATTGTTTTCTTTGTCTGTCAGGGTTTAGAGAAAATTCACCAAAAAAGCTCCGGGACTGTCGAAGAAGCTACAATTTAGATACCCGAAAGTAAGTACTATATAGTAGCATGTTCCGCGCGCGCATCTCCTATATCTTGATTCAATTGCTAGTTTCATCAATACCAATTTGGCATTCTTGCTTATCAGTTTGATTGACCTCTATTTCTTGTAAAGTGGTTGTGGCAGGAACCCGGGAATGATTACTGTGGATACTACATTTGCGAGTCCATCCGCCACACGACCTGTGAGCGGGGCTACACTGAAGAACAATTTGAAGTGCGTAAGCAATCAATAATATTCACAAATTTATAGCATCATTTCATGTATTGACCCCCTACTTAAAATTAGATGTTTCGGATGCGGGATTAACTCCTAACACCAGATCGTCTGCGAGCAATTCAAGAGGAATTGGCGGCATTCTTCCTTGAACACGTGATCGCTGAAGACGGAGAATACTATGTGGACCATGCATCCATATGATAGGAGATTATATTTGTAAGAGATAATTATTGTATATATGTGCCTGGTAGTGTCGGATAGATATACGAGAACTTGTTGTTCGACCAATCTCTCGGAGAAGGAGAGGTGGTCGATATTACTTCTCTCTGTATGCATATATATATATATATGTTGATTATACGATCTTCTGTTTCCTTCGTTTGCTTTACTAGCTAGCTAGCTAGCTATAGTGTCTAGTCATCTCTATACGTATGTGTAGTACGTAGCAAGCACGGACATAAGAAAGGACACATCTCTCTATTAATTAGCTAGCTAACACAATATGAAACACCTAAATTAACCCCCCAAAACCTCCAACCCCCCCTCCCCTTTCAAAAAAAAAACAAAAACCACAACCACAGAAATGCTGACGCGGGGATGCCTTTTGGTCCCGGTTGGTACCTGATACGTCCAAAACGTATCTATAATTTCTGCTTGCTCCATGCCACTTTTGGGTGATATTGCTATGATATTCATACACTTCCATACACTTTTGATCAGATTTGGACTAACTTACTAATCCAGTGCACCCCAGTGCCAGTGTCTGTTTTCGGCTGTTTTTGTATTTCAGGTTTTCACGTTTCGAGAACTGCCCAGAAAAATCCAGAAAAATTATATAAAAAATCAGCGTTCCGGAAACAAAACTACGTCTGAAGGGCAGCCTGGGGGGGCCACAGGGCTCTAGGCGCCCTGGCGGCCCCCCCCCCTGGGCCGTGCCGAGGGGGCGCGTGGGCCCCCCGAAACTCCCCCGGTGCCCTACTTTGGCATATATTTAAAGGGTCCTCCGTAACCCTCAGAACAAGAACTCTTGTAGCGATCCCATCTCTGTTCCGCCGCCGCCGCCGCTTCCAAGATCGGGAGCACCAAGAGAACTCTTCCCGGCACCCTGCCGGAGGGGAGGATCACCACCGGGGGCTTCTCCACCACCATGGGCGCCTCCCGGATGACTCGTGAGTAGTCTTCCTTGGACCATGAGTCCATGACCAGTAGCTATGTGATGTTCTCCTCCCGTTCTTGTGCTTCACTAATTAGTCCTCGTGAGCTGCCCTACATGATCGAGGCACCTATGTAATCCTTATGCTGTTGCTATGTTGAGTTTGCTGGGATCCGATGGATTATGAGATTATGTTCAGATTGATCTTGAGTAATATATTTGATTCACCTCTTTTATATTTTTGTTCATAAGTAATTCTTGCATGTTCTCCGTTGTTATTTATTGCTTTGGCCGAGTAATAGGTAGTGACTCCAAGAGGGAACGTTATGCTCGATTGTGGGTTCATGCCCCTTGATGACTAGCTTTAGTGACAGAAACATGAGTCTAGGGGATGTGCTGTTGCCACAAGGGGGAAAACAACGGTGCTTGTGCCCGCGGGTTTAAGGATTGTTTACTTTACGCAAAGTTCTTTTAATGCAGTTGTCTGTTGCATTGAGTTTACACCATGGGTGGGACTCGCAACTTAATACCAGCGAGATGTTCTGGATAGATATCTCAAGGTGGATGATTAGTAGTAGATATTGATGGATTTCGGTCTACTTACTTTGGCGTACCGCCCATGCTTTGAACCTCAACCTTTCTTGCAATGTAGTTAGCATTGGTTTGCGTTCGTGGTCCTGTCAATTGCCCAGCTGTAATTTGTTACCTCACATAGCTGTTTTATCGTCTTTTGGGAGAGAGACATCACTAGTGAACATCATGAGACTCCGGTCCATATTACCATCATTGATCACATCCACTATTTACTTTTCGCTATTTACTTACTATTGCAAAACACTATCTATCTCTACTATCATTGCTTTTAATCCTTTGTGAACTACAAGGCCGGAGGGATTGACAACCTCTCTGTACTCGTTGGGAGCAAAGTTATTTGTATCTGTGTGCAGGTCCACGTGATTGCTACTAATCTGGCGCCGTAGCAATTGACACCTACTTGTTGAACCTAGGAGTCTCTGGGGATTCGATCCTTGGTATCTTTGCTAAGGGAAAACACTTCTACTTACTGCATCTTACACCTTCCACTTGGGGTAACCAACGAGGGGTTCGAGGCCCATCAAGGAGTATTTTCTGGCGCCGTTGCCGGGGACTCCACTCTTCAGGATAGGGGAGTTGCACGCTATCTTTTACCTTTGCTTTTTAGTCTTGTTAGTTTACCTTTCATTTTTGCTTTAGTACATTTTTATCGAAAATCACAAAAACAGTTATCTTGTTCTTAGTTATCATTATGTCGGGTCCTTTTGTGTTTGACGAGGCAGAAGTTGTCACCTTTAAACAAAGAGGTGGGGAAAGTTTGAAAGATGCTTGGTATAGAATTAATGATTCACAAAAAAGAGCCACCAAGAAGCAACCTACTACTATCTTGCTTAGAATTTTTTATGTTGGCATTACTTCTTGGAATAGGTTTATTCTAGATACTGCTATCAATGGGAATTTCCTGGAGGCCCCAGTTTGGGAGTCTCTTAGTATTATTGAAAATCTTGTTCGGAACCTCCCTGTTGTAGCATTCGAGAGGACATCACCCTAGCTCACGTTATGAAAAAACTTGAAAAAATAGAGCTAGAGATGCCAAGCATTAATAAGATGAATGAGTTGGATCATAAGATCCAAGGGAATTTGAATAGACTTGATAGCTCCATGCATAAAATTTTCAAAATTTTGGAGACCGTCAAATTCCATGACTTGGACTCTTCTGGGGTAGATAAGATTGAGGAAATATTTCATACTCTAGGAACTACTTTCTCCACGATCAAAACCAAAAAGGTAGAAACTCCGGCAAAGAGGGAGCCTAAGTTCGTTCACGTTCCAAAGGCTCCCCGTTTTAAAAGTAATCCACCTATTGCCAAAGGGGTTGAAACTGTAAAGACTTTGGAAGAAACACCTATCATTGATGAATTTATAAATGAATCTTCCCTTGACTTTTATCCTTTTGGTCTTCTACCTAGAAGTATCTCTATGAGGCCTTTGTTTGAGAGTCCTCTTAAGACTAGTTGTATTCTTGAAGAGCTTTTTGATGATCTTGATGATGGTTCAATTGATACAACTTGATCTCTATGCATTATGCCTAGCTTAAAGGCATAAAAGAAAGCGCTTTTGGGAGGCAGCCCACATGAATAAATTTTTTGCTTTCGCTGTGTCTTGATGTTGTTTACTGCTGTAGCATCATCATTGTATCTTTGCTTTTCATATTTGTGCCAAGTATAGCCTCCGATTGCTAGAAAGTTCAAAAGTTGTGAGGTGCTGTCCAGGAAACAGATTCTGTCCTTGGATAGAAAAATTCGTATAAATTCACCAGATCATCTTTTTGGTCTGAATTTTTTCGAAAGTGTTCTCTATATAATTGTCTTTCGTGCGTCTGTTCTGAGTTTTTTGATTTGAGTTGCAGAAGTATCCCGAACAGATCAATTACTGCCTGCTGTTCTGTTTTTCACAGATTCTGTCCTGTTTTGCCTTACCTTCACTTTGCAAATCAAGAGCTTGCTTTTTATTTGCAAAAACCTTTTGGCAATCTTGAGAAACAGTAGAAATTCAAGAATATCCTTATTTCCATCAAGGTATAATTATTTTATTAAGGGTACTAACCTCGCTAATCAGATTATGATGAGTTATGTATGAAGGGAGTTTTCAAGTGTGCGAGGGAAGATGATAAAAAGATTCAGGAGTGTCAAGCGCTCAAGCTTGGGGATGCCCCCGTGCACCCCCAAGAAATATTCAAGGAGACTCAAGCATCTAAGCTTGGGGATGCCCCCGTGCATCCCCTTCTCCATCAACATTATCAGTTCGTCTTTCGTTCCGCTATATTTTTATCACTTCATGTGTTATGTGCTATGCTTGGAGCGTCTTGCTTTTAGTTTTCTTTTTAGTTTTTCATAACGAGTCGGAACCCAACATTCCTTTATGTGGGAGAGAAACACTCTCCACTTCTACCTAGAACATAACATAGAATTTTCATGTCTATCTATGCTGTGTGTGTTCTTTGTCTTTTAATAGCTACTATCGTGCTCTGCTCTTAGTATTCATGCTTATCTTTTCAAAGAGCTTTTGTCTAGTTGGTTGCTTGAACTCTCTTTAATTATCATGCTCACCTTATTAAGAGAATTTTCTGCCGTTGCATTGGTTAATGTGTCTATGATAAATATGCTACTTGCATGATGGTGCTTAGTAGTTCAGGTTTTCTTATGGTTAATCTCAAATAGCTGGGGGGTTCCCAATGTGTTATTGGAGTACCAACTTGGTTTGTTTGCCTATGATGTGGTATGGTTTAGTAATATCTTCCTTCGAGAATTTATTTTGATTGACTTGGCGTATGCTCACGCATATTTAAGACTGTAAAGAAAGTCTGTCAAGCCTTGATGATCTTTTATTTCTGAGTAGCGATATAACTTCCATGCCTGATTCGATATTGCTTTGTCGCTCTGCATGATTATGACCGTCATTGCTCTCTTAGTTGGTCGCTCCCAGTCTTTTTGCTAACCTCCACCTGTACTAAGCAAACTAACCATGCAATACATAGCTCATGGGAAAGTAGCCTAAAAACTATTGTGGTAAAGAATATGTTGCCTATGTATCTTATTTCTTATAAGTTGCTTGCTGAGCGGTAACCATGTTTCTGGGGACGCCATCAACTGTCACACTTTTGAATATCATGTGAGTTGCTATGCATGTTCGTCTTGTCTGAAGTAAAGGTGATTTGCCGTGGGTTGAATTAATATGCATATTGTTAGAGAAGAACATTGGGCCGCCAACCAAAGCCATGCATCATGGTGGAAGTTTTAGCTTGGACCTTAATCCTCAATCTCTCATGAGAATATGCTTATGCATTAAAGAGGAGTCCATCATCTATTTTCTATGTTGTCCCGGTATGGATGTCCTCAAGTTGAGATCTATCAAAAACGAGAAATCAAATGTGATTTATCTCCTTGGACCTTTGTACAGGTGGCATAGAGGTACCCCTTTGTGACACTTGGTTGAAACATATGCAATGCAATGATAACCCATGGGAATCCGAGCTAATTAGGACAAGGAGCGAGCACTATTGGTATACGATGCATGAGGCTTGCAACTTATAGGATGTTTTATGCATGACACATATGAAGTACTACTACCGTTGACACAATTGCTTCCATGTTTTCAAAATAAAAAGCTCTAGCACTTAACCATTCTTTTACCTTTATGTTAAAGCACCAACTACTGAGAGCATGATTGTCATTCTGAGTGTAATGTGCATTGTCCCAAAGTAGCATTGTCTTTTGCATGATTGTGATATCGTTTATTCTGAAATCATTGTATCTAGTCATCACTTAAACCTTGAAGGTGCCCCTGCATTTATGTTTTGCATCACTAAAGGGGGCAAGCTAGATATCACTTTATCATATTTGCACATCATGTTCATTGCAAATCCTTTTGATGTTTCAGTTTCATGTTGTAAAACTTTCAGTCATTTGTGATTTTCTCTTATGGTAACTTAATTACTTTAGAGTCATTGTCTCAGTAAGCTTTTGTCATATGACTTGAAAAAGTCCTATATGGTTAATAGCATGTCACCACAGAAATTATTCTTGTTATCATTTACCTACTTGAGGACGAGCAGGAATTAAGCTTGGGGATGTTGATACGTCCAAAACGTATCTATAATTTCTGCTTGCTCCATGCCACTTTTGGGTGATATTGCTATGATATTCATACACTTCCATACACTTTTGATCATATTTGGACTAACTTACTAATCCAGTGCACCCCAGTGCCTGTTTCTGTTTTCGGCTGTTTTTGTATTTCAGGTTTTCACGTTTCGAGAACTGCCCAGAAAAATTATATAAAAAATCAGCATTCCGGAAACAACACTGCGTCCGAAGGACAGCCTGGGGGGGCCACCAGGGCTCCAGGCGCCCTGGCGGCGCCCCCCCCCCCCGGGCCACGCCGGGGGGGGGGGGGCGCCTGGGCCCCCCGAAACTCCCCCGGTGCCCTACTTTGGCATATATTTAAAGGGTCCTCCGTAACCCTCAAAACAAGAACTCTTTTCGCGATCCCATCTCTGTTCCACCGCCGCCGCCGCTTCCAAGATCGGGAGCACCAGGAGAACTCTTCCCGGCACCCTGCCGGAGGGGAGGATCACCACCGGGAGCTTCTCCACCACCATGGACGCCTCCCGGATGACTCGTGAGTAGTCTCCCTTGGACCATGAGTCCATGACCAGTAGCTATGTGATGTTCTCCTCCCGTTCTTGTGCTTCACTAATTAGTCCTCGTGAGCTGCCCTACATGATCGAGGCACCTATGTAATCCATATGTTGTTGCTATGTTGAGTTTGCTGGGATCCGATGGATTATGAGATTATGTTCAGATTGATCTTGAGTAATATATTTGATTCACCTCTTTTATATTTTTGTTCATAAGTAATTCTTGCATGTTCTCCGTTGTTATTTATTGCTTTGGCCGAGTAATAGGTAGTGACTCCAAGAGGGAACGTTATGCTTGAGTGTGGGTTCATGCCCCTCGATGACTAGCTTGAGTGACAGAAACATGAGTCTAGGGGATGTGCTATTGCCACAAGGGGGAAAACAACGGTGCTTGTGCCCGCGGGTGCAAGGATTGTTTACTTTACGCAAAGTTCTTTTAATGCAGTTGTCTGTTGCATTGAGTTTACACTATGGGTGGGACTCGCAACTTAATACCAGCGAGATGTTCTGGATAGATATCTCAAGGTGGATGATTAGTAGTAGATATTGATGGATTTCGGTCTACTTACTTTGGCGTACCGCCCATGCTTTGAACCTCAACCTTTCTTGCAATGTAGTCATCATTGGTTTGCGTTCGTGGTCCTGTCAATTGCCCAGCTGTAATTTGTTACCTCACATAGCTGTTTTATCGTCTTTTGGGAGAGAGACATCACGAGTGAACATCATGAGACTCCGGTCCATATTACCATCATTGATCACATCCACTATTGACTTTTCGCTATTTACTTACTATTGCAAAACACTATCCATCACTACTATCATTGCTTTTAATCCTTTGTGAACTACAAGGCCGGAGGGATTGACAACCTCTCTGTACTCATTGGGAGCAAAGTTATTTGTATTTGTGTGCAGGTCCACGTTGATTGCTACTAATCTGGCGCCGTAGCAATTGACACCTACTTGTTGAACCTAGGAGTCTCTGGGGATTCGATCCTTGGTATCTTTGCTAAGGGAAAACACTTCTACTTACTGCATCTTACACCTTCCACTTGGGGTAACCAACGAGGGGTTCGAGGCCCATCAGTACCATCAACCGGGACTAAAGCCCCTCCTGCCTGGGCTCGGCGCACAGACCACGTGGACACCCTTGTGCCCCGGTTCTGGATTGAACCGGGACTAAATGGTCAGAGCATTAGTACCGACCCTCTTGTCCCGGTTCAGGAACCGGGGCTAAAGGCCCAAATGAACCGGGTCGGATGACCCTTTATCTACTAGTGGACGGTCCCGCGGGCACATAGGACGCTTGTCGGCAACCGCCGCGGGTGGCAGGAATGGGACACCCACCATTACTAGGCTCAGTTCTGTTCGCACACGAACATGTCACAATGTACCTACAACGCCGAGGGTGATGCAGGACAGCTCACGTCAAAGGAGACCCGTCCAGAACCGCGGTATGTAGGCAATCCGGTGGGTGCTTTTGCAGACTTGAAACCCCAAACGCCCGAGAGGGACCCCATCAGGGCGCGCGGCGGCTACGGGCTGCCCTAGGTCAACCTTGTCGTCCTTAAGGCCTCTTGGTTCGCGCCCTGCAATGAAGAAGAACGAACGAAGAATGGGAAGAAGAAGAACTAGGGTTAAGGAGAAAAGATAAAAAGTAGTAGATTGATTGTTCGATTGTGTGTTGTTCAATCGATTGTCACCTCTCATCTATTTATGAGACGGCTGGACTTCCCGTACAAGAAAAGGACTCCAACTTGTTCCAAAATTAGCCGAACTCGGATTAGGTATGTGTGAGACAGCAGCTCGGTTTTTATGCTTCATAGGCTAAAGAAAATCTCCAATGAGGAGGCGCCCAAAAGCAAATTTAACCATTTCGACAAAACGAACAACTTTCGTGTTGAACGTTTTCGATCAGAGGCCATCTTGAGGGGGGTTTCGGCTATTTTCCGGATTCTGTAGCAGAGAAATACAAACCCCGGATGAACATCCCTGGAGTGTTTGGCGATCCTCGGAGAAATCCAAAACCCGGATGATTATTCCCGGAGTGTCCAGCCGATGCAGTCGCGCTTTTTTGGCTCTAACTTTTGCATACGAACTCTGATTGAGACGTTTTTTATATCAAAACCAACCGCTTCGACGAGACGCACAACTTTCATGTTGAATATTTTTACATTTGCGGCAACCTTAATTGTGTTTCATGTTATTATTTAATCTGGTGTCAACATGAGCATCTCTGAACTTGTCATAACTTTTGCATCCAAGCTTCGTTTTAGACCATCTTCATATCCATCTTGATCTTCTCGAAGAGAGCCATCCCATGGTGACTTTAAATGATAAGTTTGAATTAATATTGACATAGCTTCAAGCTATTCTTTATAATCGTGCCATTTTTGAGCGTCAACACATGCGCCCCTGTTTTTGGGCAAAGCTAGCGTGACGAAAAATAACTTGTATTGTGTCGGTTCTAAGGACGATTTCAACACTCCATCAGCCATTTATATGCTTAGGGTGATAATTATATGTCCGCCATTATTTTTTTGAATCCTTGATGCAAACTTGGGAGAAACCTTCTCAATTTCATTAACAATCCGATGATAAAGTTCCATAGATATGTATCTCAAGGTCATCCTCCGAACCATATTGTTCACTATTTTGCTAGGATTTTGTAGATAATCAAAAATTAACTTTCTCCAATCCTTACTTTCACCTGCATAAAAATTTCATTAGTGGCTAAAGCTGTGGACTTCGGTTCTGCCTTACCTATGTTGACGAGAGTAGGCATCGGCTATTGAGAGAAATGCAATACACCATGACTAACATAGTAGCCGAATGCTTGTTGTCAAACTCTTTCGAATTGTCATGTCTAAATATATGAACAATTTTAAATCAACCCAAGCTAAATTGTGCATCTAGACATACCCCAAGATAAACTATAAGTGATTCTTCAAAACATTGATAACCCTGGTATATTTGTTGCACTACTCATAACAAATCACCGAAAGCCTCAATTTGTATAACACCTATAGCAAGTAAAAGATTCAATCCGAATAACAATGCATATTCGGCTTTGATTAATTTTGCAAAAAAATATTCTAAGCGGCATGAGGCTTCAAAAATAGTGACATAAGGAGATATGTAAACAATACCAATACTTTGGCCATTGCTACGAATTGAACCATCAAAACATAATCTCCGTAGTTCTAGAGAGACAAGGCTAATATCAATATTATGCATGTCATTAATCCGATGTTCAGTAATAAAATCAGCTATGATTTGGCCTCTTATAGATCTTAAAGATGCATAAGCCAAATCATATACAAACAAAGTATAAGCCTACTAGCCAATTCTGAAATTATGAATTTGTCTATGCAACATATATTCAATGACATCGATCATGAAGTCTGAACTCCACTCAATCATAATATAGGCATTGAACATATAAAGGATGCTGGGGTGCTAGGCGCAACCACCGGCTCCATGTACGCTTTGAGTAGTGCATGTCGAGCAAGCGCACCATGCAAGAGAAAAAAATAGTGCAAGCGCGCGGACCCATCGCAACGAGCACGATTGGGCAACCCTCTCGTGAAAATATCTTCTCTCTCTTCCCTAAAAAATATACTTCCTCGCTCTCCATCATCCCGCTCCTCTTCTCTGTGCCGCCGACGCCTCCGCTACCCCTCCCATGTCTCCTCGTCCCCTACGCGGCCCACCGTGCTACCATCAGCGGTGATAGAGGCGCAGCTCAGGCCCGGAGACCCTTCCAGAGTGGGCACACCGGCACCGGTGTCCTCCATGGTATTCTGTGTTCTCCAATGCCTACGTCCAGATATATATCTTTATCTTTCTTATGTACTCTCTCCCTGACAAATAGAGGGGGACAAATCATGAAGGATGCAAGCTGCCGACTCCTCTTCTTTGCTGCCATGGACGAGCCCTCGCCCAGCGACCCCCTCCATTCAGCTGGTGGCAGATGGCGATGGACAACTCCTAGGTGCAGCCACTGGGGAGGCGACAATGGCAAGGGCTGCAGGAGACGCAGATACTACCTTCCTCCTCTCCGTGCCATCTCTCTTTTCCCATACCCGCATCGAGATGTCGACGAGGCACTAGCCCGATGCGGCGTGTAGCAGATTCTTTGATCGTTTTATGTTAAGATCTTGCCCCCGTCCCTGGACTTACTGATTTGGTAGAGTTCTCGCGGATCATAGGGTTTCACTACTGGAATCAGTAGATTTCCTGTCCGCTAGCTCTTTGCCGTCAGCTAGCGGACGACAAAGGAAGGCTTTGCCATCAGCCACCTCTTTGCGTCCGCTAGCAGACGACAAAGAGGGTGGGTGGCGGGCTAACGAAGATGACCTAATGACCACTTTCTTTGCCGTCACTTTATTTGCCCTCTGCTAGCAGACGACAAAGAAAGTGCCATTTTAACGGCCGTTCCCCCTGGCGCCATCCCACTAGGTATGCTCTTTACCGTCCGCTAGCAGACCATAAAGAGCTGTGACCTAGCAGAAAAGGGGTCACGCCCACGCCCCCACCCCACTCTCTCTCCACCCATCTATCTCTCTCGACCTCCACCCGCGCCGCCGCCCCAGACCGCCGCCCTTGCCCCCGCCACCGCCGCCCCGCCCCTGCCCCCGCCGCCCCGGCACCCCGTCGCCCACCGCCTCCTCCACCATCGCTGGATCCAAGGTGATTTTCTACTATTATTTGTGTTTATATTTAGGTGTTATTAATAGGTTTAGGTCATAGTGGTAGGGTTAGGTTTGCGCTAGGTTTAAGTTTAGATAATTAGAAGAAGAAAAAAAATTAAAAGAAGAGTAGATGGTGGAGAAAGTGGGTCCAGACGCCCATGCCGAGAACCCTCCGGTCCGAGTGCTGACCCGTCGACCATGCGTCACCATACAAGAGGGTGCTCGGGGACGAGCGAGTTAGGGGGTTCCTCGACGTCAATGGAACCCTAAATAGCAAGTATCGTCGGTGTGAGATACATGTGGCCATCGGTGTCGAACACTACATCCACGTCCGACAAGTGACACCGGCGTCTGGCGTCCCGCAGCAACAATTCTCGGAGTTGATGGCGGTCGAACACGTTTGCAAATTTGTCTTGCAGCCTCTACGATGACGATTAAAAGTCAAGTGTTGTAACTTGAAACACCCAAACTGACTCAATTCGGTTTTGTTGTTTGAAGTTTCAAAATTTGGCTTTAATCTTCATCGCAGAGGTTGCCAGACAAATTCGCCAAGGTGTTCGACCGTCATCGGCCCCAGAACTATTGCCGCGCACGGGACGCTGGGCGCCGGCGTCACTTGTGGGATGTGGATCTAGTGTTCAACGTCAAGCGCCACATGTATCTCACACCGATGATACTTTCTATTTAGGGTTCCATTGACGCCGAGTAACCCCCTAACACGCTCGTATTTAGTTAGGTTGACGGAAAAACTGCTACGTTATACATCTTTCGATTTAAATATGCAGTTTTTTCGTCGCTGCGAGGGTCTAGTGTTCGATGAGCTCTGCCCCTGCGTTCGTGGGTTAGCACAAATGACATCTCCCCCTCCCCACTTCATTTTCTCTATTCCGGTCTTCGTGCCGATGAAACTTGCTAGCTATAGGTGTCTAAAATCATCAGTATGCGTGACCACTTTGCGTCTCCCATTCGAAACGGTTACATCTATAAATATGCATGCATTTGCATATTTATAAACGTGATTCTTTCGAATAGTCCAATGTTATCCATGGACAGCCCGAGTATCTGTAGATTGGGTTCGTTTTCCCATATGCTTTGCTCCGGATTCGATGCAGAATTTTGTCAGTGCCTCCCTGTTGTTCTCCGGGTACACATGCTATCTGCTTACTACCAAGACGTGTATCAGGAGAACAACGGGGATGTGCTGCCAAAATTTTGCGTCGGATCCAGAGCAGAGCATGGGAAAACGAACCCAATCTACACCTACTCGTGTGGGAGTAGGACCTATCTTTACCTATTAGCATCTAGGTTGCATGGATGTAATAAAATTGACAAACTCCATTAACTGATGAATATATACATGCTGATATATATATATATATATATATTTCTTATGTGTCCATTAGCTAGGCAAGATGAGTGATCGTGTGTGGATGTACACCGGTCACACTAGTCAGAAAGACATGACCACTGAATGGCTCACAAAAACAAAGGGCTGAGAGCCGCATTTGCAAATGGCCAGAGGACAATCTTGTGCCCCTGTGCCGGGTTCAACAATTGGCACAAGAGGACAAAGGATGAAATGGGAAAACACCTGCAGAAGAATGGTTTTACGCTAGATTATACGGTGTGGACATTTTATGGCGAGTCTGCCCAACATGCCAGAGCTGAGGTGCTTCATCGTCGCACCGACGAGCATGGTACCGGGATGCATGACATGGTGCAAGACTTTGATGATGCTCGGGACTCGGACGATGAAATGGAGAAATCTGCAAAGGCCTTCAATGAAATGTTGGAGTCTTTAAAATGTCCTCTCCACGAGCACACTGAGCATTGTCAGTTGGATGCCATCTCACAAATAATGGCTCCGAAAGCTTAATTTAAACTGGGACAGAGAATGCTACGATGCAATGATGACAGTATTTGGACGTTTTCTACCAAAAGGCCATGTACCACCTGCAAACCTGTACCGGTTAGACAAAATCCACTGTGCTCTTAAGATGCCGTATGATAAGATATATGCATGTGAGGAAGGATGTGCCTTATTTAGGCTTCAATATGCGGACTTCAACTATTTTGCCATTTGCAAGTCATCTAGGTATATTGTGGTAGACAACGGTATGGGTGAGAAGACGCAGACCAAAACCCCCGCTAATTTTCTTCGGTGTATGCCAATCGTACCAAGACTACAACGTCTTTTCATGGTCGAAGAGACGGCCAGACAGATGACATGGCACAAAACGGGCAAAAGAGCCCAACTAGATGTAGATGGGAAGCTGATGATGGTGCACACATCGGACGGTGAAGCATGGAAGCGCTTCAATGCATTACATGATGACAAAGCGGCAGATCCGAGGCATCCTCAAGTCAGCATCGGCACGGATGGGTTCAGTGTGTTTGGTTTGACGGCAGCCCAATACAGTTGTTGGCCCGTATTTGTCTTTCCATTCAATCTCCCCCCGGACAAATTATGCAAAGAAAGAACATTTCCTGACATTGATAATTCCAGGGCCCAACTATCCAGGGAAGAATATGAATGTGTACATGAAGCCGCTGAAGGATTCCGTCGAAGAGTATGAGCTTCTGGCAAAGCATGGAGGCGGCTATCCCGGTTTCATCTCTTGGTTCAAACAAATAGTAATTTCCATTATACATATTCATTTCTTTGTCTAGTTTGTGGCTAATGCAACAATCCCTTTCGTATTAAACTTGTAGGCTAATTCAGAGATTATGGACGCCGAATTGAGACAAGTCGCTAATAATTTTGACTTTAAGGTCCATTCATTTGACAAATACGACATCACCGAGTATCGCTTTCGTACCTATGGCAAAGAGCTATCTATGGCCGACCGAAAGTCTACAAATTGTTGTGTCTCTACTATCGGCGAAGGAGATACCGAGTATTATGGAAGAGTTGAAGCAATTTATGAACTTTAATTTTATGGTGCAAACCCACCAAACGTCGCAGTCTTCAAATGTTATTGGTTCCAGCCGAAGGAGACTAGAAGGGCTCACGAACACTTAGGGCTAGTGGAAATCAAACAAAGCATCCATTTGGATGTTCCCGATGTTTATATAATGGCTCAACAGGCAACCCAAGTTATCTATCTACCGTGGGCCTCTCAAAGTGATCCAAATCTCAATGGTTGGGATGTCGTTTATGAAGTTCCGCCACGTGTTAGACCACCTCCCCCCAATGAAGAGGTTTATGAACCTCACATTAACCCAAACACATATGAAGGAGAATTCTTCCAAGAAACACGTCTTTCCAAAAAACTTTTCAAGAAACACTCTACTTCAACCAGAACATTGAAGTAGACAGCGACAGTGAACGCGACTTCAACCATGAGCCGGAACAAGAAGAGCTTGGACTAGAAGAGGTTACTGTTGCGGATGACTTGTCAATGCTTGACCGATTTCATAAAGGTGTCCTTCCACATGAGATGATGCATTTATTGATGATGATGATGATGAGCACGTCATTACTGATAATAATGACGATGATGCATTCTCGATCACGGAGCATTTATTGAACCCGATGATGCATATTATTATTAGGTATTCAATTTTTTATGTTGTACTTGATTTATAAAGTTACTTGTATGATTCAATGATTTTTATAGTTACTTTTATAATTTCCTTACTTTGTATGATTGTTTGTTATACATAGTGCCATGGTCTTGATATCCATCACCGTCGGCCCTCGCCCGCTTTATGATTCGGATGTGGTAAATTCTATTTTTATAACTATTTGTTGCATTTCGCATTTATGACAATTATGGCCATCAAGTTGACATAGATATATTTTTATCTAGGAGGTATGTGAACCGGAAATTGCAACTGGCCCTCTTGTCGAGAAGTTAAATTTAGTTGAAAAATAAAATGAGTATTTGAAAGAAAAAATTAAGAGAATTGAATAAGAGAAGATGATATTGGAGTTGTATGTTGCCGATGTCGTCGATGATCGCAAGATGAAGATTAATGCAATGCGCTTGAAGATGGATGCAATGCGCTTGAAGATTAAGAAGATTAGAAAATATGCCATTGATAATGAGGCTCGGTATCATTATGCCGTTGGATTAATTGTTACCTTTGTTGCGATCTTCATCGCATTTGTTGTGATGAGGGTAAGTTTTCTCTAGTGTTTTGCTTAACAAATGCATACTTAGCTTATTTACCTAGCTAGTCTTCTTCTTCTTCTTATTCTAGCTAGTCCTCTTCTTCTAGTATTCTTCTTCTTATTCTAACTTTCTTCTTTCCCAATTTGCAGATTTGCTTTAGATGAGGAAGTCTTGGGTTGATGGAATCTAGTCTTCTCCTTGTGCTTCCTTTTTCTTTGGATTTTGTAGGATGAACAATGTTAAACTTGCTACCTATATATGTATGTTTGGATGAGACCATTGTATGCTTGTTGTTGGATATGTTGGCTAGCTATATATGGACTTTTGATTTGGTACGTATATGTGTTGGATGATCATATCCATATGGTAGAGATATGATTTGGTATGTAAAAGTGTTGGTATGTTTGTTGAAAGTATTTCCAAATGTGTGCGTGTGTGTATATATATATCTGTGAAATTCTGTGAAATTAATTGAATTTAAGAAAAAATAGGGGCTATACAGGCACTTTGCCGTCTGCTGGCAGACAAAAAATAGCTTTGCCGTCAGCCAGCAGACGGCAAAGCTGCCACGTGGCAGCTATCTGTGCAACCTGAGGTGCACTGGCTAGCCTATGTGACATACTTTGCTGTCGGCTGGCAGATGGCAAAGACATTTGCATCTTTGCCGTCAGCCAGCAGACGGCAAAGCATGCCACATGTCAGCTACCTGGGGCACCTGGGATAACCACTGTGCCATCCGCTGGCAGACGGCAAATACCTTTGCATCTTTGCAGTCTGCTGGCTGACGGAAAAGCACGCCGTTAACCCCTAACAGACCTAACCTGCCGTCCAACCTCTTTGTCGTCTGCGGGCTGACGGCAAAGGCCTTTGCATCTTTGCGGTCCGCCAGCAGACGGCAAAGTACCCTTTACCATAGATCGTTCAGCCGGACGATTTGTCGTCTGCCGGCTGACGGCAAAGGTCTTTGCCATCTGCTATGGCTGATGACAAAGATCCTGATTCCTCTAGTGTTTGATGTGTGCTGCGATTTATTTGGCTGTATGAACTTTGAACTCTAGCATGAGGAATGGATCTGGGGTGATGGATTTAACAATCATTCGAGATGGACGCTTCCTTTGTGCATTACTAGGAATAAAATGTATTTGGGATAAGGGATTTGGAATTGGCAAATGGTTGGCCAAATTCTTGGGTGTGAAGGAGGTTTGCAGAAATGACCATATTTAAGAGGTTCACGGTCTCTGCAACACCAATATCCCTAAGGTAATGCTGCATTATCTAGACTGAACCTCAAAGTTTTTTATAGACCATAGCCTGCATGCCTTCCTCGTCATTTGGTGGAGACGATAATTTATGAGATTTTACTACTACTTGTGTGATTACGAGATTGATGTCGATCTGCTAGAGCTACATGTTGAATGTGGTGAATATGTCTATAATGCTGCAGTAAATTGTTTGTTTGAAATCGAAGAATGTGGCAGGGTGACAGATATAACCATCATACCCAAGATTTGGAATTACAAGGAGGACATGAAGGACACTTCCAGTGTAAGTGCTGAGTACATGTGCATCCAAGTGAAGCATCTGAGAGGTGTGAAAGCCATGGCGGCTCGGTATGACCCTACGAGCTTAACATGCGTTCACAAGAAAGACTCTTCTGCTTCGTATAGATTGTCTGTACACCGGATCTTGAGATTTGCTTTTCAGTTCCAATCGTTTGAGCCATAGGAGTTTGTGAACAGCTCTATATTTGGCTCTCATGGCCCTTCTTTTATTTCTTCCCTGTTTTTCAGGCCATCTTTAGAATTGAAGTGGACTTAACGAGAAGTGTCATGCTACTATTGGTGCCAGCATTACCCTTTCATGGATTAGATGTCCTAATACTATGGGTGGTGGCTTTACCCTTTGATGGATTCGGTAACCATTTTATATTGATGCTTGTCCGAATTTCGAGATCATGACTACAGTTTCTGGAGTATCCAAAACCTTGCATTATGTGTTCTCTCTAGCCTTTCATATTTTGGATTATTTATTTTCGAGGATACACTGCCATTAATCTATTTTATTATAGTTAAAAGGATGCGGATCAGATTATTGTGATGTTAGTTCTCATCTTTTGGGGGTAACACATATCTTTGTTCATTAAACTTGCAAGAGGTGTTTTTTTGTATATTAAATTTGTTAGAATTGCTGAAACTACAAAAGATAAGAACCATGTTACATAATCTTGTTGTGCTCTCTTGATTGGTAGTTGTAGAAGGCTGTTACACTTGGAGATGATTTAGTACATATCGATACCAAACAATCACACCAATAGTTATAAGGGAGAGGAGGACGAGCGGCGCAAAGCTCGACCGGCACCCCTGCCAGTGACGGGTGGCCTCACCACCCATCCCTCCTGCCTACCTCCCCTACGCTGGCCCCTGCAACGTCAAACCACGTCCACCAGGGCAGGAGTGTGAGGAGCCCGCCCCAACCGTTTGCTCGACGACGACATGAGCTGGGGGTGCTGCGCAATGATTTGGCTCGGAGAACCCTCTGATAGCATTCACGTTTGAGGAGCTCGAGAGGATCACCAAGAACTTCAGGCAAGACTTGGTGCCAGGGGAGGTGACTTTGGTAGGGTCTACGAAGGGTGTGCCACCAATGATCTTTGTGATGAGTTAGTGATCGAAGAGCGCAACTGCAAGTTGCTGTACGGTCCATGATTGAGGCAATAGCTACCAAGTCCAGAGGGCGTGGCTGGTGATTACCATTTATCAGTGCGATATATGTATTTTGGGTATGCTCTGGTTTACCGTTTGTTTCATATGAAGTTGATTTTGTGTTTGTTTCCGTGTGTGTTTTTAGGGTAAGGTCATTTTCCTTGGGCAGCTCTCACACCCAAATCTTGTGAAGTTTGTCGGTTATTGTTGTGATGATGATCACTGGCTTCTTAATTACGAGTTGATGCCACTAGGGAGTGTGGAATCACATCTTTTTTTTCGAGTAAGCCACATATTACTTGCATTCTTGGTTGTTTTGCTAAAGATTATCTCTTGATTATAACGCCGACCGGTTGAATTCACAAGAACCATTCTACAATTCAATTATGCGAGCTTTGCAGCTACCATGAATTTGGTTCCAATAACTAAGTAATAAATATTTGCAATTTCGCTGCATTTCTCCAGTGATTTTTTTAAGTCCATTCAAACTTTTTGCCGTATTTCATTTCATCATAATCGCATGACCAATGTGGTAGAGTATGCGTTATTTTCTATTCACAAGGTATCACCCGAATTACACTTCTTGCTTGCATTTCTCTTCTCTGAATCCCTTCGGCAATGTTCATAATCAGGAGTACAACACGAAGCTCTCTGACTTTGGGCTGGCGAAACACAGGCCACTTGACGACAAGTCAAACATCTCAACCCGCATCACGGGCACCCATGTCTACGCCGTCCCGGGGTACATAAAGACAGGTAACCATCATCTTGTCACTGAACTTGAAAGCAGAGTGATGGAAACGCGGTATCTGAAGAGTTTCTAAAGTGTTGTGTTGTTGTGTGTTGCAGTCGTTATTGTACAATAAGATGATGAGGCTTGAGCAGCAGAATAGGCATCAGATGAGGAGGCTTGAGCAGCGGAATAGGCATCTCTACATTTCATTGCATCCATATCGTCCAAATATATATATATATATATATATATATATATATATATATAGACACACACACACGTGGATAGGATAGATGTACTAATTTGTTTAGGCATGCATAACTACTTCCTGCAATAAGGCGCATGCAGCCGGTGCATTGAGTTAAAAAATTAGGATAACGTCGCCACATCCATCACATAGGTACCTTGGATATTTTTATAGAACATAAAAAAGAGTATATGGCATGCATATGAAGCATGCGCTAGGAATTTCAAGTCTGCTGGTAATTGACGGCTGTGTATATTTGAACCTCCCCTAAAAATGGTACTCCCTCTGTAAACTAATATAAGAGCGTTTAGATAACTAAAATAGTGATCTAAATGCTCTTATATTAGTTTACGGAGGAAGTACTTGTGAAACAATAGAGTATGGAGATATATCTTACATTTGCATCAGTATATGCTGTTTCTCTAAAGAGTACAAACTTCGTTTAAGGGGTATACTGATCTTCTTAAGGGGTCTGTACATAATTTGATTCTAATGAGTACATAAAAATTATTTTTTCAAAGGACTACATACTAGCTTTTTAAAGGAGTATATTCAGTATATAGTTTTTAAAGGAGTATATAATGATTTTATAAGGAGTATAAGCTGCATTTTTATTATAAGGAGTATATTTTTTTTCTGAAAGAGTATGCACTGACGTTTTTAATTAGGAGTATATAATGACTTTTTTTGAAGGAGTATATACTATTTTTTTATGAAATAGTATGCACTGGAATTCTTAATTAGGAGTATATACTGACTTTTTTGGAGGAGTATGTACTTTTTTCTGAAAGAGTATGCTCTGACTTTCTTAGGAGTATAATCTGAGTTTTTTGTGAAGGAGTATATACAATATTAGTATTAATTTTATATCATATTGTACTGCATGCTTTAGGAAGAGTATATACCTTGCCCTTTTTTATATATCCTTGCCGTTTTTTATATCCTTTTTTTGCTGGGACCATATATTGCTTAGCATACATCATCAGAATAACCAAATGAGTACACACTGTTAGTTTCGTAGGACTACAGATACTGTTATATGTTACGTAGCCTCCAACGAGCTACATATATACTACTAGAGCCATCAGTGCTTTCCATGTTGCTCCATCAAGTGTACGTAAATGTATTGCTACAAATATGGCCTTCATGCGTGGAACAATGCTCTTGGTTCTCCAAATCGAATCTGCATGCAGTAAGCAATGAGAGAAGCAGACGCCGCCGAGTTAGAGTTTCAATTGTCTGGCCCACATAAATTGGCACCCCTTCTTTGGCAAAGAAATAATCTGCATCGAAACCAAATTAAGATATTAGTCTCCTTGTGCAGTTGACCATATACTTGATTCAGAAGTGCTCGTCAAAGAAGCTAGAGTTGTAACAAATATCTCATGGTAATGAGAGATTCAAGATGCACTCAATTTACTAAGTGAAAATTGCAAAAGATACTACGGTCTTGAAGTTTGCACGAACAAAAAAATATTACCTTGCGATTACATTAACCATGCAGTGGACAAGACGCGCTGCGTGACAAGGTGCCTTTCCTAAACGTGTATGGCTGGGAGTGGAGACCTTCCGAGCAAAATTGTACAGATTCAATTACAACTAGTCTACATACTGAACAACAAAACGAGTAAGAGAGATATCTGCTTTGCTCGTGGAAAGTTCAGACTTGGACCGCTATAATTTGGACATGCATCTAATAACACACGAGCTAAGATCGATGATAAGCAGCATACCCCGTGTGAGTTGTGGCTGATTCTGACGGGGAGTGGCCGGTGGAGAGCGCTCGACGTCAGCGTCGTCCTGTTCCATGCTGATGCATGCAGCGAGCCGCCGCCGACGGCGACGAAGCTACAAGAAATAGGTCAGCCGCCGACTGAGCGAGGCATGCGCGAGAATAATAGATCGATGAGATTAGCTTCAAGGGTGACGTTCGGTATTCCTATAAAAAAGGATTCTGTTCCAGCAACTTAAATAATTATCTCATCTAGTTATATGAGGAGGCACGCCGTGGGTCCCACGGGAGGCGAGGCGTCGCACGGGAGGTTGAATTGGACCTGGGAGTATGTACTCCTAGGAGTACTAACCCATTTTCCTATATATAATCGGTCATCTGAACCAATGTAAGTATCAGTGTAGATACTTATCTTTCTTTTCTCTTTCGATCTATTTAAGCTAATCACATAGATAATGGTTAGAAATGCCCTACAATACGCACATAATACTTGGACTATATGGATGGTAGATCAATAGCTTGCAAACATTCTGTTTTTCCTTCATGTCGCGGATATAGAACTTATGGTTTCCTTTTAGCTTTGTTCTCTATATTAGGGTGTGCATACATTTTGTTTTTTGATTTTTCCTCCATGTTTCTTATTCTTTGCTTTTCTGTCTCGTTGTATTTTCATCTTATCTCTAAAACTAACTTGAAGAGTGTGTTTTCTTTTTCACTACAAACAGATACATCATCTAAAGTGAGAATGATATAGACAAGTAGCAAAACGAAGGCATGAGATGGGTATCTTCAGTGTTTCCAATTCCAAGAGAAGCATCATGCATCCTCCTTCGACTGTACAAATGTTGAGTTGTGCTGCTGAAAATTTATGTGGCTTGCCATTTTGGATACATTAAATTAAGCCACATGTTCCAGTGGTTGTTATTTTTGGTGTGAGTACTTATGAATTGGAAAGGTCGATTATGTACTCACATATATAATGGTTACCTAAGTATCTATTAAATTGACAATAAATAAATCTCACTTGCATGGTTTGAATGCTTGGCCAGCTCTAGTACATATAAATTTCCATGAGCACATACCTTGTCTCGCTCTCCAATCGAACTAAGGACGATGTTAGAATACTACACCGGCCATGCATTGACATACTCTTAGGATGATAGATAAATATCGTCCATTATCATGTAAACTTCATTCAAAGCACATATAGCCGAAATAAACAAATGCAATGACAAATCAAGTATTTTGGCCCTTTGGATCAGCAACAAACTTGTACCTAATCAAATGTATAGTGATTTTAGTAATACCCTTTCATGATGTAAGAAATTATATTGCAACCATGGATCGTTATAAGCCCATTGAGGGTGATCAATCATACCTGATGATGAATTCCATGGAACAAGCATTAATGTCATAATTGAAGAATATGGATAATGCGTGGACCGAAGATGTTGAAACCTTCAGCTTGGTCCTTCATAGTTTTCACTCTTTTCCTTCATCACCTTTGCCGCACTTCTTGCAATGGAAGCTTGCACATAATTCTTATTTTGAGTATTTCCTTTGGGAACCCATGCCATGTTCCTTTCTTCAAGTTTTTTGTGCACTAAGTTTTTGTATTTTCTTCTTTTGCCAATATGATAAGCCGAGTGGGCACCCCGGCTGTGATTTTTTTGAAGCAATGGCAATTCTTGTTTTACCTTGTGCACTCTCAACTTCTTCTCTTCAGATTTGGCACTTGATTGACTTGCCTCATTGCCTTTAGTAGCCAATGTCAATACTTTAATTGGCGCTTTTTTATTTGAGATCAAATCTGAAGTAGCACTCTCACGGTCATCTTTTTTAACACGGTAAACTTGCTTGACCACCTCTTTCTTCTTCTTTGAGCTCCGGACCGATTCCTTATGATTGAAACGGTCTTTGATGTGTGATTGTTCATCAAATGTTGATCTTCTTGGAGCTGCATAATGTTGGTGAGATATTCTAAAATAAGATGGTGACTGTGCCCTTGTCTCGTACCTGTCCCATGATGGATATGGATTTACATGAGCACAGGGAGGCATCCACGACATTGGCATTGCGACCAAAAGTAAGGATATGAATATGCTGCATTTTCATTTTCCCTTTGCCAACACCAACTGTCGTGGTTTTGTCACGACAGATGTCCTAGCATAAGGACTTAGTCGTGGAGCCATCGCTACGGGTTAGCTTAAAGGGGTTAAAGCGGACAAGGACGCAAGGGATTTTATACTAGTTCGACCCCTTCGATGAAGGTAAAATCCTACGTCTAGTTTGGTGTGGTATTGCTAGGGTTTCGATGACCAGGGAGCGAATCCGCTTTGCCTGTGTCTCGAGTTGTTGTTCTCTGTCCCTGAACCGTCGCCGGGTCGTTCTTTTATATACACAGGATGACGCCCGGTCCGGTTTACAGAATCCCGAGGCCGGCTCGTAAACGTGCCTAGCTCGGTCTCTATCTTTCCTATCTTACAATACAAGTCACACGCCGTATGGCGGTTTACATTTATGGGCCCTAACACCCTTTGGGCCCTAGATCTTTAACCTTGTGTAGTAACGCGCCATACTCTGTCTTGTTGGGCTTCAGTAGAAGTAATTCCTTATAGGCATAAACCGGCCCCTCCTGGGCGGTTTATACAAAATAGTTATATCCCTGACATTAGGCCCCATATTGATTTGAACCTGTACACGTCAATCTTCAACACCTTGGAAAAGTTGGTCCTCCATGGCTTCAAATATCTTGTAAACCGCCATGACGTCACCTTCTCGGATTATGTTGAATCGCCATGACGTCACCTGTCCATTTAATACCTATACATGTTTTATTCTTTATTTATTAAAATCTCCGAAGATCGAGGCGACAGTGTCGTCCCATATCCACTTTTCGGGCTCCTTGATTCCCGTGCCTGCCGTTTAACCTTTCGACTTACAAATAGGGCGAGGGGTCATTTCCTTTTCCCCCCTCGTCTGTTTGCTCCTTCTTCTTCCTCGCGCCCGTCTGTGCCTAAGCACCGCCGCCGCCGTCGACCTTTCCCTCTTTTTCAACTCAGGCCGCTGCATCAACCTGTTTGGACCAGAGCCTCGCCGGCGCGCCTCCGAACCCGACAACTCCGGTAAGTCGTTTCCTTACTTTTCATCTAGATCTCATTAGGGATGCTCCCGCGAGTTCGTCACGGCTAAGGCGCCGTTCTTCGCTGTTCTTCCTTTACTCTTCATCATGAATTTGATGGCTAGCATAGATCTGATGCTTCTGCTTGCGATTGTAGTAACAACTCTGCTCATTTGGCGTACTCATCCTTCTCTAAAATACTCCCAATCTAAGTTCGTTTGAACTGTTGTAGTATCCGTTTAGTATTTACCCTGAATATTTCTGAATTTTTTGATATACCATAGATCCGTAATTCTGTTGCTGCTTTGTGAAACCTGTTTTTTCATAACCTTAGATCTGCACCTTTCATATTCTCACCGGCGGTTTAGCTTTGAAAAAATCATAAACTGGTAGATATCATTAGGCCCCGCTTAAACCGTCATTGCAGTCGCCCTCGTAATACTTCGAGTGTTAACTCTGGTTTATTATTGCATATTTATCTATACCTGTCAGTTATAGATTGTAAACCGTTCCTTCATTGTAATTTCAGCTTTTCCCTTGAAATGGCAAAGCAAGCCAAGCAATTCACTTCCTGCAACTGGGTTCCATCTCGGGTTACCGAAGAGGAACTGAACGGTTGGGCTGAGGTTGGCGCTTTAGGCAAGAAAGATGTCATTCATTGGAGAGCCCCAGGCCCGGAATGTCCTCCAAAGCCCAAAGATGGAGAAGTGATTGTATTTGTTGATCATCTGTCCCGAGGGTTTAGCCCTCCCGGATCAAAATTCTTTCGCGATGTTTTGACTAACTTCCAGCTCCGCCCTCAAGATATTGGACCAAACTCTGTGTCCAATATTTTCAATTTTCAAGTATTCTATGAAGCTTATTTGCAAGAGGAACCTTCAGTTGAACTGTTTAGGGATTTCTTCGACTTAAACTGCCGCACAGAGTTTACGGACGGGCCCAATACTGAACTTGGTGGAATGTCCATCCGTAAAAGGAAGGATGTCAGCTTTCCTCACGCCAAACACCGCAGTCACCCTAAAGATTGGAACCAGACTTGGTTTTATTGTCTAGACACATCTCCAGCTGATGAAAATCCTCTGCCGGGTTACCGTCCTCACCGGCTTCCTGATAATCATCCTCCCCCCAACGGCTAAGTGCCCAGGAACGATCCCAATACGCCCCGCAGCTCTCAAAGCTCCGGGCCTTTACCGCCAAAGGTTTAACAGGCATTGATTTTGTCCGCTGTTGGATTTCTTGGAGTATTCTACTGTTAAGCCGGCATTCCAGTTTGATGTGTGAATATACCGGAAACCCCAAAGATCCTCTGCGCCATACTCAAGCTGTGCTGTCAGAGAGTGAAGTCAATGAATATGTTAAAAATATATTGAATGAACCAGTGGACGCTTGCAGCAAAACTGGGCTGGTCCCTTTCTATGAGTCCAATAAACCGCCATCGGTAAGTCTTGTTATATTGTTTGTTTTATTTCAATCTGTTTTAGTATCCTTTCTGAATGACCTCACAACCTTTATCAGGGTAATGATCCGTTCTGGAAGAGGAAACCCCAGGATAAACCGGTAAAGGCAGCTCGCCTCAGAACCAAGGCTGTTAAGAAAACTGTCAAGAAGAAAACCACGGAAGCATCCGAGTCCAATCTTGATGATGATGAACCGGCCTCAGAGGTATCACTTGATTCCCTTGGCTCCCTTTTCTTGCATCTTATTGACAATGATTATACTCAGGGAAACACTGAAGGCAGCGAGGCTAACGATGTCGAGGTAATTACCCTTTCCTCCAATTCAGATCCTCTGCCAACACCAAAAATTCGTCGAGCAAGCCGGAAAGTACAATTTTCTCACCCTTTCGCTTACTTCAACCCAAACTTTATTTTGAAGAAACAGCAAAATGAAGCTCGCCGCACAACACGACACGGTGGTCAAGTTATCGAATCCACCGGTTTACCATAGACACCAGCCCAGAGACGTCGATCAGAGGTCTTGTATACTCTAGATGTTCTTTATCCCAAAGCGGGTCATATTCGCAAGCCTCTTAATCCGTCTAATTCAAATTATCAGGACACTCCTCGTTCGTCATCCGGCGAGTCAACAGCCAAACAGTTTCCTCCTCTCAAAACTGTTGTTGGGTAAGTTTTTATTTTCCTGTTAATCCTTTTCTTTTACTCCATTGACTATCTTTACCTTTGAATTTCGCAGTAAGCCAAAGCCTAGCAAGAAGGCTAAATTGAATAAACTGGCAGGTGATAATACAAACCCTGGACCAGAAAAGAATCCCGAGCCAGCTGAAGGAAATGCTGATGTCTTGCATGATGATCCTCCTCCACCGGATCATGAAACCTTTACCGAACAAGAAGCTGCGCCAATGGACCTTGGCGATAGTCCAACTAGCCCAATCCGGGCCAGCAATACTCCGGCCAGCCCTGCCAGAGCCGCTGCCGCTTCAACAGAAGATATCCAAATTACTAGTTTTGGTTACACTGCTCCTGGTGAACCCGTTGCTTTATCCAAACATACTGCTAAAGAAGAAATCTCTGGGAAAGACAAAGGCAAATGGAATGCCGGTCTGTCCAGCTATGCTCAACTCAGCGCCCAGGACCTTTATTCCGAATATCTGAACCGTCTGCATACCAGCCGTGATTATGAAGCCGGTTTAGTGAATCTTATGAAGGAACGATATGAGGTAAACTTCTGCTTAATTTCCTCCAATCTTATTCCTGCCTAAGCCCAATAGCTTGTCTTAATTCCACCATAGCCCCCAAGGGCTAGTTTATCTCTTCAGGATGAACCGGGACTTCAGAATGCCCATTATGTAGTTTTTCACATGTGTAGTCCCCAAGGGCCGGTTTATCTTTTCAGGATGAATCGGGACTTTTATTTTGTAACTCTCTTTGAACAATAACGCATTAGCCCCCAAGTGCCAAGTGTATAACTTGTTATGTGCTTGGGACTTTGATAAAGATGCCTGATAACTTCAAATATGCATTAGCCCCCATGTGCCAAGTGTATAACTTGTTATGTGCTTGGGACTTCCAATATGCTTTACCAATGTATGATGTGTGCATCTCTTTGCAGGCTGGTCTAAACCAGAAAGAATCTCAAGTGGCTGAACTCCAAGACAACCTGAAATTCCAGCAAACCGCCGCATCCAAGATCAAGGATCAGCTGACCGTCGCTTTAGCAAGCATGGAGAAATTGAAAAAGGACTTTCAGAAGGAACGAGTGGATTGGGAGGCAGAAAAAGCGGCTTTGGAGAAAAGGGCAGTTGACGCAGAGGTCGCCCTCAATCCAGTGTCAGAAGAGCTATCTGGCTTAAAGCGGCAGATAAATGCCATGACTACTGCTGTCTTTGGTAAGTACTCTTATCATAATTCTGAATATGATGTCTCTACAATCTTCCGGTTTAACTCTAGTTCCATTGATGCATGAAAACGTACTGCTCATGTTGGTGCCGATATGCAAAAGAAGTTGAAGGCTACCTATACTCTTATGGAGAAGCTTTATACCGGCGCTCAAATGATTATTTGTGCTACTTCTCATAACAAACCGGCCCCCAAGTTGATCAAGGAGACGTTGGAAAAGTTATCAGTGCTACCCGCCCGGTTTGGAGAACTCAAGAAATCGGCTGCGAGGGTGGGTGCTTTAACTGCATTAACACGGGCAAAGGCTTTGGTACCTGATATTGATCCGGCCGAAGTAATAAACGGCTATCCAAGCATGAAAGAGGACAGATCAGAATTCACAAATAAAAATTTGCGGGCTTTGACAAGAGAAATGCGGCCCTTGGCCAGCAAATTAGCCGATGAAGCTGATCTGGCCCGCTATCAGGCGGGTTAAGATGCTGACAATCATCGGCTCAATGCTCTGATCCATGAAGTGGAGGATCTCATCCCGCCTGTCCGTAAGCATACCTATGCCCCTGATGTTGAACCGTCTGAGCTCATAATCGATGAAGCTGTTTTCCAGGCTCTGACAAAGATCAATTGGGCAACCACTAACTTCTAGCTACTGGATGAAAACGAAGAAGAGACGGCGCAAGGTGATCCACAACTGTCTGGCCGGGCTGACGAGCAGCCATGAACCGGTGCCGGCTTAACATTTAGTATATCGCAATACTTGGCAAGGAACATATATTCTTTTGGGCTTTAAAACGCCTTGTAATAGGAACCGTCGGACGATCCATGATCGTATTGGAACCGATTTTTGAACACCCTCATAATAAAGCAGTCCTTCCAGAGGTGTGTGACCGGCTTTTCCTTCGTACCGTGCCTAGGGCAAGGCAAATTCATCTGGCGCTCCAGATTAATGTTCGACCCTCTGCCCCATGGGGGCGGTCTACCTTTGCGACGCTGGCCATCATCCTGTGCACTAGTGTTATCCACAAAATCTGAATTGATATCTGCCTTATGCTTACCGTTGTATCCTTGATTCGCCGGATTAGACCGCATCGCTTTACCGTTCTTCTTTCCTTTCCCTGATTTCTCGTCGTCAGACTCTGGATACTTGGTACTATCTGAATCGGCATATGTCACCAAGGCACCCATAAGCGTCCCCATGTCATCGCAATTACGTTTGAGCAGTCCCAACTTCAGCTTCAGAGGCTCAAACCGGAATTGCCTTCCAATGTTAGAACTGTTGTATCCAGATTGATGCGATCTGAGGAATGCAGGATCTCTAACACTCGGCGCACCCAATGACTTGTCGACTTATTCTCCCCTTGAACACAGGCGGCCAAGTCCACAATGGACATGGGCTGCTTACATGTGTCTTTGAAATTATTGATAAACCGGTGGCGTTACTCGGCCCATGATCCGATGGAATTCGGCGGTCAACCTTTTAACCAAGTGCAAGTCGTGCCCTCCAACATCATGGTGAAGTATTTAGCACACCCCGCGTCGTCCACGTACAACATCTCCATTGCCATCCCCTAGCTTTCGACCCACGCTTCGGGGGATAAATCTGCAGTATAATTGGGCACCTTGCGTGGTCCTTTAAAGTCCTTAGGCAGCCGTACATTGCGTAAAGCGGGGGTGAGACACGGTACTCCCTAGGAGCTGGAAGTAACCCCCGGATCGACAGTGGTAGATGGACGAACCGGCGTAGGTTGACAGGCTTCATATTGTGCTGCTAATTTGGCTTCTCGACGCTGTCTGCCTTGATCCACTACCTCTTGGGCGTTTGTACCTCCACCCGCCAGGTTATCCCTCCGCGGCGGGTTATGCTTCCGCGCACTACTTAACACGGCCGGTTCATCCATATGCTTGCTGTAACTCCGGCATGGGCGGGGGGTGGAATGAATCCTCTCGCGGCTGTGATAATAAGCCTGCTTTTGAGTTAAAGCTATCTCCAGGAACTCCCTATCTCGCCGCGCCTCCACTGTTATAGGGGATCCCCCTTCAATGGGAAGGGCCACCAATCGTGAAGTGGCTGCAACTATGTTATCCAAAGGGTTGGAGTAGTAACCAGGAGGCATTGGCGCATGCTGTGATGGAACGACGTGACGGGCTGGATCCGCAGCCTATGGCCGGACCGACGCCCCCGTGCCAGGCACCTCTCCCCGGTTTACCCACGGCTGATTGCAGGTTCCCGCTCCCGGCGTACTGAAGAGGTTCCTTGCTTCGTAAACCGGTGGCATGCGAGACTGGTGCCTTCTCCTCATTACGTCATTTGATGCAGTCTGATCCAACCGGAGCCAATAAGCCCGAGCATCTAGCTCGGCCTGCCTCGCGATCATCCTAGTATTCTCAGCAGCCAGATCCAACTTAACTTGATCTATTTGGCCCCTCACCTTAGCAACTTCCGCGTTGTGTTGTACCTTCTCGGTCTGGCTGACCTCCGTAGTCAATAGCGCTGTCAAGGTGTCAACTAAAGCGACTAAAACTTGAGCCGGTGGCTGAACAAGGCCTCGTGCCCCAGCTGCTGCTGCCGCCGCCAGGTCGGATGTTAACGCTGCCGTAGTTGAAGATTGTTGCACATATTGTGACCCGGCCATGAAAACTGCGACCCGGCTCGGCGGGTCAAGGGTGTCCGGAATACTATCACCGTCGGAACAGCCCCCAGACCGGCCATCTTGCAACAGATATAAAGACTCGGTTTCTCCACTGGATGACTCGTCGCCGGAATAAATGACGGTCTCGCCACCAGATTCTGATCCATCCTTAGCTTGCGCTCTGTGAACCGCTCCCATGAAGACAAGCTTCATGGCGGGCCGAATCCGGGCAGGTCTCGCATGCTGAGCTGACTCGACGATGTTGGAGCAGATGTTCGGCTCAGGGCCCGGTTCACCAATCTTGCCAATGAAGACATGGATGCCACCAAAGGGGACCCGGTACCCGTACTCGATTGAATCGGCCTTGGGACCCCAGCCTGCATTGTCGATGTAGATCTTGCCACAATGACTCTTAGTAATCTGGCCCACTGCGTAGCCCTTGAGTCCTTCAAAGCTGCCCTTCAAGAACTCGAAACCATCGTGCGATAGCCCCACGGTGGGCGCCAACTGTCGTGGTTTTGTCATGGCAGATGTCCTAGCATAAGGACTTAGTCGTGGAGCCATCGCTACGGGTTAGCTTAAAGGGGTTAAAGCGGACAAGGACGCAAGGGATTTTATACTAGTTCGTCCCCTTCGATGAAGGTAAAGGCCTATGTCTAGTTTGGTGTGGTATTGCTAGGGTTTTGATGACCAGGGAGCGAATCCGCCTTGCCTGTGTCTCGAGTTGTTGTTCTCTGTCCCTGAACCGTCGCCGGGTCGTCCCTTTATATACACAGGATGACGCCTGGTCCGGTTTATAGAACCCCGAGGCCGGCTAATAAACGTGCCTGACTCGGTCTCTATCTTTCCTATACAAGTCACACACCGTATGTCAGTTTAAATTTACGGGCCCTAACACCCTTTGGGCCCTGGATCTTTAACCTTTTGTAGTAACGTGCCATACTCTGTCTTGTTGGGATTCATTAGAAGTAATTCCTTATAGGCATAAACCGGCCCCTCCTGGGCGGTTTATACCTAGTAGTTATATCCCTAACACCAGCCATCAGATTTGCACATAGGCGTGATCTTGACGCTTTTGAATTACTTGGCCGATAAGCATTTTTATCCTCACTTATCTTCTGATATTTTTCCTATTGTTGCGCGAAAGTGACTTTCGGCTTTTTACATTTGTGATTACCTTGGCCTTTGCTTGCACCGATCTTTGAATTTTCTTCTTGTCCCCCAGTACTTGGCATCTTCATTGCAACTTTGACATAATTTTTTCCCTCAAGAATATTATCATTGTGCTCTTGAACAACTTCCTTACTTGAAGGGTTGATCCAAATATCTGTAGTTTTTACCTTCTCATGTTTAAATGGATCAGCTTCAAGCAGCCGATACAAAAATTGTATGCCATCAGGACCAATCGGAATAGACTGGTCTTCTCTTGGTGTCTCAACAAATTCAATTGCCCTTTATCAATGGCCGATTTAAATACTTGACGAAACATGTTGCAATCCTCTAAATTATGCTTGAACGAATCATGCAACTTACAATACATTCAACCTTAGACTGATGGCTTGACATGGTGATCAAGAATTATAATGTAACTATTTTTCAGCAATAAATCAAATATTTGATCAAACATGCTTGAATTGAAGGTAAATTTTTTATTTTCTAGCCGATCTTGCTGTGAAAATGGCTTTGGATTTAAGCAAACGAATTGGTCATATTTTACATCATCCCATTCGGCTATGCATAGTGTTTTTCACTTTATCTCCGATGTCTTTGGATAAAATATTATATTAGCATCGAATTTATCAAAACAACTTAACCTTAACTTTTGAAATCAAAGTAGTTAGAACATACATGTCTCAATTGATACCATGCTTAAGCCAAGTATGAAGGAAGCAAAGCTACCCAATTAGATATGAACTTTAAATAAAGCAATGAGAAATGATTTGGCTGTAGTAATAAATGACTATCAGTCTCTTTTAATGGTACAATATATTGACCGGTATGCTTAGTAACTATTTTACTGCTAACAAGTAAATTGCCCTTCATCATTGGTCTTTCAAAATTACTTATAAGATTTTTTTCTAATAGAAGCATCAACAATAAAGTTGCGACCAAATATGAAAATAGGTAAATCACTTGCTAGACATACCTCTTTGAATATGTTGGGACAACATGACGGTGGTGTAATTTGAATGAGACTATGTTCCACATTCAGTTGGCTCCCCAATGCCTTGGCATCCTCTTTTTCTTCAATAGATTGGTCACACATAATATTTGATACGTCTTTTTCAATAACCGAATTTTCTTTGTTACCTGAATCAATACCTTTATCTTCTTGTATTTGCAAGGCTTCTCGCTCTTGTCTAGTTATTGCCCACATCTCAGCTTGGCCAGCTTTAATTTTTTTCATCTCAATTTCCATCCACTCCTCATGAGATTCCCCCCCCCCCAATACTTTGAGATTTTTCTAGCAATGATGTGTCGAAACTTCGCAATTGTTTAGTGCTACCTGTTGAGCATGCGTTGTTTTTCCCTTGAAGAGGAAAGGGTGATGCAGCAAAGCAGCTTAAGTATTTCCCTCAGTTTTGAGAACCAAGGTATCAATCCAGTAGGAGACTACACGCAAGTTCCTCGCACCTGCACAAAAAAAATAAGAACCTTGCAACCAACGCGATAAAGGGGTTGTCAATCCCTTGAAGGCCACTTGCAAAAGTGAGGTCTGATAGAGATGATAAGATAAATATGTTTGGTATTTTTTTGTATAGATTGAAAAGTAAAGATTGCAAAATAAAAGATAACCAGTTGATGGGAGATTAATATGATGGAAGATAGACCCGTGGGTCATAGGTTTCACTAGTGGCTTCCCTCAAGATAGAATATTCTACTGTGGGTGAACAAATTACTGTCCAGCAATTGATAGAAAAACGCATAGTTATGAGAATATCTAGGCATGATCATCTATATAGGCATCACGCCCGTGACAAGCAGACCGAAACGATTCTGCATCTACTACTATTACTCCACACATCGACCGCTATCCAACATGCATCTAGAGTATTAAGTTCATAAGAACAGAGTAATGCCTTAAGCAAGATGCCATGACGTAGAGGGATAAACTCATGCAATATTATATAAAATTCATCTTTTTATCCTCGATGGCAACAATACAATACGTGCTTTGCTGCCCCTGCTGTCACTGGGAAAGGACACCGCAAGATTGAACCAAAAGCTAAGCACTTCACCCATTGCAAGAAAGATCAATCTAGTAGGCCAAACCAAACTAATAATTCGAAGAGACATGCAAAGATATTTAAATGATGCGTATAATAATTTAGAAAAGAACCAACTATTGTTCATAGATAATCTTGATCATAAACCCACAATTCATCAGATCTCGACAAACACATCGCAAAATGAATTACATCGAATAGATCTCCAAGAAGATCGAGGAGAACTTTGTATTGAGATACAAAGAGAGAGAAGAAGCCATCTAGCTAATAACTATGGACCCAAAGGTCTATGGTAAACTACTCACAACTCATCGGAGAGGCTATGGATTTGATGTAGAAGCCCTCCGTGATCGATTCCCCTTCCGATGGAGCTTCGAGAAAGGCCCCAAGATGGGATCTCATGGGTACAGAAGGTTGCGGCGGTGGAAATAGGGTTTCGTGGTGCTCTCTGATGTTTTCAGGGTATATGAGTATATATAGGAGGAAGAGGTACGTCGGTAGAGCTACGAGGGGCCCACGAGGGTGGGGGGGCGCGCCCTCCTACCTCGTGGCCGCCTCGTGGCTTCCATGGCGTGTACTCCAAGTCTTCTGGGTTGCGTTTGCTCCAAAAAGATCCTCGTGAAGGTTTCATTCCGTTTGGACTCCGTTTGATATTCCTTTTCTGCGAAACACTAAAATAGGAAAAAACAGCAATTTGCACTGGGCCTTGGGTTAGTAGGCTAGTCCCAAAAATAATATAAAAGTGCATAATAAAGCCCATTAAACATCCAAAACAGATAATATAATAGCATGGAACAATAAAAAAATATAGATATGTTGGAGACGTATCAAGCATCCCCAAGCTTAATTCCTGTTTGTAAATGATAAAAACAGAATTTTTGACGTGGAGTGCTACCCAACATAATTCTTTATTGTGGCATGAATGTTCAGATCCGAAAGATTCAAGACAAAAGTTTAATATTGACATAAGAATAATAATACTTCAAGCATACTAACAAAGCAATTATGTCTTCTCAAAATAACTTGGCCAAAGAAAGTTATCCCTACAAAATCATATAGTCTGGCTATGCTATATCTTCATCACATAAAATATTGAAATCATGCACAACCTCGGTTTCAACCAAGAAATTGTTTCATACTTTAACTTTTCAAACTTTTTCAACTTCCATGCAATACATGAGCGTGAGCCATGGATATAGCACTATAGGTGGAATAGAGCGGTGGTTGTGGAGAAGACAAAAAGAAGGAATATAGTCAATGGGCTATGGAGATGCCCATCAATAGATATCAATGTGAGTGAGTAGGGATTGCCATGCAACGGATGCACTAGAGCTATAGGTGTATGAAAGATCAAAATGAAACTAAGTGGGTGTGGACCCAACTCGCTTGCTCACGAAG
The DNA here is from genome assembly GCA_902687465.1 of Secale cereale. NCBI lineage: Eukaryota > Viridiplantae > Streptophyta > Magnoliopsida > Poales > Poaceae > Secale > Secale cereale. The sequence continues at coordinate 816,727,940 of LR738715.1, forward strand.
ACCTAAGGCATTTTGAGGAAGCCCATCATTGGAATATACAAGCCAAGTCTATAATGAAAATTCCCACTAGTATATGAAGATGACAAAATAAGAGACTCTCTATCATGAAGATCATGGTGCCACTTTTAAAGCACAAGTGTGGAAAAAAGATAGTAACATTGCCCCTTCTATCTTTTTCTCTCATTTTTTTTATTTTGGGCTCTTTGGCCTCTTTTTTTATAACCTCACATGGGACAATGTTCTAATAATGATGATCATCACACTTTTATTTATTTACAACTTGATACTTAGAACAAAATATGACTTTATGTGAATGCCTCCGACGGTGTACCGGGATGTGCAATGAATCAAGAGTGACATGTATGAAAAATTATGCATGGTGGCCTTGCCACAAATACGATGTCAACTACATGATCATGCTAGGCAATATGACAATGATGAAGCATGTCATAATAAACGGAACGGTGGAAAGTTGTATGGCAATATATCTCGGAATGGCTATGGGAATGCCATGATAGGTAGGTATGGTGGCTATTTTGAGGAAGCTATAAGGTGGGTGTATGGTACCGGCGAATGTTGCGCGATACTAGAGAGGCTAGCAATGGTGGAAGGTGAGAGTGCGTATAATCCATGGACTCAACATTAGTCATAAAGAACTCATATACTTTTTGCAAAAATCTACAAGTTGTCAAAACAATGTACTAAACGCATGCTCCTAGGGGAAGAGTTGGTAGGAGTTAACCATAGCGCGATCCCGACCTCCACACAAAGGAAAACAATCAATAAATAAATCATGCTCCAACTTCATCACATAACGGTTCACCATACGTGCATGCTACGGGAATCACAAACGTTAACACAAGTATTCCTAAAATTCACAATTACTCCACTAGCATGCCTCTAATATCACTGTCCTCATATCTCAAAACAATCAAGTATCAAACATCTCATAGTATTCTATGCACTTTATAAGAAAGTTTTTATTATACCCATCTTGGATGCCTATCATATTAGGACTAATTTTATAACCAAAGAAAAATACCATGATGTTCTAAAGGTCTCTCAAGATAATATAAGTGAAGCATGAGAGATCAATAATTTCTATAAAATAAAGCCACCACCGTGCTCTAAAAAGATATAAGTGAAGCACTAGAGCAAAACTATCTAGCTTAAAAGATATAAGTGAAGCACATAGAGTATTCTAATAAGTTCTGATTAATGTGTGTCTCTTCCAAAAGGTGTGTACAGCAAGAATGATTGTGGTAAACTAAAAAGCAAATACTCAAATCATACAAGATGCTCCAAGCAAAACACATATCATGTGGTGAATAAAAATATAGTCTCAAGTAAAGTTACCGATAGACGAAGACGAAAGAGGGGATGCCTTCCCGGGGAATACCCAAGCTTAGGCTTTTGGTTGTACTTGAATTTTATCTTGGGGTGCCCTGGGCATCCCCAAGATTAGGCTCCTGCCACTCTTTATTCCATAGTCCATCAAATCCTTACTCGAAAACTTGAAAACTTCACAACCCAATACTTAACAGAAAATCTCGTGAGCACCGTTAGTATAAGAAATCAAAACACTACTTTAAGTTACTGTATTGAACTCATTCTTTATTTATAATGGTGTTAAAACTACTGTATTCCAACTTCTATATGGTTTATACCCCCCGAAACTAGCCATAGATTCATCAAAATAAGCAAACAACACACGAAAAATAGAATCTGTCAAAAACAGAACAGTTTGTAGCAATCTGTAAGTTTCGAATACTTTAGTAACTCTAAAAATTATAAAATAAATTGGATGTGAGGAATTTGTAAATTAATCATCACCAAAAAGAATCAATTTAAAATCACTCTCCAGTAAAAAATGATAGCTAAAATCGTCAGCACAAAATTCTGTTTTTTACAGCATGATCGCAAATACTTCACCCAAGTCTTCCGAAAGGTTATACTTGGAACAAACACTAATTAAAACACAACACCACATCTAACCTAAGGCTAGATGACTTATTTATTAATTATCAGAAGTAAAAGCAAAGAAAATAAAATTGGGTTGCCTCCCAACAAGTGCTATCGTTTAACACCCCTAGCTAGGCATGATACAAGAATATATCTAGGTATTGCCATCTTTGGTAGGCAATCCATAAGTGGCTCTCATAATAGAGTCATAAGGTAATTTGATTTTATTTCTAGGAAAGTGTTCAATGCCTTTCCTTAACAGAAATTGGAATCTAATATTTTCTTCTTTCATATCAATAATTGCACCAATCGTTCTAAGGAAAGGTCTACCAAGAATAATAGGACATGTGGGATTGCAATCAATATCAAGAACAATGAAATCTACGGGTACATAATTGCTATTTGCAACAATAAGAACATCATTAATCCTTCCCATAGGTTTCTTAATGGTAGAATCCGCAAGATGCAAATTTAAAGAACAATGATCAAGTTCATGGAAACCTAACATATCACACAATGTTTTCGGAATTGTGAAAACACTAGCACCTAAATCACACAAAGCATAGAATTCATGATCTTTCATCTTAATTTTAATAGTAGGTTCCCACTCATGATAAAGTTTTCTAGGTATAGAAACTTCTAATTCAAGTTTTTATTCATAAGATTGCATTAAAGCATCAACGATGTGTTTGGTAAAAGCTTTATTTTGATCATAAGCATGAGGAGAATTTAACACTGATTGCAACAAGGAAATACAATCTATCAAAGAACAATTATCATAATTAAACTCCCTGAAATCCAAAATAGTGGGTTCATTGCTATGTAAAGTTTTGACCTCTTCAATCCCACTTTTAACAATTTTTCCATCAAGATCTAAAAACTCCGAATCATTGGGATGCCTCTTAACTAAAGTTGACTCATCTCCAGTCCCATCTTTATCAAGATTCAAATTAGAAAAAAGGATTTAATAGGGGACACATCAACTACTTTTAGATCTTCATCTTTATTACCATCTAAGCTAGAAAAACACGCTTTCATAAAGCAATCTCTTTTAGCACGCATCCTAGCGGTTTTTTCTTTGCACCCATCAATGGAAATTCTCATGGATTATAGAGACTCATTGATATCATGCTTAGGTGGAATAGATCTAAGTTTCAAAGAATCATCATCAAGAGAAATTCTATCCACGTTCCTAGCCAACTCATCAATCTTAAGCAATTTTTCTTCAAACAAAGCATTGAATTTCTTTTGCAAACTCATAAATTCTTTAACACTAATATAAAAATCAGAGGGCATCTTATTAAAATTTCCATAAGAGTTGTTGTAGGAATTACCATAATTATTAGAGGGATTACTAGGGAAAGGCCTAGAATTAAAGTTTCCTCTATATGCGTTGTTACCAAAATTACTCCTACCAACAAAATTCACATCCATAGATTCGTTATTATTCTCAATAAACATGGACAAAGGCATATCATTAGGATCAGAAGAAGCACTCTTATTAGCAAAGATTTTCCTAAGTTAATCCATCTTTCACAAAAAACATTAATCTCTTCAATAGCATGTACTTTTTTACTAGTGGATCTTTTATTGTGCCATTGAGTGTAATTAACCATAATATTTTCTAGGAGTTTAGTAGCTTCTCCTAAAGTGATTTCCATGAAAGTGCCTCCCACGGCTTTCTAGAAGCAAAATTCAATCCAGCATAAAAGTTTTGTATAATCAGCCAAAAGTTCAAACCATGTGTAGGGCAACTTTGTATCATTAATTTCATCCTCTCCCAAGCTTGTGCAAACATGCTCATGTTCAAGTTGCTTAAAATTCATAATATCGTTTCTAAGAGAGATAATCTTAGCGCAAGGAAAATACTTAGATATAAAGGCATGTTCGCACTTATTCCATGAATCAAGACTATTTTTAGGCCAAGAAGAGAACCAAGTTTTAGCACAATCTCTAAGCGAAATGGAAATAGCTTCAATTTAACAAATTCATTATGCACATCTCTCTTCTTTTGCATATCGCACAAATCAACAAAGTTGTTTAGATGGGTAGCGGCATCTTCACTAGGAAGGCCAGAAAATTGATCTTTCATAACAAGGTTTAACAGAGAAGCATTGATTTCACAAGATTCAGCATCGGTAATATGAGCAATCAGAGTGATAATAATATAATTATTGTTGGTATTGGAAAAGTCACACAATATAGTATTGTCTTGAGCGATTGTGACAAACGAGCAATCAAAAAGCAAGCGACGAACGGAAAAAGGGCGAATAAAACAACAAGGGTGAAGTGGGGGAGAGGAAAACGAGAGGCGAATGGCAAATAATGTAATGCGAGTGATAAGAGTTTGTGATGGGTACTTGGTATATGACTTGTGCGTAGATCTCCACGACAACCGCGCCCGAAATCCTTCTTGCTACCTCTTGAGCATGCGTTGGTTTTTCCCTAGAAGAGGAAAGGGTGATGTAGCAAAGCAACGTAAGTATTTCCCTCAGTTTTGAGACCCAAGGTATAGATCCAGTAGGAGACTACACGCAAGTCCCTCGCACCTACAGAAACAAATAAGAACCTTGCAACCAACGCGATAAAGGGGTTATCAATCCCTTCACGGCCACTTGCAAAAGTGAGATCTGATAGAGATGATAAGATAAATATTTTTTGGTATTTTTGTTGTATAGATTGAAAAGTAAAGATTGCAAAATAAAAGATAAATAGTTTATGGAATATTAAAATGATAGAAGATAGACCCGGGGGCCATAGGTTTCACTAGTGGCTTCTCTCAAGATAGCATATTCTACGGTGGGTGAACAAATTACTGTCGAGCTATTGATAGAAAAGCGGATATAGTTATGAGAATATCTAGGCATGATCATGTATATAGGCATCACGTGTGTGACAAGTAGACCGAAACGATTCTGAATCTACTACTATTACTCCACACATCGACCGCTATCCATCATGCATCTAGAGTATTAAGTTCATAAGAACAGAGTAACGCCTTAAGCAAGATGACATGATGTAGAGGGATAAACTCATCAAATATGATATAAACCCCATCTTTTTATCCTCGATGGCGACAATACAATACGTTCCTTGCTGCCCCTGCTGTCACTGGGAAAGGACACCGCAAGATTGAACCCAAAGCTAAGCACTTCTCCCATTGCAAGAAAGATCTATCTAGTCACTACTAGAAAAAGGGCTATAGATGGGATTGACACTAATGGCGCACCAGACAAGCGGTGCGCCATTAGTATATACTAATGGCGCACCACCTTCTGGTACGCCATTAGAGTTGAAACTACTAATGGCGCACCTAGCCCAGGGTGCGCCATTAGTATCAATTTTTTTTCCTTTTCCAAATATACTAATGGCGCATCCAGACACAGTGCGCCATTACTAGTTGTAACTAGTAATGGCGCACCTATCGGAAAGTGCGCCACTACTGTTGTTTTTTTATTATATTTTTTATTCTTTTTTTGCAAAACTACTAATGGCGCACCACCAGAAGGTGCGCCATTAGTAACCTGGATTACTAATGGCGCATTTTGAGTTTGTGCGCCATTAATAAGTGGGCACCAACAAGATATTTTCGACAGCCACTCCTACCCACACTCACTTTCTCCCCACTTCATTCTCTCCACCTCCTCCTTGTCTCGGGTGCCTCCTCTTTTTCACCTCATTTTCACCATAGATTCATTCAAATTAAGTGGTTAAATTACCTTGTTTTGATAGGTAAGTAAGGGGGTAAGCTATATTTATGTTGTTCTCCCTACAACAATGTGCACATGCACTTTTTATGGCCTAGCTAGATCTATGTATGTTCGTGGTGTTGCATATGTTTGTGGTGTTGCATATGTGTTTGTGTTTGGAGGTGTACCGGTATTTGAAATGCGATAGTTGCCAATATTTTCCCGAAATGTTGATTCATTTCCGTTTCGGTGAGAATTTTGGCATTAAGCATTCTTTTTGGTCCTATTTTTAGGGAAAGTCATGCCAAATTTTTTCTTGGTTCTAAAATATCGTTTTGCTCTACCCCGCAGGCGACCATGTCCGCACGATGACCGAAGGCATCGTGAATAGGTTTTTGAGCTCCGCGAAGGCCGAGATGCTTCAAAAGAACGAGACGGAGATAAGATGTCTGTGTCGTAGATGCAAGCTGAAGAGCCTTATTGCGGACCAGGATTCCGGGCAGGTGCGGGACCACCTGCTCTTGCGTGGTTTCATGGATGGCTATCGGTGGCAAGGTGATGAAGATGACTACGAAGTCGTCCATGGGGGTCGGGCAAGAAATGAGGAAGGGCAGCAAGACAACCACCGCGGCTTGGGCGGGCGAGAAGACGAAGAATCCCCAGGAGATGATCACGACGGTGATGCTGTACACAGTCATCATGTAGAAGATGCAGGACATGATGATGAGGAAGATGCCGGAGCAGACAACGGGCATGATCATGAAGATGATGATGCCGGCGGAGCAGATGACGCTGGACCATCGATGGGCTGGGTGCAGGACCCTCATATTCAAGAGCTGCTTCTCAAGCAGACGGATAACGCAAGAGCTGCCGCCCGAGAGAAAGCCAAGATGGATCAACTTGAGTTAGACGCGGTTACTCCATTGTATGAAGGATGCAGGCCCGAGGATACCCGCCTGAAAGTAACGCTCATGGCTCTGGAGATGAAGGTAAAACACAAAATGACCGACGCATGCTTCGACGAGAACATGTCATTCTGGCACGAACGTCTTCCCAAGGGGAACAAGTGCCCGACCAGTTTCGAGGAGGCGAAGAAAATCGTGTGTCCTCTGGATTTACCGCACGTGAAATACCATGTGTGCATGAACAATTGCATCATTTATCGGGACGAGCACGCGGAGTCTACCATATGTCCTGTGTGCGGCGTCATTCGATACAAGAAGAGGAAGACCTGTGGAGAAAACGCAAGGATCTGTTCGATGGTGAAACCGAACCCCGAGGACGCCCGCGTACGAGGAGCGGCGAGGAAAGATTGCCCATTGCCGGGAAAGAAGCAAAAGGCGCCAGAGCCACTTCTGAAGATATGGAAAACGAGGTCTGTTTTCTGGGACGTGCCGTACTGGAAGATCCACCGTGTGCCTCACAGCCTTGATATAATGCATATCACGAAGAACGTGTGCGAGAGTCTGCTTGGTACCCTCCTCAACATGCCAGAGAGGACCAAAGATGGCCCGAAACCAAGGGCAGACTTGAAATCAATGGGCATCAGGCAGGAGCTTCACGCTATATATGATGATGATGATGATGAGGCGAAGCAGGACACGGAAAGTCGTCACAAAGGCAAAAAGGCCAAGAAGACCGGAAATGACTACCCTCCCGCATGCTTCACTCTAAGTCAGGAGGAGATCGAGCAGTTTTTCACCTGCCTCGTAGGAGTAAAACTTCCTTACGGTTACGCGGGGAAGATAAGCAGATACCTAGACCCAGCGAAGCTGAACTTCAGCGGGATGAAGTCTCACGACTGTCACGTGCTGATGACGCAGATACGTCTAGTTGCAATCCGTGGGATCATGGACGCGCACGTCCGTGAAACCCTATTTGGCCTATGCAACTTTTTCGACGTCATCTCTTTGAAGTCGGTTGGCGTGAGGCAACTCAGAAGGCTCCAGGAAGAGATCGTGGTGATACTACGCGAGCTTGAGATGTACTTCCCACCCGCATTCTTCGACGTTATGGTGCATCTGCTGGTCCATATCGTGGACGATATCATCCAACTCGGGCCGATGTTCCTGCACAACATGATGCCGTTCGAAAGGATGAATGGTGTCATCAAAGGATACGTTCGCAACATGTCACGTCCAAAGGGAAGCATAGCCAGGGGCTTTCTGACCGAAGAGTGCATCTCCTACTGCACGAATTATCTAGGCATTGAGAACCCCGTTGGTCTGCCCATCAACAGGCACCTCGGCAGGCTCGCTGGATGGGGTCACCGTGAGGGTCGTCGCGAAATGCATGTCGACTTTTAGGGTCGACTCGCCGACTTTGAAAGAGCAAACCTAGTCGCGCTACAACACATAGACGTGGTCGATCCTTGGGTGGTAGAGCACAAAACCTTTATTGAGAAGACGTACAATGACAGAGGCCAACAGAGGATGGACGGAGATATAATCAAAGAGCATGACTCATGTTTCACGCGTTGGTTCAAGCAGAAGCTTCTGTCATACCGTTTACATGAGGATTCTTCCGCGGAAGAACAACTCATATTCGCCTTGTAACAGGGCGCCGAGCACAACCTGATGACCTATGAGGCGTACGATATCAACGGCTACACATTCTACACCGAGGCCAAGGACATGAAGAGCGATGGTTATCAGAACTCCGGGGTAACGATGGAATCCTACACCGGTAATGACAAGGACATATACTACGGAAGGATCGAGGAGATCTGGGAGCTGAGCTACGCTGGAGAGAAGGTCCCCATGTTCCGTGTCAGATGGGCCAAGAGCGTCCTAAAAGAAGACCGGTATTTCACCACCATGGTTATAGCCGAAGCCAAATCCAAGACCGCGGGCGCAAACGTCACCGCGAAAAATGAGCCATGGGTACTGGCTTCACAAGTTGACCAATGCTTCTTCATTACCGACCCGTCAAAGCCCAGTCGTGTTGTCGTGAGGAGAGGCAAAAGGAAGATCATCGGAATGCATGTAGTAGCCAATGAGCAAGACTTCGACAAGTATGGCGACCCGAGGATCGAACATGACGACGATGATGAAGTAGCAGCATACACCACAAGAAGAAGCAGGACCACCCTACCTAAAGGACGTCCGTTCCATAGAAGAACTCCATTTGCGAAAAAGAAGGGCAAGAAGATTGTGAACAGATAGCTAGCTAAGATCGATTGTATTTAAATCGTAGCCTTCATTTCTCGATTGTATTTCATGGGCACTTTTTGAACTATCATGAATATTTTTAAATTTCATGGACACTCGATCTCGATCCCCCTCCATCTCGATCGCTATCCCACCTCTCCAGATCCGGTCCCCCTCGCCACCGAGCACCCCCCGCGCCCCCGCTCCACCGCGCCCCCGACGCCGCCCCCGCTCCCCCTACGGCAGCGGCGCCCGCCCCGGCCACGGCAGCAGCGGCGTCTCCTTGCTCGGCCGCACCACGAGATCTCCCTCCCCTGCGGTAATTCTGCTCCCCAGATCTCCCGCTGGCCCCGCTCGAGGCCGCGTCCCTACTTCAGATTCGGCTGTTTTGAGCTCGAGCTATGGGCGAATTTAGTCATGGCTGGTCAAATCGTGGTCAAATCGGTGTCAGAGCATGCGTCATTAGTTGAATTTGCGAATGAAGCTAGTTCCCATTGTCTAATGCCATGCATATTTCTAGTCCCTTTTCATCGGGAGTGTTCGGCAGACTGATTAGTGATCACGATTTTTGAATTGGTGTCTCTGATCTGCTCAATTTTCTTGCTCTGTGGCCTTCTGCTAATTTGATATCCTCATGGTTTCATTAGTTAGGTCGGAACATTGTAGAGCCGCCTCCTACAGTCCGCTCAGCATCAGCCAGGAGGACAGCCGCCATTGCATCACAGCCGACCGCCACAGTGGTTCCACCAATCAAAACCAGCACTACGGTGCGAACCCCGTCTCCTATCCCACCTGTGGCTGTGGAGTCCCCAGTGGACCGCCCTCGACAGAAAAGGTACATGCAGTAACATACCCCCCGATCTGCAGAATGTACACATGTATGCTGGAGCTCTACATAATGAACGCATGATACTAGTGTGCGTCCGAGCAATAGTGAGTGAATATTACTTCCTGCGCCACTTATTAGAATAAGTGGTGATACTAGCTTACTGAATTAATCAACTCTTCCTATGGGCTTAATTTGACTGGATTGGTCATTAGGTCTTTTTACAGGTCGTAGTTACTGAAATTCTGGTATGGCCAATGTTTATTTAATATTACCCAGCATGATGACGTATCAATGTCGCATTTGCATATGATCCAAGTGCTAGTACTGCTAGTAAATAGCTAATACAGTTAATGAAGAAGAAAAAAAACTGCTAGTACAGTTAATGAAGAAGAAAAAAAACTGCTAGTACTGCTCGTAAATAGCATCAGACTGAATGTATTTTATATATGGCCAATACAGTCTGATGGCAAATACAGTTAATGAAGAAGAAAAAAACTGCTAGTACTGCTAGTAAATAGCATCAGACTGAATGTCTTTTATATATGGTACTGCTAGTAAATAGCTTCTTCTATATACTAATTTGTATCAAAGTGTAGAACAAAGCATCAGACTGAATGTCTTTTTTTTCAAAAACTGAAGCCCTAATGCAAGTTTTGTTGTACCTCAGATTCAGAAGCAAAATCTTTCTAACAAATCGACCTTATTCATTCTTCAAGTTGTTTCTCTTATATATGTGCTGTTATTAACAGTGGGTAATTAACCTAACTATTCATTTTTCCTTAGGTTAATATAAAATGTCCAGTGTATATATATTTGAAAATGATTGCTGCTAGATGTTAATTTGCTGGTACTAGCTAGAATTTGGCACTGAAAAGCAAAAGCAAAAGCTAATTAACTGCGCTGGGTAATAGCACTGGTACTAGCTAACTAAAATATGAGTTCTGAAACACTAAGAGCAGAAACACTTAGTACATACATATGCTCAAGAAACACTTACTAACCAGAAAAGGTTTTGACTTGAAATGTTAATAGCACAGAGAGCACCACAAGTTAAACACCTCAATCTGTTAGTATTTGTCTGCATTTTCTCACATTCTTCTTGTATCTGATCCAGTATTGCTTGTAGTGGTTTGTCCAAAATGTTGAATGATACTGCTTGGAGATGCATATATTGTTTCACCTCTTCACATGCCAATGTATTTTCCATGTTGTGATGGAGGCCTTTTTTTTAACACTGGGCTTTGCTACCTGTTGTTTTTCTTGTGAATAGCATTGGACAGAGATTTAAGCAAGTAGCACATTGCCTTGTCCACCTGGGATAATGATTTTTCCTTGTCCACCCGAGAGGCCCTTGAGTTTGCTGGAATGTCGATTAACTTCCGTTCCGGCAAATTCGGGTACTCCATATGTCCTATTTTCAGCAAAGGTCATGCTGAAAATTTCCGTGAATTTAGCATGACTTTGCTAAAAATAGGACATATGGGGTACTTGTGACTAATGCATGGGCCGGGGTATCTTAGTAGTTAATTAAGTACGATCAGGTGCCCCTTTATTCTAGCTGCATTAAACCATAGGCGGCAATAGAGCCAAGTGATTAGGCCCAACTTAGAATTCTCCTTCCCAGCTTAGCTTTTAGGATGCCTCGGTGTCGACAAACCATAAATTATAAAACCTTGGCTTTTAGGGTGCCCCGGTGTCGATAAACACCGAAATGATGAAAGCTTAGGCTTTTAGGGTGCCTCGGCGTCGAAAAACCCTCAATGATAAAAACTTAGCTTTTAGGATGCCTCGGTGTCGACAAACCCTAAATGATGAGACCATGATCTTGTTCCTTGACAATAACCAACTTTTTGACCAAACTGTTTTCCCATTTAGAGAGAAACATGGCCAACAACGATGAGGCCGGGGCTTCGGGCGGCAAGGCATTCTGGCAGCTGTCCCAGGAGATGGAGGAACAACCTCACTTGTATGGGGACGCCGCCTTCCCCACCGATCCTGAGACCACTGATGGTACCGCCGAGGATGACCCCACTGATGGTACCGCCAAGGATGCCACCACTGATGGTGCCGCCGAGGATGCCACCACTGATGACGGCGGCGCACGCACAGATGGCAGCCAACCGAAGGGGCAACAGAAGGACCGGCGCCCAACCGTGCTCCGCACCGTCAAGGAGGAATTTACTGAAGTGGACTCCGATGGGAATCCAATGGCGCCCGAACGAATAGTCAAGGGGTACTCGCTTCAGCTCGGGTGCATTCTCCGGAACACCGTCTCGATCAACACCGAGAACCTGAGACATCTTGACCGAGGGAATTTGCGCAACCTCCTCTTCATGAAGCTGCACGAACGATACAAGTTCCCCTCTGAATTTGAAAACACAAGCCTCAAAGGGAATAAAGTGAACAATACCGCCCTCACGAGGATGAGCACGGCCCTGTCTACTTGGAAAAGCATGGTGAAGAGAATGATCGAGAAAGGTGAGAATTATGAGAAGATCAAGGAGAAAAATACTTCGATCACCGAAGATGACTACAACGACTTCAAGATCAAGTGCTCGAGCACCGCAACCTCCGAATCAAGTCAGTGGGGGAAAGAAATGCGGGAGCTGAACTTAGGGGAACACACACTCGGTCCCGGCGGTTACAGAGTGGCGGAGCCTATATGGGACAAGGAGGAGGCAGACCATGCCGAGCAAGGCCTACCGCCCCTCTTCGATAAATACGGTGACAAGCAGACCAGGAACTTTGTCAGGGCCCGGTACAAGAAGGACCCGAAAACAAAGGAGCTTACCACGGATCCGAAGACCAGGGCGCTTGAGCTTGTTCTGGTAAGGAATACACCCCCGCGTAATTAGCTCCATATGGTTGCATTCTTATTAATGAAGCCAAATTTCTAAATGGTTCACATTCCTTCCGCAGGCGACTGAAAGCAGTAGCGCGGGGTCGACTAAGAGCAACCCTTGGGACACCACTCTAAATAGGGCGTTGAATGTAATGTAGAAAAAGGATAAGCTCAGTAAGCCGACGTCAGCTGGTCGTGTGACCGGCAAAGGCTTGTCGACAAAATGGTCGTCATACTATAACGCTGGTGGGCGAAAGGAGAAAAAGACCAACTCGGAAAGCCAGGCACCCGAGGTTGAAGAACTCAAGGCAAAGGTGGCGCGGATTCCGGAGATTGTCCAAGAGCAAGTGCAACAACAACTCGGAGCGACGATCACCGCCATTGTGCCTACCTTGATCGAGGGGTTGCACGCGTGGATTGCGGGCGGCCAACAGGGGCCGCCCCCAATTCCTAGCTTCACGGCGAGCAACTCGTAGAACGCGATGGCGGGGCCATTGGTGTCTCCGGCGGAGGCGGCATTGGTGTCTTCGACGCCGGCATGGGAGCTTAATGCACCCGAGTGTACGCCGGCCGACACCTCTGCAGCAAGCGGCCCCTCCGTCAACTGCACGCCCACCGTTGGCGGTGCCTCGACATTAGCCGAGCTCGACGCCATCATCACGGTAACTAATTAAGCCTCTCTCGGCCGAGGACTTCATCTCCTTGCGTTTGACTGGGCATCCCTGACGCCCTACATGTTTTTGCAGGGAGCCGCCGATGTTCCGTGCACTCTCCTGCACTTCGTGAACAACGAGTTGGTCGATGTCGCCAAGGGCAAAATCGTTCAACCGGGCAACCCCGTGTTCCACGGTACCCAGATGCCACCCAACTTGTTTAGGGTTCAACTGGTTCGGGTGCTGCCAGGCTGCGACGAGTTGTTACCTCCGATTCGACCCGTCGGGGCCGACGATGATGACGTGATGACCCTCAGCGCCTGCCTGAGCTGGCCCCTGCTTTGGCCGAAGAGCCAGATTCATTTGGGGGCGGGGGACACCACCCTAAAGACAACACCGCCAGTCGTGCCGGCGCCAAGTCGGCCCCATGGCAAGACCGCCGCAACGGTGCCGGACATCCCTATGCCACTGGATCCAAACATGCATATGGCACAGGATCAGAACGACGACGACGACGATACATTTGCCAACGTCGATCAGTACTTTTCCGATCATGGGTACGGTGGCGACTTCATGGGGCCTCCTTCTCAAGAACCCAACCCTACAAAAGACGTCCGTGATCTAGCTGGTACCACGGAGAAACCAAGTTGCAACAGGCGTCGTCTGCCGTTCAGTTCTCAGGAGAAACCTCCAGCTGCCGACTTCACCGAGCCTCAAATAGGCGAGGTGCGAAATATTATCAGCCCCAACACACTCAAGAAGGCGGTCTGTGAGCAGAACTCGGTCCCATTACAGGAGAAAAAGAAGGCACGCAAAAGAAAGACTAACAAGGGTGCGAGCCAGCCGGCACCGAGTACGATCCGTGCTCAGGACGGGCCACCTTCACATGAGGATGTAATGAGGAGGGTGCATGTGGCGGGTTAGCCGATGCTACCGAGAAATATGCTCGATGCTGCAACCGGTGCTATGCGGAGTCTGCATGACAATGTTCTTTCTTTGGAGAAGCGGCGTCTCAGAGAGAAGGATGTGGCATACCCGGTTTTCGCGGCCAAGGTGCCAGAGGGCAAGGGCTGTGTGGACAACTCCATCGGGGGTACAATCGTCCTGCGGTTTGATGACATCTACGCTATGTTGAACCTTCATCCGCTGCACTACACCTTCGTTCGGCTATTTTCACTGAGTATGGAGATGCGGATCATTCGCGACAAGACCCCGGACATCGTGATAGTCGACCCCTTCTACATGCGTGCCAAGATCTTGGGCAGCGCTGGGGACCGGTGAAGGAAATATGCCCTAGAGGCAATAATAAAGATGTTACTTGTATTTCCTTATATCATGATAAATGTCTTTTATTAATGCTAGAATTGTATTAACCGGAAACTTGATACATGTGTGAATACATAGACAAAATAGTATGTCCCTAGTATGCCTCTACTAGACTAGCTCATTGATCAAAGATGGCTATGTTTCCTAGCCATAGACATGAGTTGTCATTTGATCAATGGGATCACATCATTAGGAGAATGATGTGATGGACTAGACCCATCCGTTAGCATAGCACTTTGATCGTTTAGTTTTACTGCTATTGCTTTCTTCATGACTTATACATGTTCCTATGACTATGAGATTATGCAACTCCCGAATACCGTAGGAATACCTTGTGTGCTATCAAACGTCACAACGTAACTGGGTGATCATAAAGATGCTCTACAGGTGTCTCCGAAAGTATTCGTGGTGTTGGCATAATTCAAGATTAGGATTTGTCACTCCGAGTGTCGGAGAGGTATCTCTGGGCTCTCTCGGTAATGCACATCATAACAAGCCTTGCAAGCAAATGACTAATGAGTTAGTCATGATATGATGTATTACGGAACGAGTAAAGAGACTTGCCAGTAACGAGATTGAACTAGGTATAGAGATACCGACGATCGAATCTCGGGCGAGTAACATACCGATGACAAAAGGAACAACGTATGTTGTTATGCGGTTTGACCGATAAAGATCTTCGTAGAATATGTAGGAGCCAATATGAGCATCCAGGTTCCGCTATTGGTTATTGACCGGAGATGAGTCTCAGTCATGTCTACATAGTTCTCGAACCCGTAGGGTCCGCACGCTTAACGTTTGATGACGATCGGTATTATGAGTTTATGAGTTTTGATGTACCGAAGGTTGTTCGGAGTCCCGGATGAGACCACGGACATGACGAGGAGTCTCGGAATGTCCGAGACGTAAAGATTGATATATTGGACGACTATATTCAGACACCGGAAGTGTTCTGGAAAGTTTCGGAATTTACCGGAACCCCCCATGGGAATGATGGGCCCTGGTGGGCCATAGGGGAGAGAGAGCGCAGCAGCCAGGAGGTGACGCGCCCCCTCCCTAGGAGGAGTCCGAATAGGACTAGGGGAGGGGGGCGCGGCCCCTCTTTCCCTCTCCCTCTCCCTCTCTTTCCTTCCCCCCTTTTTCCTTCTTTGGTAGATTCCTACTAGGAATAGGATTGCAATCCTATTCCTAGTAGGATTGCAGCCCTAGCCGCACCATAGAGCGCCGGCCGGCCTCCCCCCTTGCTCCTTTATATACGGGGGCGGGGGGGCACCCAAAGACACACAAGTTGAATTGTTCTAGCCATGTGTGGTGCCCCCCTCCACAGAAACACACCTCGGTCATACCGTCACATTGCTTAGGCAAAGCCCTGCGCCGATAGATACATCATATCCGTCACCACGCCGTCGTGCTGACGAAACTCTCACGTGAAGCTCAACTGGATCAAGAGCTCGTGGTACGTCATCAAGCTGAACGTGTGCTGAACGCGGAGGTGCCGTACGTTCGGTGCTTGATCGGTTGGATCGCGAAAAAGTTTGACTACATCAACCTTGTCACTTGACGCTTCCGCTTCCGGTCTACGAGGGTACGTAGACACACTCTTCCCTCTCGTTGCTATGCATCTAGTAGTTAGATCTTGCGTGATCGTAGGAAAATTTTAAAATACTACGTTCCCCAACACTGGCATCAGAGCCAGGTCTATGCATAGATTATATGCACGAGTAGAATACAATAAGTTGTGGGCGATACTAGTCATATTGCTTACCAGCATGTCATATTTTGCTTCGGCGGTATTGTGAGATGAAGCGGCCCGGACCGACATTACGCGTACGCTAACGCGAGACTGGTTTCACCGTTACGAGCAGTCGTTGCTTAAAGGTGACTGGCGGGTGTCTGTCTCTCTCACTTTAGCTGAATCAAGTGTGGCTACGCCCGGTCCTTGTGAAGGTTAAAACAACACATACTTGACGAAACATCGTTGTGGTTTTTGTATGCGTAGGTAAGAACGGTTCTTGCTAAGCCCGTAGCAGCCACGTAAAACTTGCAACAACAAATTAGAGGACGTCTAACTTGTTTTTGCAGGGCATGTTGTGATGTGATATGGTCAAGACATGATGACTTATACGGTTTTGTATGAGATGATCATGTTTTGTAATGTTATCGGCAACTGGCAGGAGCCATATGGTTGTCGCTTTATTGTATGAAATGCAATCGCCATGTAATTGCTTTACTTTATCACTAAGCGGTAGCGATAGTCGTAGAAGCAATAGTTGGCGAGACGACAACGATGCTACGATGGAGATCAAGGTGTCGCGCCGGTGACGAAGGTGATCATGACGGTGCTTTGGAGATGGAGATCAAAAGCACAAGATGATGATGGCCATATCATGTCACATATTTTGATTGCATGTGATGTTTATCTTATTATGCTTCTTATTTTGCTTAGAATGACGGTAGCCTTATAAGATGATCCCTTACTAAATTTCAAGGTATAAGTGTTCTCCCGGAGTATGCACCGTTGCGAAAGTTCGTCATGCCGAGACACCACGTGATGATCAGGTGTGATAAGCTCTACGTTCAAATACAACGGGTGTAAGCCAGTTTTGCACACGCAGAATACTCGGGTTAAACTTGACGAGCCTAGCATATGCAGATATGGCCTCGGAACACTGGAGACCGAAAGGTCGAGCGTGAATCATATAGTAGATATGATCAACATAAGATGTTCACCATTGAAACTACTCCATCTCACGTGATGATCGGACATGGTTTAGTTGATTTGGATCACGTGATCATTTAGATGACCGGAGGGATGTCTATCTAAGTGGGAGTTCTTTAATTAATATGATTAAATTGAACTTTAATTTATCATGAACTTAGTCCTGATAGTTTTTGCATATCTATGTTGTTGTAGATCAATGGCCCGTGCTACCGTTCCTTTGAATTTTAATGCATTCCTAGAGAAAGCTAAGTTGAAAGATGATGGTAGCAATTACGCGGACTGGGTCCGTAACTTGAGGATTATCCTCATTGTTGCATAGAAGAATTATGTCCTTGAAGCACCGCTAGGTGACAAGCCCCCTCCCGCTAATGTAGACGCTTTGAACGACTGGCAGTCGCGGTCTGATGACTACACGATAGTTCAGTGTGCCATGCTTTACGACTTAGAACCGGGACTTCAACGACGTTTTGAACGTCATGGACCATATGAGATGTTCCAGGAGTTGAAGTTAATATTTCAAGCAAATGCCCGGATTGAGAAATATGAGATTTCCTATAAGTTCTACAGCTGCAAGATGGAGGAGAATAGTTCTATCAGTGAACACTTGCTCAGAATGTATGGGTACTACAATCATATGACTCAACTTGGTTGCAAAGTTGATGAAGATAGTGTTATTGATAGAGTTCTTTAATCACTGCCACCAAGCTATAAAGGCTTCGTGATGAACTATATGTTGGGGAACGTAGTATTTTTAAAATTTTCCTACGATCACGCAAGATCTATCTACCAGATGTATAGCAACGAGAGGGAAGAGTGTGTCTACGTACCCTCATAGACCGGGAGCGGAAGCGTCAAGTGACGCGGTTGATGTTGTCGAACTTCTTCGCGATCCAACCGATCAAGCACCGAACGTACGGCACCTCCGCGTTCAGCACACGTTCAGCTTGATGACGTCCCACGAGCTCTTGATCCAGTTGAGCTTCACGGGAGAGTTTCGTTAGCACGACGGCGTGGTGACGGATATGATGTGTTCACCGGCGCAGGGCTTCGCCTAAGCTCCACGACGGTATGACCGAGGTGTGATTCTGTGGAGGGGGGCACCGCACACGGCTAAAACAATTCAACTTGTGTGTCTTTGGGTGCCCCCCTACCCCCGTATATAAAGGAGCAAGGGAGGGAGGCCGGCCAACTCCTCCTGGTGCGGCAAGGGAAGGAGTCCTACTAGGAATAGGATTGCAACCCTATTCCTAGTAGGATTCACCAAAAGAAGGAAGAGGGAAAGGAATAGCAGAGGTGGCGCCCCCCCCAATCCTAGTCCAACTAGGAACCCTAGGTGGGGGCGCCGGCCAGCCCTATGGGCTGCCTCTCTCTTTCCCTATAGGCCCACTATGGACCATCCCCTCTCGTAGGAGGTTCCGGTAACCCCCTCCGGCAATCCCGATAAATCCGAAACTTTTCCGGTATACTTCCGGTGTCCGAATATAGCCGTCCAATATATCAATCTTTATGTCTCGGACATTCCGAGACTCCTCGTCATGTCCGTGATCTCATCCGGGACTCCGAACTACCTTCGGTACATCAAAACACATAAACTCATAATACCGATCGTCATCAAAACGTTAAGCGTGCGGACCCTACGGGTTCGAGAACTATGTAGACATGACCGAGACTCATCTCCGGTGAATAACCAATAGCGGAACCTGGATGTTCATATTGGCTCCTACATATTCTACGAAGATCTTTTATCGGTCAGAACCGCATAACAACATACGTTGTTCCTTTTGTCAACGGTATGTTACTTGCCCGAGATTCGATCGTCGGTATCTCTATACCTAGTTCAATCTCGTTACCGGCAAGTCTCTTTACTCGTTCCGTAGCACATCATCTCGTGACTAACTCATTAGTCTTTTGCTTGCAAGGCTTATTGTGATGTGTGTTACCGAGAGGGCCCAGAGATACCTCTCCGACACTCGGAGTGACAAATCCTAATCTTGATCTATGCCAACACCACGAATACTTTCGGAGACACCTGTAGAGCATCTTTATGATCACCCAGTTACGTTGTGACGTTTGATAGCACACAAGGTGTTCATACGGTATTCGGGAGTTGCATAATCTCATAGTCATAGGAACATGTATAAGTCATGAAGAAAGCAATAGCAGAAAAACTAAACGATCATAGTGCTATGCTAACGGATGGGTCTTGTCCATCACATCATTCTCCTAATGATGTGATCCCGTTGATCAAATGACAACTCATGTCTATGGCTAGGAAACATAACCATCTTTGATCAATGAGCTAGTCTAGTAGAGGCATACTAGGGACATACTGTTTTGTCTATGTATCCACACATGTACTAAGTTTCCGGTTAATACAATTCTAGCATGAATAAAAGACATTTATCATGATATAAGGAAATACAAATAACATCTTTATTATTGCCTCTAGGGCATATTTCCTTCACTATAATATGCAAGGGATGCAAAAGAAAATTCCCGAGCTCTTCGCTATGCTCAAGGCTGCGGAGGTAGAAATCAAAAAGGAGCATCAAGTGTTGATGGTTAACAAAACCACTAGTTTCAAGAAAAAGGGCAAGGGAAAGAAGGGGAACTTCAAGAAGAATAGCAAGACAGTTGCTACTCCCACGAAGAAACCCAAGTCTGGAGCCAAGCCTGAAACTGAGTGCTTCTACTGCAAGGGGACTGGACACTTGAAGCGGAGCTGCCCCAAGGATTTGGCGGATAAGAAGGATGGCAAGGTGAACAAAGGTATATGTGATATACATATTATTGATGTGTACCTTACTAATGCTCATAGTAGTACCTAGGTATTTGATACCGGTTCAGTTGCTAATATTTGTAACTCGAAACAGGGACTACGGATTAAATGAAGATTGGCTAAGGACAAGGTGACGATGCGCGTGGGAAATGGTTCCAAAGACGATGTGATCGCCGTCGGCACGCTACCTCTACATCTACCTTCGGGATTAGTTTTAGACCTAAATAATTGTTATTTGGTGCCACTGTTGAGCATGAACATTACATCTGGATCTTGTTTGTTGCGAGACGGTTATTCATTTAAATCAGAGAATAATGGTTGTTCTATTTTTATGAATAACTAGCAAAAGGGCCCGTGCGTTGCAACGGGTATGAAATCATTTCCGGGTTTACGTGATATTCGAGAGTTTTTCTTATGGTGAAATACCGAGCTCTATTTTTCAATTTGTTAGATTCTTCTTCGTCTTATCATGGATTCATATTTTATACTTGACCACTTCAAAGATAAGACCACGCTCAACTCTTCGTCCCTCCCTCCTCTCTATCTCATCAACGACATCAGAAACATTGAGACTTGAGGAATATATTGATGATCAGGTAGTCCATAGGTGAGCCCCAAATATATTTTCCTTTCGGAAATAGTATTTATTTTCAATATTTTTCGAACAAATATTTTCAATATTTCATTCACACATCTTTTAAGTACTGTAACTACTAATATTCATAATTAAGATTAAGATATGGTAAGCTTAAACATCAGCCAAGTACTCCATTCGTTCCTAAATATAAGTTTTTTTAGACATTTCCAATAGACTACAACATACAGATGTATGTAGACATATTTTAGAGTATAGATTCATTCATTTTCCTCTGTATACAGTAACTCGTTGGAATCTCAAAGTCTTATATGTGAAAACGGAAGGAGTAGTAAATTGCATGCTAGCTCTACGAAAAAAAGATCGACTTCTGGCAGCACTGTAGCAGCGACACCGCATCGTCTAGAAAAAGCAGTAGCGACAAGCATTCAATCCCACAGTGAATCTTATCTCTCTACACATCCACCCAACGCTCTGCCGACCACCAACACCACACCTCACAAGACAGCAGCGCTGCACAACGCCGCCGCCCGTAGTACGCCGCCCCCAGCAACCAACCATGCCGGAGCAAGGAGCTCCCCTCGACCCAGGGCGCCTGCCTCCCGTCCAGCGACCTACCGCTGCTCCGCTAACCTTCTCCCTCTCCATTCCTTCCCAATCTTGATCTCTTCCTCACCTCTTTGTATCTTTTCTATACAGGGAGCATCACACCCGCGTCATGGACCTGCGACCCCTACGCCCAAGCTCCCGCTACTGTTGAGCGCCAGATCCGTGCCGCCCCACCTTCTCCGACCGTGTCGGGAGCCGCCGTCGCGACGTCCAAGCGCCAAGTCCGGCTCGATAGCCAGCGCCACTCCTCAGCCGCTGTCGCGATGTCCAAGCACCAAGTCCGGCTCGATAGCGAGCGCCACTCCTCCCCACCGTAGGCCACGACGGCGCACCAGCTTCGCTCCAGCGGCCCACGACTCTGTTCTTCTTCCCCGAGGCAAGGGCGATTACTGCCGTACGGCTCGTCCCGACGGCCACCCATTTGTTCCAGCCGCACGGCGACACACGGCGGGGCAGAGGTAGGCCGGCGGTGCGTGGTGTGGCCGGCGGCAGGAGACGGAGATGCGATTGGATTTTCTTGGGGATTGGGAGGGGTGGGTGGGTTGTTTTATTTTTCTCTCGTCAGTACCGCTTCGGGTTGACTTATAATAGTACTGCGGGTTGAATACCCAAAACAGCAGGGGGTTTTCTATAAAAACGCCGAGCCGACGACGTACGGGCTGAAACCGAACTTTCTTTATTATTAGGTAAAGATATCTTTTATGGTCATGCACCCTTGAAGAGTGGTCTATTCTTATTGGATCTCGATTGTAGTGATACACATATTCATAATATTGAAACCAAAAGATGCAAGGTTAATAATGATAGCGCAACTTATTTGTGGCACTGCCGTTTGGGTCATATTGGTGTAAAGCGCATGAAGAAACTCCATAGTGATGGACTTTTGGAATCACTTGATTATGAATCACTTGGTTCTTGCGAACCATGCCTCATGGGCAAGATGACTAAAACTCCGTTCTCCGGAACTATGGAGCAAGCAACAGATTTGTTGTAAATCATACATACTGATGTATGTGGGCCAATGAGTGTTGAAGCTCGCGGCGAGTATCGTTATTTTCTGACCTTCACTAATGATTTGAGCAGATATGAGTATATATACTTAATGAAGCACAAGTATGAAACATTTGAAAAGTTCAAAGAATTTCAGAGTGAAGTAGAGAATCATCGTAACAAGAAAATAAAGTTTCTACGATCTGATCGTGGAGGAGAATATTTGAGTTACGAGTTTGGTCTTCATTTGAAACAATGTGGAATAGTTTCACAACTCACGCCACCCGGAACACCACAGCGTAATGGTGTGTCCGAACGTCGTAACCGTACTTTATTAGATATGGTGCGATCTATGATGTCTCTTACCGATTTACCACTATCGTTTTGGGGTTATGCTTTAGAGATAGCTGCATTCACGTTAAATAGGGCACCATCTAAATCCGTTGATACGACACCTTATGAACTGTGGTTTGGCAAGAAACCAAAGTTGTCGTTTCTTAAAGTTTGTGGCTGCGATGCTTATGTGAAAAAGCTTCAACCTGATAAGCTCGAACCCAAGTCGAAGAAATGTGTCTTCATAGGACTGTTGGGTACACCTTCTATCACGGATCCGAAGGCAAGATATTCGTTGCTAAGAATGGATCCTTTCTAGAGAAGGAGTTTCTCTCGAAAGAAGTGAGTGGGAGGAAAGTAGAACTTGATGAGGTAATTGTACCTTCTCCCGAATTGGAAAGTAGTACATCACAGAAAATTGTTCCAGTGATTCCTACACCAATCAATGAGGAAGTTAATGATGATGATCATGAAACTTCGGATCAAGTTTCTGCTGAACATCGTAGATCAACCAGAGTACGTTCCGCACCAGAGTGGTACGGCAACCCAGTTCTGGAAGTCATGTTACTATACCATGATGAACCTACGAACTATGAGGAAGCAATGATGAGCCCAGATTCCGCAAAATGGCTTGAGGCCATGAAATCTGAGATGGGATCCATGTATGAGAACAAAGTGTGGACTTTGGTTGACTTGCCCGATGATCGGCAGGCCATCGAAAATAAATGGATCTTCAAGGGGAAGCCGACGCAGACGGTAATGTTACTGTTTACAAAGCTCGACTTATTGCGAAAGGGTTTCGACAAGTTCAAGGAGTTGACTACGATTAGACTTTTTCACCTGTAGCGATGCTTAAGTCTGTCCGAATCATGTTAGCAATTGCCGCATTTTATGATTATGAAATCTGGCAAATGATTGTCAAATCTGCATTCCTGAATGGATATCTCAAAGAAGAGTTGTATATGATGCAACCAGAAGGTTTTGTCGATCCAAAAGGTGCTAACAAAGTATGCAAGCTCCAGTGATCCATCTATGGACTGGTGCAAGCATCTCGGAGTTGGAATATACGCTTTGATGAGGTGATCAAAGCATATGGTTTTGTACAGACTTTTGGAGAAGCCTGTATTTACAAGAAAGTGAGTGGGAGCTCTGTAGCATTTCTAATATTATATGTGGATGACATATTATTGATTGGAAATGATATAGAATTTCTGGATAGCATAAAAGGATACTTGAATAAGAGTTTTTCAATGAAAGACCTCGGTGAAGCTGCTTATATATTGGGCATCAAGATCTATAGAGATGGATCAAGACTCTTAATTGGACTTTCACAAAGCACATACCTTGATAAAGTTTTGAAGAAGTTCAAAATGGATCAGTCAAAGAAAGGGTTCTTGCCTGTTTTACAAGGTATGAAGTTGAGTAAGACTCAATGCCCGACCACTTCATAAGATAGAGAGAAAATGAAAGTCATTCCCTATGCCTCAGCCATAGGATCTATCATGTATGCAATGCTGTGTACCAGACCTGATGTGTGCCTTGCTATAAGTCTAGCAGGGAGGTACCAAAGTAATCCAGGAGTGGATCACTGGACAGCGGTCAAGAACATCCTGAAATACCTGAAAAGGACAAAGGATATGTTTCTCGTATATGGAGGTGAAAAAGAGCTCGTCGTAAACGGTTACGTCGATTCTAGCTTTGACACTGATCTGGATGACTCTAAGTCACAAACCGGATATGTATTTTTATTGAACGGTGGACCTGTCAGTTGGTGCAGTTCCAAGCAGAGCGTCGTGGCGGGATCTACGTGTGAAACGGAATACATAGCTGCTTCGGAAGCAGCTAATGAAGGGGTCTGGATGAAGGAGTTCATATCCGATCTAGGTGTAATACCTAGTGCATCGGGTCCAATGAAAATCTTTTGTGACAACACTGGAGCAATAGCATTGGCGAAGGAATCCAGGTTTCACAAGAGAACAAAGCACATCAAAAGACGCTTCAATTCCATCCGCGATCTAGTCAAGGTGGGAGACATAGAGATTTGCAAAATACATACGGATCTGAATGTTGCAGACCCGTTGACTAAGCCTCTTCCACGGGCAAAACATGATCAGCACCAGGACTCCATGGGTGTGAGGATCATCACTTTGTAATCTAGATTATTGACTCTAGTTCAAGTGGGAGACTGAAGGAAATATGCCCTAGAGGCAAAAATAAAGATGTTATTTGTATTTCCTTATATCATGATAAATGTCTTTTATTCATGCTAGAATTGTATTAACCGGAAACTTGATACATGTGTGAATACATAGACAAAATATTATGTCCCTAGTATGCCTCTACTAGACTAGCTCATTGATCAAAAATGGCTATGGTTCCTAGCCATAGACATGAGTTGTCATTTGATCAACGGGATCACATCATTAGGAGAATGATGTGATGGACTAGACCCATCCGTTAGCATAGCACTTTGATCGTTTAGTTTTACTGCTATTGCTTTCTTCATGACTTATACATGTTCCTATGACTATGAGATTATGCAACTCCCGAATACCGTAGGAACACCTTGTGTGCTATCAAACGTCACAACGTAACTGGGTGATCATAAAGATGCTCTACATGTGTCTCCGAAAGTATTCGTGGTGTTGGCATAAATCAAGATTAGGATTTGTCACTCCGAGTGTCGGAGAGGTATCTCTGGGCCCTCTCGGTAATGCACATCATAATAAGCCTTGCAAGCAAATGACTAATGAGTTAGTCACGAGATAAAGTATTACGGAACGAGTAAAGAGACTTGCCGGTAACGAGATTGAACTAGGTATAGAGATACCGACGATCGAATCTCAGGCGAGTAACATACCGATGACAAAAGGAACAACGTATGTTGTTATGCGGTTTGACCGATAAAGATCTTTGTAGAATATGTAGGAGCCAATATGAGCACCCAGGTTCCGCTATTGGTTATTGACCGGAGATGAGTCTCGGTCATGTCTACATAGTTCTCGAACCCGTAGGGTCCGCACGCTTAACGTTTGATGACGATCTGTATTATGAGTTTATGAGTTTTGATGTACCGAAGGTAGTTCGGAGTCCCGGATGAGATCACGGACATGACGAGGAGTCTCGGAATGTCCAAGACGTAAAGATTGATATATTGGACGACTATATTCGGACACCGGAAATGTTCTGGAAAGTTTCGGAATTTACCGGAGTGCCGGGGGGGTTACCGGAACCCCCCGGGGGAATGATGGGCCCTGGTGGGCCATAGGGGAGAGAGAGGGCAGCAGCCAGGAGGTGGCGCGCCCCCTCCCTAGGAGGAGTCCGAATAGGACTAGGGGAGGGGGGCGCAACCCCTCTTTCCCTCTCCCTCTACCTCTCTTTCCTTCCGCCCTTTTTCCTTCTTTTGTCGATTCCTACTAGGAATAGGATTGCAATCCTATTCCTAGTAGGATTGCAGCCCTAGCCGCACCATAGAGGGCCGGACGGCCTCCCCCCTTGCTCCTTTATATACGGGGGCGGGGGGGCACCCAAAGACACACAAGTTGAATTGTTCTAGCCGTGTGCGGTGCCCCCCTCCACAGAAACACACCTCGGTCATACCGTCACATTGCTTAGGTGAAGCCCTGCGTCGGTAGATACATCATATCCGTCACCACGCCGTCGTGCTGACGAAACTCTCCCGTGAAGCTCAACTGGATCAAGAGCTCGTGGGACGTCATCAAGCTGAACGTGTGCTGAAAGCGGAGGTGTCGTATGTTTGGTGCTTGATCGGTTGGATCGCGAAAAAGTTCGACTACATCAACCGCGTCACTTGACGCTTCTGCTTCCGGTCTACGAGGGTACCTAGACACACTCTTCCCTCTCGTTGCTATGCATCTGGTAGATAGATCTTGCGTGATCGTAGGAAATTTTTTAAATACTACGTTCCCCAACAACCGGCAAGTCGCGAGTTCTTACCTCGAAGGCGTCATTCTGGCAAACCGAGATAAGGATAACATCCTCGTGCCTTACTTTCCCGAGTAAGTCCTCCCCTCAACCGCCCCATAACATATGAATTCTTAGATTTTGATCGTTTTTCTTTTAACATTTCGTGTTTTCTGCAGTGACACACATTGCACGCTCATCCTCCTAAGCCCCAAATATTCCATGGCCACGTATTTCGACCCGGACCGTCAGTCGAACGTATACTACACAAATGTCAAGAAGGTTCTTGATGATGTTCTCCCCGGCTACGCCAAATCTGGAGGCACCTTCACCAGGCCTATTCGTAAGACCGGCAAGCACGTGTTCTCCCACAATACGACGTTCTGCTGCGTCAAGCAGCCGCCTGGCGGTCAGAGGGTGCCTACTACGCCATCCATCACATGCGGGCGATCGTACGGGACCATCATCAACTTCTGCTACCGAGTAAACTCAAAGATTGGGCCGCGAGCGTGTCGGCAATCCAGGACGCGGACATCAGACAAGAATTCTTTCGCATCCAGTCGGAGTTTGCGGAAATCATCCATCAAGATGTCCGTCGTACCTCGGGGCAGTTCTAGCTCAGAAATCAACCGTCCAACAGTGACATCGACACAATGCTACAAATGCAGGCTGACAACGCCCGCGATTTCATGACTCCCACGATAGACGACGGCTTCATCCACGCTCCGGTCCCTTGAGTCGAGTCGAAAGTAGTGATGCTGTGTCTAGTTCTGAAACATCGATTGGCTCATGTTGTAATTAAACTTTAATGAACTTGTAGTATGTCTCTTTGGTTTCGACAGTCGTTCAACTTAGATGTAACCGATGCTATTAATGTCTTGCTTTTCTCTTCTGATCGTTCTGTTGCATACTTATATATTGCTTATGTATTGTCTGTGAATTGGTACTCACGTTTCGTTTGGCTAGTGCATAGCGATGCCGTCGTATGTCTTGTACAAGGGTAAGGTTCCTGGAGTCTACGACGACTGGGAGGAGTGTCGGAGACAGGTTCACCGATTCAGCGGTAAAAGTTACAAAGGGTACACCACTAGGGCCGAGGCGGAATCTAGATACGCCCGCTATCTAGCGGGAGAGGGGAGGGAGCGTTGGAGGAACCGAATGAAGACGAGTTTCATCTTGATGATGCTCATCGTGATGACCGCAGCTCTCTTCTATGTGATGGTAGTTTAGATGATCGATATCGACTTGTAATGTGAAGACAAACTCGCTACTCGCGGTCTCGAGACTTGTAATATAATGTTCTATCTTTGTTCGGTCTTTTCAATTCGGAGACTAATATGATGAATTGTATTCGGAGACTAATATGATGAATTGTATTCACACACTAATCTTCTATTGTATTCGATGAATCTGTTGTTGATGTGTGTTGTCTATATTCTGTCCAATATTACATTTTGTAACATGTGCAAAAAAGAGAAAATTAAAAAATAAATAAAAAACCTAATATTCATACTAATGGCGCATCACATCACAGTGCGCCATTAGTATGCCAAAGGATACTAATGGCGCATCATTAAACAGTGCGCCATTAGTATGCCAAAGTTACTAATGGCGCACCTGGTAGTTGTGCGCCATTAGTATGCCAAAGCACCTGGGTATATATGGCCCCCTGGGAGGCGTACTAATGACGCACCATGGTATATACTAATGGCACATCTGAGGTGCGCCATTAGTATACCAGATACTAATGGCGCACCAGAGGTGCACCATTAGTAAAATATACTAATGGCGTGGCACTAATGGCGCACCACTAATGCGCCATTAATGGCCAAAATAGGTGCGCCATTAGTAGGCCTTTTCCTAGTAGTGAGTAGGCGAAACCAAACTGATTATTCGAAGAGACTTGCAAAGATATTTAAATCATGCATATAAGAATTCAGAAAAGAACCAAATATTCTTCATAGATAATCTTGATCATAAACCCACAATTCATCGGATCTCGACAAACACACCGCAAAAAGTATTACATCGAATAGATCTCCAAGAAGATCGAGGAGAACTTTGTATTGATATCCAAAGAGAGAGAAGAAGCCTTCTAGCTAATTACTATGGACCCGAAGGTCTGTGGTAAACTACTCACAACTCAGCGGAGAGGCTATGGTGTTGATGTAGAAGCCCTCCGTGATCGATTCCCCATCCGGTGGAGCTCCGGAAAAGGCCACAAGATGGGATCTCACGGGTACAGAAGCTTGCGGCGATGGAAATAGGGTATTGTGGTGCTCTCAGATGTTTTCAGGGTATATGAGTATATATGGGAGGAAGTGGTACGTCGGTGGAGCTACAATGGGCCCACGAGGGTGGGGGTGCTCGCCCTCCTACCTCATGGCCGCCTCGTGGCTTCTGTGGCGTGTACTCCAAGTCTTCTGTGTTGCGTTTGTTCCAAAAACAATCCTCGCGAAGGTTTCATTCCGTTTGATATTCCTTTTCTGCGAAACACTGAAATAGGCAAAAAACAGCAATTTGCATTGGGCCTTGGGTTAGTAGGTTAGTCCCAAAAATAATATAGACGTGCATAATAAAGCCCATTAAACATCCAAAATAGATAATATAATAGCATGGAGCAATAAAAAATTATAGATAAATTGGAGACATGTCATTTAGGGGGTGCACTGGATAATCCAACACTGGGCGAATGCATCATTTGCACAACTCTAGCTTTTACTGAACCAAAATCATGAGGCTTCCCACCTTTTATTAGTTCCTGTCGAATGGAGTTGCAAAAATCCAAAGAGAATGTAAGCTTCTTATCAATTACCTATTCTGGATATGGTTGCCCCCCGATGATTTTAGACTCTTTCGGCAATGAGATGATGCCAAAATTCTGTAACTGTGTAGGAGAACATGATATGCCACGGTAGTAGGTGAAGGCATTTGTGCTCCTAGAGAAGTTTCACTTATTCGGCAATGACCATGAAGGTGCGGAGCCAAATTATGGACATCAACAGTTGTGTATGGTGCCAAAAATTTAGTAGCATGAGGTGTAGTTATGATGTTTGAGGATAATTGGCCTAATAATTATTAGTAACATGGCCAATTCCCCTATCCACCGGCACGTTTGGATTATCATATTGCAAGTTATTTGCTGATGAATAAAAAATTGAAACACATTGTCAACTTGATTAACCGAACTCATCATGTTATTCATCGGTATATAGATTTGTGGGGTTGCCGATGCATGGGAGTTGGGATACATATGCTGCATGTTGCTAAAATTATATGAGGTAGAAGCATGGAGATTTTGTTGCATCGGCTGTTGCACATAATTAGATGCATGAATGATAAAGCTAGGGTTAGCTGATACATTATGCTCATTAGATGATCTAGCAACAACATGTGCATTATTTACATCTACATATGTGAATTGGGTATTCATATTACCTTTGTAGATTGCAAACCCTAGATGACGATCTCTTTGTAGCAAGAAGAAATTGGAGACCATTCAAAGCTTCGTCCCCAGCGGAGTCGCCAAAAAGTGTGTTCATACACAAACATGTCACTGTGTACCCCCAACGCCGAGGGTGATGCACTGCAGCTCACGTCGAAGGAGACTCGTCCGAAAGCACAGTACGCAGGCAATCCGGTGGGTGCTTTTGCAGATCCGAAACCCCGCACGCCTGGGAGAGACCCCGTCAGGGCGCATAGCGGCTGTGGGCTGCCCTAGGTCAACAATGTCACCCCTAGGGCCTCAAGGTTCGCTGCCCTGCAATGAAGAAAAACGAACGAAGAATGAGAAACGGAAGAATTGGGGTTAATGAGAAAAGATAAAAGTTAAAAGTAGTAGATTGATTGTTCGATTGTGTGTTGTACAATCGGTTGTCGCCTCTCATCTATTTATGAGGCGGCTGGACTTCCCATACAAGAAAAGGACTTCAAATCTCGTTCAAATCCTTCTAGAATTAGTCGAACTCGGATTAGGTATGTGTGAGATAGCAGCTCGGTTTTTATGCTCCACAGGCCAAATAGAACATCCGATGAAGATGGTCCGAAAAGGAAATTTAACCATTTCGACGAGACGAACAACTTTCATGTTGAACGTTTTTTTATCAGAGGCTATCTTAAGGGGGTTTTCAGCTGTTTTCTGGATTCTGCAGCAGAGAAATCGAAAACCCGGACGAACATCCCGGGTGTGTCCGACCATCCTTGGAGAAATCCAAAACCTGGATGATTATTCCCGGAGTGTCCAGCCATCCGGATGCAGCCGCGCTTTTTTGGCTCCGACTTTTTCATACAAACTCTGATTGAGACGTTTTTACATCAAGATCAACCGCTTCAACGAGGCGCATAACTTTCATGTTGAAACTTTTTCCATCTTAGGCCATCTTAATTAAGTTTCAATTCGTTCTTTAATCTGGTGTCAACATGAGAATCTTTGAACTTGTTATAACTTTTGCATCTGAGCTCCGTTTTAGACCATCTTCATATCCATCTTGATCTTCTCGAAGAGAGCCATCCCATGGTGAATTTCAATAATTAGTTTGAATTAATCTCGGATAGCTTCAAGCTACTTTTTATGATCGTGCCATTTTTGAGCGTCAACAAATTCCCAGCGAGAGAAGTGCATGCCATACTTGTACGGTTAACAACTATACATTAAGGCTACCTACACTGAGAGTAACATAAGTGATAACACCACACATATCAAGACAAAATAGATCATGTGACATGTAATTAATGAGAAAAGAGAAACTTGTGGTAACATAATATGGTTCAACAAAGAAGGAAGGTACTTAGTTTTCAGTGGCGGGGCTCTCTTTTATTCACCAATATATTTCGCTATTGTCGGGGGAAACTGTCCACCACGAACACCTATGGGACCGGAGCCCCTTGTCGTTGCGGTGAGGGAGCGGAGGGAGCACGAAGAGCGGATCGAGGAGAGCACGCGGGCAGTTTACCCAGGTTCGGGCCGCGCGGACGCGTAAAACCCTACTCCTGCCTTGGTTTGTATTGAGTTTGTGAGCTCGGGAGCTTGAAGAACTAGCTACACCGAGCGAGTGGAGCTATCTAGGTTTCGAACCCTCTCTACGTTGTGCATGGGCCTCCTTTTATAGCTCAAGGGGTCACCGACAGGTGTCAACGTAGAAGAAGGGCAAAAATGTAACTGTGGTGGTAGGTGTAACAGTGCGGGAACAGTACATGGGTAGTGGATGAACAGTGGTCATCACCTAACTTGACAGTGGGGGACAAGAGCATTAAATGCCCGTCGCCGTCGACCCCAAAAGCGCCCGCCCTTGCGTCTCCGTTCGCCACGGCGGTAGCCTCGTCACAGTGGAGTGCCACCGTGTCCCCCAGGCTGCACAGCCATCCGCCACGCGTCCCTGGAAGGGCCCCAGGGCGACGCGTGGGCCGATGAGCTGGAGCGCGGGCACACAGTGCAAACTTCCCCCGGCAAGCACCTTGCCGGGGGCTTGATCTTGTCGGGCCGAGAAGCTTGTCGCTACCCGGGTCTTGCCGGGACGCAGAGTGCGCCGAGGCTTGTTTTGTAGATATAGTCTTCTGGTCTTCCTGGCAAGCTCCTCTTGCCAGGGCCTTGTGTTAATGACATAGTCTTGTGCCTGGGACGGCCTTCCCGACAAGCTCCACTTGCCGGGGCCTTGATCTTCTGTCTTGTATACTTTGTTTTTGAATGGCTTAATAAAGGACCAGAGAGGGTTTCCGGCAAGCACGTGGTAGACCCTGCCGCGGGAAGCTGCTACTGCCCGTGCACAAGTTGGAGTACTAAGGTACCCCTATCTTAGTACACCGACAACTATATCTTGAGAAAACTCTCAAGAGTCAAACATACTGAATACACGGAGGGGGAGGTCCTCCCCCTCTCCAATTCGGTCTCCCCAATAGGAAAGGGAGGGGGGACATCACCTTCACTTGGGCCCTTGTGGCCCAATTTGGCTTCCACCACTTGGCCTTTTAAGGCACGTTGATATTAAATAAAATATAAAAGCCTTATAACAATTACTATTGTCGGGACCCCGATCCTAAGTCACACCGATCTAGCATGTAACATACCATATCACTTTGCGGCCTCACGCACGGTATCCCCACGGGTGCCACCTTACCTGGCCCAGGACCGTTTGCGCATTTTGGCTCACGTATATGATAGCGTCGCTAGCATCCATATGACAGAGAACCCGGGCCGACATGACCAGTTATAAACCAAAAGTGGCACTAAATTACAGAGACACACATTCATGACCCAGCAACGAACGTGTCGGTCATCAACGTATGAACCCAAGTCGTAGCAAGCTACAAGGACTTAAAGGAACAACGCGTGACATTTCCCCTAAGGGACAGACACAAGAACGAAGAAGGACACATGCCGGTCAGCCTAAGTGTTCCGGAGCAGTAGCAAGCTACCAAGGCTCAGTGGAAACACTAGGAGACATTTCCCTGTAAGATAGGCTACCAAGGGTAAACAACTAGGTGTCGGAACCCACACATACCAAGCATTTCAATAACATACACACAATATGCTCAATATGTGCAAATACAACATGGCATCACAACAAGACTCTAATAAACAAAGTATTTATTCATTAGGCTCCGAGGATCCAAGTATTACAAACATGGGTCTCATGACCCAGCATTCAGAGCATACAAGCAACAAGCGGAAGCACTACATGTCTGAGTACAGACATCTACAAATGAAAAAGGCTGAAGAGCCTGACTATCTACAACACTCGTCCAAGATCGTAGCTGAGGTAACAAGCTACTTGTCGAAGTCCAAGCGGGACTACTAGTGAGACATCAATCATATCGGCAAAACATAAATTAAGCAAACATGAGTACAAAGGTACTCAGCAAGACTTACATCAGATCCTATCATACATGCACTTGTATCAAGATGGCAAAGTGGGGTTTAGTTGCAGCAAGCCAGCTTTGACTCAGTGGCTATCCTGTACTACGATTGCTGGTAACTTTGAGGTGGCGCACACGAGTCCACTAAGCACCACTCAATACACCACTATGGATTCATTCCCGTCTCCCTACGAGAAGGTCATCCATAGCACTCACACTTGTCTTGAGTATTTTAGAGTATCCACTTCAAGTTATCTATGTACCACGTAAGCATCCAAGAAGTCCATATCCGCGGACCCGACTATTCGAATAGATCATGTTAACCCTGCAGGGGTGTACTGCTTCACACACGCTCTCGTCACTTACCGCCATGTACATCTCGTGTATCTCGGCAACCTTCAAGCGGAAGCCTGGCGAGGGTGTCGGCCACGACCTGACTAACCACACAAGACTCTAGTCCAGGTTTATCGCCTATTCGGGTTCCATCCGTGGGGAGATCCGGCCGGGGTGTCGCTCACGGCCCCAAATGATGTGCGCAGGGTTCCCAAGCCCACCTCACCGAGTGCATCTACGCTTGGTACACCGTGCCATGGTGCCTAGTCTGTCCCAAGCCCACTGGCCGAGTGCCACTTGGTAGACTACTAACACTACCTACAAACACCAGAAACTTGTTGCAACTCCTGGACAGAGATCATGTTGATTAATAAGTCGAGAGGGGTCGAGTTACCGGAACCCAATGTGTGGTAGTAACTAGTCATTGGACAACATACACGGAACTCAGTTCTTAGGACGGTTCCAGTGAGACAACCCACCATGTACTCCTACATGGCCTCTCACCACTACCTTTACCAAATCGTGTTCACACACTTAATCCTTAGCATCAGAACATATCATTGCACTCCAATTCATTCCAGATGAATCAGACCTGACACACTCTAAGCAATAGCAAGCAAGGCATGGTAGGATCATAACATGGCTTCAATCAACTCCTACACATGCTAGTGGGTTTCAACTATTTACTGTGGAAAGACAGGTCATGCAGAGGAATGGGTTCAACTACCGCAGCATAAAGTAGCAGGTGAAGTTGTTGTTGTCCTAATGCAATAACAGGGAGCAGGAGCGAGAGAGGGGTTGTATCGGAATGAACAAGGGGGTTTGTTTGCATGGTGAAACAACGTGCAGAGCACTGCTCCTCTGACAGGTACTCTGGATCGGTCTCCGGAGCTGGACCTATCGAGAAGAACGGTGCCGACAATCAAACACAAGCATATGCAACAATATGATGCATGAATATGGCATGAAGATATGATGTTGTTGAGCTAATGCAACTAGCATTTTAATTGGTTGAACCCCATTTGAACCAAGGGTTCAAATGCAACTCTTAAAATAAGTATTTCTAAATGCCATATATGTGTTTTCAAATAAACAGTAGGTTTAACTTCATTTGTCATGCATGAAAATGGTACAGATGGATAGATGAATTTTTCTGATAATTTTTCATATATAAATTATTTCATTCTGAGCTACGGTTGAATTTCTGTGATTTTTTGAAGTTTAAGCCAATTTCTGAAATAAATAAATCATTTAAGATTTATTTAAATACCAGAACTGGTTTACTGCGTCAGCATGACACAAGCATGACGTCAGCAGGTCAAAGGGGCTGCTCCAAAGTCAAACCTGACAGTGGGGTCCACTGGTCAGTGACTCAGTTAATTAACTGAGTTAATTAACACTAAACTAATCCTAACAGAAAAAATCAGCAGGGCTGGGCCCGCATGTCAGTGGCTAAACTAATAAACCAAAACTAATTAATTAACTTAACGGTCAACTAACTAAAAGGGGTGGGGGCCCACCTGTCATTGACCCAGGGAGTCAAATCTGGGTCAAACCGCAGCTAACACGCCGGCGTTTAGCCGCCGGCGGCAGCAAACGCGGCGGAGGCATCGGGTTTTCTGTTCCGGGGGTCATTTGGGCAGTGGAGACCATCTACGGAGAGCTGGAGCTCGTCCGCGTCCATCCCAACAAATAGCAGCAGCTAGGGCGGCCGGAGCTCGCCGGAAACGAGCTCGCGGCGGCGCCGGAGTTCGGGCCTCGTCGGGGTTGGAGCTACGGGGCACGGGGAGGCTAACGGAGAGGTGCTACGGGCTCCTGGTGAAGCGACGGATGCGGTGGCGTGCTTAGTTTGGAGCTTGCGTGGCTGTGGCCACGGCGGCGGCATCGCCGGCGGCGGTGAGGTCGGGCATCAGCGGAGAGTAGACCTAGAGGTCGCAAACGACTAGGGGAGAAGGGGGGAACGAACCGGGAGCTCATCGCGGTTCTGCTGGGGGGTTCAGTGGCTCGGGGAAGCTTCTGCTGCGGCGAATTCGTCGGCGGCGATCGTCGGGGCAGAGGAAGAAGACGACGGCATTTGCGGCGTTCCAGGGCACCCGGCGTTGCGTGACTCGTTGGAGAGATCCGCGGTGAAGTGGCAGAGCTCTCGGGCTACTCGGAGAGGCGAAGGGAGGGCAGTGGCTACGGCAACGGCGATCGACGGCGACGACGGTGGTCGGGACCGAGCGGGAGAGGGAGATAGAGGAGAGGGGAGGGACCCAGGATAGTGCGAGAGGGTCGGGGGAGGTGCGTGGCTCGTCCAGAAACGACTAGGCGGCGAGGGGAGGGCAGGCAGGCAGGAGGCGTGGCGCTCCCGCCGTGCGCGCGCGCCGGCCACACGCCCCGCCTACTGGCGTGGGGAAGACGACAGGGGGAGGCTCGGCGGGCTGGGCTGGCCAGCTGGGCCGGCCAGGCAGTTGGGCTGCAGGTAAGCCAGGTAAGCTCTTTCCTTTTTATTTATTTCTTTTCTATTTTTCGGACATTTGTTTTGATTTAATTTCTAAATTAAATCAATTATTTTCTTCTGACATGTTTATTTTGCAGGGACCTAGGAATTAACCCAAACCCCTCAAAATAAAGAACCAGAATTTTGGACATATATAAAATATATAATATATATATATATCCAAGCAAATAGCTATTGCATTAATTCCAAATGCCCAAAATAAATACTTATGAGCTCCTAATAATATTGGCTTGATTTTTATCTCCGACCAATATTTTTAGAGGGCCACATGAACATTTTCTTGGACCCTTTTGGAGCAACTTTTATTTGGGTCATTTTCAATAGGGTTTCTGAGGGTTTCACAAGTCCTCATTTCAATTTCATTTGAAATTTAAACATGATGCAAACCACAAGACTAACCTAGTGCATACCAGAACTAGGGTTGTGACAACTCGCCTCCACTCGAAAGAATCTCGTCCCGAGATTCAGGAGTAGGCGGAAAGAGGGTGGGGTACTCCAGTCGGAGACGATGTTCTCGCTCCCAAGTAGCTTCTCTCTCGGAATGATGAGACCACTGAACTTTGAGAAACTTGATGTTATGACGTCGAGTGACACGCTCTGCTTGATCCAGAATGCGAACGGGATACTCTCGATATGTGAGATTATCTTGGAGATCCGCGGATGGGATCCGAGAAGCAACGCCTGAGTTGAGAGACGTGGAAGACATCATGAACTCAAGAAAGATGTGGGGGTAGTTCCAATTGGTAGGCAACCTCTCCTCGTTTAGCAAGAATGTGAAAAGGACCAATGTAACGAGGAGCCAACTTGCCCTTGATACCGAAACGATGGGTACCCTTCAAAGGAGTAACCCGAAGATAAGCTTTGTCACCAACTTCATAAGCCACTTCCTTATGATGACGATCATACTGGCTCTTCTGACGAGACTGGGCTGTTTTCAAGTTCTCACGAATGATGCGAACTTGTTCTTCTGCTTCCTGGATCATATCCGGTCCAAAGAATTGTCTTTCACCGGTTTCTGACCAGTTCAAAGGTGTTCGACATCTTCGTCCATAAAGAATCTCAAAAGGAGCTTGCTTGAGACTGGATTGATAGCTATTGTTATAAGCAAACTCGGCGAAAGGAAGACATTTCTCCCAATCCATACCGAATGAGATAACGCAAGCTCTAAGCATGTCTTCGAGAATTTGGTTAACCCGTTCCACTTGACCACTTGACTGAGGGTGGAAAGCGGTACTGAAAGAAAGATGGGTGCCCATGGCAGTCTGGAAACTCTCCCAGAAATGAGAAGTGAAAAGACTACCACGGTCTGAATTGATCTCTAGTGGGACACCATGAAGTGACACTATTCGAGAAATATACAAGTCAGCAAGCTGACTAGCAGTGATACTCTCTCGAACAGGTAGGAAGTGAGCCACTTTGGAGAGACGATCAATGACTACGAAGATAGCATTATTCCCTCTCTTGGTCCTGGGAAAGCCGGTGATGAAGTCCATACCAACTTTATCCCATTTCCACTCAGGAATAGCTAGAGGCTGAAGGGTGCCAGCAGGTCTTTGATGTTCTGCCTTAACACGACGACAAACGTCACATTTAGCAATGAACTCAGCAATTTCTCTTTTCATCCTAGTCCACCAGAACCTCTGGCGTAGGTCCTGATACATCTTAGTACTACCGGGATGAATCGTGAGAGGAGATTCATGAGCCTCTTTAAGAATCAATTGCCGAAGATGTTGCTTCTTAGGAACCACCAGCCGGTTTTGGAAGAGAACAACACCTCGGTCATCTATGGAGAAACTACCAGCAATACCTTTGGCAATGTTTCTCTTGATCCGGGTAATTCCGGTATCATGCTTTTGGGCTTCTATGATATGATCCACAAGAGTAGGTTTCGCCACCAAAGTAGAAAGGAATCCGTGAGGAGCAATGTGAAGGTTAATCTTACATAATTCCTCATGGAGAAGTGGTTGGCCCTGCTGCAACATGAGATTGTTGCAATAGGATTTACGACTTAGCGCATCAGCCATGACATTTCCCTTACCTGGGGTGTAGGTAATCCCTAAGTCGTAATCTGAGATCAACTCCAACCAACGTCTTTGCCTAAGATTCAAATCTGGTTGGGTGAAGATATACTTGAGACTCTGGTGATCGGTGTAGATCTCGCAACGATTACCAAGGAGGTAATGTCGCCAGGTCTTAAGTGCATAGACTACGGCTGCAAGTTCTAGATCATGTGTAGGATAGTTCTCCTCATGTGGATGCAACTGTCGAGATGCATAGGCAATCACACGACGATCCTCCATAAGAATGCAACCTAGTCCCTGTCGTGAGGCATCACAGTAGATAACAAAGTCCTTAGTGAAATCCGGTGGCACAAGTATGGGAGCAGAAGTCAGGCGTCTTTTCAGTTCCTGAAAACTGTGCTCACACTGTGGGGACCACTCAAACTTTTTATCTTTCTTAAGAAGTTCCGTGAGAGGTTTGGCCACTTTAGAGAAGTTCTCAACAAAGCGGCGACAATAACTGGCTAGACCAAGGAAACTCCTAACTTGTTTAACTGTTTCAGGCGGAGTCCAATCAACAACGGCCCGAACTCTCTCGGGGTTGACAGCAATGCCCTTACCAGAGATTACATGGCCGAGATAGGTCACTTCTGGCAACCAAAATTCGCACTTGGAGAACTTGGCATAAAGGCGGTGCTCTCTGAGTTTTTCTAGAACAAGTCTAAGATGTTCGGCATGCTCTTCCTTGTTCTTTGAGTAAATAAGAATATCATCGAGATAAACCACGATGAACTTATCTAAGTACTCCATGAAGATCGAGTTCATGAAGCGGGAGAAGGTGGCTGGAGCATTTGTTAAACCGAAGGACATGATGGTGTACTCGTACTGACCATAACGGGTGACGAAAGCCGTCTTGGGGATGTCCCCATTTCTAATCTTGATTTGATGGTATCCTAGCCTCAAATCCATCTTGGAGAAGACTGAGGATCCAGCGAGTTGATCATACAGGTCGTTGATCCTGGAAAGCGGATACTTGTTCTTTACCGTGACCAAATTAACGGGACGATAATCTACAACCATCCGATCCGTACCATCCTTCTTCTTAACGAAGAGGACGGGGCAAGCCCAGGGAGAAGAACTAGGACGGATGAAACCCTTTTGCAAGGACTCATCAAGTTGTTTCTTAAGCTCGGCTAGTTCTAAGGGTGCCATAGTTCTAAGGGTGCCATTTTGTAGGGTCTCCTAGAGATTGGAGCGGTTCCTGGGATAAGCTCTATAACAAACTCTCCATCTCGGTCGGGTGGAACACCTAGCAGTTCCTCTGGAAAGACATCCGGAAAGTCACGGACTACCGGAACATCTTCAAGATCTGGAAGAAGGCTGGCATTAAGAGAATAGAGTTGATGCTTTGCAACTCTAGTGTTGACAGTGACTGTCTTACCAGATGGATGTGTATGCTGAACAGACCTAGTGAAGCAATCAATCTTGGCATGATGAGCTGTCATCCAGTCCATAGCCAAAATGATATTAATATCTGAAGACTTGAGGGCTACAAGTGATGCAAGGAACACAAGTCTGTCGACAAGGATTTCATTACCATGGCTTACACTAGAAGTTTGTCATTTGGAACCAGGAGTTTAAATGAGTAGTGGGGAGGGCATATCACAAAATGACATGTCGTGCAAGCGGGCATAATTTTCGGAAATGAAGGAATGAGATGCTCCAGTATCGAATAGAACCGATGCCGGATGACAATTGACAAGAAGTGTACCAAGAACGACATCTGGATCATCATGAGCGTCTTTGGCTGAGACGTGATGCACACGTCCATGTTCGGTGGGAGCTGACTTAACACTGATCTTCTTGCGTGATGATTTATCACGTCTAACAGACTTTACGGACTGGGATGGGGCAACACGGGTCTGAGTGCAAATACGGGCAATGTGTCCCGGTTCTCCGCACTTGTAGCAAATCCTGGAGGTAGGACGTGGACCCGCATTGGCAAACGGTCCATCAATAGACGTGGGTGGAGCATACTGCTGAACTGGAAGAGGTACCACACAAGATGGCCTCGGAGGATAAATGGGTGCAAGAACAGAGTTCGGAACCCAAATCCGGCGCTTCTGGGAACTAGAACCGGAGGAAGTTCCCAAATCAAGGTTGTGCTTACGAGACTCATCGTAAGTGAGCTGAGCTGTCTCTGCGTTGATGGCCTTGTTCACAAGAGCATGGAATGTGTTGCAATGATGCAAGTGGAGATCACGACGCAATTTGGGGTTGAGACCCTTCCGGAACCTAGCCTGCTTCTTGGCGTCCGTGGACACTTCTTCTGTAGCATAGCGGGCGAGGTTCTCAAACTCTCGACTATAAGCATCAACAGCCATCTTAGCCTGTGTAAGACTACAGAACTCTTCTCTCTTACGATCGATAAGGGCTTGATGGATATTATGTTCACGAAAAGCCTCGGTGAAATCTCTCCAGGTAGGAATCTGGCCAGCTAGAATCATGGCCTCATAGTTCTGCCACCAAAGACTAGCAGGACCTTCTAGGTGATAAGTGGCATAGATGACCTTGTCATCTTCAGCTACGTTCGTAGAACGCAGCTTGTGAGTGATACTACGAAGCCAGTCATCTGCATCGAGTGGCCCAATGGAATGATGAAAGGTGGGTGGTTTCAGACGAATGAAGTCATGGATGGTTGTTGATTCCTTGCACTGTTGTGTGGTGTTCTCCTCAATACGTGCCAACAGGCGGTTAGACTCACGCTTGTTTCTCTCCATCTCTAACATTAACACTGCCAACGAAGGCTGGTCGGGAGGATCCTCCTCATCCCTACCACCTCCGTGGTTCTGTCTACGAGCAGCTGAGCTTCGCTTAATTGAAGACATCCTGAGAAGCGAAACCGAAGACGGAAATATCAACAACTATAGGAAGCATAAGGTAGAACAAGAAATTAGTATCTCTCGAACTATTAGGATAATTCCAGCAGCATAACGGTAGTAAAATGCTCAGAATGAGACATCCTGCTAACAAAGGGTAGTTCAACATCTCAACATCATCACTCAAGGTTCCGTGATAGTACTAGAACAACTTCATCGGAAGAACTTGAAACAAGATTAGGACTCTGATCAACCAATCTTAAGGGACTACGGAGTAGTAACTCGTGATCCTGATAGACGGAAGAGAAAGCCTAGTTCCTTAACCCCGTAGGAAAGGTAAGATGACTCAGATCAGAAGACATGAGGTATAAGGAGTAAAAGAGCCTTACGTTACCTTCCACAATCAATTCCCTTATATAACTAAGGAATTTCTAGACTCAACTTCGGCTAGTTTGGCTTGGTAATCCTACAGGCAGTCAGGCTCTGATACCAACGCTGTCGGGACCCCGATCCTAAGTCACACCGATCTAGCATGTAACATACCATATCACTTTGCGGCCTCACGCACGGTATCCCCACGGGTGCCACCTTACCTGGCCCGGGACCGTTTGCGCATTTTGGCTCACGTATATGATAGCGTCGCTAGCATCCATATGACAGAGAACCCGGGCTGACATGACCAGTTATAAACCAAAAGTGGCACTAAATTACAGAGACAGGCATTCATGACCCAGCAACGAACGTGTCAGTCATCAACGTATGAACCCAAGTCGTAGCAAGCTACAAGGACTTAAAGGAACAACGCGTGACATTTCCCCTAAGGGACAGACACAGGAACGAAGAAGGACACATGCCGGTCAGCCTAAGTGTTCCGGAGCAGTAGCAAGCTACCAAGGCTCAGTGGAAACACTAGGAGACATTTCCCTGTAAGATAGGCTACCAAGGGTAAACAACTAGGTGTCGGAACCCACACATACCAAGCATTTCAATAACATACACACAATATGCTCAATATGTGCAAATACAACATGGCATCACAACAAGACTCTAATAAACAAAGTATTTATTCATTAGGCTCCGAGGAGCCAAGTATTACAAACATGGGTCTCACGACCCAGCATTCAGAGCATACAAGCAACAAGCGGAAGCACTACATGTCTGAGTACATACATCGACAAATGAAAAAGGCTGAAGAGCCTGACTATCTACAACACTCGTCCAAGATCGTAGCTGAGGTAACAAGCTACTTGTCGAAGTCCAAGCGGGACTACTAGTGAGACATCAATCCTATCTGCAAAACATAAATTAAGCAAACATGAGTACAAAGGTACTCAGCAAGACTTACATCAGATCCTATCATACATGCACTTGTATCAAGAAGGCAAAGTGGGGTTTAGTTGCAGCAAGCCAGCTTTGACTTAGTGGCTATCCTGTACTACGATTGCTGGTAACTTTGAGGTGGCGCACACGAGTCCACTAAGCACCACTCAATACACCACTATGGATTCATTCCCGTCTCCCTACGAGAAGGCCATCCATAGCACTCACACTTGTCTTGAGTATTTTAGAGTATCCACTTCAAGTTATCTATGTACCACGTAAGCATCCAAGAAGTCCATATCCGCGGACCCGGCTATTCGAATAGATCATGTTAACCCTGCAGGGGTGTACTGCTTCACACACGCTCTCGCCACTTACCGCCATGTACATCTCGTGTATCTCGGCAACCTTCAAGCGGAAGCCTGGCGAGGGTGTCGGCCACGACCTGACTAACCACACAAGACTCTAGTCCAGGTTTATCGCCTATTCGGGTTCCATCCGTGGGGAGATCTGGCCGGGGTGTCGCTCACGGCCCCAAATGATGTGCGCAGGGTTCACAAGCCCACATCGCCGAGTGGATCTACGCTTGGTACACCGTGCCACGGTGCCTAGTCTGTCCCAAGCCCACTGGCCGAGTGCCACTTGGTAGACTACTAACACTACCTACAAACACCAAAAACTAGTTGCAACTCCTGGACAGAGATCATGTTGATTAATAAGTCGAGAGAGGTCGAGTTACCGGAACCCAATGTGTGGTAGTAACTAGTCATTGGACAACATACACATAACTCAGTTCTTAGGGACGGTTCCAGTGAGACAACCCACCATGTACTCCTACATGGCCTCTCACCACTACCTTTACCACTACTAGAAAAAAGGCTATAGGTAATATCACTATTAGTGGCACACCAGAGATGTGGTGCGCCACTACTATATAGCAGTGGCGCACCACAAACAGGTGCTCCACTAATAGTGACATTACTAGTGGCGCACCAGGTGTGGGGTGCGCCACTACTATGTTTTTGAACAGTAACCAGCCATGCCCAGGCATACCAGTGGCGCACCAGAACAAGGTGCGCCACTACTATTTTTGATAGTAGTGGCGCACCTTGCCCTGGTGCGCCACTGGTAAGGCTGGGCATGGTGGTCCAAAAAAAACCATAGCAGTGGCGCACCCCTTCACTGGTG
Source organism: Secale cereale (assembly GCA_902687465.1). NCBI lineage: Eukaryota > Viridiplantae > Streptophyta > Magnoliopsida > Poales > Poaceae > Secale > Secale cereale. The sequence continues at coordinate 816,771,417 of LR738715.1, forward strand.
CGCCACTAGTATTCCTGGCTACTAGTGGCGCACTAGTGAAGGGGTGCGCCACTGGTAACCTGGGAGCAGTAGCTACTTAGGCAGCCACACCTACCACACACACTCACTTTCCCCCATCCACCAAAACAAATCTGGTCGTCTTGCTCCTCCTCCTCACCTCATTTGCACCATCGATTCACCCAAATTAAGTGGTTAAATTTCCTTTTTTTGATAGGTAAGTAAGGGGAAAGCTTTCTTATTATGTTCTAGATCTACTTTTCTCTCCGTCTCCAACAACGTACACACTTTTTATGGCCTAGAGATGTACGTATGTTTGTGGTGTTGCATATGTTTGTGTTTGCAGGTACCGGTATTTGAAATGCGATAGTTGCCAATATTTTGCCGGAATGTTGATTCATTTCCGTTTCGGCGAGAATTTGGCACTATGTGCATTCTTTTTGGTCCTATTTTTAGGCAAAGTCATGCCAATTTTTTTTTTGTTCTAAAATATCATTTTGCTCTACCCCGCAGGCGACCATGGTCCGCACGATGACCGAAGGCATCGTAAATAGGTTTTTGAGCTCCGTGAAGGCCGAGATGCTTCAAAAGAACGAGACGGAGATAAGATGTCCGTGTCGAAGATGCAAGCTGAAGAGCCTTATTGCGGACCCGGATTCCGGGCAGGTGCAGGACCACTTGCTCTTGCGTGGTTTCATGGATGGCTATCGGTGGCAAGGTGATGAAGATGACTATGAAGTCATCCATGGGGGCCGGGCAAGCAGAAAAAAGGAAGGGCAGCAAGACAATAGCGGCGAGGGCGGGCGAGAAGACGAAGAATCTCCAGGACATGATCACGAAGTAGATGCAGGACACGGTCATCATGTAGAAGATGCCGGACATGATGATGAGGAAGATCAAGACGAAGGGCATGATCATGAAGATGAAGATGCCGGAGCAGACGACGATGGACCATCGATGGGCTGGGTGCATGACCCTCATATTCAAGAGCTGCTTCGCAAGCAGACGGGTCACGCACGAGCTGCCGCCCGAGAGAAAGCCAAGCTGGATCAACTGGAGACAGACGCGGTTACTCCATTGTATGAAGGATGCAGGCCCGAGGATACCCGCCTGAAAGTAACGCTCATGGCTCTGGAGATGAAGTGAAAACACAAAATGACCGACGCATGCTTCGACGAGAACATGTCATTCTGGCACGAACGTCTTCCGAAGGGGAACAAGTGCCCGACCAGTTTCGAGGAGGCGAAGAAAATCGTGTGTCCTCTGGATTTACCGCATGTGAAATACCATGTGTGCATGAACGATTGCATCATTTATCGGGACGAGCACGCGGAGTCTACCATATGTCCGGTGTGCGGCGTCAGTCGATACAAGAAGAGGAAGAAAGCTCCTCGAAAAGTGGTGTGGTACTTTCCGATCACTCCTCGTCTGCAGCGGTATTTCGCGGACCCTAAGCTAGCAAAGCTCCTGCGTTGGCACGCGGATAGGGAGGAGAAGAAGCGAGAAGATGACGGAAATGATCCGGAGATAAATAAAAAAGACAAGATGCTGAGTCACCCTAAGGACGCGAGCCAGTGGCAAGCGTTGAACTTCGAAGACACAGAATTTGGGGACGATCCAAGGAACATCGTGCTGGGCGCGTGCACCGATGGAGTCAATCCGTTTGGCAGCCAGAGAAGCACACATAGCACCTGGCCTGTGTTTGTGTGGATGTACAACCTTCCCCCCTGGATGTGCATGAAGAGGAAGTACATTCACATGAGTATGCTAATTGAAGGGCCGAAACAACCAGGGAACGACATCAATCTGTATCTGGGGCTGCTGAAAGAGGAGCTAGACACGCTGTGGAAAACGCCAGCCAATACGTGGGACGCCGCAGCGAAAGAATATTTCCCTATGAGAGCCGCACTGCTCACGACAGTGCACGACTATCTCGGTTACGGATATGTCGCGGGGCAGGTGGTCCACGGATTTTGTGCATGCGGCAGGTGCATGGATGACACAACGTATCGCCAGCTAGATAGAGATCCCGGGTCTTCGAAAACCGTGTTCATGGGACATCGAAGGTGGCTTCGCGACGATGACGCATGGAGAAAACGCAAGGATCTGTTCGATGGTGAAACCGAACCCCGAAGACCCCCACGTACGAGGAGCGGCGAGGAAATAGACGAGCTGTTGAAAAATTGGAAAGAGTGCCCACCGCCGGGAAAGAAGCGAAAGGCGCCAGAGCCGCTGCTGAAGGTATGGAAAACGAGGTCTGTTTTCTGGGACTTGCCATACTGGAAGATCCTCCGTGTGCCTCACAGCCTTGATGTCATGCATATCACGAAGAACGTGTGCGAGAGTCTGCTTGGTACCCTGCTCAACATGCCAGAGAGAACCAAAGATGGGCCGAAAGCAAGGGAAGACTTGCAAAAAATGGGCATCAGGGAGGAGCTCTGGCGCCCTAATGATGATGATGATGATGATGAGGCGAAGGACACGGAAAGTCATCGCAAAGGCAAAAAGGCCAAGAAGATCGAATATGACTACCCTCCCGCGTGCTTCACTCTAAGTCAGAAGGAGATCGAGCAGTTTTTCACCTGCCTCGTAGGAGTAAAACTTCCTTACGGTTACGCGGGGAAGATAAGCAGATACCTAGACTCAGCAAAGCAGAAGTTCAGCGGGATGAAGTCTCACGACTGTCACGTGCTGATGACGCAGATACTTCCAGTTGCAATCTGTGGGATCATGGACGCGCACGTCCGTGACACGCTATTTGGCCTATGCAACTTTTTCGACGTCATCTCTCGGAAGTCTGTTGGCGTGAGGCAACTCAGAAGGCTACAGGAAGAGATCGTGGTGATACTATGCGAGCTTGAGATCTACTTCCCGCCCGCATTCTTCGACGTTCTGGTGCATCTGCTGGTCCATATCGTGGAGGATATCATCCAACTCGGGCCGACGTTCCTGCACAGCATGATGCCGTTCGAAAGGATGAATGGTGTCATCAAAGGATACGTTCGCAACAGGGCACGTCCAGATGGAAGCATAGCAAAGGGCTTTCTGACCGAAGAGTGCATCTCCTTCTGCACGAATTATCTAGGCATCGAGAACCCCGTTGGTCTGCCCGTCAACAGGCACCTCGGCAGGCTCGCTGGATGGGGTCACCGCGAGGGTCGCCGCGAAATGCATGTCGACTTCATGGGTCGACTCGCCGACTTTGAAAGAGCAAACCTAGTCGCGCTACAACACATAGACGTGGTCGATCCTTGGGTGGTAGAGCACAAAATCTTTATTGAGAAGACGTACAATGACCGAGGCCAACAGAGGACGGAGGGAGCTATAATCAAAGAGCACAACTCATGTTTCACGCGTTGGTTCAAGGAGAAGCTTCTGTCGTACCCTTTACATGAGGATTCTTCCGCGGAAGAAAAACTCATATTCGCCTTGTCACAGGGCGCCGAGCACAACCTGATGACCTATGAGGCGTACGATATCAACGGCTACACATTCTACACCGAGGAAAAGGACATGAAGAGCGATTATCAGAACTCCGGGGTAACGATGGAATCCTACTCCGGGGTAGCGAGTATCAGTTACACTACAGGACATAAGCAACTGAAAGAGACGATGTGTACAGCTCATCATCATGGGGTACTGAGCATGATATCACCAAAATACCAAACTACATCGATAGCAAAGAATACAAGGTAGCTTAGAGAGCTCCAAAGCCTAGCGCATTTATGCTTATGCCCCCCAGTTGTGCAGTTGCATCTCTGCCAACTAAAAAATTAAACCACAATTTACTCAAAGGAATTGAACAAGTGACCCTACAAAAATTAAACCTATGAGAGCCATGTAAGCACTACTCCAAGTTCAGTGATAATCAGTAAACTGTTAACTTAACCATATGTAAATATCAAAGCTTGAACTACCTGCAGAGTTGCAATAGTGTAGACAGACTGTAATTGGCAGATTCAGTTCTACGAGAGAAGTCATAAATCAAAACGATGAAAGTTTTCATAGAGAGCTCAGTAAACTAGTTATGCAATTTGAAAACTTCTCTTTCACAACTGCAAAAACTTATCTAGTTATATGGCTACTGCCATATTCCTATACAGGTTCTTATACTACTTTACTTAAATTATTATCATGGTTCTGAAAGTACACTTGTTCAGAATAGCACCAAGTCCTAGGGCAAACTGAATTCCGCTTCAGTATTGGACAATAGACTTGCTGCTCTGTTATTATACAGATTCAAACATAGTTTCTGTTCACCAAAAGAGTGATGGGCTTGCTGCTCTGTTGTGCCTATATGTAGGCCTTTTTTGTCCATATGAAAGCAGAGGACCATATGGTCTGTGGCCTTTTCATCCATATGAAAGTAGAGGCACATTGTGGTGCTAGTTTGCTGGGTTTTGTCTCCGACCATCGTGTCGTGATGATTTTGCAGGTACCCCGAGAGGCCCTTGAGTTTGCCGGAATGTCGATTAACTTCCGTTCCGGCAAGTTCGGGTACTCCATATGTCCTATTTTCAGCAAAGGTCATGCTGAAATTTTCCGTGAATTTTAGCATGACTTTGCTAAAAATAGGACATATGGGGTACTTGCGACTAATGCATGGGCCGGGGTATCTTAGTATGCCTCGGTGTCGACAAACCCTAAGTGATGAGACCGTAGCTTTTAGGATGCCTCGGTGTCGACAAACCCTAAGTGATGAGACCATGATAATTCCTCACAAACCCTAAATGATGAGATCTTGTTCCTTGACAATAACCAACTTTTTGACCAAACTTTTTTCCTATTTAGAGCGAACATGGCCGACAACGATGAGGCCGGCGGTTCGGGCGGCGGCAAGCCATTCTGGGAGCTGTCCCAGGAGATGGAGGAATACCCTCACCGCTATGAGGACGTCGCGGAAGACACCGATCCCGACTACACAACCCCTAGTGGCGTCGGGGATGACACCACTGATGGTGCCGCCGGGGATGCCACCACTGATGATGGCAGCGAACGCACAGATGGCAGCCAACCGAAGAGGCAACGGAAGGACCGGCGCCCGAACGTGCTCGGCACCGTCAAGGAGGAATTTACTGAAGTGTCCTCCAGTGGGCATCCAACGGCGCCCAAAGAATTAGTCAGTGGGTACGCGGGACAACTCGGGTGCATTGTCCGGAGCACCGTCACGATCAACACCGAGAACCTAAGGCAACGTGAACGAGGGAATTTGCGGATCCTCCTCTTCACGAAGCTGCACGAACGATACAAGTTCCCCGGTGACTTCGCAAACACACGCCTCTTAGGGAATAAAGTGAACAGTGCCGCCCTCACGAAGATGAGCACGGCCCTGGCTTCTTGGAGAGCCCGGGTGAAGAAAATGATTGAAAGAGGTGATAGTTATTAGAAGATCAAGGAGAAAAATCCTTCGATCAGCAAAGCTGACTACCTGGAGTTCAAGACCAAGTGCGAGAGCAACGCATCCGTGGAATCAAGTCAGTGGGGGAAAGAAATGCGGGAATTGAACTTAGGGGTCCACACACTCCGTCCCGGCGGTTACAGAGTGGCGGAACCTAAATGGGACAAGGAGGACGCGGAGCGTGTCGAGCAAGGCCTACCGCCCCTGTTCGATAAATACCGCCATGAAAAGCAGACCAGGAACTTTATCAGAGCCCGGTACAAGGAGGACCCGGTAACAAAGGAGCTTACCACGGATCCGAAGGTGAAGGCGCTTGAGCTTGTTCTGGTAAGGAATACACCCCCGCGTAATTAGCTCCATATGGTTGCATTCTAATTAATGAAGCCAAATTTCTAAATGGTTCACGTTACTTCCGCAGGAAACTGAAAGCAGTAGCGCGGGGTCTCAGAGCTCCCCGTCTGCCCCTTGGGACACCACTTTAAATAGGGCGTTGAATGTAATGAAACAGAAGGATAAGTTAGCTAAGCCAACGTCAGCTGGTCGTGTGGCCGGCGAAGGCTTGTCCACGAAATGGTCGGAATACTATAAGACTGGGCGAAAGGAGAGACCAGCTTGGAAAGCTAGGAGGTTAAAGAACTCAAGACAAAAGTGGCGCAGATTCCTCAGATAGTCGAAGACCAAGTGGGAGACCAAGTGCGAGACCAACTGGGAGCGACGATCACCGCCATTATGCCTACCTTGGTTGAGGGGCTGCGGGGGTGGTTTGCGGGCGGCCAACAGGGGCCGCCCCCGATTCCCAGCTTGATGGGCAGCAACTCGCACAACGCGCCGGCAGTGGTGTCTCCGGCGGAGGCGTCATTGGTGTCTCCGGTGCCGGCGCCGGCATTGGAGCTTGATGCACCCGGGTGTGGGAAGAATACGCCGGCCGGCACCTCGGCAGCAAGCGGCCCCTCCGTCACTTGCACGCCCGCCGTTGGCGGTGCCTCGACATTAGCCGAGCTCGACGCCATCACGGTAACTAAGCCTCGGCCGATGACTTCATCTCCTTGCCTTTGACTGGGCATCCCTGACGCCCTACATGTTTTCGCAGGGCGCCGCCAACGAAGTTCCATGCACTCTCCTGCACTTCGTGGACGGCAAGTTGATCGATGTCGCCAAGGCCAAAATCGTTGAACCGGGCAACCGCGTGTTCCACCATAATCCGATGCCACCCACCGTGTATAGGGTTCAACTGGTTCGGGTGCTGCGGGGCTGCGACGACTTGTTACCTCCGTATCGACCCCATGGGGCCGACGAAGATGATGTGATGACCCTCGGCGCCTGCTTCAACTGGCATTGCTTTGGCCGAAGAGCCAGATTCGTTTGGGGGCGGGGGTCACCACCCCACAGACAACACCGCCAGTCCTGCCGGCGCCAAGCCATGGCAAGACCGCCGCAACGCTACCGCCGTCAGCTGATCCGGGCATGCATATGGCACAGGATCCGGACGTCGACGACGGTACATTTGTCAACGTCGATGACTACTTCAACGAACATGGTGGGTACGGTGACGAATTCTTGGCGCCTCCTTCTCAAGAACCCAACCCTGCAAAAGTCGATCGCGATCTAGCTGGTACCGCGGAGAAACCCAATTGCAACAGGCGTCGTCTGTTCGGTTCTCAGGAGACGCCTCCAGCTGCCGCCTTCACCGAGACTCAAACAGCCGAGGTGGGAAATATTATCAGCCCCACCACACTCAAGAAGGTGGTCTCTGAGCAGACCTCGATCCCATTACATCAGCAGAAGCCAAAGAAGGGACGGAAAAGAAAAACTAACAAGGGTGCGAGCCAGCCGGCACCGAGTACGATCCGTGCTCAGGACGGGCCACCAATACCTAAGGATATCTGAGGGCGGTGCATGTGGCGGGTAGGCCGATGCTACCGGCTAATCTGTTCAAGGCTGCAACCGGTGCTATGCGGAGTCTGCATGACAGTGTTCTTTCTATGGAGAAGCGGCGTCTCTCCGAGAAAGATGACTTATACCCGGTTTTCGTGGCCAAGGTGCCAGAGGGCAAGGGCTTTGTCGATGGCACCATCGGGAGTATGATCGTCCTGCGGTTTGATGACATCTTCGCTATGTTTAACCTTCATCCGCTGCACTACACCTTCATTCGGCTATTTTCGCTCAATATGGAGATGCAGATCATTAGAGACAAGACCCCGGACATCGTGATAGTCGACCCCTTCTACATGCGTGCCAAGCACTTGGACAGCGCTGGGGACCGGCAAGTCGCGAGTTCATACCTCGAAGGCGTCATTATGGCGAACAAAGATAAGGATACCTTCCTCGTGCCTTACTTTCCCGAGTAAGTCATCCCCTCACCGCCCCGTAACATATGATTTCTTAGATTTCGATCGTTCTTTTTTTTCCTAACATTCTGTGTTTTGTGCAGTGACACACGTTGCACACTCATCCTCTTAAGCCCGAAATATTCCACGGCCACGTATTTCGACTCAGACCGTCAGTCGAAGAAAAACTACACAAATATCAAGAAAGTTCTTGATGATGCTCTCCTCGGCTACGCCAAATCTGGAGGCACCTTCAGGAAGGAAATGTGTAGGTACGGCAAGCACGTGTTCACCCACGTAACGACGTTCCCCTGCGCCAAGCAGCCGCCTAGCAGTCAGAAGGATGCCTACTACGCCCTCCATCACATGCGGGCGATCGTACGGGACCATAATCACCTTATGCTACCAAAGGGTCTCCAAGATTGGGCCGCACGCTTGTCGGCAATCCAGGACATGGACATCAGACAAGAATTCTTTCGCATCCAGTCGGAGTTTGCGGAAATCATCTGTCAAGATGTCCTTCGTACCTCGGGGCAGTTCCACCTCAAATATCAACCGACCAACAGTGAAATAGAAACAACGCTACAAATGCAGGCTGACAACGACCGCACATTCATGACGCCGACGGATGACGGCGGCTTCATCCACGCTCCGGTCCCTGAGTCGAGTCGAAGAATGTATTGATGGTATGTAGTTCTGAAATGTCGATTAGCTCGTGTTGTAATTAAACTTTAATGAACTTGTATGTCTCTTTAGTTTGGACAGTCGTTCAACTTATATGTAATCGATGCTATTTATTAGTAGGACCATGAACCGTGCTATTAATGTGTTGCTTTTCTCTTCCGATCCTTTTGTTGCATACTTATATATTATCTGTGAATTGCTACTAACGTTTTGTTTGTCTAGTGCATAGAGATGCCGTCGTACGTCGTGTACAAGGGTAGGGTTCCCGGAGTCTGTGACGACTGGGAGGAGTGTCGGAGACAGGTTCACCGTTTCAGCGGTAACAGTTACAAAGGGTACACCACTAGGGCGGAGGCGGAAGCTAGATACGAGCGCTATCTAGAGGGAGAGAGGAGGGAGCGGAGGAGGAACCGGATGAAGACTAGTTTCATCGCGATGATGCTCATCGTGACCGCAGCTCTCTTCTATGTGATGGTAGTTTAGATGATATCAACTTTGTAATGTGACGACAAACTCGCTACTCGGTCTCGAGACCTAAACTTGTCTAATATTTGAACTTTGTTCGCTATTTCGAATTCGGAGACTAATGTGATGAATTGTATTATGTGCTGTTTATATTCTGTGATGTATTGTATTTTGTAACCTGTGCAAATACCAGAAATGCAAAAAGAAATTCCTAGAATTAATAGTAGTGGCGCATCATATAGCACATTAGTGGCGCACCCTGTTAAATAACAGTGGCGCACCCCATAGGGATATCAGTGGCGCATCAGTAGGGACCCCTGCTGCAATACCAGTGGCGCACCATCCTGCACATTAGTGGCGCACCCAGTTAAATAACAGTGGCGCACCAATATGAATACCAGTGGCGCATCCTTAGGTACCCCTGCTGCAATACCAGTGGCGCACTAGGTGGCATACCAGTGGCGCACCAGTGGTGCGCCACTGTTATTGGGATTAACAGTGGCGCATCATAGGTGCGCCATTAGTATTCCTTATTAGTGGCGTGGTATTAGTGGCCCACCCATGGTGCGCCACTAATGGCAATATTCGGTGCGCCACTAATAGCCTTTTTTCTAGTAGTGTACCAAATCGTGTTCACACACTTAATCCTTAGCATCAGAACATATCATTGCACTCCAATTCATTCCCGATGAATCAGACCTGACACACTCTAAGCAATAGCAAGCAAGGCATGGTAGGATCACAACATGGCTTCAATCAACTCCTACACATGCTAGTGGGTTTCAACTATTTACTGTGGAAAGACAGGTCATGCAGAGGAATGGGTTCAACTACCGCAGCATAAAGTAGCAGGTGAAGTCGTTGTTGTCCTAATGCAATAACAGGGAGCAGGAGCGAGAGAGGGGTTGTATCGGAATGAACAAGGGGGTTTGCTTGCCTGGTGAAACAACGTGCAGAGCACTACTCCTCTGACAGGTACTCTGGATCGGTCTCCGGAGCTGGACCTATCGAGAAGAACGGTGCCGACAATCAAACACAAGCATATGCAACAATATGATGCATGAATATGGCATGAAGATATGATGTTGTTGAGCTAATGCAACTAGCATTTTAATTGGTTGAACCCCATTTGAACCAAGGGTTCAAATGCAACTCTTAAAATAAGTATTTCTAAATGCCATATATGTGTTTTTTCAAATAAACAGTAGGTTTAACTTCATTTGTCATGCATGAAAAAAGTACAGATGGATAGATTGAATTTTTCTGATAATTTTTCATATATAAATTATTTCATTCTGAGCTACGGTTGAATTTCTGTGATTTTTTGAAGTTTAAGCCAATTTCTGAAATAAATAAATCATTTAAGATTTATTTAAATACCAGAACTGGTTTACTGCGTCAGCATGACACAAGCATGACGTCAGCAGGTCAAAGGGGCTGGTCCAGAGTCAAACCTGACAGTGGGGTCCACTGGTCAGTGACTCAGTTAATTAACTGAGTTAATTAACACTAAACTAATCCTAACAGAAAAAATCAGCAGGGCTGGGCCCACATGTCAGTGGCTAAACTAATTAACCAAAACTAATTAATTAACTTAACGGTCAACTAACTAAAATGGGTGGGGGCCCACCTGTCATTAACCCAGGGAGTCAAATCTGGGTCAAACCGCAGCTAACACGCCGGCGTTTAGCCGCCGGCGGCAGCAAACGCGGTGGAGGCATCGGGTTTTCTGTTCCGGGGGTCATTTGGGCAGCGGAGACCATCTACGGAGAGCTGGAGCTCGTGCGCGTCCATCCCAACAAACAGCAGGAGCTAGGGCGGCCGGAGTTCGGGCCTCGTCGGGGTTGGAGCTACGGGGCTCGGGGAGGCTAACGGAGAGGTGCTACGGGCTCCTGGTGAAGCGGCGGATGCGGTGGCGTGCTCAGTTTGGAGCTTGCGTGGCTGTGGCCACGGCGGCGGCATCACCGGCGGCGGTGAGGTCGGGCATCAGCGGAGAGTAGACCTAGAGGTCGCAAACGACTAGGGGAGAAGGGGGGAACGAACCGGGAGCTCACCGCGGTTCTGCTGGGGGGTTCAGTGGCTCGGGGAAGCTTCTGCTGCGGCGAATTCGTCGGCGGCGATCGTCGGGGCAGAGGAAGAAGACGACGGCATTTGCGGCGTTCCAGGGCACCCGGCGTTTCGTGACTCATTGGAGAGGTCGGGGTGAAGTGGCGGAGCTCTCGGGCTACTCGGAGAGGCGAGGGGAGGGCAGTGGCTACGGCAACGGCGATCGACGGCGACGACGGCGGTCGGGACCAAGCGGGAGAGGGAGATAGAGGAGAGGGGAGGGACCCAGGATAGTGCGAGAGGGTCGGGGGAGGTGCGTGGCTCGTCCAGAAACGACCAGGCGGCGAGGGGAGGGCAGGCAGGCAGGAGGCGTGGCGCTCCCGCCGTGCGCGCACGCCGGCCACACGCCCCGCCTACTGGCGCGGGGAAGACGACAGGGGGAGGCTCGGTGGGCTGGGCTGGCCAGCTGGGCCGGCCAGGCAGTTGGGCTGCAGGTAAGCCAGGTAAGCTCTTTCCTTTTTATTTCTTTCTTTTCTATTTTTCTGACATTTGTTTTGATTTAATTTCTAAATTAAATCAATTATTTTCTTCTGACATGTTTATTTTGCAGGGACCTAGGAATTAACCCAAACCCCTCAAAATAAAGAACCAAAATTTTGGACATATATAAAATATATAATATATATATATCGAAGCAAATAGCTATTGCATTAATTCCAAATGCCCAAAATAAATACTTATGAGCTCCTAATAATATTGGCTTGATTTTTATCTCTGACCAATATTTTTAGAGGGCCACATGAACATTTTCTTGGACCCTTTTGGAGCAACTTTTATTTGGGTCATTTTCAATAGGGTTTGTGAGGGTTTCACAAGTCCTCATTTCAATTTCATTTGAAATTTAAACATGATGCAAACCACAAGACTAACCTAGTGCATACCAGAACTAGGGTTGTGACAACTATATCCTTTTATTATTAATTTAACATCACCGGAAACATATTCGACCTATATATTATTTATGGAGAATACTCGGTATTGCCCATAAACTCCGGAGCCCTTTTGGTGACCCGGAAACACTTCCGGCTCCTCTCGGAACTTTTTCATATATTAACGAAACTATTTCAAAAATAAATCCTCGATACTCTCGTCCTACTAACACTTAGCATATTATGATTACCTTAAGCTTGTGACTCCGTAGGTTCGTTAAAACACAGACATGAACAAAACCCCTTCGTTCAATGCTTGATAGTAGAACCGTGGACGTCCGTATCGATGCCTATGGTAACACGAATGAAATTGATCTGAATCTTTGGTTATCATGTGATGTTTCCTTTGCTTTGCGATACTTAACAAAACCCGAGGTGAGATATACCGGTATCCTCTTGAGCCTACACACGTTCACCATACCGGTCTTCTCATGACCGGTTTTGTTCTTCTTTATCGTTGACTTGTTCTGGCATCCCAGTGACGTTGTCACCTGTTCTAGCCAGACGATGATGGATGCCGTCACACCAAGAGGTTTAAAGAATATCTCTCCATTGTGGGAGGAGAAAATTCCACTCTCAAGCTATTGTGTCCCTTTTTAAACTCTCCGATGAACCTGTAAGGTGCCATTATGATCACTGTGTTACAGATGATGATTGAGCAACCCCAAAGCTTACCGTACGGTAAGAAGAAACTGCGATACCTCATGGTCTAAGGAACTAGAATCACAAGATAACACTCCTGGTTATAAAAATTTATTAATGACGATATTCTCTCAAAGTATAACAAACAAGTCTGAGTTGATTCAATATGACCGTTCTTCTAACATCATATTCTAAATGATATCTCAAGATAAACATGATCACCAACAACTCTTGAGCTAGTCTTTGACGTGAAAATAGAAATCTTATTTTATCATTTATTGTTGTACACGTGCATATGAGTTTTCCACTGAATCGCATATTTCAGGACCATAGCAGTTATAGCATAGAATATAAACTCTAAATTATGAACATGAAAATATAATAATACATTATTATTGCCACTAGGGCATACTTCCAACATCTCGAACATCATCACAAGTCCAAATAATCATGAGAGTGCCCACGATTAAGTGGTATGCGGTGTACATAGGTAGGTGTCCAGGAGTCTATAATTAATGGTCAGCATGCAATGAACGAGTGCTTCATTGCACCGATAGCTCCCATGACTCGTTCAATAGTAGAGAGAAGGCATACAATCATTACAATCACTATGTGCTTTACCAGAAGATAAACACTGAAACTGGGAATGCTACAAGCTAGAAACGGCTTATCGGTATGAGTGGATTGAAGAACTTGATAATTATGTTATAGTTCGTCTTAATTGTGGAGTTTCTTTTATCATGTGGTCGCATGTAGACACGCATTAACCACTTTTTTGTTTAGTAAGTAGGCACTTGTGCTAAAGAACTAATTTGTGACTTCAAATGAAACTTGTGTGAACTATTTATATAACGCCTTTGTCAGTTTGTTGTTAAGCTTGGGTGGACCATATATAAGCCAATTCTTAGTTTGTTGTTAAGATTGTGACTTTGTATAAAGCTTGTATATTGTCTGTCTGTTTTTGTTGCAGGGTTCAAAGAAAGAGAGGCATAAAATATAATGTCAATGAATCTTTGTCGAGAGTAGCACTCGGAAGATCATCCTTTCCTGAGAGAGACACTCAGTAGGTGGCATGTGTTCGCAGTTTGGTTGTGACTTTGCCGAGCGGCAATGAAACTGACTCCGTATACGAGTGTTGCTGGACTGGTTTGTTTCAGTTAAACAAAATGAGACACTCGGCAATGCGTACCACTTTACCGAGTGGTATAGCTCGTGAAAAATATCTGTCGAAACAAGCGGCTATGAAGTCACTTTATTTTACTGATACACACAATTTGGCAGTCGACAATCTCTTTGTCGAGTGCTCGACGGTTGTTTCTCGACAAAGTTTTGTTTGACTGAGAGGTTTATGCCAGGTGGTCTTTGTCGAGAACAATTCTCGGCAAAGTATTTACCGAGTATATTTACCCCTTTGCCGAGTGTTTATGGCACTCGGCGTAGGGTTTAATTCCAGTAGTGAAAACTCCAAAATATCATCCTTCTCTAAACCCATTTAAAAAGACAAAATGGTAATGCCCGGAAAAGCAGGTGAAATAGTTCTCAATCAACCATTTATGGCCCCACCGACCTCTCTCTTAAAGATGTGTTCTTTGCAGAGCTCATTAGCCCTTGGCTCGCCTCTGGGGATTTCAACCTTATTTATTGGGCAAGGGATAAAAACAAGAGGAACGTTAACACGAGTCGAATCAGCTAGTACCGTGCAACTCTCAATAGTTGTGAGATTAATGAAATCCACCTCCTGGATAGGAGGTTCATCTGGAGCAATGAGAGGACAAACCCAACCCTCGTCAATCTTGACTCTTTGTTTTGCAAGGCGGAGTGGGACACGACCTTCAACGGCCATGTGCTCCATGCGCTTTCTTAATCCCAATCTGACCATTGCCCGCTACTGCGTGCCGTTGGTAAGGGGCCTAGGAGGCCTAAGACTTTCAAATTTGAGAATTTTTGGACTTTGTATGGCCGATTTCAGTGATGTGGTCCAAAAGGCCTGGGTTGAGCCCGTTGAGCACACCGAGCCACACATTATCCTTTTCAACAAGCTAAAGAAAACGGCGATGCGCCTCTCACAATGGAGTAGGGGTCTCTTCTCTAAAGCTAAGGTCCATCTCCATGCCGCTCTCTTGGTGATCCTCCTCGTCGACATTGCTCATGAGGGAAGGCTGCTCTCCCCTGAGGAGCTCGACCTTTAGGCTAGGCTCAAGAGAAGGGTCATAAGCCTGGCCATGCTAGAGAAAGCACGCCAGAAGCAATGTGCCATAATTGCAAACATGAAAGAAGGTGATGCTAACACGAACTTGTTTCATCGTAGGGTCATTACGCGAAGGAGCAAAAACAAAAATTCACTGAATCATGCATGATCAATGGTGGGTGACCGAGCATAACGCCAAGAAAAAAATAGTTCATGACTACTTCTCGCATATAATGAAAATAGGAAGCGCAAGTACAAAGGACTTCAATTGGGAGGATCTAAACATGGAGTCGCATGACCTCCATGAGCTTGACTCTCCCTTCTCTGAGAGGGAGGTCATCTTGGCGATAAATAGCATGCCTAGTGAAAAGGTGCCTGGGCCGGACGGCCTCACCGGTCTGTTCTTCAAGAAGTATTGGGGCATCATCAAGCAGACCTCATGAGGGTGATTCAACACTGATACGTCTCCAACGTATCTATAATTTTTGATTGTTCTATTCTATTATATTATCAACTTTGGATGTTTTATATATATTTTAATATGCTATTTTATATCATTTTTGGGACTAACATACTAACCTAGTGCCTAGTGCTAGTTTCTATTTTTTTCCTTGTTTTTGACTTTTACAAAAAAGAATATCAAACGGAGTCCAAACAGCTGAATAAAAATTTACGATGATTTTTCTTGGACTAGAAGACAGCAATGTGAGTTGGAGATGAGGCCAGAAGATCCATGGAGAGGCGAGAAGCCATAGTGGCTGGACTTGTGGGCCCCCCGTGGCTCCCTTAACCCTAATCTTCGCTCTATAAATACCCAAATATCCCCCTACGTCACAAGGGTCTCAAAAAATACTTTTTCACCACCGCAATTTTCTATTCCCATGAGATCCCATCTTGGAGCCTTTTCCTACACACAGCCGGAGGGGGTTTCCATCACGGAGGATTCTACATCAACCCTATTGCCCTTCTGATGATGTGCGAGTACTTTACCATAGACATACGGCTCCATTGCTAGTAGAGAGATGGATCCTTCTCTCTCTTTGATCTTCAATACAATGTTCTCCTCAATGTTCTTGTTGATCTATTTCATGTAATCTTTCTTTTGCGGTGTGTTTGTTAAGATCCGATGAATTGTGGATTTATGATCAGATTATCTATGAACGTTATTTGAGTCTTCTCCGAACTCTTTTATGCATGATTGAGATAACTTTATATTTCTCTCTTATCAATTGATTTGGTTTGGCCAACTAGATTGGTTTTTCTTGCAATGGGAGAGGTGCTTTGTGACGGGTTCAGTCTTGTGGTGTCCTCACCTAGTGATAGAAGGGGTAGCGGGGCACATATTGTATTGTTGCCATTAAGGATAAAAAGAAGGGGTTTATATCATATTTCTTGAGTTTATCCTTCTACATCATGTCATCTTTCTTAAGGTGTTACTCTGTTCTTATGAACTTAATAATCTAGTTGCATATTAGATAGCATTCAATGTGTGGAGTAATAGTAGTAGATGCAGGCAGGATTCGGTCTACTTGTCACGGACGTGATTCCTATATTCATGATCATTGCCTTAGATGTCGTCATAACTTTGCGCTTTTCTATCAATTGATCAACAGTAATTTATTTACCCACCGTATGCTTTCTTCGAGAGACAAGTCTCTAGTGAAATCTATAGCCCCCTGGTCTATTTTCCATCATATTATTTTCAGTTCCATAAAATAAAAAACCCCAAAAATACTTTGCTGCTATTTATTTGGTTTCACTTTAGTTTGCCTTTTACTATTATTTTAAATCTCTCTATTAGATCTCACTCTTGCAAGTGACCGTGAAGGGATTGACAAACTCTTTTTCGCATTATGTGCAAGTGTTTGTTAGTTCGTGCAGGTGCATATATTGGAGACTTGATTGTGCCTCCTACAGGATTGATACCTTGGTTCTGAACTGGAGGAAATATTTATCTCTACTTTGCTACATCACCATTTCCTCTTCAAGGAAAAAATTAACGCAAGCTCAATAAGTAGCAGGAATAATTTCTGGTGCCGTTGTCGGGGAGGTTCTACATCAAGCCTACCAAGTTCCTATCATAAACTCTCATCTCTTACACTTACATTATTTGCCATTTGCCTCTCGTTTTCATCTCCCCCGCTTCTAAAACCTTTTTAGAAAAATACAAAAATATTTGCATTTTTATTCGCCGAATTTCCGTTCGTCTTTTTGTTTTCTTGTGTGCTAGATCGCTTGCTTTGTCATGATGAATCAAGAGAATAATAAGTTGTGTGACTTTTCCAACACTAATAATAATGATTTTATTAGTAATCTGATTGCTCCCGCCAGTAGTGCAGAATTTTATGAAATTAATGGCGCTTTGTTGAATCTTGTTATGAAAAAACAATTTTCTGGTAGTCTTAATGAAGATGTTGCATCCAATCTAAATAATTTCGTTGAACTATGTGATATGCAAAAGAAAAGAGACGTATATAATGTATTATTAAAGTTAATCTATTTCCATCCTCACTAAGAGATTGTGCTAAGACTTGGTTTTTATATTCGCTTGAAAATAGTATAGATTAATGGAATAAGTGTGAAGATGTCTTTATTTCCCAGTACTTTCCTCCCGCTAAGATCATCTCCCTTAGGAACGATATTATGTATTTTAAAAAACTAGATCATGGGCATGTTGCCCAATCTTGGGAAAGGATGAAATTGATGATAGGAAATTACCCTACTCATGGTTTAAGTTTATGGATGATCATGCTAAAAAATTATGACGGATTGAATTTTGCATCTAGAAATCTTTTAGATTCTGCTGCGGGGGTACATTTATGCTCAAAGTGCTTTCATCAAAACACGGAGCATTCACGACAATTTCATGTATGTTCGAAACCTCACACGACGCCTTCACAAGAGCAAGACTGTTGGGTTCTACCGTAGGGTGCGTCGACTGCAAATTAATATTTTCCTATGCGAAGAACATCCAGGAACATGCTATGGGAGATGAATCACAGATCGTTACCACTAGACGCGCAGTGCCGTGTCGGTGTATTGGGGACGACACATATGGGATCACAAGAATCCCTACTACGGTTGCGGGGCGCGGGGTTGAGAGAAGAGTGGATCCAACAGTTAGCACACGGTTCCTTTACCCAGGTTCGGGCCGCAAGGATGCGTAAAATCCTACTCCTGCTTTTGTGGATTATGTATCTCTGTTCTTCAGCTAGCTAGGGGGGCGTGAGGAGCTCCAAAAAGCCGAATCCCCTCCTGGTCGCCTCGGGCCTGGGGTTGCCACAGTGGCACACATGAGGTGGAAAGGGTACAGTGATGCGAGGTTATCCCTCGTATTACATGACAAGGCACATTTAATGCGTCTTGCTTAGGGGTCCTTGCTTTATCGGGGGCGGGGAGACATCCATCTTGTCCGTCGCCGCTCCTTCTTGCGTCGACACGCGCCCTGGCCAACGATGCCTGAGATACCATGTGGGAAGGCAGGCAGCTGAGGTGGCACAATGGTGGGTCTCCACGAAGATCTGCATGTTGCCATGCAGGTATCGGCCCAGCTGGTTGGGTCGGCACCTGCACAGGGCGGTGGAAGCTTAGTTGGCATGGGCCTGATGGTGGCCCTGCGGATGTCCACGGCAAGGGCCTTGCTGGGGCCCCGGCAAGGGTCTTGCCACGGTGCCTGCTGTCATCCCCGACAAGGTGCTTGCCGGAGGTCTTGTGGCCCTCCTTGGGTGGGATCCCGCCAAGAGTCGTCGTCTTCTTAGTGTGTATCTGATCTTGAATGTCTTCACAAAGATCTGCAGGCCACTACGGGGATGTCTCCCGAATCCTTGCCTCATGGGGGCAGTGGACTCAACGGTGATCCTCTCGGCAGGCGTGGGGCGAATTGCCGCGGCAAGGGTCTTGCCGGGGTTGCTAAAGCAGGCCCCGGCAAGGATCTTGCCGGGGCTGCTAAAACTGGCTCCCGGCAAGGATCTTGCCGGGGGAACCCGGTTCGCCCCTTTGCTCTTTGTGGTCTTGGCTTGGTGTTGCTCCAGTTCCATCGAGCTTCAGTCTTACCCTGGCTTACCTCCCTTGCCATGCTTGGTGTGGTGGTGCCCGTGGCTCACACTGCCCGTGCACAGTCATAGAGGTACAAAAAGTATACCCCTCTTTTTGTACACCGACAGGAGCCCCCGGGCCTGGGCCACACATAAGCGCGACGCGTTGTTGGGCTAGGCCTAGAATGGTGCGCGGGCAGGCGGGACGGTTTTTACCATGGTAAGATTTTCCGCGCGCTTCGCCTCCCACGACCCGCGCGCATCGCGGCGTGGAGGGGTGTGCATGACATGGGCGGCATGCGCGGGGCGGTTTCCGCAGGCATGCATCACGTCGCAGTTAATGCAAAAGGAGGCGGCCTGAGTTTTCCCCCCATAAGAAGGAATAACCGCGGGTGCTCTGCTCACTTCCCCCGCTTTCCTCGCGCCTCTTCCAATCTCAGAGCCGCCGCTTCCTCTCTCCCTTCCTTCCGAAGCTTCCGCCGCCGTCTGCCGCCCTTGCTTCGCCCTCCCCCTCTCTCAGTCCTCCAACTTAGCCGCCATGGCGTCCAAACCCGCCAAGGGCGCCGAGACAGTGGAGCCGCCGGAGAGCGCGCTATTGGGGGACCGGACGAAGTCCGCCTTCTTCTTCCCGTCGACGGTTGACGTCCACGAGCTCCGGGCCGCCTTCAAGCCTCTTTGGGGGGTGAAGACGGGGGGAAAGAATTTGGGACATCCGGCGACGCGCGTCATTCATGCCGCTTGCGCCGAACCTGGCCCAAATCGGTATCCCTTCTTTGTCCACTACTTTTCTTGCGGGTTGTGTCCCCCTTTCTCCGATTTCTTCTATGATATCTTTCACACCTTCGGCTCCCGCCTCTTGGATTTTACTCCGAATGCGGTGGCGTGCATGGCTTTCTTCGTCGGGGTGCAGCCCAACACGGCGCTCTTCCGCCACTATTTCTCCCCTCGAATCTAGCCGGGAGGTGCCGTCTCTGGATGCATCACCTGGATTCCAAGATCAAAGGGAGCGTACCCGGACGGTGCCGTGAAGGAGAGGTGGGATGAATGGCGCGGCCGGTGGTGCTGGATTGAAGACGAAGACCAGCCAAGATTCTGCAAGGTCCGCCGAGTGCCACCAGGCCGTGGCCGTGACTGGAGCGACGTCGACACCGCCGACGGGAGGCTCACCGTCGCCACCACCAGGATTCGACGGCTCACCCAGGCCGGACTCACCCTTGAGATGATCGGGGCGGACTTCGTTCGCCATTGGATCGCTCCGTTGCACAACAAGGGGAGCCCAGCCTGGCTCTTTAGGACTGCGGCTGATGTTATGCGACTCCGCCCTGGCCTCGATCACAACTTCACGGTGATGGGACATGCCCATTTCTGCCAGCGGCTCTTCCAGCTTGATGTGGGTCGCGACGGCGAGGTCGAGCGGACCGGCAAGGCCGCGAGGGCCGCCGTAAAGGCCGGCAAGGCCATCAAGGGGCAATTCTTCAAGTTGCTAGCGGGGATGGTCCCGTTGTGTAACAATTCGCGTCAGTCCGAGATCATCGCCATGATGCCCGACTGCAACGCGCACGGCCCTGTCCCGAGCTGGCAGGAGCCGGCGGACGCGGACGTGCAGCAATTCTTCGATTCTCTGGTTGAGGTGTATGTCAATCCTGACGCCGAGCGGTGGCTTGTCATGGACACCACCCAGGCAGAGCTGGACTAACTCGCCACTAGGGCGAGGGAGGCGCAGCTTACCATGGAGGCCGGCAGCGCCGGGGGTGTGGAGGACAAGGCCACGACGGCTGTGGAGGAGGAGGAGCTCGCCCAGTGGGCGGCGGCCGCCGGGGAGGCTAGCAGCGCCGGCACCGGAGCTCCGCTGGTCGAAGACGCGGCCGATGAGTCGTCGGAGGAGGAGGACGTGGCGGTGGGCCCGGCGCCAGCAAGGGGAAGAGGGCGAGTCCTGCGGCGGGCAAGTTCCTGTGAGCCGGTCGGGCCCAGCAAGGTTGCGCAGCCTCCATTGGCCCTGGAGGGGTTCGGGCGCCACACGAGGGCCACGACAGCGAGGAGGCTGACAAAGGCCGCTGAGAAGAAGAAGGCAACATCCCCTTCTCCATCTGGGCGCGCACAAAATCTGCCTTCTTCACCTCCCCCGACAGACGTCGACTCGGATGTCGACGCAGAGTTCCCTTTTGATCTTGGGCCTCTCAGCCCGAAGAGGAAAAGGAAAGCGGTGGAGGAGGAGGAGATGGACGACGAGTAAGTACTCCATTCCTTACTGCCATTTCCATGCCCGTGAACTATGCCTCTCATCTTGATCCATTTTTGCTTCTTCAGGGATGCAGAGATGTTGGCAAAGAGGAAAAAGAGGGAGAAGGCCTCGGCGAGCAGCCAGCCCCCGGCTGGGGCTTCAGAGACACCACTGGTGGTGTTGAGCAGCCTGGACTGTAGCCCGCGGCACAGCCCCCAGCGTAAGTTCATCATCCTCTTCTTGCTCGACATGTGGTAGGTGTTCGATGCTACGGTGGTGACCTTGTCGGTTTTGTAGGATGGGAGCGGCAGCAGGAGGAGCTGCAGGGGGCTACTCCCAACACACCACCCCCATCGATTACGCCGCCGCGAGGGGCGTCCCCGGCAAGGGCACCAAGCATGGAGCCCACACCCATGGAGGAAGAGGGGAACTTGGGCGCTGGCGGCTCTGCCACGGCGCCAAACGCTGGCGGGGAGGGGACTTCTGCTTCGCAGCCTGGTACTGGTGAGTCGCCTGTCTCCTGTCTCTGCTTTTCCCTTATCCTATTTCTTGGCTTCATTATTCCCATTACTGCCCAGGCCCTCCTTCAACAGATATGGAGGACGTGGACACCGTCATCGGGGATATTGCTGAGGAGGCCGCGGCGGAGGACGACAAGATTGCCGCCGAGGAGGCCGCCATGGATGCTGACGAGGCCGCCGCTGATAAGTGAAAGTGCAACTAATCCCCGGGTGGTTTTGGTAATTAATAACAACATATATATCATTGAACTAATATTCACTTGAGAATCATTTCAGAGAAGTTCGATGATATGGGTATGGAAATGTCTGAAGAAGTGGACCCCTCAAAATGCTAAGACAAGCATTGGCAAAAGCTCAAGACTCCATTTTTGGTTTAGTGATCAAAGATCACATTGAGTCCATAGGAAAAGCCAATACTATTAAAAGGGGATGAGGTTGTGTTGATGATCTTGTTGCTCAAGTGCTTGCTGATCTAGCTCCCTCAACTATCAGCACTCTTCACTTTACAACACACTCATAAGTAATCTCGGACAAACCGATTCTGCAAACTCAGTCCCACCGAGATGAACCACTTCAGTTATTTCCCCAAACCCTAACTTTTCGGTCCATCCGATTCTGAGTCTCGGTCTCACCGAAAATGTTCTGCCAACCTTCTGTAACCAACTGACAGCATTTCGGAATATCCGAGTTGTTGTTTTCGGTCACACCGAGATGGCAAACCCTAACCTTTGACTCACTTCGGACACACCGAGATGGTATTTTCGGTCCCACCGAAAATCCCAACGTTCACTATATTTGAACTTTCGGTCTGACCGAGTTTTCACTTCGGTCTCACCGAGATTGGTCAAATGTGTGTGTAACGGTTGGATTTTGTGTGGAGGCTATATATACCCCTCCACCCCCTCTTCACTCGTGAGGAGAGCCATCAGAAAGTACCACCACTTCTACCATACACTTTCTGAGAAGTGAACCACCTACCCTTGTGTTGAGATCAAGCCATTCCATTCCTACCATATGAAACTTGATTTCTAGTCTTCCCAAGTTGCTTTCCACTCAAATCTTTCTTCCACCACAGCCATATCAGTGAGGAGAGTTGAGTGTTTGGGAGATTATCATTTGAAGCACAAGAGCAAGGAGTTCATCACCATCAACACCGTCTATTACCTTTTGGGGGGTGGTGCCTCCTAGATTGGTTAGGTGTCGCTTGGGAGCCTCCGTCTTTGAGATGTGGAGTTGAACCAAGAAGTTTGTAAGGGCAAGGAGATCGCCTACTTCGTGAAGATCTACCCCGAGTAAGGCTAGTCCTCCGTGGGCGTAGGCCGTGATGGAATAGACAAGGTTGCTTCTTCGTGGACCCTTCGTGGGTGGAGCCCTCCGTGGACTCGCGCAGCCGTTACCCTCCGTGGGTTGAAGTCTCCATCAACGTGGATGTACGATAGCACCACCTATCGGAACCACGACAAAAATCTCCGTGTCACCAAACTGCGTTTGATCTTCTCCACCTCCTTTTACATGTGCAATTTACTTTCCGCTGCATATACTCTAGAATTGCATGTGTAGGGTGTTACTTGAATTGATCTTAATTGTGAAACTGCCAAAAACATTGCATGATCTAAAGGCAGATTTTTTATATTGTCAAGTAGTCTAATCACCCCCCTCTAGACCTACTTTCGATCCTACAAGTGGTATCAGAGCTTTGGTCTCCATTGCCTTGGTTTCCATTGCATTGGACTCCATAAGCTTGGTTTCACAACCTAGGAGAGTATGGCGTCTAGTGAGGGTAATTATCGTAGAGGTCCTTACTTTGATGGTACAAATTTTGCTAGTTGGAAGCATAAAATGAAAATGCATATTCTTGGTCATAACCCAGCCGCATGGGGCATTATTTGTGTTGGCATGCAAGGTGATTTCTTTGAAGAAGGAAAAGTTCCGGATCGCGAAGCTACACCCGAAGAATTGAAGATGTTGCGAAACAATGCTCAAGCTTGTGACATTCTCTTCAATACTTTGTGTCCCGAAGAGTTCAACAAAATCAGTCGTCTTGAGAATGCTAAAGAGATTTGGGATACTTTGGTTGAAATGCACGAAGGTACTGAATCTGTGAAGGAATCAAAGCTAGATATTCTTCAAGGTCAGCTTGACAAGTTCAAGATGAAGGATGGTGAAGGAGTCGCTGAAATGTACTCTAGGCTTGCTCTCATCACAAATGAGATTGCAGGCTTAGGAAGCGAAGAAATGACCGACCGATTCATCATTAAGAAGATTCTCAGAGCTTTGGATGGAAAGTATGACACCGTGTGCACTTTGATCCAAATGATGCCAAACTACAAGACTCTCAAGCCAACTGAAGTCATTGGAAGAATTGTTGCTCATGAAATGACACTTAAGGATAAGGAAGAGCTTCACAACAAGTCAAGTGGTGCTTACAAAGCTACAAGTGATGCTCCTACTACCTCAAGTGACAAGCTAATTTCCAATGAAGAGATAAGCCTAATGGTCAAAAACTTCAACAAGTTCTACAAGAATAGAGGCAAAGAAAGAAGCTCAAAGTCTAGATCATATGATGAAAAGAGATCTTCTAGTCGTGATCGAAACTGCTACAATTGTGGAAGACCCGGACACTTCTCAAATGAGTGTACGGATCCCCACAAGAGAAGAGAAGAATCTCCAAGAAGAAGAGCAAGAGATGAGTCACCTCGGAGAGAGAGAAGGAGTAGAGATGATCGTTATGAACGAAGACCTTCTCGGAGAAGCAAGGATTCGGAGAGGAAAGACAAGTCATCAAGGAGCTACACAAGAAGAAGACATCAAGCTCATGTTGGTGAATGGGTCTCCGGCTCCGACTCTGACAATCAATCCGATGGAAGCTATCACTCCGACTCCGACTATAGTCAAGATGAAGGTGTTGCCGGACTTGCACTCGTATCCTCCAACTCCAACTCCTACGACTTATTTGATTCACCAAATGAGGGAATTGGAAGATGCTTCATGGCTAAAGGTCCCAAGGTAACACACCCTGAATTCATTGACTTTGATAGTGATGAGGATGACTTGATTGGTGAAGATGAGCTCTTGCATGATAAATCTAGTGAGCTTAGTAATGATGAAAATGCTAGTAGTCTTTATAGTCGAGAAGAGTCGAATGACAATGCTATGAAGGAGATTGAGCGTCTAACTAAAGAACTAAACACTCTTAAGTTAGCTCATGAAACAACTCAAGAAGATCATAGAGAGCTCCTAAGATCTCATGAGAAGCTACGCTTCGAGAAGCTCACCCTAGAGCAAGAACATGAGTTTCTAAAAGCGATCAATGATGATCTTCGAAAGAAGAGTTCTTCATATCTTGCCAAACGACTTCTCTTGTCTAATTTCTTGCCACCTATTAAGACTAAGCATGACAAGCATAAGAAAAATTCTTCCTCTAGTAGTAACAATAACAATGTTAAATCAAATGTTGTTACTTCTAGTAGTTCTCTTGATTCCACTAACAATGTTTCAAGCCAAGTTACACTTGAGCAAGAAAATAGCTTATTGAAGGAAATCATAGAGAAAGGTGTCTACAAGAGTCTTGCCGGAAGCAAGAACTTTGAGGAGATTGTTCGCAAACAAGGAAGACACCGGAAGAATCAAGGGATTGGTTTTGAGCGAAAGTTCAACGCCGAAGGTGTTGAGTGGGAAGAAGGTCAATACCCTACTCCACAGTTTGTCTCACAAAAGGAGAAGTATGATCCTACTTTTTCCAATGTGGAACAAGCTCAAGATGACCTTCCACCACAAGACCACAAGCTAAAGGCCAAGGACAAGCTTCAAGAGGAGATTGATGCATTCATTGAAGCACCTCAAGCCATGGTCAAGTGGGTTCCCAAGGACACATCAAGTTCTACTTCGTCAAGCTCAACTACAACACCAAGGATTCCCATCAAGATGATGTGGATCCCAAAGAAGAAGAACTAGTAGGTTCTTGAGGGTGACTCCGCCAACAAACTTCACTCATATTCTTTTGGCAAGAACTTGTGCAATCAACTTCCACATCATGCACTTGTTCATGGAGTCACAAACCCTCTTGTTGGTAAGTCAAGGGACAAGGTAATCATTGTTTTCATGGACATCATCTTTTGTGTACTTCACTCTATGTCTATGGATATTCTTGTTTGTTCCTTGTGGGACTAACCCATGTAGGTATTGAAAGTGCCCTAATCCAAAGGATTGCTCCTAACTCATGATGATCTACATCAACATTGAGCATCCACATCTTCAACATCTACATGAAGTCTTCTACGACAACCCAAGGTTAGTTTGACCCTTTAAAAGGGGTTCTCACATCTAGGGGGAGCTTTACTCAAAAAAAAATTGAGCTAAAGCATCTTCAAATGATGTGAACACATAAATGCTTTATGTAAAAGTGGTAACCCCACTTGTGCTTAAACGATGAGTATGACCTATGATCAAATGTTCTCATTTGGCTCCTAAGTCAATATACTCATATATAGATGACCTAGTCATCGACAATTTGTGTGCTAGTAGCTAGAGTGTTTGGTTGTGCATGTTTGACACATATTTCAGTTGCTATCTTATTGTGTGAGCATGTTGAATGCATGTTTCTATTCATTCAAGGACATCCATTTGTGGTTTTGATTGTTTTGGTTTCTTTTTCTGGCCAAATGGATGGACAAGAATGCCTAAGCACCTTTCCCTAGCTATCTATGCTTTCTTGTCTCAAAACTCTATTCATGCTCATATCACAACTTTGAACAAGTCTTTTTCGGACAGTCCGAGTGAGGAGCACTCGGAACCACCGATTCGTCTAAGGCTGACTTCCAAAACCTTCTAAGTCCATTTCGGTCTGACCGGTTTCTAAATATCGGTTCAACCGAAACGCTTAGACTGATCTAGGTTTCATCTCGGTGAAACCGAGTTCAAACTCTCGGTCTGACCGATATGTGTAACTGCACAGCAGATATACATCTCGGTGACACCGAGTTTTTCAACTCGGTCCCACCGACAGCACGGGGTTATATATACCTGAGGGGCTGCGCGCGATTTCTTTCTTCAAACCGTTCGCCCCCAAGACCCCTGCTGCCGCCGCCTTGGTCTACGGATCGTCGCCTTCGTCGCCTGTGCGCCCTCGCCGCAGGTCTCCGCCGCCGTCAACGGTAATCATCTCCACCGTTGCCGCCGTAGAGGGACACCACCAAGTTAGGGTGTGTCCCGACCCCTTTTCGTGCTCCACTGCTGATTCTTGCACGATAGGCTGCCATGATTCAATCCATGTTTGATATGTTCCCCACACAATAGTTCAGATCGTTTAGTTTCGAGGAAAATTCTTAGGTTTAGGTTTCCACGGAATGCATCTCGGTGAAGCCGATTTTGAAAATCGGAATGACCGATTTGGCCTCTGGCCATTGCACTGCATAGTTCGGTTTAACCGAGTTGTGCCAATCGGAATGACCGAAAAGAAGTTTCAGTGAAACCCTAAGTTTTCGGTAGGACCGAAACCCATTTCGGTCTGACCGAAAGTGGTGTGTAGGTTTCTGTTGAGTACTTCGGTTGCACCGAAACCTGAAATCGGTTTGACCGAAATACATTCTGTGAAAACTCAAAACTAAGTTTTGAACTCATTTTTTTGCAAAAACTTCTGCAGTTGTGATAACTCTTCCACTCTGCCCATACCTTATCTTTTCACAGGTTTTTCAGCCATGTCAGATGTCAGTGACAGCCAGAACAGGTCTGAATCACCATTTGCTAAAATTCCAGAGGCAGATACAAGTCCTGCAAGCAGCTCTAGTGATGATGGTGAGAGGAGCACCCCTAGTGGTCTGCCTCCTGCTGCTACGAGAACCAGGAAGAAGAGAACTTCTGATGATGAGGACTCCGACTTTGTTGCTGAGGAAGTTACCTCCAAGCCCAAGAGGAATGTGGTTGCCAAAGAGCACCAAGGGCAGCAGCCAAAGAAAGGCACAAGCAAAGTGAAGCAGTCAGCAGTTGCTAAAAAGCTCAACTTGGAAGAGCCTGCTCCAAGCAAGGTGAAGAAGACTTCCAAAAGGAAGAGGGTTGTTTATGCTGAACCTCAAGTTGATGCTGAAGAAGAAGAAGAAGCACCCCAGCCTCCTCCTCAGAAAGCTAAGTTCATGGGTGATGCTATTCGAGCTCAAGCCTCCTCTAAGCCCAAGAAGCCTGCTCCTTCCAAGGCAGCTCCAGCCAAGCCCAAGAGAACAACCAGAAGCATTCCAGCTTCTGAGAAGAACAAAGGTGAGATGCCACAGTCTGAATCAGATGAAGAGCATGTGTTGCTCAAGCTCCGTCCCAAGTTGCCACTCCACAATGATGCTCATCCTCAAGCTGAGGACTTGAAGGCAAGGAAGGACAAAGGTCTCAGGCTATGGAGACAGTCTGATCCATATGCCGTAAGGAGAAGGACTGCTGTGGACCCCAGATTCCACACCAGAGAGCAGCAGGATTTCTATGAGACCGTGCTAATGGATAAGAAGCCCATTGTTGCTGACACCAGGTATGTTGACTGGGAGTACATTGACAGTGAAGAGCACCGGGACTTCTTTCCCCATGTGCATGAGAACTTTACTGCATGTGGAGTTGCTGACTTTGTGGTTCAGGAGCTGACAGCCTGGAATGACGAGATGATCATGTAGTTCTATGCCACAGCCCACTTCTACCCTGATGGCAAGATCACCTGGATGACTGAAGGTCAAAGGTTCTTTTCGTCTGTTGAAGAATGGGCAGAACTTTTGAACGCTCCAGTGCAGAGAGAGGACGACATTGATGTCTATGGGATTCCTAAGAAGAGTCATGATTCCATGAAAAATATGTACAAGGAGATCCCAGCTGCTGATTTGGAGGGATGGAAGCTCGGCTCAGTGTATTATCTCCAGGCAGGTCTGACCACCACTAACACTATTCTGAGGCATACTTTGATGCCTAAGTCAGGTGACCACCGGATGATACGAGGCTATTCTATCAACATGCTGCACATTCTCGATGAGAAGGCACCTTTTAAGGTGATGGACTTGATGGTAGAGACCATTAAGAGGACTGCAGCTGACCAGAAGAGGTCATGTGGGTTTGCACCGCAGATATAGATGCTTATCAACGCCAAGTTTGGCACGGGCAAATTCATGTTGGATAGGAAGCACTTGCCACTGCAGCCAGAGCATGAGGACAACGTAGTTGTGATGGATGAAGAGGATCCCACCTCAGTTGAAGGGCAAGCCAAAATTGAAGCTGCGAAGAAAGCTAAAGCTGACAAAGAGGCAGCAGCAGCAGCAGCTAAGCCAAAGAGCTTTGGAGAACAAATTCTTGAAGCTACCCAAAGGATTGAACAACACCTGGCCAGCATTGAGCAATCTCAGGAGAGCCTTGAGAGGATTGTCGAGGACAAGATCCACGCTCTGGACGTGAAGCTGACTGAGATTCAGGTGTCTGTCAACAAGCTTGAGGCAGACATGGAGGAGACTAGGCAGGAGAGAGCAGAGCTTATGCAGGATGATCTAGTCCAGGACTCTCATCGCCAGACTGCTCAGATTCCCAGAGGATCCAGATCTGCAGCTATCCCAGTGACAGACTCCAGGGCTACCACTTCAGCACCAGCTACAGCTCCAGCAGTTCCTTCAGCTCCAGCACCCACTCCTCCACCGCAGACATCAGCAGAGGTCTTCGCAGATGCAACTATCTCTACACCGACATCAGCCGCCAGCAGAGCCCGCAGTGACGTTTAGCTCTATACCTTTTCGAACTTTTTGGTAACTTGTTGCCAAAGGGGGAGAAATTGTTATAGATCATAGGGCTTCGAGAGAGAGAGTGCTCTTTCGTCTTTTCGTTCTTTTGCCGGTTTTCCTTGAGATACATTGGTTTCTTTTGGTTCCAGATACTTTATGTGTGCTTGCTACTACGTTTGATGCTACCTTAATGAGTGCTTAGTCATACTATGCTTTAATGTGTGCTTATTGCTTATCCTATGCTATTCCTTATTGTATGGCTATTTACTTTTGTCTTGGTGATTGAGTGCTTGTTACTCATTCTTATCATTTTGTGCGCTCCACCAAGATGTATGTGACATGGAAGAGTGACCCATAATCCTAATCGATTGTGCATTTGCATTCAAACGCAAATTTTAAATAATGCACAAATTTAGGGGGAGCTCTTGTTTATCACATACTTCTCAAAGCGACGATATTATTCTTTGATTATATCCTTTGTCGAAGCTTTGATCTATATGTTGTCATCAATTACCAAAAAGGGGGAGATTGAAAGTGCAACTAATCCCCGGGTGGTTTTGGTAATTAATAACAACATATATATCATTGAACTAATATTCACTTGAGAATCATTTCAGAGAAGTTCGATGATATGGGTATGGAAATGTCTGAAGAAGTGGACCCCTCAAAATGCTAAGACAAGCATTGGCAAAAGCTCAAGACTCCATTTTTGGTTTAGTGATCAAAGATCACATTGAGTCCATAGGAAAAGCCAATACTATTAAAAGGGGATGAGGTTGTGTTGATGATCTTGTTGCTCAAGTGCTTGCTGATCTAGCTCCCTCAACTATCAGCACTCTTCACTTTACAACACACTCATAAGTAATCTCGGACAAACCGATTCTGCAAACTCAGTCCCACCGAGATGAACCACTTCAGTTATTTCCCCAAACCCTAACTTTTCGGTCCATCCGATTCTGAGTCTCGGTCTCACCGAAAATGTTCTGCCAACCTTCTGTAACCAACTGACAGCATTTCGGAATATCCGAGTTGTTGTTTTCGGTCACACCGAGATGGCAAACCCTAACCTTTGACTCACTTCGGACACACCGAGATGGTATTTTCGGTCCCACCGAAAATCCCAACGTTCACTATATTTGAACTTTCGGTCTGACCGAGTTTTCACTTCGGTCTCACCGAGATTGGTCAAATGTGTGTGTAACGGTTGGATTTTGTGTGGAGGCTATATATACCCCTCCACCCCCTCTTCACTCGTGAGGAGAGCCATCAGAAAGTACCACCACTTCTACCATACACTTTCTGAGAAGTGAACCACCTACCCTTGTGTTGAGATCAAGCCATTCCATTCCTACCATATGAAACTTGATTTCTAGTCTTCCCAAGTTGCTTTCCACTCAAATCTTTCTTCCACCACAGCCATATCAGTGAGGAGAGTTGAGTGTTTGGGAGATTATCATTTGAAGCACAAGAGCAAGGAGTTCATCACCATCAACACCGTCTATTACCTTTTGGGGGGTGGTGCCTCCTAGATTGGTTAGGTGTCGCTTGGGAGCCTCCGTCTTTGAGATGTGGAGTTGAACCAAGAAGTTTGTAAGGGCAAGGAGATCGCCTACTTCGTGAAGATCTACCCCGAGTAAGGCTAGTCCTCCGTGGGCGTAGGCCGTGATGGAATAGACAAGGTTGCTTCTTCGTGGACCCTTCGTGGGTGGAGCCCTCCGTGGACTCGCGCAGCCGTTACCCTCCGTGGGTTGAAGTCTCCATCAACGTGGATGTACGATAGCACCACCTATCGGAACCACGACAAAAATCTTCGTGTCACCAAACTGCGTTTGATCTTCTCCACCTCTCTTTTACATGTGCAATTTACTTTCCGCTGCTTATACTCTAGAATTGCATGTGTAGGGTGATACTTGAATTGATCTTAATTGTGAAACTGCCAAAAACTTTGCATGATCTTAAGGCAGATTTTTTATATTGTCAAGTAGTCTAATCACCCCCCCTCTAGACCTACTTTCGATCCTACATTGGGTTACTAGGTTAGTCCCAAAAATAATTTAAGAGTGTATGATAAAGCCCATTAAACATCCAAAACAGAATATGTAATAGCATGGACCAATCAAAAATTATAGATACATTAGAGACGTATCATCCATCTGTTGTTGAAGGTATCCTGCTCGGTGAAAGTGCAACTAATCCCCGGGTGGTTTTGGTAATTAATAACAACATATATATCATTGAACTAATATTTACTTGAGAATCATTTCAGAAAAGTTCGATGATATGGGTATGGAAATGTCTGAAGAAGTGGACCCCTCAAAATGCTAAGACAAGCATTGGAAAAAGCTCAAGACTCCATTTTTGGTTTAGTGATCAAAGATCACATTGAGTCCATAGGAAAAGCCAATACTATTAAAAGGGGATGAGGTTGTGTTAATGTTCTTGTTGCTCAAGTGCTTGGTGATCTAGCTCCCTCAACTATCAGCACTCTTCACTTTTCAACACACTCATAAGTAATCTCGGACAAACCGATTCTGCAAACTCAGTCCCACCGAGATGAACCACTTCAGTTATTTCCCCAAACCCTAATTTCTCGGTCCATCCGATTCTGAGTTTCGGTCTCACCGAAAATGGACTGCCAACCTTCTGTAACCAATTGACAGCATTTCGGAATATCCGAGTTGTTGTTTTCGGTCACACCGAGATGGCAAACCCTAACCTTTGACTCACTTCGGACACACCGAGATGGTATTTTCGGTCCCACCGAAAATCCCAACGTTCACTATATTTGAACTTTCGGTCTGACCGAGTTTTCACTTCGGTCTCACCGAGATTGGTCAAATGTGTGTGTAACGGTTGGATTTTGTGTGGAGGCTATATATACCCCTCCACCCCCTCTTCATTTGTGAGGAGAGCCATCAGAAAGTACCACCACTTCTACCATACACTTTCTGAGAAGTGAACCACCTACCCTTGTGTTGAGATCAAGCCATTCCATTCCTACCATATGAAACTTGATTTCTAGCCTTCCCAAGTTGCTTTCCACTCAAACCCTTCTTCCACCACAGCCATATCAGTGAGGAGAGTTGAGTGTTGGGGAGATTATCATTTGAAGCACAAGAGCAAGGAGTTCATCACCATCAACACCGTCTATTACCTTTTGGGGGGTGGTGCCTCCTAGATTGGTTAGGTGTCGCTTGGGAGCCTCCGTCTTTGAGATGTGGAGTTGAACCAAGAAGTTTGTAAGGGCAAGGAGATCGCCTACTTCGTGAAGATCTACCCCGAGTAAGGCTAGTCCTCCGTGGGCGTAGGCTGTGATGGAATAGACAAGGTTGCTTCTTCGTGGACCCTTCGTGGGTGGAGCCCTCCGTGGACTCGCGCAGCCGTTACCCTCCGTGGGTTGAAGTCTCCATCAACGTGGATGTACGATAGCACCACCTATCGGAACCACGACAAAAATCTCCGTGTCACCAAACTGCGTTTGATCTTCTCCACCTCCTTTTACATGTGCAATTTACTTTCCGCTGCATATACTCTAGAATTGCATGTGTAGGGTGTTACTTGAATTGATCTTAATTGTGAAACTGCCAAAAACATTGCATGATCTAAAGGCAGATTTTTTATATTGTCAAGTAGTCTAATCACCCCCCCTCTAGACCTACTTTCGATCCTACAATAAGGCCACCAAGGATGCTGCCGAGGGTGCCAGCGGTGGGCCTGCCGGGGCGGCCGGCAAGGCCACAGCCGAGAAAGAGGCAGTTGATGATCAGCCTTCTTGCTCCACAACCTCGGGCCCCGGCAGATATCTGAAGGTGGGCGACGATCTCTTTGTCCATCTTGCAGGGGCGTCAAGCTCCCGAGCTCCCGCCGGAGGGGAAGTATTCGACGGCGAGGTGCTCGCCCCCATCGGGCTCAAGGTTGTTGATGAACCGGGCGTCGGTAGCGATGGCTCCCCAGAAGGGCAGCTCTTCCGTGCTATGGGGGCCAACTTCCAGAAGCTCCAAGCGCTCTACCGTGCCTGTTTGGACTAAGTTAAGTCCAGGATGGCAACTGTCGACGAGGCGGAGGTGGACTTCAAGGCACGCGTTGCTGAGGTGCAGACCTGGTTCCACCAGACCCGCGAGGAGCAGAGGGCCTTCCAGGAGGAATTGACCAAGCGCGATGCAGAGCTCACCATGAAGATGTCTGACGTCGAGAAGGCCCAGGAAGAGGCAGCGAGCTTGGCTGCCGTGGCCGAGGCCACTCAGAACCAGCATCAAGCCGCCTTGGATTCCCAGGAGGAAGACCTCTCCGCGCGTGAGGCGAAGCTTGCCGCAACGCTCCGCGGCAAGGATGAGGAGCTCCAGGTCCTTGTCGAGCGGCGGACTCGCGAGCTGGGGCAGAGGCACAAAGAGGCACTCGATGCCTAGGCTCTAGTCCATGCCGACAAGGTGCAGGAGCTGGAGGTAGAGCGGGACGAGCTGAAGGAGCAGGTCCTCAAGCTGTCCGACGAGAAGAACATGCTCAACTGCGCCTTGACAGAGGCGCAGGGAGCGGTCATCAGCAGGGCTGGGGAGCTCTCCGAGGCACAAAACTCCATCAGAGATCTCAAGATGAAGCTGGAGTATCTCGAGAAGATGTTGTCGGAGAGCTCGGCTCGGGAGGAGACCTTGACCAGGAGCCTGGAGGAGGAGAAGCAGCTGCGGGCGGACGAGGCCGCCTCCCGCCAGGAATATGTGGCGGGCGAGAACAGATGGATCAGCCGACTGGAGGACGTCGCCGGCAGGGTCACCTCTCAGTTGGCCCTCATGGGGATGCCAAACGTGAGGTATGCCCCTGAATGGAGCGGGACCGTCAACGCCAAGCTGACCCTGTTCTTCGAGGGCGTCCTCGGCGCCTTGGCTGATCTTCACTCCAACAGAACGACCACGATGGCCGGGGAGGCCCGGCGACTCTGCCGGGGGGTCATGACCAAGGTCCTCACCAAGATGGCATACTGGAAGCCTGCCCTCGACTTTGAAGCCGCGATGGACAGCTTGTTAGTGGGTACTGACCTCACGGTGCTCAAGGAGTGCATCAAGCCCGTCATCAGCTGCATCGACGAAATCAATAGGGTGCAGGGCCAGCGCTGGGATTAGGCATCCCGTTCCTCTTCACCGCTGCGGGTTCATGACCAAGACAAGTTTTATCTTTAGTTAGAACCGCGGCGATGACATGATGTAATATAACTTTGAAATATTTCTGGGATTATGCATGCTATTTTCCTGTTTATTGTTTCTTTGTATGTCCGCCCTACGCTAGCTAGGTAGGCTTGCCGGCGCGAAAAACCAAGTGCGGCGTCTTGGGGACGGGTTCCCATTGGCTTGCCGGGCGAGCGTGATGCCGGGTGAGCCACCTTGCCGCCCTTAACGCAGCCGCTCGAACTATCGAGTTTGACTCGAGTCAGAGTCGAGAGCCTTGCCAATTGCGGAAGGCTACCCTATCGTTTCCAACGCAGCCGTTTGAACTGTTGAGCGGACTCAAAACAGAGCAAAGGCATTGCCGATCAGGAAGGGCCCCATTTGCGTGCAGGTTTCTTTTTGTACAAAGAACGACAACTCCGAGGATAATAACCTTAAATAATAGGATGGAAATATCCAGGGTTCAATGTAACTTAGCTTCTATTTGTAGCCGCTCGAGTGCTGATCTTCCGGCCTCCTTCCTTCTCAAAGGGCCACGGAGACGAAGGAGCGCTGGGCCAACTGCTAGAGCCGATTCTCACAACTGCGCTAGATCCCCTACCTAGCGCGCCAAAGATGTCGGTGTATTGGGAACGACACCTATGGGATCACAAGAATCCCTACTATGGTTGCGGGGCACGGGATTGAGAGAAGAGCGGATCCAATAGTTAGTACACGGTTCCTTTACCCAGGTTCGGGCCGCAAGGATGCGTAAAACCCTACTCCTGCTTTGGTGGATTATATATCTGTGTTCTTCAGCTAGCTAGGGGGGCGTGAGGAGCTCCAAAAAGCCGAATCCCCCTCCTGGTCGCCTCGGGCCTCCTTTTATAGGGAAAAGGGGTTGCCACAGTGGCACACAGGAGGTGGAAAGGGTACAGTGATGCGAGGTTATCCCTCATATTACATGACAAGGCGCATTTAATGCGTCTTGCTTAGGTGTCCTTGCTTTATCGGGGCGGGGGAGACATCCATCTTGTCCGTCGCCGCTCCTTCTTGCGTCGACACGCTCCCTGGCCAGCGATGCCTGAGATGCCATGTAGGCACGCACGCAGCTGAGGTGGCGCAATGGTGGGTCTCCACGAAGATCTGCATTTTGCCATGCAGGTACCTGCCGAGCTGGTTGGGTCGACAGCTGCACAGGTCGGTGGAAGCTTAGTGGCGTGGGCCTGATTGTGGCCCTGCGGATGTCCATGGCAAGGGCCTTGCCGGGGCCCCAGCAAGGGTCTTGCCGCGGCGCCTGCTGTCATCCCCGGCAAGGTGCTTGCCGGAGGTCTCGTGGCCCTCCTTGGCTGGGATCCCGCTAAGGGTCGTCGTCTTCTTAGTGTGTATCTGATCTTGAATGTCTTCGCAAAGATCTGCATGCCATTACGGGGATGTCTCCCTAATCCTTGCCTCCTGGGGGCAGTGGACTCAAGGGTGATCCGCTCCGCACGCGTGGGGCGAATTACCGCGGCAAGGGTCTTGCCAGGGCTGCTAAAGCTGGCCACGGCAAGGATCTTGTCGGGGCTGCTAAAACTGGCTGCCGGCAAGGATCTTGCCGGGGGAACCCGCTTCGCCCCTTTGCTCTTTGTGGTCTTGGCTTGGTGTTGCTCTAGTTCCATCGAGCTTCGGTCTTACCCTGGCTTACCTCCCTTGCCATGCTTGGTGTGGTGGTGCCCGTGGCTCAGACTGCCCGTGCACAGTCATAGGGGGTACAAAAAGTATACCCCTCTTTTTGTACACCGACATGCCGTGCAGCGGAAGTAGAGTTGGGGCAGCGCGTCTCCAGAGTCGACTTCTCCTAGTCGATCTCCCACGTAGCCGATCGGATCCCCCGGACAGTTTTGCCGGAGCGGCGCAAGTGCACCGCCTCTAACGGTATACGCGCGTGCAGGAGGAACGTCGTGCGGAGGACTGCTAGGTCCGATCACACAACCGACGGCGAGTGGAGATGGCTAGTTGCAACACATGCAAAGCCCTAATGACGGCGCCGAAGTGATCAACCGAATGAGTTTGCCGCACCTCCAATATATATATGCATCTGTCGCGGGCTCAACACTTGGGCCTCGCATGGACCCTAAATCCAAAAGTCTGTTTGGTCTGTATCTGAGTCCTAGTAGGACCAAGTCTGACTCGTGGAGTCGGATCCAACCTCACAGGTTCCCTCTCTTAAGAGCGTGACCCCTTAGGTTCAAGTCGGCTTGGTCACAGTTCGGATCACCTCCGACATGTACGGTTGGTAGCGGCCTCTAGCAAGGTGTGTCGACGATTAAGCAGACTATGAAGCTGGCTAGCGAACCTATACAACATGTCACACTTATGTTCTCTTTGCCACATGATATATGTTATCGGGCTCAAGGCGAGACTGTCATCCTTGTTCTAGCCCGACCTCTTTCTCGTTCCAATGATGCCGACCCAAACCGGATTATCTCATAATCCTTGTCGCATGGCCATGCTTGTCCTGGTCGGATCACACGAGGGGCCCAGAGTATATCTCTCCTGATCGGAGGGGCCAATCCCATCTTGCTCGAGCACGTCTCGCAGCATGGGTCTTCACAAGCCTGAAACCTACCTTTGTAACTACCCAGTTACGGAGTAGCATTTGGTGAGCCCAAAGCAAGTCTGTCACCATCATGAGTACATGTGTCAGCTTAGGTCTTAAGACATAGAATGTATGTTGCACTAGAGACTCACAGATGACATATCGCTGTGTCTCATAGTTGGTTCTGTCCGACTCGGACCTGAGGTCGACTCGGATCCGACTACATCAAATCCGACCAGACCTTTCCAAGTCCATATTATCCGGTGAGCATCTAATGCTCCATGGCTAGTGAGACCGAGCCATCCATCGTGTCATATGCTATTCTAGTCTGACATGTGTCCACACATCACTTACGACTAGGGACCATTTAGGATGTATCATACAACACAAGATCTCACAGACAAGTCATGTACTTGTCAACAATCATCATTGATTACATCCAAGGACTATCTTTATTCATAAACACATAGGAAATATCATCATACATGATGGCCTCTAGGGCATATCTCCAACATAGACCCCCTCTCTCATGTTCAAGTTGGACATCCGCAAGGCCTTTGACTCTTTCTAATGAGAGTATTTGCTTGACCTCCTTCGGAGGCGAGGCATCCCAAGCAAATTTTAAGAGTGGACTGTGTCTCTCGTATGTTCCTCATCTTCGAGGATCCTCTTGAATGGGGTACCTGGTGCGGCCATCAAGCATAGTTAGGAGATGCGGCAAGAGGACCCCATCTCTCCACTCTTATTTGTTGTAGCTATTGACCCTCTACAAAGAATCCTTGACGTAGCGATAAGAAAGGGGTTGCTTCATAAGATCTGAGGGGAGGGGACATGATGCGTACCTCCCCATGTGCGGATGACACTAACGTGTTTATAGCTCCGATAAAAAATGATGTGGACAACCTTGTGATTATTATCAGAGGTTTTGGGGATGTCACCAGTCTATGCACTAACTTCCATAAGAGTTCGATGGTTCCCATTCGGTGCGGTAACCTTGACTTGGGGCGCATGTAACGCCTAGGATGCGGCTATAGCTCCTACATGTCGAGGCACGATAGAGTCATAACCATATTCTGGAATGGTCTCAAGCATGGTATCTTTACACAACCCATGTAATGAACAGGATGAAAGAGAGTTTAATACTCGTCTTACACTCGCCACGTCACAAAATTAATACAATAAGCATACATTCATCCAGAGAACACAGACTCCGACTACGAACGAAATCAAACAAAGAAAAAGATACCGCATAGGCTAATCCCGATCTGCCCTAGTAGGAACCACTACTGATCGTCGGGGTACGTCATGTACATACGCCCACGCTCTTCATCGAACCCCCACTGAAGTTCTTGCAAATCTCCCGCGTCAAACTCTGAGGTACCCGCATCTGTTTGTGTAGTAACTGTGAGTCACGAGGACTCAGCCATCTTGTTCCTGGGTATCAAAACTATCAAGGCTTTTAGGTGGGGAGAGGTTACAAAGGGGTTGCAGTAAGCACTAAGCATTGCATGAGGCTTGCTTACAAAGTCAGAGCGAGATGAGAAGATATGCCAACAGTCGCAACTAGTAGTGATCAAGAAGTGATCTTATCTACTTACGTTCATACATAACCCCACCGTGTTCACTTTTCGAACCCCATCAAAAAGAGACCATCACGTTTACTCACACAGGTAGTGTATTCTTATTGAGTTATGGTGTCAAGTTATCTACAACCGGATATTAACAAATTCCAATCTGCCACATAACTGTAGGCACGGCTTTCGAAAGATCATAACCCTGCAGGGGTGTCCCAACTTAGCCCATCACAAGCTCTCACGATCAGCGGAGTAACAACTCCAAATTGGGAAGACCCGAGTTTTCTCGTAATCCCGTGCACAAGATATTTCGACACAGGTAAAACTAATCCAGCAAGACCTCCCGACGTGACGACACCCTGATAAGAGTCGCGTGTATCTCGTCTCAGGCCACGATCGGATGAGCAATATGTACAACAACTGAAGACCCCAGATAATTGGGTGGCACCGCAGGTGGCTCTATTTTGGATCAACACTCATGAGGAGCACTGGCCCGGGGGTTGATTAAAATCCGCAGGTTAATTACTCCCTACGCAGTATTTAATTATTAGGCAAATGATAAAACCAAGGTTGGGCCTTGCTGGAAAAGCTTTAAATAGAGCGAATTATCGAGGGAGGACCCATAAACCCCAACCATGTTAGGAACGCAATATCAAGGAACATAACACTGGTTTATCGGATCCTAAGGCGGCATGAGTGAAGCAAAACACCAAGCAAAAGGCCAAGCCTTCCACCCATTACCAAGTATATATGTGCATTAATTAAATAAGGTTTTTATCATTTATGCCACCGGTTGTGTCTCACTACTCATTTTTGCCATTAGAAGTTACAACTACTCAAAAATTTCATGGACGCGTGAGATGCTTGCTCAAAAATGCCGTTAGATATCTAAAAAAATGACATCGTTCTATTAGATGTTTGCTCAAAATGCCATTAGACATTGTTATTTTCACGTCAAACCCGTTGACCATGTATATGACAAAAATAAGACTAGACCCACATGTTAGTTCTCTCTATCTCACAATGATAAGTGCGGCCCCACTTGTCAGGAGTAACCAAGTGAATAATTTTAAAAGAAAATAAGAACGCTGTTGGGATCAACTGGGCCCCACACTTTATTGTAGTGAGATAGAGGGAGAGATGGCCTGTTGGTCCATAGGTATTTATGTCATTATAACATGTCAAAAGAGATTTGCGATCACAATAATGGTGTCTAGTGGCATTTTGAAGCATGTGTGTAATGAAGCGATGGCATTTTTGAGCAGTTGAAATTCATAGTGGAAAAACTGAGTAGTGGGACACAACCGGTGGCATAAATGATAAAAACCCAATAAAATAAGGTATATATTGTGTTATCCCAAACAATCCATGTTCCAACATGGAACATCTTCCATCTTCACCTGCAACTACCAACGCTATAAGAGGGGCTGAGCAAAAGCTTAACTTAGCCAATCAATGGTTTGCTAGGAAGGTGGTTAGAGGGTTTCATGGCAATATAGGAGGCTGACAATAAAAGAATGGGCATCGCGGCATATCTTTAGAGCAACACAACTAGCAATGCAAATATAGATGTGATATCGACGAATGGTCACCTTGCCTGGAATCC
Source organism: Secale cereale (assembly GCA_902687465.1). Taxonomy (NCBI): domain Eukaryota; kingdom Viridiplantae; phylum Streptophyta; class Magnoliopsida; order Poales; family Poaceae; genus Secale; species Secale cereale. The sequence goes on from LR738715.1 coordinate 816,811,555, forward strand.
CGCAAGGAAGAAGAACGAGTCCATGAAGAAGTCAAACGGACGTAGTCGAACAAATCCTCACAATTCCGAAACGAAACCGAAGCTAATGAGAGAAGCAAACCAGAAAGAAGCAAACAACATGGTAAACACACAAGTATAAACATGCATAATGCACAAGCAAGTATGATGCATGTCCGTTTTAAATACTCATGGCATGGCAAAGCTCACAAACAATACTACAAGTTAAGTGGAGCTCAATATGCAACGAGTTTCATATTGACAAAACACCACATTCACATATTTAGATTGATCTTGTTTATGAACTCAACAAGTTAAAATGTTCTTAACATGGCAAGAGGTGCAACACAATTAAACTACACTAACTAAGCAAGTTTAAATGAGGACAAAAATGATAAACAAAAATTCCGCAAAATCCCCATGTGCATATTTCAATTTCAAGCAAATAACAATTTAAACATTTTAATGTTGTTATCATGATGCGGATGACATTCAGGTTTTATGCAATTTTTGTTACAAGTTCACATGAACATGATAAGGAGCATTTGGTCGCCATGGCAGAACAAAAGTGGTGCCATGACAATGACAACGGAAATGGTGCCATGGCAACATTCCGATGATCCGACACCTCGTCGAGACATCGATGCAAAATATGAAGTGTGAAAGTGTGCATGCAAAATACGGTGGGATGATCCCGGATACCGAGTTCCCACGAGACGGTGGCAAGGAAACGAGTGACAACTCAGACACGGTGCAGACAAAGGGTGCATCTCATACAACACAATCATTCGTTCACGGGTGTCATCTCACGCTATACCTTTGAAGCGTGCATTTCGGGGCGGAATGAGTCGGTGCGAAGTAGAGGAACTAGACGTTCTCGAGGCGGTCGTAGTGGAAGTAGTCGTTCCCGTGACGGTAATGGAAGTAGTTGTTCAAGGGGTCTTCGAGGGTCAACGGTAATCGTTCATGGGTCATAGAGGAACTTGACGGTTCCGAGGGCTCCGGCCATCGTGGTACTTGGCGCAACGGTCGTCATTGTACTTGGGGTCTTCGGACTTTCCGGTCTCGTTTTTGCGACGGTAGTGGTAGACTTGTCGACAAGATACTTGGCACATCTAAGTCATTGGTTACTTGGCGTTAGCGGTCTCTGTCTTGTCGATCTTGTAGATGGCAGTAGAGGTACTTGACGAATCCAAGGGCACTTGACAAAATCTTCAATGGTGGAACTTGGTGCTGCTCCCTGTTTGGTAGTCGTCCGACTTGGCGTCAGCGGCAACATCGCCAACGGCAACAGCAACGGAGGTGCACGGGGACAACAACATGGTGGATACAGAGAGATGGCCATCTCTGCTCGAACGAAACAGAGGGGCGACGTGGCGGGACTTGGCGGGGAAGATGAGCAGCGCGGTTGCCGTCAGAAGCTCCAAAATGCAGTAGGCCGCGGCCATGGCGAGGCGATGGTGAAGGAGGCCGGGATCTGGCGGTCGAGCTGGCAAGGTGACGGCACCGGGTTAACGGGGCCACGGGCGAGGAGTAGAGGGACGACGGCGCAGAGGTGGTCGGTGGGCGCGCTCCGGGGCCTTGGGGTGGTTGGCTTGAGGGGTCTTGCTCGTCTCTCTTTCTCTGCGGGTGGCGGCACGACCGAGGGAGATATTGAGAGGAGGGAGATGGGGTTAGGCGCTCATGGGTCTCTGGCGGCGCAGGAGGGAAGAAGGGATCGAGAGGGAGGAGGGGATTGGGCTGAGCGAGGGCATCCGACAGGAGGTCTTAGCAGTCTAGGGTTGGGAAGGGATTGGGCCTAGGTGGTAGATGGGCATCCACTCAAAAAAAAAAGGTGGTAGATGGGCCAGGGAGGCCTACTGGACAAATGAAAAAAAGGTTTTCGCATTTTCAAAATTAGAGAAAAGCCAAAGGAGGGGATAGAGATGGAATTCCAACAAGTGACATATTTTCCTAGATACAGAAAAATATAGAGAGTTCAATAAAAATGGTTGGAAAGGGTTTAGAAGATACAATTTGAATAAAACTCAAATAGTTTGAATTTGGAAGCAATTTAAATAGAGACCAAATGAGATGAAATTTTAACTGGTAGCCCAATAGCATGATTTATGGGCAGAATCTCAACATTTATGGAGATAGATAAGAATAGTAGAATCTGGAAAAGGGAGAGATTTAAAATGCAAGTTTGTTTGGGTTGATTCCATACGAATGGAATATTTATTGTAGCTCCCTAAAATATTGGGAGGATATGTTATAAAGAGATATCACCGTTGTGAATATCCCTCGATTTAAATGGACCGAAATCCATACAGTTTATTTAAGAGAGTTTTAGTTGGGTTACAAAATTGATGCCCTAATGACATGATGGAATGATGCAATGCAAGAGATGACATGATGAATGCAACAAACAATTAATTCACATGACGAAACTCGGAATAGCTGGAAGTCTTCTGGTGCGTCGGTCTTAGGGCATCACAGCGCATGACCCAAGGGTTGCCAGCTGTTAGGGCCTACTACTCTCTATGTGTAAGCTAAAGCTCATTGACCTGCAATTCCTTGTGGAGAGGTCATCAAACAGTTTGACAAGATATAAGGGCTAAAACATCACCACAATTGGGCACGCGGCTCTTGTCAAGTCGGAGCTCGCTTCCCAAGTGATCTACTTCATCACGCCGCTTGTCATACGGACCCACCATCCTTCAATACATCGACAAGCTTGAGAGGGCCTTCCTGCGGTTCGTGTCGGATAAGACAACAGGGGCAAAATGCAAGGTCAATTGGGACATTGTCAGTCGACCGCTTACTTATGGTGGGCTTGGGGTCCTCAACACCAACAAGTTCATGCAGGCTTCAAGATTGCGGTGGCCTTGGTATGAATGGAAGGAGCCAACAAAATTGTGGGTTGGGAGAAGTAACTCGTGTGACGAGGAAGATCTCACCTTCTTCTACGCTTGCACCACAATCAAGGTTGGGAATGGGGCGAGCACACCCTTCTGAGAATCCCCTTGGCTTCTTGGGAGCAAGCCCAAGGACACTGATCCTCTCATTTATGAGTCTTCATTGCGGAAACATTAGAAGGTACGGGAGGCCCTCAAGGAAAACACGTGGATCCTCAAAATCAGGCCGCATGCGGTTGTTTCCACCGAAAATGTTACACAATTCTTCACCCTTGATGCTTCTGCATGAGGTGCATCTTGATGAGCTTGCTGGGGATGACATAATATGGAAACACTCTGACTCTGGGCATTACTCCGCAGCCTCTGCTTACGGGGCACAATTTTTGGGCTTGGTCCTATCCCCCATTGACCAAATGGTTTGGAAGCCTTGGGCCCCACGGAAGGTTAAGCTCTTTGCTTGGCTCACGCTGCAAGATAGAATTTGTACCGTCGATAGATTGGCTAAGCTAGGTTGGCCAAATTGTGGCCCTTGCCCCTTGTGCAGGGGAGTGCAAGATTGTGGAACCCTTGTATTCTTCAGGTGCCGCTTCATGCTTAAGCATTGGAATTTGGTTATTCAGAAATTTCTCTTACATGACATGGACACGTCTGTGTGGAGCTCGTTCGACTCGGTCAAGGCGTGGTGGGTGAGCACGAGCGCCGTGGGCACAACCAACCGAAAAACAAAGGCCTCGATCACCATGCTTGTGTCGTGGGTCATTTGGAATGAGAGAAACGCAAGACCGTTCTGGCATAAGAGCGCACCTCCGCCAACTTTGCTCAACATCATCGTCGATCAGGCAAATCTTTTGGCTCCGTTTAACAAAAATACAAGAGCTATGCTGATTAGAAGGGGAATGCAGCTTGATGACACCCACTGTTCAAATTGTAATCAAATGGCTCAAGAAACACTTTTGCATCTTTTATGGGACTGCTATTTTGCTCAACATTGCTGGGCCTCTCTGATCCCAGCTAAAAACAGAGGAATTTTAATATTTGAAGAGACTTTGGTTGCCAAAGCAGAGCTGCCAGCACACTTTGCTTTGAAAGTTGTTAAGCTCGGATGCTGGAGTATTTTGATAGAGAGGAATGGCATGGTATTCAGAAATATTCATCCAACAGTTCAAAACTGGAGATTCACTATGAAAGAGGAGTTAAAGCGTCTCAAAATCTTGTTGATGGATAAATTCAGTGAGGAATCCCAACAACAGACTGACCAAAACATTTAGTTTAGCCATGGAGTTGATCCCAAAGACAGGAATTGGTTAATTTTAATTCTTGCTCTTTGTAGGACCTTTGTTTTAGCTTTTTTTCTTGCCCACCTTTTACCATACTTTTTATATAATGAAAATACCATAGAATGATTGTTCTGTAGTGAGAGGTTTAAAAAAGGTGATCATTTTTTGATGAAAGTGCTTAACCCTTACTGTTTTGACAACAAATACAAATATTAAATCTTAGATCATCATGTTCAACTCATCGTGAGCAAACTTGAGGATGCGTTTTGGCTTGAGAAAATCACCTCCCTCCCGTTGGAGTTGTGGATGCACAACTGTTACCATGCGGACATGTGGAAACACACACGTTGGTGTGTTCACTAGAAATTCAATGAGATTGCTCTGAGCGCAGTGGTTGGTTCGTGCAACTTTTTTCTCTAGTCCTATACGTTACCATTTTACTACATGTCCTTTCTTCTCAATTCATCTTCATTTCGACTTTCATCTATTTCTTACTGATTTCGGGATTTTGTGTATGATGTACAAATTGAATAGCCACTCTTTATTTACCCACCCTCTAATACTATCCTTATATATGCAAGCATTCCTTCATGTTCTTCTCTATAGTGTGCTGCACTATCTGAACTAGATGGATTCAGAGTACGCAAGCACCTTAGTGGCCTATCGTGCCGATCTTAGCTCGATGCCATCTTTTTTGGTGAACTGAACTGAGCATTTGCTTCACATGGGAGGCATTGGGACAAACATATGTGTGAATCTAGAAATGGGGCGTGGGAGTGCTGAGTAGAAAGATACAACCACCCTTGTTTTCGCTTGTGCCCTCCTAGGTCATTTGCCAACGTCGTACAATACCAATGCACACCATAAGGATATTATATAATTATTACCACAGTTCTTTTCTGTTGTACAAAAGTACCATTTTTCTGACGTAAATGCAATCCTAATTGGAAGAATGTCGGTGTATTTGGAACGACACCTATGGGATCACAAGAATCCCTACTACGGTTGCGGGGCGCGGGGTTCAGAGAAGAGCGGATCAAATAGATAGCACACGGTTCCTGTACGCAGGTTCGGGTCGCGAGGATGCGTAAATCCCTACTTCTGCTTTGGTGGATTGTATATCTGTGTTCTTCAGCTAGCTACGGGGCGAGAGGAGCTCCAAAAAGCCGAATCCTCCTCCTGGTCGCCTCGGGCCTCCTTTTATAGGGAAAAGGGGTCGCCACAGTGGCACACAGGAGGTGGAAAGTGTACAGTGACACGAGGTTATCCCTCGCATTACATGACAAGGCGCATTTAATGCGCTTAGCTTAGGTGTCCTTGCTTTATCGGGGATGGGGGAGACATTCGTCTTGTCCGTCACCGCTCCTTCTTGTGTCGACATGCGCCCTGGCCAGCGATGCCTGAGATGCCATGTAGGTAGGAAGGCAGCTAAGGTGGCGCAATGGTGGGTCTCCATGAAGATCTGCATGTCGCCACGCAGGTGCCTGCCCAGCTGGTTGGGTCGGCAGCTGCATGGGGCGATGGAAGCTTAGTTGGCGTGGGCTTGATGGTGGCCCTATGGATGTCCTTGGCAAGGGCCTTGCCAGGGCCGCGGCAAGGGTCTTGCCGGGGCGCGTGCTGTCATCCCCGGCAAGATGCTTGCCGGAGGTCTTGTGGTCTTCCTTGGCTGGGATCCTGCCAAGGATCGTCGTCTTCTTAGCGTGTATCTGATCTTAAATGTATTCACAAAGATCTGCATGCCACTACGGGGATGCCTCCCGAATCCTTGCCCCATGGGGGCAGTGGACTCAACGGTGATCCGCTCCGTAGGCATGGGGCGAGTTGCCTCGGCGAGGGTCTTGCCGGGGCTGCTAAAGCTGGCCCCGACAAGGATCTTGCCGGGGATGCTAGAATCGGCTCCCGACAAGGATCATGCTGGGGGATCCCGCATCGTCCCCTTTCTCTTTGTGGTCTTGGCTTTGGGCTTCAGTTCCATCGAGCTTCGGTCTTACCCTGGCTCACCTCCCTTGCCGTGCTTGGTGTGGTGGTGCCCGTTGCTCAGACTGCCCTTGCACAGTCATAGGGGTACAAAAAGTGTACCCCTCGTTTTGTACACCGACAGGAGCCCCCGGGCCTGGGCCACACATAAGCGCGACGAGTTGTTGGGCTAGGCCCAGAACGGTGTGCGGGCAGACGGGACGTTTTTTACCGTGGTAGGATTTCCCGCGCGCTTCGCCTCCTACGATCCGCTCGCGCGGCGTGGGGTGGAGGGGCGTGCGTGACGTGGGCGGCATGCGCGGGGCGGTTTCCGCAGGCATGCGTCACGTCGCAGTAAATGCGAAAGGAGGCGGCTCGTGTTCCCCCCCATAAGAAGTAATAACCGTGGGTGCGCTGCTCACTTCCTCCATTTTCCTCGCGTCTCTTCCAATCTCAGAGCCATTGTTCCCTCTCTTCCTTCCTTCCGAAGCTTCAGCCGTCTCCTGCCGCCGTTGTTTCGCCATCCCCCTCCCTCAGCCCTCCAACTCAGCCGCCATGGCGTCCAAACCTGCCAAGGGCAAGGGGGTGGCCAAGGGCGCCGGGTCTGTGGAGCCACCGGAGGGCGCGCTATCAGGGGACCGGATGAAGGCTTCTTTCTTCATCCCGTCGACGGTCGACGTCCACGAGCTCCGGGCCGCCTTCAAGCCCCTTTGGGGGGTGAAGACGGGGGGGGGGGGGAATTTGGGACATCCGGCGACGCGCGACATTACGGCCGCTTGCACCGCACCTGGCCCAAATCGGTATCCCTTCTTCGTCGACTACTTTTCTTGCGGGTTATGTCCCCCCTTCTCAGATTTCTTCTGCGATATCATGCACACCTTTGGATTCCGCCTCTTGGATTTCACTCCAAACGCGGTGGCGTGCATGGCTTTCTTCGCGCATCTTTGCGAAGGCTTCGTCGGGGTGCAGCCCAACACGGCGGTCTTCCGCCACTATTTTACCCCTCGGATCCAGCCGGGAGGTGCTGTCTCTGGTCCATTCCGGCAAGGTGAAGGAGCTGGAGGTAGAGCGGGATAAGCTGAAGGAGCAGGTTCTAAAGCTGTTCGACGAGAGGAACACGCTCAACTGTGCCTTGGCAGAGGCGCACAGAGTGGCCATCAGCAGGGCTGGGGAGCTCTCCGAGGCACAAAACTCCATTAGAGATCTCAAGCTGAGGCTGGAGAATCTCGAGAAGATGTTGTCGGAGACCTCGGCTTGGGAGGAGACCTTGACCAAGATCCTGGAGGAGGAGAAGCAGTTGCGGGCTGACGAGGCCACCTCCCACCAGGAATACGTGGCGGGCGTGAACAGGTGGATCAACCGGCTGGAGGACGTCGCGGGCAGGGTTACCTCGTAGTTGGCCTTCATGGGGATGCTAAACGTGAGGTATGCCCCTGAGTGGAGCGGGTCTGTCAATGCCAAGCTGACCCTGTTCTTCGAGGGCATCCTCGGCGCCTTGGCTGATCTTCACTCCAACAGAACGGCCACACTGGCCGGGGATCCCGACGACTTTGCCGGGGGGTCATGACCAAGGTCCTCACCAAGATGGCGTACTGGAATCCTGCCCTCGACTTCGGAGCCGCAATGGATAGCTTGCCGGAGGATGCTGACCTCACGGTGCTCAAGGAGCGCATCAAGCCCGTCATCAGCTACATCGACGAAATCAAGAGGGTGGAGGGCCAGCACCGGGATTAGGCATCCCGTTCTTCTTCGCCGCTGCGGGTTCATGACCAAGACAAATTTTATCTTTAGTTAGAACCGCAGTGATGACATGATGTAATATAACTTTGAAACATTTTGGGATTATGCATGCTATTTTCCTGTTTGTTGTTTCTTTGTATGTCCACCCTACACTAGCTGGGTAAGCTTACCGGCGCGAAAAACCCAAGGCAGCGTCTTGGGGACGGGTCCCCATTGGCTTGCCGGGCGAGCATGCTGCCGGGTGAGCCACCTTGCCGCCCTTAACGCAGCCGCTCGAACTGTCAAGTTTGACTCGAGTCAGAGTCGAGAGCCTTGCCAATCGTGGAAGGCTACCCTACTGTTTCCAACGTAGCCGTTTGAACTGTTGAGCGGACTCGAAACAGAGCAAAGGCATTGCCGATCGGGAAGGGCCCCATTTGCGTGCAGGTTTCTTTTTGTACAAAGAACGACAACTCCGAGGATAATAACCTTAAATAATAGAATGGAAATATCCAGGGTTCAATGTAACTTAGCTTCTATTTGTAGCCGCTCGAGCGCTGATCTTCTGGCCTCCTTCCTTCTCAAAGGGCCGCGAAGACGAAAGAGCGCTGGGCCAACTTCTAGAGCCGATTCTCACAACTGCGCCCCTACCTGGCGCGCCAAAGATGTCGGTGTATTTGGAATGACACCTATCGGATCACAAGAATCCCTACTAAGGTTGCGGGGCGCGGGGTTGAGAGAAGAGCGGATCAAACAGATAGCACACGGTTCCTTTACCCAGGTTCGGGCCGCGAGGATGCGTAAAACCCTACTCCTGCTTTGGTGGATTGTATATCTGTGTTCTTCAGCTAGCTACGGGGCGTGAGGAGCTCCTAAAAGCTGAATCCTCCTCCTGGTCGCCTCGGGCCTCCTTTTATAGGGAAAAGGGGTCGCCACAGTGGCACACAAGAGGTGGAAAGGGTACAGTGACGCGATGTTATCCCTCGCATTACATGACAAGGTGCATTTAATGCGCTTAGCTTAGGTGTCCTTGCTTTATCGGGGACGGGGGAGACATCCATCTTGTCCGTCACCGCTCCTTCTTGTGTTGACACGCGCCCTGGCCAGCGATGCCTGAGATGCCATGTAGGCAGGCAGGCAGCTGAGGTGGTGCAATGGTGGGTCTCCACAAAGATCTGTATGTCGTCACGCAGGTGCCTGCCCAGCTAGTTGGGTCGGCAGCTGCATGGGGCGGTGGAAGCTTAGGTGGTGTGGGCCTGATGGTGGCCCTGCGGATGTCCTCGGCAAGGGCCTTGCCTGGGCCCCGCCAAGGGTCTTGCCGGGGCGCCTGTTGTCATCCCCGGCAAGATGCTTGCCGGAGGTCTTGTGGTCTTCCTTGGCTGGGATCCTGCCAAGGATCGTCGTCTTCTTAGCGTGTATCTGATCTTGAATGTCTTCACAAAGATCTGCATGCCACTACGGGGATGCCTCCCGAATCCTTGCCCCATGGGGGCAGTGGACTCAAGGGTGATCCACTGTGTAGGCATGGGGCGAGTTGCCGCGGCGAGGGTCTTGCCGGGGCTGCTAAAGCTGGCCCCGGCAAGGATCTTGCTGGGGCTGCTAGAACCGGCTCCCGACAAGGATCTTGCCGGGGGATCCCGCTTCGTCCCCTTGCTCTTTGTGGTCTTGGCTTTGGGCTTCAGTTCCATCGAGCTTCGGTCTTACCCTGGCTCACCTCCCTTGCCGTGCTTGGTGTGGTGCTGCCCGTGGCTCAGACTGCCCGTGCACAGTCATAGGGGTACAAAAAGTGTACGCCTCTTTTTGTACAACGACAAAGAACAATGCATTGAACTTCTGGTATCGAATCTAAAATAGCTTATGTGTCTTCCGTTGGTCTTTTTAACTCGAGAAACATACTAAAGTTACACAAAAGTTTCTGCATTTGTTTCAAAAGTAACAAATTACGCATATTGCTAGAGTTGTGTCGAATATAGTGTACAAGGTAGGTTACAGTTGGACTCTGAGTATTATTGTATTTAGATAGGATATGGAGTCGTGTCCTAATAGGACACTTGTATTCTAGACCTCTCATATATACTGGGGGTAGACACACTTTGTAACCTATGACAACATAATAGCACCGGAACGTAGGGGAACCCGGTGGCATGTGCCGGCGTCTAGGGCGACCGGGTGTGGTATTGTAGCGGTGTTATGTGGAGGAGCGCCCATAGTCAGGCCCGGGGACGTAGCCATGGCTTGGTTCCTCGGATTATCGACGGTGCGCCTTGGATTTATTACATCTAGATGTGAGATATTATCTCATTGAAAGTGATCCACACACGATACTTGCCTGCAAGATGCTTGCACAACACTAACATGGACCGTACAGATTGAAAACAAAAATTAAATCAACAGCTCATGTGAACCGTCGTCCAAGGATCGTGCATTTTCAGTAGTCCATGTAGCATCACTCTTATCTCACATCTAACTTCCTATCACATCTAACTTCCTCATCTTTGATTTTTTTTAAGTCTTCCATGGATTTGTTTTGTCCCTAATGATCAGGAATAGCAAACCCGTTTATTATAACAAATGGTATCATGAGTAAAATTTGATTCGAGGTTACGGCTATTGATCTAGAGGTGGAGCAGAATTCGTCGAAATGATCTGTGGTTGAGGAGCGTGATCGAAAAAAGTCAATGGGGCGACAGGAGTTCTGCTCGTGACTGGAGTAATCGGAAGCGGTGGAGTAACGTGACTCAATAGCGGGAAGTCTCGGAGAGATCGGATTGCAGCGGCGGTGACGGCGGTGTAACGCACTAGGGCACACATACGTGCACTGGCGCAGGGGCAAAGCGAGGCCACGGAAGGCTAGGCGCGTGCCCCTGGTGGCGGCTAGCGCGGTCCACCAAAATCCAGGTGAAGCGGTGGCTGGTCCAAGGCCCAAGATGCATGGCCAGTGGCTCGCGCAGGTGCTAGCTAGCTGCAAGATAGGGCCGTGACAGGTGAGATTTGTTTGGACCAGAAAAAGGACACGTGTGTTCAGGCAAGAGGCAAATCAGTCAGCGAAATAAAGAAATCAGTCAAGGATATGCATCCAACTGAATTACCAAGAGAGGCATTGACAATGCAATTGCTAGTATTGGAGTTGTGCCTAGGAGCGGTTACACGTGAAGACCAAGATTGGTTGGATTTTGTTATTAGAACACAGGGGTGTACCTCATCAGGTTTTGTTTGTGTACTTGGGGTATCGCGGTGGAGCTCGATTAATTTTTACATAAGGTAAACTGTACGAAGAATGATGACGCGAATGGTACCAGGTTTAAGGCGGAGAAGTTCGGCGGGACTGGAAGCCTTGGGTTATGGCAGAAGGGTGAAAAATTGTTGGCACGACACGGATGCTTGAAGGCATTGTGGGAAAGTCATGTCAGCTAAGATGGAATTATCATGTGGTGGATGGAAATTCGCGGAAGATCATTTGAGAGACTGATGCGTGTCGTACAGTCGGATATGTTCGGCTGGGTCAGACTTCTCAGTTTGACGGATCAACGCAAGTCGGTTGGTACAGAAGACGATGATGGGATCGGCGATGACGACATAGGAGCGTGATGCTGATGGTGACCAACTTTTGGGGCATGGAAACACGTGGCACATGCTCGAGGCTTGTGTGGCTTCGACAAGGCTATGCTGCGGGGTTGATGTCGTGGTACTAAGTCTGACAGTAAGAGTAGGGGGTAAGTATGAGGAGGCAAGATCCTAACTACGGCGAGGTTGTACACACGAGTTTACGAGTTCAGTCCCGTCTCGAGGGATGTAAAAGCCCTACGTCTCGGTGCCCTGAGGTGGTCGATTGGAATATGGGGTGTGTGTTACAGGGGGTGTGAACCCTTGTACCAGAGGAAGGGGTGGCTTATATAGAGTGCGCTAGGACCCCAGCCATTCCCCGTTACATAGGGTTCAACGTACATAAAGACAGGATGTTACTGGTAACGCCTGCTGTAAATGACTTTTAAGGCTACAGAGTGAATGTCTAACCATTGCCATCCTGAGTGACTTTAGATCTTTTGCACTCTCAGTGGTTTCTTGTGTGGTCAAGTGACTTCATGTTGGTCGAATGGAATTGGGTTATCCGAGTGGAATAGTTGGTCGAGCGGTAGATGCAGTTGTACATTGAATGTCTTTGACTCTAGGGCAGTGTCCATGGGAAGGGTATCTTGGTCAGGCCTGTTACCCTATCCTAGGTACATGTCGTCGTCATTAGCCCTCGAATGGATCGAGGTCCAAGTGAAGATATAGCTGAAGTTGATTCTGACTTGATCCTTGTGCTTCGGTGGCATTTTAATTGAGTCTGGGAATCATGCTGAAATTTCAGCTTTATTTCAATCGCCTTGATCGATTCAGAAGTCGTCGAGTGAACTATATTGATAATCTTCGAGTGTTGATGTGGCACAAAATCTTCGGCGCGATTGGTTACGCCGTAGTTCCCGGATCTCACGGGATTCGAAATTTTGGGGAAGCGCATGGGACGAAGCGCGCCACTCTAAACAGAGTGGATTAGACAGGGGCGCCTTGATTCTTGCGCTACCATTTTCACCACGTATCGGGCGCGCGACTGTTGCGGGATTTGACAGGATTGCTCGGGTCTGCAAGTCAGCCACTCGGAAGCATACCCATAAAACGGCGTCGAGGCCGATGCATTGGCATAGTGTGCCTTGTTCCTCTTCTTTCTCCTATGCTTCTCCACGGCATCCTTCTCCACTCTCGACGCCGCCGCGCCGCCCGTGCGCAATCCACCCCAATGGGAGAGGAAAAGACGGCGGCTCGAGAGCGCGTGAAGAAGGTGCCGGCGACGGCGAAATGTAAGAAAACGAGTCGGGGGTCATCGTCGTGATTTGGTCTGCCGCCCGGTTGGATCCAGGGGAACTGGATTTGGTCCGTGATCCGGTAAGAAGACATGGAGGATCTGGTCAATGGGGGCTTGATTGCCCACGAGTCTTGGAGGCTGCCGGGGAATGAGACCGAGCATCAGCCGCATGTGACAGCCTGTATTTTTCCCTCTCTCTTTTTCCGGACTTTCCTTCTCTTTGTTTCCGAACATGGTTTCTGCTTTGCTTTGATTTGGGTTTGGAATCATTTCAGATGGACTTGTCACTTGGTCATATCCTTGACTTTCAGCCAATTGGCCTATCTCAACATTGCTTCTCTGATAAAATCCAAAAATCATCCTGGGAATATTTTTCATAAAGGAAAAATATTCATTTTCCCTTCATAAACATACTTTGGAGACTACTGCTCCAAAGCAACGCTCATTTTTCTTGCTCCAATAATCTTGAGATAATTCTGAATTTTCTTAGGACCTTGGCACACCTTCCCATGCAAAAATATTGCATCACCTTTTGTAATATTTTTGCTATAGAAAATCATTTCCATTCTGGACCAGAAATGCACTTTGTACATCAAGTGCATTTTTTCTTAAGTGTTTGGCCCTAAACTTTCTTGAGGTTAAACACCCTCCTAAGAAACCCTAAACCCATGGAGATCAGCCCTAATGGCCTTCTAGAAGCTTGCTTAATATGGCGACAAAGTTTCTGGTCAGAAACTTGCAGACAAGGTTTTGTCACATCCGGCCGGCCTGGGCATGAGCCATCACCTCTCTTAGAGCTAACACTGCACGGTCGATAGCGTCGACATAGTTTGACAGCACCGGGGCGTCGTCTTGCCCATGCCAGGGCGGTGACTGCGTGGAGACACGGTGCCTGGCATGCGTTTGACGCGCTCTGGCTGGCGCCCTCTCCTTTGTTTCCCGTGTGATCGATCCAGAGCTCCCTGACGACAGCCGCGCCGCGCCACCACCCCCGACCCATCACCCTTCACTACTCCCTGGCGCTCGGCGACGCCGGAGGCGCCGCAGCGAGCACGGGCACGTCGTGAACAAAACGCCATAGTGCACGCGTGCGCTAGTCCCTTTCCTGCACCGCCTCCTGTGCTAGTCCGTGAGTGTAGGAAAGCTCCGGAGTCGACACGAGCCTTTGCCCCCTCTACTTGGAGCTTCTCGTCGACGTTCGCCGCGTGTCCCGAGCGCTCCGGCGGCGACACGTCCACCCTCTCGCTCCGACTATATATAGCCCCCTCCTCGCTTCCCTAGCCATTCACCACTCCACACCATCCCCACGAGGACGTAGACAGGCCACAACTCAGTCGGGCATGCCTCTGGCCGTCGCCACGACCCGAGGACTCCGACGACCTCTGCAGTCCAGCCACCGCACTCTAGTGCCTCTCGAGCTCAACCAACTGCTCGGGCAGGGAATTGGAAAGTTGTTTGTGCCACCTGGACACCGCCGAGCCCTTAGAGCCGTCCCTAGCCGTCGTCTCCTACATCTCCAGCGAACTCCGCCCGCCACCGCGGCTTGCGAGCTCGACCGCGGGCAGCATATTCAACGGTGGAATTTTCCTTGCTGTCTTGAATTTCTGGTGAATTTTAGAATGCATTTTGATATTTTACTTTTGTGGTTTTAAAATCTTTTCAGAAGGAGAAACTTGTCTTGAAGCAAGGCAAGAGGGTTGTGATCCTCCTCTGCACTAAGGCAAGCCACACCAGCAGTTGGATGGTGTTATTTCAATATCTATGATTTTCCACTTGAATATGAGCTCTTATTTGCATTAAAATTTTGATAAACAAAATTTGGTTAAATTGTAGTAATTTTATTCTGTTGAATATGCTTGTTTTATGGTACTGATTGAATGCATAAAATTGTTTGGCTAAGTAGAGTAAGATTTTCACATTAGATATGTACTAGGTAAGTGTATGATAGATATTGTACGTAGTGATATTTTAATTAGATGATGACCTAATAAAAATATTGCTGGATAATAAAAATGAGTTATAACCAGAGAAGAACTCTAGTATGGCAAGATATAAATGTTGAAACGTTTGACCCATAGCTATGATTGTTTGTTTTGTATGACGAGCAGTTGCGTGTTTATTTGCATTATGTCATGATCTTGATAAAAGTTTTAACAAAGTAAAACTTGATTTAGTTTAACTTGAATATGATGTTGATCACATCATGGTGCCACTTAATCGGGTTTTTATTTAGTGCGACCACGCTTACCTTGTGGGAAGGTCTTGACACGACCCTTTGTTGTGCCTCTCACCAGTGCCTCCCGAGAGGGAAGGTTATGGGCATGCATACCCTGGCCCGGTAAGTAGACATAACCTTATGTGCTCGTTTTTTTATGGTACCTTGTCCCCGTTTGGGACCGTTTTGCCATGACGGTGGCCGTTGGTGTCTTTGGTAGACACGGGGCCACCCAAGACCTAGCCCTGAGAGGGAGATGTTCGGAGTGGCCGGGAGAGTGCTTTGAAAAAGGGAGGGTTTCATCAGAATCTTTTGGACCGCATGTATGGGAGTGCAAGGCCAGGGTTTGATAGTGTGGGTAAAGTGCGCTACCTCTGCTGAGTGTATTTAAATCTATCAATAGTCGCGCCCTCGGTTATGGGAATAACTCGGAAGTAAGTCACACCATGGATCAACTTTTATAATTTTTTTGCAAATTAAATGGTTGATACGATGCATGTGTCTCGAGGTGAACCATGACCGCTGGGGTTGTTCATGATGAACTGATTTTAGTTGTGACCCGGTTATGGTCACCATTTGGTTACAAGGTACTCGACTGGTAAGCGAGTCCGTGAAACTCGTGGTAAGTATTGGCTTCATTGCACCAGTAATAGTTTTTGCATTGCATTAATCTGATAAATTGTCTGGAGATTGTGTGTCATCATGTTTATGTTTGTTGTGAGCTTGCAAGTAAATTCAATGTACTGACCTGGCGTGTTATGCCAGCTTTCAGGAAATTTGATTCGCATCGGAGCGTACCTCGCGTCTAGGCCATGTCCACGACGGTGTCCCTGTGCTATGGAGTTCTGCTTCATCGGTCTTCCACTGCCGTGTAGTTTGTGTGATCGAGGCCCCGTCATGTTCATTAAATAATGTACATACAGTTCAGCAGCACCGTGTGTGCCGCTTGGCCTCGAACAATGATGTAATATCAAACCTATGTAATTCCGTTAGCATCAATAAAGTGGTTGTTTCTGTACCATGTTATTGTGTATTGCCGAAGACTAGATCACTGGGCTGGCAATGCAAGGTAAACCGATTGCTCTGAGCCGGGGTGCCACAACGCTTGGTATCAGAGCCACGTTGATCGTAGGACACGCTAGACCGTTAGTGCATTAGTGAAATGGTAGATAGCCTCGTTTAAATACCGGTAGTCATAGAAATTGATTGCTGCATGGCATGCATGATTATTTGTTGTTGTCACTAACCGTTTGGTTTGTGAGTGTAGATGGCTCCAGTACTAATCTTGTACCATCCTGAGCCAGCGCCGAACACATCGCCGCACCTGCTTCAGAATGTGTGGCGACGACTCTCTCCAGTGGGTGCTGATCCAGAGTATCGTGTGTATCGGGAGCATCTGGCCGGGGCAATATATGAGTATTACGCTGAAGACATTCTACACCATAGTACCCCTTCCAGCGCTTACACTCGTTCTAATAAGGGTGGTCTTGGTTCTACGCCATCTCAGGCGGTTCAGTTTGCTACACTCGAAGCTCTTCTAGACTTGCGCTACAACGAGGTTCGCATGCACACCAACCCAGGTCTTTTGTTTTACCCATCTCTGCATGAGAATGGGCGTATCAGCTTTCCTATGATTAATCCGATGTGCATTGTCCCACTAGCCACCTTTCTCGCTATATGATTGCCAGTTATCACCTGAACTATGAGTTAGCTCAGGAACTAGCGCGCATCCGGAAAGCTCTCGCTGCTGCTCGCACCAGGAACCCTCTTTCCACTATCATCTACACAACTCTAGTTTCTTCCGTCTCCATTCCCCGGTGACTCCGCAGGGTACTGTTAACCCTCTGACGGTGGCCCCTCGCAGTGCTCCTGCTGCATGGTCGTCCCTTACCACTACTCCTTCTGCCAGTATGCTTAGTTCTCATCCCGCGCCCGCCGTTGAGGGAGAGCCCTCGAGTGAGCGCCGTCCCATCTCTCTTAACCCGGAGGTCTCTGCTATCAGTTTGGGATCGGGATCCGGCACAGGAGAGGAGCCCGCAGCAGCACAGTGCCCGAGCAGTAGATCGTTCGAGTATCGCTCTAGTTCTAAGTATAATGTATGGGTGTAACCGCACGGGCCATGATGTTTAGTTTCATGTATGAGTGTAGTAGAACTGTTGTAATGTTTACTTTCATGCTGAGTCTATGTGTAATTATGTTGGAACTTTTTTCCACTTTGATTTTTTCTTGCTATTTTCTTCTGGGATTTGTCAATGGCTTTCCTCCCATTTTGGATTTTTCTCATCATGGTTGCTATGTATTGGGAAAACAAATAATAGGATGATGCGTGGAGGCAGCAGGAGCCAAGCTTGCGAGGATGTCCCTGTACGCCGCTCCGCAAGGCAGGCAGGACATTCCCCCAAGCCATACCAGTCACCTCCGCCTCCGCCACCTCATCCACCGTTCACTGAGAAAATCCTGAGAATATTTGAAGAAAGAAGGAGCAACGATCTATTGGAAATACTAAAAAGTGTGCAAGTCATGGTTGGACAGAATGGAAATAAAAATGGCCATCACTCCAAGCTGTCCAATTTTCAGCGAACCAAACCCCCCAGTTTCAGCCAAGCCATTGATCCATTGGACACCGACGAATAGTTAAGGGCTATTGTGAAGAAGCTAGAAATTGCTCGAACCGAAGAAGGAGACAATGTTCCAATCGCGGTGCATTATGTCGGAGGAGCTGCTGTTATATGGTGGGATAATGCTAAGGCCATGTGGCCTGCGGACGAGGAAATTTCTTGGAATAGATTTAAGGATCATTTCCGCAAGTATTATAGTCCCACCGGGATTTTGAAGATCAAGCAGCGCGAATTCCTCGCCCTCATTCAAGGCAGCATGACAGTCAATGAGTACCTGAATAAATTCAACCATTTGTCCCGGTACTCGCTCTACGATGTGGCCACACAAGAACGGAAGATCGATAGATTTCTTGGCGGACTAAATCGTCATCTCAGGTGCACCCTCAGCATGTTTGATTTTTCGGACTTCGTGACCTTGGTAAACAAGGCACTCATCGCAGAAAAAGAACACAAGCTCCTACACGACGTCAAGCTAGCTATTACTGACCACAAGAGAAAATTTGAGCCCAAAAAGGAGGTGCAACCAATGCAGAAAGCTCGTATTTGGCAACAAACTCATGTTGAGTATAAACCCAACTGGCAGCAGAATGTCAACAAGACAACACTCAAGTCAAGAATGTCGTGGCCAGTCCAGTGCGTGAAGATTGTCAGCGCAACAATTCCTGCTTCAGCTGTGGGTAAACCAGACATTAGGCCCAAAAATGCCCCAAGAACAACAAGCAAGCCGCTCCATTCCAACCGCGAGTCAACTACATGGAGCAGTATTCCGCCCCGGATATGACCCAGGGGCAAATTCATCACATCTCCGCGAACGAAGCCCACGGGGACCCAGAAGTCGTCATTGGTGTGTTTCTTGTTAATGCCATACCCACTGTAATTTTATTTGACTCTAGGGCTTCCCACTCTTTTATTTCTCGTATTTTTGGTGCCGAAAAGAATTTTCGTTGCTCGGTTTTGGGAAAACACATGCTGGTACAAACCCCGGGATCCATGCTCAGAACCAATCTCGTCTGCCGCAACTTGGTAATTGACATCAAGGGCGTCAAGTTCCCAACATTTCTGATTATCCTCGAATACAATAAGTTGGACATTATTCTGGGCATGAATTGGTTAACTCAATACCAGGTGTGCATCAACTGTGCGACCAAAGAAGTTAATATGAAAAATACGAAAGGTCGCATCGTAAGTTTTTATGCCCGCAAGCGCATACCCAGCAAGGATATGGTTTTCATCGCCGTGCCAGAAGAAGTGGAATTAATTCCAGTGGTCCGCGAGTATCCAGATGTACTCCCTAAAGAATTGCCAGGCATGCCACCAGAGAGACAATTGGAGTTTGCAATCCACTTGGTGCCTGGAACCACTCCAATACATAAGAAATATTACCGGATGCCTTCATCTGAATTGGTGGAATTGAAGAAACAACTGGATGAGATGCTACAGAAAGGATACATCCGTCCAAGCTCTTCACCATCGGGATCCCCAGCAATCTTCATGGACAAAATGGATGGCAGCCTACGAATGTGCGTGCACTACTGACAACTGAATGACGTCACCATCAAAAACAAGTATCCACTACCCAGGATTGACGACCTGTTCGATCAACTTAGTGGGGCCAAAGTATTCTCAGAAATTGATTTAAAGACCAGATATACTCACCTTAAGATAAAGAAGGAGGATATTCCCAAGACCGCGTTCACCACTCGGTACGGTCTTTATGAGTACACCGTTATGTCCTTTGGCCTCACCAACGCTCCAGCCTTCTTCATGCATATGATGAACAAGGTGTTTATGGATTTCTTGGACAAATTTGTGGTGGTGTTCATTTACGACATCCTCATTTACTCCAAGAGCAGAGATGAACATAAGGAGCATCTACGAGCAGTTTTGCAAAGGCTACGAGACCATCAACTTTATGCCAAGTTCAATAAATGTGAATGTAAGGTGAAGGATGTACTTGGTTGGTCCACGCCCACAACCGTCTCAGAATTCCGGAGTTTCCTTGGTCAAGCCGGATATTATCGGCGTTTTATCGAAGGATTCTCCAAGATCGCCAAGCCAATGACTGACCTCCCAAAAAAGGATAAGAGATTTGAATGGACTAAGGACTGCGAAAGGAGTTTCAATGAGTTAAAATTCAGGCTAACATCAGCTCCAGTATTGACACTCCCAGACATTTACCGCAGTTTTGATGTCTACTGCGACGCATCGAGAAAAGGATTGGGATGTTTGCTTATGAAAGATGGCAGAGTCGTGGATTATGCATCCCGACAACTGTGGCAACACGAAGGAAATTACCCTACTCATGATTTGGAATTGGCCGCAGTAGTGCATGCTTTGAAGATCTGGAGGCACTATCTGATTGGAAAGAGGTGTCAAATATTTACCGACCACAAGAGCCTCAAGTATATATTCACTCAGCCCGACTTGAACCTTCGACAGCGAAGATGGCTCGAGCTGGTTAGAGACTACGACCTCAGGATAAATTATCACCCGGGAAAAGCTAATTTAGTGGCTGATGCCCTTAGCCGCAAACCAGCTAACCTTAATGCTCTCCTGAATTTATTGCCTCCTGATCTTTATGAAGAAATCACTCAACTCTTTTTGGTGATCACCGATGCCAGACCTGCCAATGTATTGGAAGTTACCCCTACTCTTGAAGAAGAAATCCATAGTGCTGAGACAATTGCCAAGCTATTAAAAATATGTGCCCAGAAAATGCAAAAAGGGCATGCACTGGATTTCTCTTGGGATCAACATGGTACGCTAAGGTTCCGAGGAAGAATTTGCGTACCCAAGGTGGAAGGCCCGAATCAGAAGATATTGGCAGAAGCAAATGAAGCGCCATACTCAATTCACCTAGGTGGTACCAAGATGTATGAAGACCTTCGTCAAGTATTCTGGTGGGACGGAATGAAGAAAGACATCGCGTACTTTGTGGCATGTTGCTATACCTACAACAAGGTAAAGGCGGAACACCAAAAACCCGCTGGACCCCTCCAACCCCTGCCAGTGTCCCAATGGAAATGGGACGATATCTGCATGGACGTCATCACCTGGCTACCAAGGTCTCACCAAGGGAATGACGTCATATGGGTCATAGTTGATACCCTAACCAAGGTGGCACACATCCTTCCTATACGAACCAACTACCGTGCCAATCAACTTGCGCAACTATATGTATCGCCAATTGTTAGTCTGCATGGAGTACCAAAGACTATCACTTCCGGCCGGTGATCTCTCTTCACCTCCTCATTTTGGTCCCTCCTCCATCAAGCCTTCGGACCGCTCTGAAATACAGCACGGCTTATCATCCTCAGACAGATGGGCAAACTGAGCGAGTAAATCAAATACTCAAAGATATGCTTCGAGCCGGTGTGTTGTCCCAAGGAACCAAGTGGAAGACTATCTGCCATACGGCGAGTTTTCCTACAACAACAGTTTCTAGACCAGCTTAAAGATGTAAACTTATGAAGCCCTGTATGGCCGAAAATGCTGCACTCCATTGAACTGGTCTCAAAACCGGAGACAACCGTATTTTCGGGACTGATTTAATGGTCGAAGCGGAGAAAAAAGTCAGAGAAATCTGAATCCGACTGCAACTGGCCAAATCACGACAGAAGAGCTACTATCATGCCAAACACCGCCAGATCAGCTTCAAACCCGGAGAACACTTATATCTCCGAGTCACCCCTATGAAAGGAGTCAAGCGGTTTCAAACCCGAGGAAAGTTGGCTCCCCGATACATCGGTTCGTTTCCGGTCATGCCAAAGTCAGAGCAGTGTCATATAAGTTGGAATTGCCAGCAGAACTGTCAGAAGTGCACAATGTGTTTCATATCTCACAACTGAGGAGATGCATTTCGCCACCGGAGAAAAGGATTCATATGGTAGAAATGGAATTGGCTAAGGATTTCACATATGAGGAAAGGTCAATCAGGATTTTGGATCAGACAGCCAGGGTCACCCGCAACAAAGAAATAAGGTTTTATAAAGTTTAGTGGGAACACCAAACTGAGGAAGAAGCAACCTGGGAAAGAGAGGAATTTTTAAGGACTGCATACGTAGAATTGTTTTCCCAAGCAACCGAATCTCAAGGACGAGATTCATCCTATGTGGGGGAGGTTTGTGATAACCTGGATTTTGCCCTATCTTTTTCCGGACTTGCCTTCTCTTTGTTTCCCAACATGGTTTCTGCTTTGCTTTGATTTGGGTTTGGAATCATTTCAGATGGACTTGTCACTTGGTCATATCCTTGACTTTCAGCTAATTGGCCTATCTCAACATTGCTTCTCTGATAAAACCCAAAAATCATCCTAGGAATATTTTTCATAAAGGAAAAATATTCATTTTCCCATCATAAACCTACTTTGGTGACTAGTGCTCCAAAGCAACCCTCATTTTTCTTGCTCCAAAAATCCTGAGATAATTCCTGATTTTTTTTAGGACCTTGGAACACCTTCCCATGCAAAAATATTGCATCACTTTTTCTAATATTTTTGCTATAGAAAATAATTTCCATTCTGGACCAAAAATGCACTTTGTACATCAAGTGCATTTTTCCTTGAGTGTTTGGCCCTGAACTTTATTGAGCTTAAACACCCTCCTAAGAAACCCTAAACCCCAGGAGATCAGCCCTAATGGCCTTCTAGAAGCTTGCTTAACTTCGCGACCAAGTTTCTGGTCAGAAACTTGCCAACAAGGTTTAGTCACATCCGGTCGGCCTGGGCATGACATCACCTCTCTTAGACCTAACACTGCATGGTCGATAGCGTAGACATTGTTTGATAGCACCGCGGCGTCGTCTTTCCCATGCCAGGGCGGTGACCGCGTGAAGACACGGTGCCTGGCATGCGTTTGACACGCTCTGGCTGGCACCTTCTCCTCTGTTTCGCGTGTGATCGATCCAG
This sequence comes from Secale cereale, assembly GCA_902687465.1. Lineage (NCBI taxonomy): Eukaryota > Viridiplantae > Streptophyta > Magnoliopsida > Poales > Poaceae > Secale > Secale cereale. The sequence continues at coordinate 816,833,983 of LR738715.1, forward strand.
AGCTCGCCGACGACTGTCGCGCTGCGCCACCACCCCCGACGCATCACCCTTGATTACTCCCTACCGCTCGGCGACGCCGGAGCTGCCGCAGCGAGCACGAGAATGTCGTGGCCAAAATTCCAGAGTGCGCGCGTCCGAGAGTGTAGGCAAGCTCCCGAGTCGACGCTGAGCATTTGCCCCCTCCAGTTGGAGCTTCTCTTCGACGTTCCCCGCGTGTCCCGAGAGCTCCGGCGGTGACACGCCCCCCTCTCGTTCCGACTATATATAGCCCCCTCCTCGCTTGTCTAGCCATTCACCACTCCATACCATCCCCACGAGCACGTAGACATGCCACAACTCGGTCGGGTAGGTCTCTGGCTGTCGCCCTGACCCAAGGACTCCGGCGACCTCCGTAGTCCAGCCACCGCACTCGAGTGCCTCTCGAGCTCAACCAACTGCTCGGGCGAGGCATTGGAAGGTTGTTGGTGCTGCCTGGATATCGCCGAGACCTCAGAGCCATCCCTAGCTGTCCTTTCCTACCTCTCCGGCGAACTCCGTCCGCCACCGCAGCTTGTGAGCTCGACCGCGGGCAGCTCTGTCCACCCCAAGCCAAGCCACGGGTACGAGTAGGTGCGCCACGAGCCTCGCTTCAATCCTATCCTTCTAGCCTAGCCCTAAACCCTATCGTCGCTGGCGTGAGCTCCGGTGAAGCCCCACCTCTCTCTGATATTGCACTCTCTCTCTCTCCTGACGCGCGGGACCCACCTGTCGGTCTCACCACTCGCGCCTGAAGCGGTACGAGTGGATGCACATTTCTAGTTTATGTCTTCGACGTCACCCCCTGGTTTTCTGTTTAACTCAAATTTTATTCAGAAATTTGACTAAACTTTGACCAGCAACTATTTCTAAACCATAAGTCCATATGATTTGATTATTTTTGCATTGTCTTAGTTTCAGAAAGCTCTAGCAGCACACTCAAGGGTGGAATTTTCCTTGCTGTCTAGAATTTCTGGTGAATTTCAGAATGCATATTGATATTTATTTTTGTGGTTTTAAAATCTTTTCAGAAGGAGAAACTTGTCTTGAAGCAAAGCAAGAGGGTTGTGATCCTCCTCTGCACTAAGGCAAGCCACACCAGCATTTGGATGGTGTTATTTCAATATCTATGATTTTCCACTTGAATATGAGCTCTTATTTGCATTAAAATTTTGATAAATAAAATTTGGTTAAATTGTAGTAACTTTATTCGCTTGAATATGCTTGTTTTATGGTACAGATTGAATGCATAAAATTGTTTGGCTAAGTAGAGTAAGAGATTCACATTAGATATGTACTAGGTAAGTGTATGATAGATATCGTACGTAATGATATTTTAATTAGATGTCGACCTAATAAAAATATTGCTGGATAATAAAAATGAGTTGTAACCAGAGAAGAACTTTAGTATGGAAAGATATAAATGTTGAAAAGTTTGGTCCATAGTTATGAGTATTTGTTTTGTATGATGAGTAGTTGCGTGTTTATTTGCATTATGTCATGATCTTGATAAAACTTTTAACAAATTAAAACTTGATTAAGTTCAACTTGAATATGTTGTTGATCACATCATGGAGCATCTGAATCTGGTTTATATTCAGTGCGACCACGCTTACCTTGTGGGAAGGTCTTGACCCGGCCGTTTGTTGTGCCTCTCACCGGTGCCTCTCGCGAGGGAAGGTTATGGGCATGCATACCCTGGCTCGGTAAGCAGACATAACCTCGTGTGCTCATTTTTATTTTTATGGTACCTTGTCCCCGTTTGGGACCGTTTTGCCACGACGGTGATTACTGGTGTCTTTGGTAGACACGGGGCAACCCAAGACCTAACCCTGAGAGGGAGATGGTCGGAGTGGCCGGGAGAGTGCCATGACACAGGGAGGGTTTCTTCGGAATCATTTGGACCACACGTATGGGAGTGCAAGGCTAGGGTTCCGTAGTCTGGGTAAAGTGCACTACCTATGCAGAGTGTATTTAAATCTATCGATAGCCGCGTCCTCAGTTATGGGCATAGCTCGGAAGTAAGTCGCACCATGGATCAACTTTTATGAATAATCTTGCAAATTAAATGGTTGATACAATGCATGTGTCTCGAGGTGAATCATGACCGCTGGGGTTGTTCATGATGAATTGATTTCAGTTGTGACCTGGTTATGGTCACTGTTTGGTTACGAGGTACTCGACTGGTAAGTAAGTTTGTGTGACTCGGAGTAAGTATTGGCTTCATTGCACCAGTAATAGTTTTTGCATTGTATTAAGCTGATAAATTGTCCGGATATTTTCTGTCATCATGTTTATGTTTGTTGTGAGCTTGCAAGTACATTCAATGTATAGACCTGGCGTGTTATGCCAGCTTTCAGGAAAGTCGATTCGCATCGGAGGGTACCTCATGTCTAAGCCATGAAAACGACGGTGTCCCTGTGTTATGGAGTTCTGCTTCGTCGCTCTTCTGCTGCCGTGTAGTTTGTGTGATCGAGGTCCCGACATGTTCATTAAATAATGTACATACTGTTGAGCAGCATCGTGTGTGCCGCTTGGCCTCGAACCCTGATGTAATATCAAACCTATGTAATTCCGTTAGCATCAATAAAGCGGTTGTTTCTGTACCATGTTGTTGTGTATTGCTAGAAAACTAGATCTCTAGGCTGGCAATGCAAGGTAAACCGATTGCTCTGAGCCGGGGTGCCACACCACAGGAGGGTGAGTGCGTCCTGCTCGCAACCCATGTCGATCGTGGGTTCTCCTAGCCTCCGCATCCTTTTTTCCGGGGCTTCTTGAACTTATTTGGTGCCTAACTTCATCATTTTTCTCCCAACATAATCACATACCTCGTTGCATATGTCTCTCTGTGTGAAAATTTCTTGTATTGTCGACCGCATTGGGGTTTGCTTAAGCACATCTTTACCTGTTGCTCTCAAGCTATGTAGAAGGAAAATCCGACTGATGAGAAGACGAACGTGATTCAAGTGTGTGACGGTTTAGGGATTCAGACAAGGTGTAGGATTACTTTTCCTACTATGACCCTTCCTGAGTCGGTCAGGGGGTGGCAGTCGACCTGGTTCTACTGCAAAGATGTTCCGACTCCGGGACATCCAACTGGTCTTCCCCCTTTCACCTTGGATCGAGTCCGCCAGCCATCCAAGTAGAGGTGGACATGTTAGTCGACCGAGTAGTTCAACTAGTCCGCTATGGTGTGACTGCATGGATTTGCTGGAGGTATTTCTTAGTCGGCGCATCCATCCTCTTCAAGCCCGCGATCATCCAATGTGGATGTACTCGGGCACCAATGACACGGCTAGGGTCCACCAGGAGGAGTTCACCGGGGAGACGAAGGAACAGTGGTTGCGGGGTATCACTGGAAACAAGGACAACCCCCAGGGGGACCAGGAGAGTTCTTCCATTCGACGCAACCCATGAGCCGAACAAGGTCCGAATTTTGTTACCAAGTGCCTTTTTTGTTCTGATTTATAGCTGTCTTTGAATCTAATTGATGTTTGTTCAACTCTTTGCCTTGAAGATTTATACCGAGATGTACTCGATGCCCAATGGAGAGCAAGTCCAGGAGGGAGTGGAGGGCGAAGGCGAGGTCGCCGACTGGAGATCCGATGACGAAAGCGAGGAAGAAAGTGGGGACTCAAGAAGTGGCGAGGAAGTCGACTCACCACCTCATTCTAAGAGGCGTTCCCAGCAAACACATGATCCAGTAGGCGCACGCAACAAAGCGGTTCCACCAAGTACGCAGGTACCGAAGTGCACTCGGATGTCTACGCACTATCCGACTAAGAAGGCCCCTAGGAAGCTTAAAGTTCCGCCTCTAAAGCCTCGGAAGGCTCTGCCTAAGATCAAGGTGAACGCTCCAATTGCCTCCACGTAAGTGTTCCTTTTCTTTCGTTCGAGAACTTCTATTCATGTTGCCGATTCATCCGCCTGTTTGACCGAGTGAATTCTAAAACTTCTAGTGCTGCTGCTTCTGGGACTTCCATGGATATTGACAAGGGTCTAGATGATGAGGAGAATGAATATGCGGCCACTTCTAGCGCGTGTATAGCTCCACAGCCATGTCCTTACTTTGTTGAATCCTCTTTCGGTCGACTAAATGTTCTTTCGGTCGAATGTTTTGTAGCACCACCCAATGTTATTGAACTGCCGGATGATGTTGAGTATGAAGAAGTGCCCCGAAAGAGAACATGAAGGAGGGGAAGGAAGGTGCTTGCTACTCCAGGCGCACAACAACTTGTTGATCCAATTCGGGCTTCTGTTTCGTTTGTTGTTCCTATGTCTATTGATCGTCCTTTGGCGTCGACTGCCCAAGTCCTTGCCACATCCGTGCAACTCCATGCTTCAGATCCTCTGGCTGCTTCGACTATTCCGCCAACTTCGCTCTTCGTTACCCATCGTGTCCCAGAGGACCCAGTGAGTGCAGCTAAGGAGGTTATACGCCAAGCAGGCCTAATGATGGAACAAATGAAGGTGGTGCACGAGGCTAGTAAGGCCGCCTACAATGCCAGCTCTGCTCTTCAGATCAATGTCCAGGTGAGTTCTTTTCTGACTGATCTTTACTCTGCTAGGATATTCTACCTGAAAACTGCTGCTTTGTTATTCGCACAATGATGTCCATGGATGAGCGTTTGAAACATTTAATGTGCATCTATCATGAGACTGCTCTTTGCTCCATTCACCCACTAGTTATTTAGCTTTTGCCGTATAGTTTTTGCACTTAAGTCGACCTGGTCGTGTCGAATGTATCCTTGAATCAGTGGGGGTACGCTGAGTGCACCCACTGGGTGTAGTCCCAAGACCGTAGTCGACTGCGGGCAGTCGACTATGGTCTAAGAACGAATGTTGTTGTTGTTTCTTAAACACCAGTGGGGGCACGCAAAGTGCACCCATTGGGTGTAGTCCCCGAGACCATGGTCGACTGCGGGCAGTCGGCTATGGTCTATGAATAGCGCCATTTTTTACTCCTTCCACTCATACTGGGCAGATCGCGTCGAGCGGGAAATCAAACTAGTGGGGGCATGCCTAGTGCACCCACTGGGTGTAGTCCCCGAGACTATAGTTGAATGCTTGATTTGGCAGTAGTCTTAGAACTCTTTTGGCGTAATAATTCAATATCTCCAGCTTATCACTCGGAAGCGACTGTCTCTTGCTTTTGTCGTCTGACTTGCCTAAATTGTTGACTTCAGAAATCTTGTGAATTCGGAGCTCAGTTTGCTGAACTGGAAAAGAAGCAGATCCAACTCAATCACGACCTGGAGCTGGCCAGGGAGAACTTGCAGAAAGCTAAGGGCGAAACAGCTGGTATGAAAGGTACAAAACTTGTCGACTATCCTTGAATAGATGTGCGTAGTGAAAACAGACAACTCCAAGCTCATCTGAAGAGTGTTATTTCTTTTAGACCAAATGAAGCAGGCTCTGGAGCAGAAGGATCTTGACCTCACAACCCCGCAATAGAAGGCGCAAGAGAAATTAGAGCTTGCCGACAAGAAGTTGGCTTCAATCGGCAAGTTAGAAGAAGAAACTACCAAGCTGAAGACTGCCCTTGACGAAGCCAACAAAGAAGTGACGTGGCTAAAGAAGGACAAGTTGGCTATGACCGACAAAGTTGGAGATCTCACCCAAAAGAGGGACGAGCTGGATGCTTATCTGGGAGGACTCCCCAAGAAGATGTTCCTTATGCTTGAAGATACTTTCCTTTGTCCGACTGATTCGTAACTGTCGATTCGTCATACAACCATCAACTCACTATTTCTTTGTACGTGCAGAATTCTATCAAAACTTCACGGAAGAGACTCGGTGGATTGAGACGAATCTGGATCCGATTAATTCCCCTGTCAATGGCGAAGCTGCAATTAACGTGCTGCGACTGGAATCTCGCATCTCCAGCGTTATGGATTATCTTACACGACTGAAGGTGGCGGCGTCGCGCATCAACACGGAGCTTTGGTCGGGTGCCGTACTCCAAAATGACCTCGAGTCTCTGATGACTCGACTTAATGAGATCCTTGGTCGAGTGCAGGAATGGAATAAGTCGTCTGCTTGGTGTGGCGCTGGCGTGGCTCTGTCTCTGGTCCGCGTTCATTGCAAGTAAGTTAAAGAAGAGAAGCTAGCAGCTCTCAAGGTCGCCAACACCAAGAAGCTTCAATTATATTCATTCATGGAGACCTTGATAACCCACAAGTGTAGGGGAGCTATCGTAGTCCTTTCAATAAGTAAGAGAGTCGAACCCAACGTGGAGTTGAAGGAAATGATAGGCAGTTTTCAGTAAGATATTTTCTGCAAGCACTGAAATTATCGGTAACATATAGTTTTGTGATAAGGTAATTGGTAACAAGTAACAAATTGTAAAAGTAAATAAGGTGCAGCAAGATGGCCCAATCCTTTTTGTAGCAAAGGACAAGCCTGGACAAACTCTTATATGAAGGAAAGCGCTCCCCAGGACACATGGGAATTATCGTCAAGCTAGTTTTCATCACGTTCATATGATTCGCGTTCGTTACTTTGATAATTTGGTATGTGGGGGGACCGGTGCTTCGGTGCTGCCCTTACTTGGACAAGCATCCCACTTATGATTAACCTCTATTGCAAGCATCCCCAACTACAAAAGAAGTATTGAGGTAAACCTAACCGTATCATGAAACAAGTGGATCCAAATCAGCCCCTTACGAAGCAACGCATAAACTAGGGTTTAAGCTTCTGTCAATCTAGCAACACATCATCTACTTATTACTTTCCAATGCCTTCCTCTAGGCCCCAAAAATGGTGAAATGTAATGCAGTCGACATTCACATAAAACCACTAGAGGAAAGACAACATACATCTCATCAAAATATCGAACGAATACCAAATTCTCAATACTACTTATAGCAAGACTTCTCCCATGTCCTAAGGAACAAACATAACTACTCACAAAGCATATTCATGTTTACAATCAGAGGGGTATTAATATGCATAATGGACCTGAACATATGATCTTCCACCAAGTAAACCAACTAGCATCAACTACAAGGAGTAATCAACACTACTAGCAACCTACAGGTACCAATATGAGGTTTTGGTACAAAGATTGGATACAAGAGATGAACTAGGGTTTGAGAGGAGATGTTGTTGATGAAGATGTTGATGAAGATAACCCTCCCTAAGATGGGAGAGTTGTTGGTGATGACGGCGGTGACGATATCCCCCTCCCGGAGGGAAGTATCACCGGCAGAACAGCTCCGCCGGAGCCCTAGATTGGTTCCGCCAAGGTTCTGCCTCGAGACGGCGGCGTCTGGTCCCGAAAGCCTCCTTATGATTTTTTCCAGGTCAAAACAACTCATATAGGAGAAGATATGCATCAGGGGGTCACCAGCTGGCCCACGAGGCAGGGGGCGCCCCCACCCTCGTGGACAGGTGGTGCCCCCCTCTGGCAGATCTCTTTCGCCAAATATTTTTTATATTTTATGAAACGGTGTTTCGTGGAGTGTGGAGCTTTTTGAGTTGTGCAAAATAGGTCTCCAATGTTTGGTCCTCTTCCAGCCTAGAATTCCAGCAGCCGGCATTCTCCCTCTTCATGTAAACCTTGTAAAATAAGAGAGAAAAGGCATAAGTATTGCGACATAACAGGTAATAAAAGGCCATAGTGCAATATGTATCAACATAAAAGCATGATGCAAAATGGACGTATCAACTCTCCCAAGCTTAGACCTCGCTTGTCCTCAAGCGAAAGCCGATATCAAAAAATATGTCCACATGTTTAGAGATAGAGGTGTCGATAAAAATAGAATATGGACATGAGGGCATCATGATCAACCTTATAACAACAACACATGTATATATTGTCATATGATTCTTATGATAAATTAACAATCTATCCACAATGTCAAGTATGAATCAGAAAGTTCATTGGAAACTAAAAAACTGTGATCTCAGTCATAGAAGCAATTGCAATTTATCGTATCATTGGAAAGAGTCAATATAAGAGCTTTTCAGCAAGTCCACATACTCAACTATCATTTAGTCTTTCACCATTGCTCACACTCACGCAGTACTTATGGGTATGGAGTTTTAATCGGACACAGAGAAAGATAGGGGCTTATGGTATTGCCTCCCAACCTTTTACCTCAAGGGTAATGTCAACAGTAATAGACTATGATAACTTACATCCAAGTGGGTATATATGTCAGGATCTTTCCAACACAATGTGCTTGCCAAAGAATAAAATGTAAAAAGGAAAGGTTATGATCACCTTGACTCTTATAAGGCAAGAATAATAGATAGGCCCTTCGCAGAGGGAAGCAGAGGTTGTCATGTGCTTTTATGGTTGGATGTACAAAATCTTAGCGCAAAAGAACGTCACTTTATATTGCCACTTGTGATAGGTTCCTTTATTATGCAGTCCGTCGCTTTTATTACCTCCATATCACAAGATTGTATAAAGCTTATTTTCTCCACACTAATAGATCATACATATTTTAGAGAGTTGCAACAATGACAACTTACTTGAAGGATCTAACTCAATCCATAGGTAGGTATGGTGGACTCTCATGGAAAACTGGGTTTAAGGATGTATGGAAGCACAAGTAGTATCTCTACTTGGTGCAAGGAGTTTTGGCTAGCATGATGGCAAAAGGCAAGCTCATCATGTTGGATGATCCATGACAATATACTTTATTTCGGATATAAGAAGACATAACTCATTATGTTGTCTTCCTTGTCCAACATCAACTATTTAGCATGTCATATTTTAATGAGTGCTCACAATCATAAAAGATGTCCAAGATAGTATATTTGTATGTGAAAACCTCTCTTTCTTTATTACTTCCTATTAATTGCAACGGTTACCAAAACTAGGTTTGTCAACTCTCAACAATTTTTATTCATCATACTCTTTATATGTTAAGTCATTACTTTCCATCAGATCAATATTATCTTTTTGATACTTTTTATATTTACTTTTATTCTCTCATGACCATAACGAGATAGTCAAGCCCTTGACTCAACACTAATCTTTATTATATATAGCTCACGGACTCGATTACAAAGGTAAAGATCGAAAAGCAAAAGCTCACAACTAGATCATGCTAACTTTATTCTACTAGATCAAGATATTACCAAAAGGATCGAACTAAGGAAAATGGTAGAGATAGGAGTGTGATGGTGATACGATACCGGGGCACCTCCCCCAAGCTAGGCAGTTGCGCCAAGGGGAGTGCCCATACCATATGATTATGTCTCTTTCTTCAGGGGTGATGATGTGATATTCTTAGTGATGAGACCACTCACTATACGATTCTCCTCCTCAAGCTTGTTAACTTGTTGCTTGAGGTCCATAACTTCCTTGCGGAGCTTGACCGTGATGGCTAAAGATCCTTTCACCCAAGGATGTTGCTTAGCTGCGGGAGAACAAGTAACACTCTTTTTCATATTTTCATAAGAAAGAAACCTGACATTGGTAGGGATGAATCAGTTTGGAATAGCTGAGCTCTATAGTTCCCCCATCGTGAATCCTGCTCAAAACCGAGAAGTAACTTCTTGGTCTTCCTCCATGGCATCTATCCTTTTCAAGGCAGCCTCCATCTCTTCCTCCGTTGATGGCCCAAAGTGGTCAGCATCGCTGTTTGGTCTTGGGCTAAGCATTGGATGAGACACCCGGCTCTCTCCAACTGACTCTTGAGAAGATATCTCGCTCTTATCTGCGACAGAAACAACTCGAAATAAAAACAGTGGATATTCGCGTGGTGCGGTGGTCAAAACCTTCGGGAGAATATATAATGAATTTTTACCGACCAAAAGAAGTAACTTGCAAGAAATCAGAGTCCGGGAGGCACACGAGGTGCCGACAAGGCACGGGGCGCGCCTAGGAGGATAGGGCGCGCCCTCCACCCTCGTGTACGCCTCGTGTCCCTTCCGGACTGCCTCTTATTTTCTATTTTTCTAAATATGCCAAAATGGAGAAAAATTGCCATTAGAGCTGTTTAGGAGCCGGTTTACTTACCGTACCACATACCTCTTCCTTTTCGGAATCTGAATCGTTCTGGAAAGTGTCCCTTATGTATTCCTCCGGGGTTACGATTTCAATAACATTGGTTTCAACATTTATAGGGTTACTTGAGATATAGTGTTTGATTCTTTGACCGTTCACCACCTTCGGATTTGTGCCTCCGAAGTTGTTGATTTTAATGGCACCGGAACGGTAGACCAACTCGATAACGTAAGGACCTTCCCATTGAGAAAGAAGTTTTCCTGCAAACAATCTTAAACGAGAGTTGTATAACAAGACATAATCGCATACGTTAAACTCACGCTTTTGTAGCCTTTTGTCATGCCATCTTTTAACCTTTTCATTAAACAGTTTGGCATTCTCGTAAGCCTGGGCTCTCCATTCATCAAGTGAGCTAATGTCAAATAACCTCTTCTCACCGGCAATTTTGAAATCATAATTGAGCTCTTTAATAGCCCAATATGCCTTATGTTCTAACTCAAGTGGTAAGTGACATGCTTTTCCGTAAACCATTTTATATGGAGACATACCCTTAAGATTTTTATATGCAGTTCTATAGGCCCATTATGCATCGTCAAGTTTCTTGGACCAATTCTTTCTAGATCTATTAACAGTCTTTTGCAAAACTAATTTCAGCTCTCTGTTACTTAGTTCTACTTGACCGCTAGACTATGGGTGGTAAGGGGATGCAATTCTATGATTAACATCATACTTAGCAAGCATTTTACAGAAAGCACCATGAATAAAGTGTGAACCACCATGAGTCATAAAGTATCTAGGGACTCCAAAACTCGGCAAAATAACTTCTTTAAGCATCTTAATAGAGGTGTTGTGGTCAGCACTACTAGTTGGAATAGCTTCTACCCACTTAGTAACGTAATCAACAACAACTAAAATATGTATATACCCATTAGAGGAAGGAAAAGTTCCCATATAATCAAATCCCCAGACATCAAATGGTTCAATAACAAGTGAATAATTCATAGGAATTTCTTGACGTCTACTAATATTACCAATCCTTTGAAACTCATCACGAGATAAGACAAACTTACGGGCATCCTTGAAGAGAGCGGGCCAAAAAAACCAGATTGCAGTACCTTTTGCGCAGTTATGTCTCCAACATGGTGTCCTCCATAAGCTTCAGAATGACACTTGCGTAGAACTTGTTCCTCTTCATGCTCAGGTACACAACGTCAAATAATACCATCTACTCCTTCTTTGTAAAGGTGTGGGTCATCCCAGAAGTGATGTCTTAAATCATAGAAGACCTTTTTCTTTTGCTGGTATGTGAAACTAGGTGGTATAAACTTAGCAACAATGTAATTAGCATAATCACCATACCATGGAGCAGTACGAGAAGCATTTATGACAACTAATTGTTCATCACGAAAGCTGTCATCAATAGGTAGTGGGTCATCAAGAATATTCTCTAGCCTAGACATTTTCATGGTATAGCAGATATTGTTCTAAAGGATCGTTAGGAGGCACAACAATAGAAGCAAGACCAATAATTTCATCCTTACTAGGCAATTCTTTATCACGGGGTTGTCTACGAAATTTAGCAAAGTTAAAGTCATGAGACATATCCCATAAACCAACAGTAACACTATCTTTTACGCAGTCTATCTTAGCATTAACAATATTCAAGAAGGGTCTACCAAATATAATGGGGCAATAATTATCTTGTGGGGAACCAAGAACAAGAAAATCAGCAGGGTATTTAACTTTCCCACACAACACTTCAACATCTCTAACAATCCCTATTGGTGAAATAGTGTCTCTATTGGCAAGCTTAATAGTGACATCAATCCCTTCTAGCTCAGCAGGTGCAATATTGTGCATAACTTCTTTATATAAGGAAATGGGTATTACACTCGCACTAGCACCTACGTCACATAAACCATGATAGCAATGATCTCCTATTTAACAGAAATAACAGGCATGCCTACAACAAGTCTATGTTTTTCCTAGTATCGGTTTTGGCGATTCTAGCAGCTTCCTCTTCGAGGTAAATAACATGTCCATCTAAATTTTCAACCAAGAAATCATTAACCGTAGCAACACTAGGTTCAACTTTAATTTGCTCAGAGGGTGTAGTTGTTCCAGTATTACTCTTACAAACCACAGTTGAAGGTTTAGCATGATCCTTTATCCTAACAGGGAAAGGCGGTTTCTCAATATAAGCAGTAGGAACAATATGATCAACATTATAAGTGATAGTCTTTTTCTTCAACTATAACAGGTTCAACTACTTTTAGTTCAATGGGAGGATGGTATTGAAACCACTTCTCCTTAGGGAGATCAACATGAGTAGCTAATGATTCACAGAAAGAAGCTACTATCTCAGAGTCAAGTCCATATTTAGTGCTAATTTCACGGAAAACATCTGTGTCCATAAAAGATTTAACACAATCAAACTTAGGGGTCATACCTGACTCCTTACCTTCGTCAAGATCCCAATCTTCAGAGTTGCGTTTAATTCGTTCCAATAAATCCCATTTGAATTCAATAGTCCTCAACATAAAAGAACCAATACAAGAATTATCGAGCATGGAGCGATTATTGAGAGAAAACCGAGCATAAAATTTTTGAATGATCATTTCTCTTGAGAGCTCATGATTGGGGCATGAATATAACATTGACATAATCCTCCCCCAAGCTTGAGCGATGCTTTCTTCTTCGCGAGGCAAAAAAGTATATATATAATTACGATCACAATGAACCTGATGCATAGGATAGAACTTCTGATGAATTCCAACTTCAATCAATTATAGTTCCATGATCCAATATCATCGATAGCCCAAACCATGTCAATGCATCTCCCTTCAAAGATAAAGGGAAGACCTTCTTCTTGATAACATCCTCGGGCATACCTGCAAGCTTAAATAATCCACAACTTCATCCACATATATTAGGATTGGGATGCTGTGTTCCATCTCCTATAAAGGGATTAGCTAGCAATTTCTCCATCATACCCGATGGGATTTCAAAGAAAACAGTTTCAGTAGGCTCAGTAGGTTGAGGAGCAACTCTTTGCTCCACTGGTCGGGGTGAAGATACCCCGAACAAGCCCCTCAAAGGATTATGAGCCATGGTAACAAGTGACGGTAAATTTCAGCATAGTATATAAATTTTTTCCTTACCAAAGGCGCTTCACTCCCGGACAACGGCGCCAGAAAAGAGTGTTGATAACCCACAAGTGTAGGGGATCTATCATAGTCCTTTCGATAAGTAAGAGTGTCGAACCCAATGAGGAGCAGAAGGAAATTATTGGCTGTTTTTAGTAAGGTATTTTGTGCAAGCACTGAAATTATCGGTAACAGATAGTTTTGTGATGAGGTAATTGGTAACAAGTAAGAAATAGTAAAAGTAAATAAGGTGCGGCAAGATGGCCCAATCCTTTTTGTAGCAAAGGACAAGCATGGACAAACTCTAATATGAAGGAAAGCGCTCCCGAGGACACATGGGAATTATCGTCAAGCTAGTTTTCATCACGTTCATATGATTCGCGTTCGTTACTATGATAATTTAGTATCTGGGTGGACCGGCGCTTGGGTGCTGCCCTTACTTGGACAAGCATCCCACTTATGATTAACCTCTATTGCAAGCATCTGCAACTACAAAATAAGTATTAAGGTAAACCTAACCATATCATGAAACAAGTGGATCCAAATCAGCCCCTTACGAAGCAACGCATAAACTAGGGTTTAAGCTTCTGTCACTCTAGCAACGCATCATCTACTTATTACTTCCCAATGCCTTCCTCTAGGACCAAACTATGGTGAAGTGTCATGTAGTCGACGTTCACATAACACCATTAGAGGAAAGACATAATAAATCTCATCAAAATATCGAACGAATAGCAATTCACATGACTACTTATAGCAGCCCTTCTCCCATGTCCTCAGGAACAAATGTAACTACTCACAAAGCATATTCATGTTCATAATCAGAGGGGTATTAATATGCATAATGGATCTGAACATATGATCTTCCACCAAGTAAACCAACTAGCATCAACTACAAGGAGTAATCAACACTACTAGCAACCTACATGTACCAATCTGAGGTTTTGGTACAAAGATTGGATACAAGAGATGAACTAGGGTTTGAGAGGAGATGGTGCTGATGAAGATGTTGATGAAGATAACCCTCCCCAAGATGGGAGAGTTGTTCGTGATGATGCAGTGATGATTTCCCCCTCCAGGAGGGAAGTATCCCCGGCAGAACAGCTTCGCCGAAGCCCTAGATTGGTTTCGCCAAGGTTCCACCTCGAGATGGCGGCGTCTCGTTCCGAAAGCCTCCTTATGATTTTTCCAGGTCAAAACACCTCATGTAGGAGAAGATAGGCATCGGGAGGTCACCGGCTGGCCCACGAGGCAGGGGGCGCACCCAGGGTGGCGTCCCCACCCTCGTGGATAGGTGGTGGCCCCCTGGCAGATCTCTTTCACCAGATATTTTTTATATTTTCTGAAACGGTGTTTCGTGGAGTTTCAGAGCTTTCTGAGTTGTGCAGAATAGGTCTCTAATGTTTGCTCCTTTTCCAGCCCAGAATTCCAGTTGCCGGCATTCTCCCTCTTCATGTAAACCTTGTAAAATAAGAGAGAAAATGCATAAGTATTGTGACATAACAGGTAATAAAAGCCATAGTGCAATAAATATCAACATAAAAGCATGATGCAAAATGGAGGTATCAGACCTTCATCAACGCTGCCACTCGCATCGTTGACGGAATCGACTTGGACGAGTTCGTCGAACCTGCTAGCCCACCTATTGTTGAGTTAACAAACTTTATGTCTTGACTTAATTTGCCTCGGAATGCCAAGTGATTTTGTAACAGTTAATGTCCTTCGGGCCTGATGCCCGTGTAATTTCACATGAACCTTGCGGGATTTATTTAAACTTGGTTTTCCTTGGAATATGATTGCTTTGTTTTCACCACCTTCACTCAGAACAGATGTTGTACTTGTGATGCAGCTCAGAGTGCAACCATACGTTTTTCTTGTCGCGCAGCTCGGAGTACAGCCATACGTTGTACTTGTGGCTTAGCTCAGAGCGCAACCATACGTTGTACTTGTGGCGCAGCTCGGATTATGACCATACGTTGTATTTGTGGCGTAGCTCGGAATACAGCCATTCGTTGTACTTGTGGCGTAGCTCGGAGTACGACCATACGTTGCACTTGTGGTGTAGCTCGGAATACAGCCATTCGTTGTACTTCACTCGGAGTGTTGTTGAAACTTAGGAGAGTACGGGGTCGCAGCTAAGCCCTGATAACCCACAGGTATAGGGGATCGCAACAGTTTTCGAGGGTAGAGTATTCAACCCAAATCTATAGATTCGACACAAGGGGAGCCAAAGAATATTTGCAAGTATTAGCAACTGAGTAGTCAATTCAACTACACCTGGAGATTAATTATCTGCAACAAAGCATCAGTAGAAAAGTAGTTTGATAGTTTTGATAGTAGTGACAGCAGCAACAGTAACGGTATTAGTGGTAGCAGTAGTTTTGTAGCAAGTGTAGCAGTAACTATAGCAGTAGTAACTTGGCAAGATCAATATAGGATAAATTCGTGGGCATTGGATCTGTGATTTGTTGGATGATATTCATCATGTGACAGCTATAACCTAGGGTGATACTGCACTAGCTCTAGTTCATAAATATAATGTATTCATGTATTCCGTAAATAGTCATACATGCTTTATTAAAGAACTTGCATGACATCTTTTGTCCTACCCTCCCGTGGCAGCGGGGTCCATATTGGAAACCAAGGGATATTAAGGCCTCCTTTTAATAGAGAATTGGAACAAAGCATTAACACATAGTGAATACATGAACTCCTCAAACTATGGTCATCGCCGGGAGTGGTTCCGGTTATTGTCACTCCAGGGTTGCCGGATCATAACACTTAGTAGGTGGCTATAACTTGCAAGATTGATTCTAAAACATGGTTATAATGACGAATTCATAAACGGTTTAGATCTGTGTTCATGGCACCTGGGCCCAAAGTAACAAGCATTAAGCATGGCAAAGTCATAGCAACATTAATGTCAGAACATAATGGATACTAGGGATCGGCCCTAACAAAACTAACTAGATTACCTGATGAATCTCATCCAAGTCCTCACCGACCAGCGAACCTACGAAGCAATTACTCACTCCCGGCGGGGAGCATCATGGAATTGGCGATGGAGAAAGGTTGGTGATGACGAAGAACGAAGATCCCCCTCTCCGGTGCCCTAAACGGACTCAAGATCTAGCATCCAAAGGAAGAACAGGAGGTGACGGCGACTCCGTCTCGTGGATCACGATGATATTTTCTCCCTGATTTTCCTCCCCAAAAAAATAGGAATTTATAGGGTCAGGGTTGTCGTCTGCGGAGCCACCAGGTGGGTACAACCCACCTGGGCGCGCCAGGAGAGGGGACACGCCCTGGTGGGTTGTGCCCACCCAGGGGCCCCTCTCTAGTGGGTCTTGGCTCCAGTAATTCTCTTTTATTCCATAAAAAATCCTCGCAAAGTTTCGTTTCATTCCAAGAACTTTTATTTTTGCACAAAAACAACACCATGGTAGTTTTGCTGAAAACAGCATGAGTCCGGGGTTAGTTTCATTTAAATCATGCAATTTAGAGTCCAAAAGAAGAGGAAAAGCGTGAGGAAAAGTAGATACGTTGGAGACGTATTAACTCCCCCAAGCTTAAACCTTTGCTTGTCCTCAAGCAATTCAGTTCATAAACTGAAAGTGAGAAATAAAAACTTTTACGAACTCTTTTGCTCTTGTTTGCATAAATAAGCTCAAATAGCACCCAGGTTTTAGCCAACATTATAGCTAACCATGTCAACAATAACATTTAAAGATTATATTAACTCATATCAATGACATAATCAGCTAGCGAGCGATAATAAGAGATCTCAAACAGCAACACGTTGTCAAAACAACCATGATATAATATGACAATAGTGGTATCTCGCTAGCCCTTTCTGAGACCGCAAAACATAAATTCAGAGCACCTCCAAAGTTCAAGCAGCGACTAAACATTGTAATTCATGGTAGAAAAGATCCAGTCATGCTAACACCCAACATTCACTACACACAATGCATAAGCATGACAAAAGTGCTCTCAGATCTGGCACTTATTAGAGAAGGTGATGACAAAACATAAAAGTAAAATAGAAAGTCCCTTCACAGAGGGAAGTAGTTATTTGCAGAGGTGCCAGAGCTCAAAATTTTAAGATAGAGGTAAATGAAATTTTGAGAGGTGCATCTTCTCTTTCACTTCACGACTATCAGTTATCAATATCTCCCATGCTAAATGAGCTAGTGGCGGTTCCCAAGCAAAAAAGTAAATGTTTGAACTCCATTAGGAGTTTTTGCTTGTTTATTTGTAAGCTTTTGCTTTTGCAGTTTGGGACTGGGACTCCCTATTACCGCCCTTTTCTTGTGCAATGGCTAGTGAATAAACACTCAACATGAGAATAACCCGCTTAGCATGGAAAATACCGACCACCTCCTCTCGTTCCATGAACGATGCAGACACACAAAAAGGATATTTATTTGAAGTTTTTAGAGGTGGCACATGCAAATTACTTAGGACGGCAGGGTAATACCGCATAGAGATAGGTATGCTGGAATCCTCTAGAATAACTTTGAGTTTTAGAATTTGATGTACAAGCAGTACTCCCACTTAGTACAGGTGAAGGCTAGCAAATAGGTTGGGAAGTGGCCAGCTAGAGAGCAACAATGGTCATGAACATGCATTATGCATAATAAACATTGGACACCGGCATGAGTAGGATATGGACACCATGAACATAAATATCATAGAGGCTATGTTGGTTTTGATTCAACTACATGCATAAACATGTGCCAAGTCAAGCTACTTGAACATTCACAGGAGGATACCATATCATCATACATGTATCACAATCATTTTAACGCTATGTTGATATCCAAGATAAATCATTATTAACTCCTAGCTACTTATGCATGGCATGACAAACTATAATCTCTAATTGTCATTTCAAACATGTTTAATCATAATGGGCTGAATCATGGGTACTTGGTTAAACATATTTACACAGACAGAACAAGTCGAGTTCATACCAGATTCTCCTTACCACGGCCAGTGCATCGTATATCGTCATTATTGCCTTTCACTTGCACGACCGAATGATATGAAAATAATAATAGTGCAAGAGTGTCGTGGACTAAGCTGGGATCTGCAAAACATTTTATTCAACAGGACAAGACAAGGTAAAATGTGCTCTTTATTACTTCAACAATTATTCATATGAGAGCCACTCAACATTTTCATTGTGGTCTTCTCCTCGGTACAACTCGAATAAAAGGGAAAGAAATTCATAGAAACACACTAAATTTTTTTGGGTGTTTTTGGTTTTCTTGAATACGCAAACACAAGGAAAAAGCAAAAATTAGAAAAACTATTTACACAGGAAAGCTCCCAACAAGCAAAAGAACTACAAGGAAATCTTTTTGTATTTTATTTTTAGTGCTAATATTAAGCATCCATTTTGGCCATTAATGGCGCATTAGTGGTGCGCCATTAGTGCCATGCCATTAGTTTATTTTACTAATGGCGCACCAGTGGTGCGCCATTAGTATCTGTTATACTAATGGCGCACCACAGATGCGCCATTTGTATATACCACGGTGCGCCGTTAGTATGCCGCCCAGGGGGCCATATATGCCCAGGTGCTTTGGCATACTAATGGCGCACTATTGCCTGATGCGCCATTAGTAAATTTGGCATACTAATGGCGCACTGTTGGTTGATGCGCCATTAGTATCCTGTGGCATACTAATGGCGCACTGTGATGTGATGCGCCATTAGTATGAATATTAGGTTTTTTTTTTAATTTTCTGTTTTTGCACATGTTACAAAATGTATTATTGGACAAAATATAGACAGCACCAGCACACAGCAACAACAGATTCATCGAATACAATAGAAGATTAGTCTCTGAATACAATTCATCATATTAGTCTCCGAATACAATTCATCATATTAGTCTCCGAATTCAAAAGACCGAACAAAGATAGAACATTATATTACAAGTCTCGAGACCGCGAGTAGCGAGTTTGTCTTCACATTACAAATCGATATCGATCATCTAAACAACCATCACATAGAAGAGAGCTGCGGTCATCATGATGAGCATCATCACGATGAAACTCGTCTTCATCCGGGTTTTCCAACGGTCCCTCCCCTCTCCCGCTAGATAGAGGGCGTATCTAGATTCTGCCTCGGTCCTACTGGTGTACCCTTTGGAACTGTTACCGCTGAATCGGTGAACCTGTCTCCGACACTCCTCCCAGTCGTCGTAGACTCTGGGAACCTTACCCTTGTACACGACATACGACGGCATCGCTATGCACTAGCCAAACGAAACGTTAGTACCAATTCACAGACAATACATAAGCAATATATAAGTATGCAACAGAACGATCGGAAGAGAAAAGCAAGGCATTAATAGCATCGATTACATCTAAGTTGAACGACTCTCGAAACCAAAGAGACATACTACAAGTTCATTAAAGTTTAATTACAACATGTGCCAATCGATGTTTCAGAACTAGAGACAGCATCACTACTTTCGACTCGACTCAAGGGACCGAAGCATGGATGAAGCAGCCGTCTATCGTGGGAGTCATGAAATCGCAGGCGTTGTCAGCCTGCATTTGTAGCATTGTTTCGATGTCACTGTTGGACGGTTGATTTCTGAGGTAGAACTGCCCCGAGGTACGAAGGACATCTTGATGGATGATTTTCGCAAACTCCGACTGGATGCAAAAGAATTCTTGTTTGATGTCCACGTCCTGGATTGCCGACACGCTCGCGACCCAATCTTTGAGTTTACTCGGTAGCAGAAGTTGATGATGGTCCCGTACGATCGCCCGCATGTGATGGATGGCGTAGTAGGCACCCTTCTGACCGCCAGGCGGTTGCTTGATGCAGCAGAACATCGTATTGTGAGAGAACACGTGCTTGCCGTACTTACGAATAGGCCTGGTGAAGGTGCCTCCAGATTTGGCGTAGCCGGGGAGAACATCATCAAGAACATTCTTGACATTTGTGTAGTCTACCTTCGACTGACGGTCCGAGTCGAAATATGTGGCCATGGAATATTTGGGGCTTAGGAGGATGAGTGTGCAATGTGTGTTACTGCACAAAACACGGAATGTTAAAAGAAAAACGATCGAAATCTAAGAATTCATATGTTACGGGGCGGTAGAGGGGAGGACTTACTCGGGAAAGTAAGGCACGAGGAAGTTATCCTTATCTCGGTTTGCCAGAATGACGCCTTCGAGGTAAGAACTCACGACTTGCCGGTCCCCAGCGCTGCCCAAGATCTTGGCACGCATGTAGAAGGGGTCGACTATCACGATGTCCGGGGTCTTGTCGCGAATGATCCGCATCTCCATACTCAGCGAAAATAGCCAAACGAAGGTGTAGTGCAGCGGATGAAGGTTCAACATAGCGTAGATGTCATCAAACCGCAGGGCGATCGTACCCCCGATGGAGTTATCCACAAAGCCCTTGCCCTCTGGCACCTTGGCCGCGAAAACCGGGTATGCCACATCCTTCTCTCTGAGACGCCGCTTCTCCAAAGAAAGAACACTGTCATGCAGACTCCACATAGCACCGGTTGCAGCATCGAGCATATTTCTCGGTAGCATCGGCCTACCCACCACATGCACCCTCCTAATTACATCCTCAGGTGAAGGTGGCCCGTCCTGAGCACGGATCGTACTCGGTGCCGGCTGGCTCGCACCCTTGTTAGTCTTTGTTTTCCGTGACTTCTTCTTCGCCTGTAATGGGACCGAGTTCTGCTCATAGACCGCCTTCTTGAGTGTGTTGGGGCTGATAATATTTCGCACCTCGCCTATCTGAGGCTCGGTGAAGTCTTGAGCTGGAGGCGTCTCCTGAGAACTGAACGGCAGACGACGCCTGTTGCAACTTGGTTTCTTCGCGGTACCAGCTAGAACGCGCACGTCTTTTGTAGGGTTGGGTTCTTGAGAAGGAGGCCCCATGAAGTCGCCACCGTACCCATGATCGGCAAAGTACTGATCGACGTTGGCAAATGTACCGTCGTCGTTGTCGTCATGTCGTTCGGATCCTGTGCCATATGCATGTTTGGATCCAGTGGCATAGGGATGTCCGGCACCGTTGCGGCGGTCTTGCCATGGGGCCGACTTGGCACCGGCACGACTGGCGGTGTTGTCTTTGGGGTGGTGTCCCCCACCCCCAAACGAATCTGGCTCTTCGGCCAAAGCAGGGGCCAGCTCAGGCAGGCGCTGAGGGTCATCACGTCATCTTCGTCGGCCCCGACGGGTTGAATCAGAGGTAACAAC
The DNA here is from genome assembly GCA_902687465.1 of Secale cereale. NCBI lineage: Eukaryota > Viridiplantae > Streptophyta > Magnoliopsida > Poales > Poaceae > Secale > Secale cereale. The sequence goes on from LR738715.1 coordinate 816,855,354, forward strand.
TCGTCGCAGCCTGGCAGCACCAGAACCAGTTGAACCCTATACAAGTTGGGTGGCATCCTAGTACCATGGAACACGGGGTTGCCCGGTTAAACGATTTTGCCCTTGGCGACATCGACCAACTCGTTGTTCACGAAGTGCAGGAGAGTGCACGGAACATTGGCGGCGCCCTGCGAAAACATGTAGGGCGTCAGGGATGCCCAGTCAAAGGCAAGGAGATGAAGTCCTCGGCCGAGAGAGGCTTAATTAGTTACCGTGATGATGGCGTCGAGCTCGGCTAATGTCGAGGCACCGCCAACGGCGGGCATGAAGTTGACGGAGGGGCCGCTTGCTGCAGAGGTGCCGACCGGCGTACACCCGGGTGCATTAAGCTCCCTTGTCGGCGTCGGAGACACCAATGCCGCCTCCGCCGGAGACAACAATGGCCCCGCCATCGCGTTCTGCGAGTTGCTGGCCGTGAAGCTGGGAATCGGGGGCGGCCCCTGTTGGCCGCCCGCAATCCACGCGTGCAACCCCTTAATAAAGGTAGGCACAATGGCGGTGATCGTCGCTCCTAGTTGTTGTTGCACTTTCTCTTGGACAATCTCCGAAATCTGCGCCACTTGTGCCTTGAGTTCTTGAACCTCGCGTGACTGGCTTTCCGAGATGATCTGTTTCTCCTTTCGCCCACCAGCGTTATAGTATGACGACCATTTTGTGGACAAGCCTTTGCCGGCCACACGACAAGCCTTTCTCCAAGTCATTACATTCAACGCCCTATTTAGAGTGGTGTCCCAAGGGTTGCTCTTAGTCGACCCCGCGCTACTGCTTTTAGTCGCCTGCGGAAGCAATGTGAACCATTTAGAAATTTGGCTTCATTAATTAGACTGCAACCATATGGAGCTAATTACGCGGGGGTGTATTCCTTACCAGAACAAGCTCAAGCGCCCTGGTCTTCTGATCCGTGGTAAGCTCCTTTGTTTTTGGGTCCTTCTTGTACCGGGCCCTGACAAAGTTCCTGGTCTGCTTGTCACCGTATTTATCGAAGAGGGGCGGTAGGCCTTGCTCGACACGGTCCGCCTCCTCCTTGTCCCATATAGGTTCCACCACTCTGTAACCGCCGGGACCGAGTGTGTGTTCCCCTAAGTTCAGCTCCCGCATTTCTTTCCCCCACTGACTTGATGCGGAGGTTGCGGTGCTCGAGCACTTCATCTTGAAGTCGTTGTAGTCATCTTCTGTGATCGAAGGATTTTCTCCTTGATCTTCTCATAACTATCACCGTTCTCGATCATTCTCTTCACCATGCTTCTCCAAGTAGACGGGGCCGTGCTCATCCTCGTGAGGGCAGTATTGTTCACTTTATTCCCTTTGAGGCTTGTGTTTTCAAATTCAGCGGGGAACTTGTATCGTTCATGCAGCTTCGTGAAGAGGAGGTTGCGCAAATTCCCTCGGCCAAGATGCCTCAGGTTCTCGGTGTTGATCGAGACGGTTCTCCGGAGAATGCACCCGAGCTGGAGTGAGTACCCCTTGACTATTCTTTCGAGCACCGTTGGATTCCCGTCGGAGTCCACTTCAGTAAATTCCTCCTTGACAGTGCGGAGCACGGTCAGGCGCCGGTCCTTCCGTTGCCTCTTCGGTTGGCTGCCATCTGTGTGTGCGCCGCCATCATCAGTGGTGGCATCCTCGGCGGCACCATCAGTGGTGGCATCCTCGGTGGCACCATGAGTGGGGTCATCCTCGGCGGCACCATTAGTGGTCTCAGGATCGGTGGGGAAGGCGGTGTCCTCATACAAGTGAGGTTGTTCCTCCATCTCCTGGGACAGCTCCCAGAATGCCTTGCCACCCGAACCCTCGGCCTCATCGTTGTTGGCCATGTTTCTCTCTAAATAGGAAAAAAGTTTGGTCAAAAAGTTGGTTATTGTCAAGGAACAAGATCATGGTCTCATCATTTAGGGTTTGTCGACACCGAGGCATCCTAAAAGCTAAGCTTTTATCATTGAGGGTTTCTCGACGCCGAGGCACCCTAAAAGCCTAAGCTTTCATCCTTTAGTTTTTTATCGACACCGAGGCACCCTAAAAGCCAAGGTTTTATAATTTATGGTTTGTCGACACCGAGGCATCCTAAAAGCTAAGCTGGGAAGGAGAATTCTAAATTGGGCCTAATCACTTGGCTCTATTGCCGCCTATGGTTTAATGCAGCAAGAATAAAGGGGCAGTTGATCCTACTTAATTAACTACTAAGATACCCCGGCCCATGCATTAGTCACAAGTACCCCATATGTCCTATTTTTAGCAAAGTCATGCTAAAATTCACGGAAAATTTCAGCACGGCCTTTGCTGAAAATAGGACATATGGAGTACCCGAATTTGCCGGAACGGAAGTTAATCGATATTCCAGCAAACTCAAGGGCCCCTCGGGGTACCTGCAAAATCATCACGACACGATGGTCGGAGACAAAACCCAGCAAAAATCTGGATAGAGTGCATCGGGCTTTCAACTCCACTTCAGAGTATTCAAATGAAGATCACACTAAGCTCCAGCTGAGGGATCCATCAGCCATCATGCCAGCCAGCCATCAAATTAAGCTGGCCTGGAGCAAATAAAAATACAATGCATACATACATACTAAAGCAGAAAGATAGATAGATAGATAAGCATGTTTAGTTTAGTTTACAAGAATGAGTGCATGCATGTCAAAAGTTGGCATCTACTACTTGCCTTTGCTTTTTCAGCCCATGTTCATGCAGGTCACTGTCAGTTACTACCAGTTAATTACACTACTAGTCATGCCAAATAAGATAGATACTCCTCATCATCATCATATAGTAAAAGCTAATTAACCAGCACATGCATCAATGATGCTTTTGCTCTTACTTCTCTGCTGCTAAAAGCATAACCACAACAAGATTAACAGCTACATTGTTCTGTGTAGTGTACATTGGTGATTGTTGAGCCAACATGCCACATTGCAGTGCTAGGATGTTGCCATGTTTGCAGTGCTAGGATGTTGCCATTCCAGCAAACTCAAAGGCCTCTAATAGGTCACCCAACAAAAAATCATCAATAGTTTTAGCTGAAAAAAAATCATGGATTGCTGTTAACTGAAAATTAGTGAAATAAACTGTTGCTGATCATGGATTGCTGATCATGAAAATGAGTGAAAGAAACTGTTGCCGATCATGGATTACTGATCCTGAATAAGACCAACATTATTGGGATGGCAGCATAATTTCTCTACCAATATTAAGTGAATAGCATCTCACTTGTCACATCACATAATTTCCTAGTTGGAGAATACTCATTGATCAAACACACATGTGCATTCTACTCCCACGCTAGTATAGATCAAATTCAACTATAATCATACTGGATCTAGTTGAAAGCATGGAGCTATTATCGTGTACCATTGTTTGATAGCAATGCAGAGTGCTGTTATTAAACATAGTGTTGTGTGCGCAGGCAGATTTAGCAGCGTGCCTGTTGTAGAGGTTTTGATGAGCTATATGATTTTTCCTATGTAACTCATTAGCTACAAAGTCGTAGCTATATATCTTCAAGGCTGAGCTGCTGTACAAGTTTCAGAATTTTTTGTCTGTTGGTTAAGAAGATGTGTATTTTCCTAATTGACTGTCCTAAAAGGCTGACATATTTGTTAGTCAAAGTTGAGTTTCCTCTTGGCCAACTTAATGAAAAGAATTTTCAGATAGATATTGTGGTTTGACTTGAATTGAAGATTAGGCCTACTTAACGACAAGACAAAAAATGGTATCTTCGCTAAAGTTGTAGCTCATTTCCTGAACTTTTCAAACATGTATCTGTTGGATGCGTTGATTCTGTAGATTAAAAGATACAAAAAAAGGACTTTTGAAAAAATGTATAGCAAACAGAGAAACAATTACATTTTTGTAACACATCCAACAGATTTTGTAGTTGAGATCATCCATATGTATTTCAGATAAAAATATGCATACTATGTTATAGTTAGTACATTGTCAGGCAGAGAAATCATCTTATTGGTACCACATTTGTCATGAATTAAAGTCCAAAGTTACAAGATTAAAAGATACCCACAGGAGTGTGCGTTTGGTTCTCCACCAATGATCATCATGGCAATGCAATCTGCAGTCATGCTGGACTTAGTCCAAAGCATATCAATAATGTGACACATGATTTTCTCAAGAGTTGAAGTATTTTAGGATAATCCTGACACAAGCAAATGGCTATAATGCACATACAGGAAGATGGACCTATTGTGATGGGTGTGGATGCATTTCTTACCAGGCACAAGGGCGGGCGGGCGCGGCCGGTTGCCCGAGGGGTCGAGGTCGGGGTCGGCGGCGGCGGCGGCGTCGAAGGGATGGCTCGAGAGCGTTCGAGCTCGTCCGGGTCCTCTTAGTCGAAGAAGAAGACGGCGACGGTCCTCCTGGGCGCCTCGGTTGGTCGTGGGGAGGCCGGCGGCCACGTGCTTCGCGAGTCGGCGGCGGTCGCCGTCCTGCACCCCGTGCCCGGACTGAGGTAGAGGCGACGCAGGGCAGGGGCCAACGCGGGGAGGCTGTCGGCGACGGCGAGGTCGCGGAAGCGTCGCGATGGCGGAGCTGCAGTGGTGGGGGCGCGGGGGCGGCGGCGCACGTAGGGGCGGCGAAGTCGTGGTTCGGGGCAACAGCGGAGGGGAGAAGTGGATCTGGCGAGAGGGAGGGACGAAGGGATCGGGCGACTAGCTATAGGGGAAGATTACTAATGGCGCACCCCCTAGCGGTGCGCCGTTAGAATGTTTTTTTTATAGCAATGGCGCACCAGCAAGCGATGCGCCATAAGTAATTATTTTTTATAAAAACATTAATAATTTTTTTGAAAATATTTATGAATATAAAAAAATATCATGAATATGAATATGAATATGAATATGAATATGAAACAGTAATAAATTTTTATAAAAATAGTAATAATTTTTTATTTGAAAATATTTATGAATATAAAAAAATATCATGAATATGAATATGAATATGAAACAGTAATATATTTTTTATAAAAACAGTAATAATTTTTTTAAAAATATCATCAGATTTTTTTATTTGAAAATATTTATGAATATAAAAAATATCATCAAATTTGTTATTTGAAAATACCATCAAATTTTTTATTTGAAAATATAATCAAATTTGTTTTTTAAAAATATAATCAATTTTTTTAGTTGCATTCATTTGTGACGGTGCAGCGGGGGAGGGTGCGGGGATCGTCGGCGGTGGTGGAGCGGGGGAGGGTGCGGGGGTTGCTCGGCGGCGCGAGGGGGGTCTGGCAAGGGGAATCTGGCGAGGGGGGATAATGATTGAGATGGAGGGGGGTCGAGATCGAGTGTTCTCATGAATTTAAAAAGTGCCCATGAAATTTAAAAATATTCATGATAGTTCAAAAAGTGCCCATGAAATACAATCGAGAAATGAAGATTACAATTTCAAAACAATCGATCTTAGCTAGCTATCTGTTCACAATCTTCTTGCCCTTCTTTTTCGCAAATGGAGTTCTTCTGTGGAACGGACGTCCTTTAGGTAGGGTGGTCCTGCGTCTTCTTGTGTTGTATGCTGCTACTTCATCATCGTCATCATGTTCGATCTTCGGGTCGTCGTACTTGTCGAAGTCTTGCTCACTGGCTACTCCATCCATTCCGATGATCTTCCTTTTGCCTCTCCTCACGACAACACAACTGGGCTTTGCCGTGTCGGTAATGAAGAAGCATTGGTCAACTTGGGAAGCCAGTACCCATGGCTCATTTTTCGCGGTGACCTTTGCGCCCGCGGTCTTGGATTTGGCTTTGGGTATAACCATGGTGGTGAAATACCGGTCTTCTTTTAGGACGCTCTTGGCCCATCTGACACGGAACATCGGGACCTTCTCTCCAGCATAGCTCAGCTCCCAGATCTCATCGATCCTTCCGTAGTATCTGTCCTTGTCGTTACCGGTGTAGGATTCCATCGTTACCCTGGAGTTCTGATAACCATCGCTCTTCATGTCCTTGGCCTCGGTGTAGAATGTGTAGCCGTTGATATCGTACGCCTCATAGGTCATCAGGTTGTGATCGGCGCCCTGTGACAAGACGAATATGAGTTGTTCTTCCGAGGAAGAATCCTCGTGTAAAGGGTACGACAGAAGCTTCTGCTTGAACCAACGCGTCAAACATGAGTTGTGCTGTTTGATTATATCTCCGTCCGTCCTCTGTTGGCCTTGGTCATTGTACGTCTTCTCAATAAAGGTTTTGTGCTCTACCACCCAAGGATCGACCACGTCTATGTGTTGTAGCGCGACTAGGTTTGCTCTTTCAAAGTCGGCGAGTCGACCCTCGAAGTCGACATGCATTTCGCGGCGACCCTCACGGTGACCCCATCCAGCGAGCCTACCGAGGTGCCTGTTGACGGGCAGACCAACGGGGTTCTCGATGCCTAGATAATTCGTACAGTAGGAGATGCACTCTTCGGTCAGAAAGCCCCTGTCTATGCTTCCCTCTGGACGTGACATGTTGCGAACGTATCCTTCGATGACACCATTCATCCTTTTGAACGGCATCATGCTGTGCAGGAACGTCGGCCCGAGTTGGATGATTTCATCCATGATATGGACCAGCAGATGCACCATAACGTCGAAGAATGCGGGCGGGAAGTACATCTCAAGCTCGCATAGTATCACAACGATCTCTTCCTGTAGCCATCTGAGTTGCCTCACGCCAATCGACTTCCGAGAGATGACGTCGAAAAAGTTGCATAGGCAAAATAGCGTTTCACGGACGTGCGCGTCCATGATCCCACGGGTTGCAACTGGAAGTATCTGAGTCATCAGCACGTGACAGTCGTGAGACTTCATCCTGCTGAACTTCTGCTTCGCTGGGTCTAGGTATCTGCTTATCTTCCCCGCGTAACCGTAAGGAAGTTTTACTCCTACGAGGCAGGTGAAAAACTGCTCGATCTCCTCCTGACTTAGAGTGAAGCACGCGGGAGGGTAGTCATTTCCGGTCTTCTTGGCCTTTTTGCCTTTGCGACGACTTCCCGTGTCCTGCTTCGCCTCATCATCATCATCATCATTAGCTTGAAGCTCCTGCCTGATGCCCATTGATTTCAAGTTTTCCCTTGCTTTCGGCCCATCTTTGGTCCTCTCTGGCATGTTGAGCAGGGTTCCAAGCAGACTCTCGCACATGTTCTTCATGATATGCATGGCATCAAGGCTGTGAGGCACATGGTCGATCTTCCAGTACGGCAAGTCCCAGAAAACAGACCTCGTTTTCCCTACCTTCAGCAGGGGCTCTGGCGCCTTTCGCTTCTTTCCCGGCTTTGGCGCATTTTGCTTCTTTCCCGGCAGTGGGCAATCTTTCCAATTTTTCAACAGCTCGTCTATTTCCTCGCCGCTCCACGTACGCGGGCGTCCTCATGGTTCGGTTTCACCATCGAACAGATCCTTGCGTTTTCTCCACAAGTCATTGTCGCGAAGCCACCTTCGATGTCCCATGAACACGGTTTTCGAAGACCCGGGATGTCTATCTAGCTGGCGATACGTTGTGTAATCCATGCACCTGACGCATCTAGAAAATTCGTGGACCACCTGCCTCGCAGCATATCCGTAACCGAGATAGTCATGCACCGTCGTGAGCAGTGCGGCTCTCATAGGGAAATATTCTTTCTCTACGGCATCCCACGTATTGGCTGGCGTTTTCCACAGCGTGTCTAGCTCCTCTTTCAGCAGCCCCAGATACAGATTGATGTCGTTCCCTGGTTGTTTTGGTCCTTCAATTAGCATACTCATGTGAATGTACTTCCTCTTCATGCACAACCAGGGGGGAAGGTTGTACATCCACACAAACACAGGCCAGGTGCTATGTGTGCTTCTCTGGCTGCCAAAAGGATTGACACCATCGGTGCTTGCGCCCAACACGATGTTCCTTGGACCGTTCCCAAATTCTAGGTCTTCGAAGTTCAACGCTTGCCACTGGCTCACTTCTTCTCCTCCCTATCCGCGTGCCAACGCAGGAGCTTTGCTACCTTAGGGTCCGCGAAATACCCGCTGCAGACGAGGAGTGATCGGAAAGTACCACACCACTTTTCGAGGAGCTTTCTTCCTCTTCTTGTATCAAGTGACGCCGCACACCGGACATATGGTAGACTCCGCGTGCTCGTCCCGATAAATGATGCAATTGTTCATGCACACATGGTATTTCACGTGCGGTAAATCCAGAGGACACACGATTTTCTTCGCCTCCTCGAAACTGGTCGGGCACTAGTTCCCCTTGGGAAGACGTTCGTGCCAGAATGACATGTTCTCGTCGAAGCATGCGTCTGTCATTTTGTGTTTTACCTTCATCTCCAGAGCCATGAGCGTTACTTTCAGGCGGGTATCCTCGGGCCTGCATCCTTCATACAATGGAGTAACCGCGGCTATCTCCAGTTGATCCATCTTGGCTTTCTCTCGGGCGGCAGCTCTTGTGTTATCCGTCTGCTTGAGAAGCAGCTCTTGAATATGAGGGTCCTGCACCCAGCCCATCGAAGGTCCAGCGTCGTCTGCTCCGCCGGCATCATCATCTTCTTGATCATGCCCGTCGCCTGCTCCGGCATCTTCCTCATCATCATGTCCTGCATCTTCTACATGATGACTGTGCACGTGTACAGCACCACCGTCGTGATCATCTCCTGGAGATTCTTCGTCTTCTCGCCCGCCCGAGCCACGGTGGTTGTCTTGCTGCCCTTCCTCATTTCTTGCCCGGCCCCCATGGACGACTTCGTAGTCATCTTCATCACCTTGCCACCGATAGCCATCCATGAAACCACGCAAGAGCGGGTGGTTCCGCACCTGCCCGGAATCCGGGTCCGCAATAAGGCCCTTCAGCTTGCATCTTCGACACGGACATCTTATCTCCGTCTCGTTCTTTTGAAGCATCTCGGCCTTCGCGGAGCTCAAAAACCTATTCACGATGCCTTCGTTCATCGGGCGGACCATGGTCGCCTGCGGGGTAGAGCAAAACGATATTTTAGAACCAAGAAAAAATTGGATGACTTTCCCTAAAAATAGGACCAAAAAGAATGCTTAATGCCAAAATTCACGCCAAAACGGAAATGAATCAACATTCCGGCAAAATATTGGCAACTATCGCATTTCAAATACCAGTACACCTGCAAAACACAAACACATATGCAACACCACAAACATATGCAACACCACGAACATACATAGATCTAGCTAGGCCATAAAAAGTGCATGTGCACATTGTTGTAGGGAGAACAACATAAATATAGCTTCCCCCCTTACTTACCTATCAAAAACAGGTAATTTAACCACTTAATTTGAATGAATCTATGGTGGAAATGAGGTGACAAAGAGGAGGCACCCGAGAAAAGCTTTGGAGGAGGAGGTGGAGAGAATGAAGTGGGGAGAAAGTGAGTTGGTAGGAGTGGTTGTCCAAAATATCTTGTTGGTCCCAGGTTACTAATGGCGCACCATCTCCAAATGCGCCATTAGTAACCCAGGTTACTAATGGCGCACCTGCTGGTGGTGCGCCATTAGTAGTTTTGCAAAAAAATAAAAATAAAAAAAACATACTAATGGCGCACTGTGCCAAAGTGCGCCATTACTAGTTTAAACTAGTAATGGCCACTACTAGGAAAAGGGCTATAGATGGAATTGACACTAATGGCGCACCAGACATGCCGTGCGCCATTAGTATATACTAATGGCGCACCATGTGTTGGTGCGCCATTAGTATCCAAATACTAATGGCGCACCGTTGACGTGGTGCGCCATTAGTAACAATTTTTTTTTCATATTTTTCTCAAAACTACTAATGGCGCACCAGTGGATAGTGCGCCATTAGTAGTTCAACTACTAATGGCGCACCACATCCACGGTGCGCCATTAGTATTTTTTTTTCAAATTTTGTTTTTATTTTTTATTTTTTTTATTTTCAAAAAATACTAATGGCGCACCGTGGGAGTGGTGCGCCATTAGTAAGTTGAACTTACTAATGGCGCACCACTCCCACGGTGCGCCATTAGTATTTTTTTTTTCATATTTTGTGTTTATTTTTTTTATTTTATTTTCAAAAAATACTAATGGCGCACCGTGGGAGTGGTGCGCCTGGCGCACCACTCCCACGGTGCGCCATTAGTATTTTTTTTTCATATTTTGTTTTTATTATTTTTTT
>LR738715.1:816878370-816896413 GCA_902687465.1 Secale cereale
CCACATACACATATATATACATCACATATACACACATCACATATATACAGCAACTTCCTAAGAAAAAATATATTTATATACACATAAATATATATTTAACATATATATTTAGCTAATTCCTAAGAAAAAAAAAGATATACACATACATATAAATACAGCAACTATATATACAGCAACTATATATACTGCAATTTATATAAACATAAAAAAAATACACATAAATATACTGCAATTTATACATATATACACAGCAACTATATATATATATATATATACAACAATATTAAACATAAAAAAAAGAGCCCCTCACATCGGCAGGGCTGGGCGGCGCGACGGCGGCGGGGCGGGGCGGCGACGAGGCGGCGTCGGGGCGCGGCGGCGCGACGGCGGCGGGGTGGGGCGCGCGGCGGCGCGGGGCGACGGGCCGGCCGGGGCGCGGCGACGGCGCGGGGCGGGGCGACGGCGCGGGGCGCGGCGACGGCGCGGGACGGGGCGACGAGGCGGCGTCTGGGGCGACGGCGACGGCGACGGGGCGACGGGGGCGACGGCGACGGCGACGGGGCGACGGGGGCGACGGCGACGGCGACGGGGAAGGAGCAGATCGAGGGAGGCGTCGGGGCGGGGAAGAAAGAAACTGCCCAGAATTTCGCAAGTCCTGGTTATATAGGAGGGGCATTAGTCCCGGTTTCAGCCACCAACCAGGACTAATGCCACCCTTTAGTCCCGGTTGGTGCCACCAACCGGGACCAAAGGACCTGTGCTGGCGCGGGTGCGGTGGGATGTTTAGTCCCACCTCGCTAGCTGAGGGAGCTCGAGAGTGGTTTATAAGGGCTGCTGCTCCCACCGTCTCGAGCTCCTCTCAAATGCAGGCTTCTGGGCCTAACTCTGCGCGCTGCCCTGTGAGCTTGCTGGGCCTTATATTACAGGTGGATCCTGTGCTATAGGCCTTGCAGGCTCACTGGGCAGCGCCCAATTTTTTTTTCCTTTTTTGCTTTATTTATTTCTAAGTTGTTTTTTGCTGTATTTAGAGTTGCTTTATTTATTTTACTTCCTTTATTTATTTTCTTTGTTGCTTTATTTATTTTATTTTGTTTATACTTAATTACAACAAAATACTTATTGTTGCTATTTATTTCTAAGTTGTTTTTTGCTGTATTTAGAGTTGCTTTATTTATTTTATTTTCTTTGTTTATTTCTAAGTTGTTTTTTGCTGTATTTAGAGTTGCTTTATTTATTTTACTTTCTTTATTTATTTTCTTTGTTGCTTTATTTATTTTATTTTGTTTATACTTACAACAAAATACTTATTGTTGCTATTTATTTTTCAAGTTTGTTTTGTTTTGTTTTGTTTTGTTAGTGCAAGTAGTATTGAAATTTGAATAGTACAAACGGACAATGGTATCACACTCGTTTGTTACAAAGTTGGCATGGTATCATCATAATAGTTGCGGAAATAACTCTTCACTTTTTCTTCGCTTGTGTCATTTGCTTATTGCGCCGTAACCATGGATAATCTTCATCGTTTATCAGGATGCTTGGGTCAGCCTTGACTTTGAAGGGAGGAATTTCATGAAACTTTTCATAATCTTCAGACATGTCTGTCTTGCCCTCCACTCCCAGGATGTCCCTTTTTCCTGAAAGAACTATGTGATTGCTGCTCTGCTCCCCGAAAGGATTAATGCCATCCGCGCTTAGAGCAAACCATACGTTCCTTGCGTCCTTTGCAAACTCCTCCCAGTACTTTCTCTCGATTTTTCTCCATTGCGACCCGTCAGCGGGTGCTCTCAACTTCCCGTCTTTCTTACGGTCCTCACTGTGCCATCGCATCAACTTGGCATGCTCTCTGTTTCTAAACAAACGTTTCAACCGTGGTATTATAGGAGCATACCACATCACCTTCGCAGGAACCCTCTTCCTGGCGGGCTCGCCATCAACATCACCAGGGTCATCTCGTCTGATCTTATACCGCAATGCACCGCATACCGGGCATGCGTTCAGATCGTTGTATGCACCGCCGTAGAGGATGCAGTCATTAGGGCATGCATGTATCTTCTGCACCTCCAATCCTAGAGGGCATACGACCTTCTTTGCTGCGTATGTACTGTCGGGCAATTCGTTATCCTTCGGAAGCTTCTTCTTCAATATTTTCAGTAGCTTCTCAAATCCTTTGTCAGCCACAGCATTCTCTGCCTTCCACTGCAGCAATTCCAGTACGGTACCGAGCTTTGTGTTGCCATCTTCGCAATTGGGGTACAACCCTTTTTTGTGATCCTCTAACATGCGATCGAACTTCAGCTTCTCCTTTTGACTTTCGCATTGTGTCCTTGCATCGACAATGACCCGGCGAAGATTATCATTTGGTTCCTCTTGATCTTCAGCAGCTTCACCCGTTGCAGCATCATTGGGCACATCGTCTGGTTCCTCTTGATCTTCACCAGCTCCCCCCATTGCAGCATCACCGTATTCAGGGGGCACATAGTTGTCATCGTACTCTTCTTCTTCGCCGTCTTCCATCATAACCCCTATTTCTCTGTGCCTCGTCCAAACATTATAGTGTGGCATGAAACCCTTGTAAAGCAGGTGGGAGTGAAGGATTTTTCGGTTAGAGTAAGACATCGTATTCACACATTTAGTGCATGGACAACACATAAAACCATTCTGCTTGTTTGCCTCTGCCGCATTTAGAAACTCACGCACGCCCTTAATGTACTCGGAGGTGTGTCTGTCACCGTACATCCATTGGCGGTTCATCTGCGTGCATTTATATATAATTAAGTGTGTCAAAAACCATTACAGAACATCATAAATAGATAATTAAGTGACCAAATGGATAAAAGTTCATCATCACATTAAAACCAAAGTACATACATATATAGTTCTAATCTAACAACATATAGCTCTCCATACACATCGAAACTATGTAAAACATTTCAACGCGAAAACAAATGCTATCATAATCGCAACCAAGGTAACAATTGATCCAACGGCATAATGATACCAAGCCTCGGTATTAATGGCATATTTTCTAATCTTTTTAATCTTCAACCGCATTGCATCCATCTTGATCTTGTGATCATCGACGACATCCGCAACATGCAACTCCAATATCATCTTCTCGTCCACAAATTTTTTTATTTTTTCCTTCAAGAATTTGTTTTCTTCTTCAACTAAATTTAACCTCTCGACAATAGGGTCCATCTTGATCTTGTGATCATCGATAACTTCCGCAACATGCAACTCCAATTCCATCTTCTCCTCCTCCATTTTTTCCAATTTTTTCTTTAACGAAATGTTTTCCTCTTCAACTAAATTTAACCTCTCCACAAGAGGGTCGATTGGAATTTCCGGTTCAACTACCTCCTAGACATAATAAAACATCTATGCATGTCAGGTTGGTCGGCATAACTATCATAAGCACTAAAACAAATAGTTATAAATTAAAGATAATATACCACATCCGAATCGTAGACCGGACGAGGGCCCACGTGGGCGGATATCAAAACCATCGCACTATATAATAACAAGCAATAATAAACGTAAGAAAATTAGACAAATATCTGTCTAAAGCAATAATAAAAGTAAGAAAAGCATGGACATAACAAGAGGCTCACCACGGTGGTGCCGGTGACGAGATCGGCGGGGGCGATCGACGGCGGCGAAGACGGGGACGGGACGTGACGGACCGCTAAACCTAGACAAATCTCGGAGAAAATAGAGCTTCGAGAGGAGAAAAGCTTAACTAGTGTGGCTCGGGCATTCCACCGAACACGTTGTGTGCATAGGAGGTGAGCTAGAGCACCACTAACCCCTCTCCCCCTCGGCCAGAAAAAAAAACAGAGCAGTGAGCTCTGCTCTTGAGTGAGGGGGTTTATATAGGCAACTCACTGGTCCCGGTTGGTTCTACGAACCGGGGCTAAAGGGGTGCCTTTGGTCCCGGTTCATAAAACAAACCGGGACCAATAGTGGTGGGCCAGAAGCAAGAGCCATTGGTCCCGGTTTTTATCTCCAACCGGGACCAATAGGTCTAGACGAACCGGGACCAATGGCCCACGTGGCCCGGCCGGCCCCCTGGGCTAACGAACCGGGTCCAGTACCCCCATTGGTCCCGGTTCTAGATTGAACCGGGGCTAATGGGCTGGACCAATGCCCTGTTTTCTACTAGTGTAAGGAATTACTCACTCCCGGTGGGGAGCATCATGGAATTGACGATGGAGAAAGGTTGGTGATGACGAAGAACAAAGATCCCCCTCTCCGGTGCCCTAAACGGACTGCAGATCTAGCCTCCAAAGGAAGAACAGGAGGTGACGGCGACTCCGTCTCGTGGATCACGATAATTTTTTCTCCCTGATTTTCCTCTCCAAAAAAATAGGAATTTATAGGGTCAGGGTTGTCGTCTGCGGGGCCACCAGGTGGGTACAACCCACCTGGGCGCGCCAGGAGAGGGGGCACGCCCTAGTGGGTTGTGCCCACCAAGGGGCCCCTCTCTAGTGGGTCTTGGCTCCAGTAATTCTCTATTATTCCATAAAAAATCCTCGCAAAGTTTCGTTTCATTCCGAGAACTTTTATTTTTGCACAAAAACAACACCATGGTAGTTTTGCTGAGAACAGCATCAGTACGGGGATAGTTTCATTCAAATCATGCAAATTAGAGTCCAAAACAAGAGGAAAAGCGGTAGGAAAAGTAGATACGTTGGAGACGTAATAACTCCCGCAAGCTTAAACCTTTGCTTGTCCTCAAGCAATTCAGTTCATAAACTGAAAGTGAGAAATCAAAACTTTTACGAACTCTTTTGCTCTTGTTTGCATAAATAAGCTCAAATAGTACCCAGGGTTTTAGCCCACGTTATAGCTAACCATGTCAACAATAACATTTAAAGATTATATTAACTCATATCAATGACATAATCAGCTAGCGAGCGATAATAAGAGATCTCAAACAGCAACACGTTGTCAAAACAACCATGATATAATATGACAATAGTGGTATCTCGCTAGCCCTTTCTAATACCGCAAAACATAAATGCAGAGCACCTCCAAAGTTCAAGCAAGGACTAAACATTGTAATTCATGGTAGAAAAGATCCAGTCATGCTAACACCCAACATTCACTACATACAATGCATAATCATGACAAAAGTGCGCTCAGATCTAGCGCTTATTAGAGAAGGTGATGACACAACATAAAAGTAAAATAGAAAGTCCCTTCACAGAGGGAAGTAGTGATTTGCAGAGGTGCCAGAGCTCAAAATTTTAAAATAGAGGTAAATGAAATTTCGAGAGGTGCATCTTCTCTTTCATTTCACGACTATCAGTTATCAATATCTCCCATGCTAAATGAGCTAGTGGCGGTTCCCAAGCAAAAAAGTAAATGTTTGAACTCTATTAGGAGTTTTTGTTTGTTTATTTGTAAGCTTTTGCTTTTTGCAGTTTGGGACTGGGACTCCCTATTACCGCCCTTTTCTTGTGCAATGGTCAGTGAATAAACACTCAACATCAGAATAACCCGCTTAGCATGGAAAATACCGACCACCTCCTCTCGTTCCATGAACGATGCAGACACACAAAAAGGATATTTATTTGAAGTTTTTAGAGGTGGCACATGCAAATTACTTAGGACAGCAGGGTAATACCGCATATAGATAGGTATGCTGGAATCCTCTAGAATAACTTTGAGTTTCAGAATTTGATGCACAAGCAGTATTCCCGCTTAGTATAGGTGAAGGTTAGCAAATAGGTTGAGAAGTGGCCAGCTAGAGAGGAACAATGGTCATGAACATGTATTATGCATAATAAACATTGGACATCGGCATGAGTAGGATATGGACACCATGAACATAAATATCATAGAGGCTATGTTGGTTTTGATTCAACTACATGCATAAACATGTGCCAAGTCAAGCTACTTGAACATTCAGAGGAGGATACCATATCATCATACTGTATCACAATCATTTTAACGCTATGTTGATATCCAAGATAAATAATTATTAACTCCTAGCTACTTATGCATGGCATGAGAAACTATAATCTCTAATTGTCATTTCAAATATGTTTAATCATAATGGGCTGAATCATGGGTACTTGGTTAAACATATTTACACAGACAGAACAAGTCGAGTTCATACCAGGTTCTCCTTGCCACGGCCAGTGCATCGTATATCGTCATTATTGCCTTTCACTTGCACGACCGAATGATATGAAAATAATAATAGTGCAAGAGTGTCGTGGACTAAGCTGGGATCTGCAAAACATTTTATTCAACATGACAAGACAAGGTAAAATGTCCTCTTCATTAGTTCAACAATTATTCATATGAGAGCCACTCAACATTTTCATTGTGGTCTTCTCCTTGGTACAACTCGAATAAAAGGGAAAGAAATTCATAGAAACACACTGATTTTTTTTGGGTGTTTTTGGTTTTCTTGAACACGCAAACACAAGGAAAAAGCAAAAATTAGAAAAACTATTTACACGGGAAAGCACCCAACAAGCAAAAGAAGAACAAGGAAATCTTTTTGGATTTTATTTTTAGTGCTAATATTAAGCATGCATAGAAAGTAAATTACTACAACTAATTTTTTTGGGTTTTCTAAAGTTTTTCAAACACACAAGAAGAAAGCAAGAAAATAAATCTAAGCATGCATGATACAATGAAAAAGTGTGAGCACCGACAAATAGAATGATATGTAAACAAAAATGTAACGTCGGTGAGGAACACGTAATCCCCCAAGCTTAGACTTTTGGCCAAGCTTGGTAGTGGATCAGTAGCCTGGAGGGTAATAGTCAGCGTGGTAGCTCACGGAGTCTCTGTGTGTGGATGCCTCGGCCTGCCGTGCTGCCACCACTGCTGCGTTATGGGCTCGGGCCTCGCTCTCAAGAACAAAATATCTTCCCTTGTTGTTATAGTCAAAAAGAGCAGGAGCAAGCAAATATGTGTCCACAAAATGTGATTGATTAAACAATAGATTATAAGTGAAGTTATAAACCTTTCCCTTGAGAATCTTATGCTCTTTTAAGGTGTCAAAATCTAAATACTGCGTGGGTAGGATGGGATCAAAGGGTAAAGGTAAAACACCCAGCCCTCGTGCTAAACATGTGGCGTAAATTCCACCATAGAACCAACCACTATTAGCGTTATGCTGAAGTATACTTGCAACAATCGCTCCAAGGTTATAATTCCTTTCACCAGTGAGAGCGGTGTGGATGAGGCTCAAGTCTGGCACACAAAGTATGCTACAATCTTGCTTGCCTACTATGCATTTCCCCTTAAATAACACAAAATACTGAATTGCAGGAAAGTGAATGCTGTTTATTCTTCCTTGTCTCACTCCCCTATTTTCACCGTACTGAAGGCTAGTCAAGAAAGACTCATACTTAGCAGTTGGTGGTTCATCAAGCGAACACCAAAAAGGGAGTTTGCAATGATAATCAAAATTCTCTAGTGGAATAGTGAATGGATTATCATCAAGCATAAACGACACCCTAAACTCTCATGGAAAATATTTAAATTCTTTAACAAATGATTCAGTGAGAAGTTGGTGTTGTTCACACTTATCTGAAAGGTAGGGACCAAGGCCGACATTGTGAACATATTGCTGAAATTCCTCCTTAATGCCCACTCGCATCATATACTCATCGCAAGGCCGTAAGCATGTTTTGGTAGTGGCGCTTTGTGTGTAACTAGCACTTGGTTCAACATAAGACCGACGGGCGGAACTGTCACTAGAAGATGCCGCCAAGGACTGAAGGAGTCCTGTATTCAGGGGTCCTCAGACGTCCGAGTCCATGAAGCTGGGCCACAAAAGAATAAGCAGAAGACTGTCCCTCGTATTCGGTCAGGACTGCTATGTAGGTAGAAAGGCATGCGTAGAGTCCTGATGTATCAATTACTTCCTCCCCAAGTCATCCTTGTAGCCCTAGGCCCTCTCTGGCGTGTATATAAGCCAGGAGGTTTAGTCTGTAGAGGGGATGATCAACATCACGATATCCTCATAGGTTAGACTTTAGGGTTTAGCCATTACGATCTCGAGGTAGGTCAACTCTTGTACTCGTACTCAATCATATCAATATAGCAGGAAGTAGGGTATTAGCACGACCGAGAGGGCCTGAACCTGGGTAAACATCGTGTCCCCAGCCTCCTGTTACCATCGATCCTCTAAACGCATAGCTTGGGCCTCCTACCCGAGATCTGCCGGTTTTGACACCGACAATGGTGTTTTCAATGAGAGCTCCACTATGCGCTCGCGATGAGCGATCGACGGCTCGTCTCGTCATCAGTGATGGAATCACCTTCGGAAACAACTTGGCCATCGGCTAGGTTCTCTAGCTCAGCGGGTTCACTGTATGCACCCGCGTGGCCTCAGGGCCTGCTGCACTCCCTGCGGTCGTCGAGCACCACCCTTACGTTGACTCCGGCCACTCCGATGACGCAACCCCGACAGATCTCTCGCCCTTAAACAAGCTGCTGGATTGCATCGCCGCCTTGGGGCTTTCATCGCCAGGACACCAGATCGGATCTGAACGTGATGAGATCGATCGCATACCGATCACTCATCTATTGGCAGCAGTTGAGGATGGAGCCGAAAATACTCCCCCTCTTGAGATGGAGACCATCACAGTTCGGATCTCCGAACCCGTCGAGCCAAACACGCCCCTGTCGGGAGGCACTTTATGTTCCTTGAGCATTGGGATTGACGCCGGGTCCATGGAATGATTAGATCCTATCGAACCCGGATCGTCCACATCAGAGGTTTCCAAAACCCGGAATACCACTATCGGCCAGGACTCAAAATTACCAACACCCACCCACCCTGGGAAAAACTCTCCAAGTAAATTCGGACACCCGGACACAGATGATCTCACGAACATACATCAGCAGCCCGAGGAAATGGTCAACCACTTCTGGGCCAGATTCCTACTTGTTAAAAACAAGATCAGGGAATGTTGTGACGATGAGGCGGTCTCCCTATTTCACCGCAACTGTACGGGCGCGGGAGTCTTGAACGCCCTCAACCGACGTCGTGCTCTGAGTTTCACAGAACTGTCGCATTTAGTACAAAAGTACTGCACAATTGAGAATACTTGGAAAGCCCGGAATGCACCTCTCAAACAGTCCATATCCGGACATCACACTATTAAAGATAAACGGACATACCCTAGCAGGTCATCCGATAATATGCTTATTGGCAAGAAGAACAAACTTTTTTTAAAGCACAGGTCCATATTGGATGAACTGTTCGACAAACCTTGCCAAATACATGCAGCCCCGGACAATATCCCAAACCATTGCCTTAGAGCATGTTGTGTACCCCGGCAGGTAGAAAAGAGCGGTGTGACAATCCTTGCCACCGCCGCATGAGGGGAGAAAGACGTCGGTGTCTTTACTGTCTTCGAGACGTTCTCCTCTAATAACCCCCACAAGAGAGTGAATGGTGAATTTGCCGAGGTCTACCAAATTAGCTCTGCAAGCCCATGGAGCGACACGGCAATTAGTTTTTCTCTCGAAGACACATCCCGAGTCCGGCCGATCCGAGCAACAACAACTCTTGTACTAGATCCATTAGTGGATGGTTTTCGCCTCACTAAAGTACTTATGGATGGAGGAAGTGGGCTGAACCTCATATATGAGGAAACGCTTGCAAAAATGCAGGCCAGCAAATCCCGCATCGAGTACACCAACACAACCTTTACAGGAATTATACCTAGCCAAGAAGCCCGGTCTTCGGGAAGCATTAAGTTCGATGTAATATTCGGCACATCTGATAACTACAGGTCGGAGGAACTGCTCTTCCACATTGTTCCCTTCAATAGATGATACCATGCCCTTTTAGGACGGGACGCTTTTTCACACTTTCAAGCCATACCCCATTACGGGTACATGAAGCTTAAAATGCCTTTGCCCAATGGAGTAATCACATTAACAAGTGATCCGGATAGAGCACTCCGCGCCGAGAACAAAACGACATCTTTAGCCTTAGAGGCATTATCCGAAGCCCTCGCGGCCAAAGAATTGACTACCATACGATCAACGGTGGACAGGGATGATGTAGTCCTCGCCAAAAGTTCAAAATGTACCTCCTTCAAGCCAGCAGATGAAATCATAAAATTACAAGTGCACCCAACGGACCCTAACAAGACAGCGTCTATCGGGGCACAGCTGGATCTGGGGGCACAGCTGCATCGAAGACTAGTAGATAAAGGGGGATCAGACCCGGTTCATCTGGGCCTTTAGCCCCGGTTCTGGAACCGGGACAAGAGGGTCGGTACTAATGCTCTGACCCTTTAGTCCCGGTTCAATCCAGAACCGGGGCAAAAGGGTGTCCACATGGCCTGTGCACCGAGTCCAGGCAGGAGGGGCTTTAGTCCCGGTTGGTGGTACCAACCGGGACCAAAAGGCATCCACGTGTCAGCATTTCTGTGGCTGTGGTTTTTGTTTTTTTTTGAAAGGGGAGGGGGGGTTTTAGGTTTTGGCGGTTAATTTAGGTGTTTGATATATTGTGTTAGCTAGCTAATTAATAGAGAGAAGTGTTCTCTCTTATGTCCGTGCTTTTGGTCGACGCTACATACTACACATACGTATATATATGGACTAGAGTCACGCTAGCTAGCTAGCTAGCTGCTAGCTACTAAGCAAACGAAGGAACAGAAGATCTCGTATATATAATCAACATATATATATATATATGCATACAGAGAGAAGTAATAATATCGACCACCTCTCCTTCTCCGAGAGATTGGTCGAACAACAAGTTCTCGTATATCTATCCGACACTACCGGGCACATATATACCATAATTATCTCTTACAAAAATAATCTCCTAACACATGGATGCAGGGTCCACATAGTATTCTCCGTCTTCAGCGATCACGTGTTCAAGGAAGAATGCCGCCAATTCCTCTTGAATTGCTCGCAGACGATCTGGTGTTAGGAGTTCATCCCGCATCCGAAACATCTAATTTGAAGTAGGGGGTCAATACATGAAATGATGCTATAAATTTGTGAATATTATTGATTGCTTACGCACTTTAAATTGTTCATCAGTGTAGCCCCGCTCACAGGTCGTGTGGCGGATGGACTCGCAAATGTAGTATCCACAATAATCATTCCCGAGTTCCTGCCACAACCACTTTACAAGAAATAGAGCTCAATCAAACTGATAAGCAAGAATGCCAAATTGGTATTGATGAAACTAGCTAGCGCTTGAATCAAGATATAGGAGATGCGCGCGCGGAACATGCTACTATATAGTACTTACTTTCGGGTATCTAAATTGTAGCTTCTTCGGCAGTCCCGGAGCTTTTTTGATGAATGTTTTCCAAGCCCTGCCAGACAAAGGAAACAATTAGTTGATATCAGAAATGAAGTTGCTGATATATATGCATGGTGGATAATATTGATCGATTTAACTTACCTGGCTAGCATTTGAGTCATGTCCGCATACTCCTCGGGATCTTTACGTTTAGAGTCGAAGACAGTTACTATTCCCTTCTCAAGCTTAATCTCTAAGAGAATATAGTGGAAGCTGCGCACGAATGCATGAGATCATTACATCACTATAAACTTGAATGATATATATAAGGGAAACCAAATATGCACAAGACATTAACACTCACTTGAAGTTGTAAGGAAAGAGTATTATATCTTTGTTTTCATTTACCACCAACGATCGTAGCAAGTTGGTCTCGGTATCGCCGGGACGCAATTTAACCTCGGTTGCATCTATGAGGTATGTGTTAATAAACCCAATATCACCTACTTGTCTTTTCTTCAATTCGACGATCTTCAATCTACATAATATAGTGAGGATAATTATAAATACATGCAATGAAGATCAGCTATATAGAGAGACTTAATGACAGAAGTAGTACTACTTACAGACAGTAGCAGGTGATCGTTGTTTTATCGAGGGCCAATTGATTGAAAAATTGATAGAACTCCTCAAATGGAACAGGCAACAGGTCAATTCCAACGAGGTCATGCTCCGGTTTAACTGTCAAATACAAGTTATTCCTCCCCCCAGACTCTCTGCAGATTTTCAAGTACCAATCATGCAATCTTCGCATATTCGTTGATAGAGATCTTTCATTTTTGACGAGAGGCTTCCCGTACTCGTATCTTTGCATCTGCACTTCCATGAAATCATAGTGGACATCGTCGGACGCGTAATCTGCAAGATTGGTATAACCGGGCACCATCCTCGGATCATTAGCGACCATGTCTCTTCCGCCCTTGCTGATTAGGCGAAGGAGGAGCTGGCTGTCTGCTCGGGCGCGCCGGCGGCGAAGGAGGCGGAGTGCCGCCACGCGCCGGCGGCGAAGGAGGCGGTGTGCCGCCACGCGCCGGAGAAGGAGCCGGAGTGCCCTGATGGTCACTCGCCGGAGGAGGAGGCGGTGGAGGAGGCGGAGTGCCCTGACTCGTCGGAGGAGGAGGAGGAGGCGGAGGCGTCCAGTTCAGAATGTTGATTAGGTCCTTCCGCCATAGGCATGGAGTCTTCAGTGAAGAACCCAGCCGAGTCTCCCCTTCACCGGTAGGGTGGTCAAGCTGGAGCTCCTCAAATCCCTCCGTTATTTCGTCGACCATCACCCTAGCATATCCTTCTGGAATCGGCCGGCAGTGAAAAGTGTCGTCTGGTCCAGAAGGATAAACAGAGCCAGCAGCCGCCTTGACCTTCAGATTCATCCACTGTGCCATAAGGTGGCAATTTTGTGCCTGCGTGATAGCATCCACAGGATTCCTGGCAGTAGCCGTCAAGGCAAGCTCTGGCTGAAGCAGCTCGGTGGAAGCCACGCTGCTTCTCCGCTGAGATGGCGGGGTAGCTTTGGGGGAAGCTTCGGCAATTCTTTCACTAGTAGATAAAGGGTCTTTAGCCCCGGTTCATTTGGGCCTTTTAGCCCCGGTTCTGGAACCGGGACAAGAAGGTCGGTACTAATGCTCTGACCCTTTAGTCCCGGTTCAATCCAGAACCGGGGCAAAAGGGTGTCCACGTGGCCTGTGCACCGAGTCCAGGCAGGAGGGGCTTTAGTCCCGGTTGGTGGTACCAACCGGGACCAAAAGGCATCCACGCGTCAGCATTTCTGTGGCTGTGGTTTTTGTTTTTTTTTTTGAAAGGGGAGGGGGGTTTTAGGTTTTGGGGGTTAATTTAGGTGTTTCATATATTGTGTTAGCTAGCTAATTAATAGAGAGAAGTGTTCTCTCTTATGTCCGTGCTTGGTCGACGCTACATACTACACATACGTATATAGAGAGGACTAGAGTCACGCTAGCTAGCTATAGCTAGCTGCTAGCTACTAATTAAGCAAACGAAGGAACAGAAGATCTCGTATAATCAACATATATATATATATGCATACAGAGAGAAGTAATATCGACCACCTCTCCTTCTCCGAGAGATTGGTCGAACAACAAGTTCTCGTATATCTATCCGACACTACCGGGCACATATATACAATAATTATCTCTTACAAAAATAATCTCCTAACACATGGATGCATGGTCCATATAGTATTCTCCGTCTTCAGCGATCACGTGTTCAAGGAAGAATGCCGCCAATTCCTCTTGAATTGCTCGCAGACGATCTGGTGTTAGGAGTTCATCCCGCATCTGAAACATCTAATTTGAAGTAGGGGGTCAATACATGAAATGATGCTATAAATTTGTGAATATTATTGATTGCTTACGCACTTCAAATTGTTCATCAGTGTAGCCCCGCTCACAGGTCGTGTGGCGGATGGACTCGCAAATGTAGTATCCACAATAATCATTCCCGGGTTCCTGCCACAACCACTTTACAAGAAATAGAGCTCAATCAAACTGATAAGCAAGAATGCCAAATTGGTATTGATGAAACTAGCTAGCGCTTGAATCAAGATATAGGAGATGCGCGCGCGGAACATGCTACTATATAGTACTTACTTTCGGGTATCTAAATTATAGCTTCTTCGGCAGTCCCGGAGCTTTTTTGATGAATTTTTTCCAAGCCCTGCCAGACAAAGGAAACAATTAGTTGATATCAGAAATGAAGTTGCTGATATATATGCATGGTGGATAATATTGATCGATTTAACTTACCTGGCTAGCATTTGAGTCATGTCCGCATACTCCTCGGGATCTTTACGTTTAGAGTCGAAGACAGTTACTATTCCCTTCTCAAGCTTAATCTCTAAGAGAATATAGTGGAAGCTGCGCACGAATGCATGAGATCATTACATCACTATAAACTTGACTGATATATATAAGGGAAACCAAATATGCACAAGACATTAACACTCACTTGAAGTTGTAAGGAAAGAGTATTATATCTTTGTTTTCATTTACCACCAACGATCGTAGCAAGTTGGTCTCGGTATCGCCGGGACGCAATTTAACCTCGGTTGCATCTATGAGGTATGTGTTAATAAACCCAATATCACCTACTTGTCTTTTCTTCAATTCGACGATCTTCAATCTGCATAATATAGTGAGGATAATTATAAATACATGCAATGAAGATCAGCTATATAGAGAGACTTAATGACAGAAGTAGTACTACTTACAGACAGTAGCAGGTGATCGTTGCTTTATCGAGGGCCAATTGATTGAAAAATTGATAGAACTCCTCAAATGGAACAGGCAACAGGTCAATTCCAACGAGGTCATGCTCCGGTTTAACTCTCAAATACAAGTTATTCCTCCCCCCAGACTCTCTGCAGATTTTCATGTACCAATCATGCAATCTTCGCATATTCGTTGATAGAGATCTTTCATTTTTGACGAGAGGCTTTTTGTACTCGTATCTTTCTATCTGCACGTCCATGAAATCATAGTGTACATCGTCGGACGCGTAATCTGCAAGATTGGTATAACCGGGCACCATCCTCGGATCATTAGCGACCATGTCGCTAGACACCTTGAGCGGGGGGCACGATTGGTTCGCTTGTTCGCCGAGCTGGGCAATTTGTTTCCCAGCTCGCCCTTCTGCTAACCTCTGATCACTTTTTGTACTTCCGGACCGCTTGGCATCTTGAAATGTCTTTTGAATAATGCGGTCATAGTTGCCCTTCGGCTTACTTTTCGCTGGTTGCTTCAGGGCAGCAAGAGTGCGCTTTGCTTTCACCGCATCTATCTTCTCCTCTGGAGGTGGATGTCTCTGTGCTTTCAACCCTTCAAAAAAGTCCTTCACTTCGCCTTCAGCGATCTTCGTGTTTTCCTCGTCGGACCTCTCGTACGGTAACTTCTCTAGAGGCGTGAGAGAAGGACCGAATCTGCATCGCCTCCCGCCTCTGGCTATACTGGTAGACGTCGCCGGACCAGACGAAGCGGCTGTCTTTTTTACTTGCTTAGGCACCGGAGCAGGAGCAGCCAGAGCGGCGGCAGGTCTCTTCCGCCCTTGCTGATTAGGCGAAGGAGGAGCTGGCTGTCTGCTCGGGCGCGCCGGCGGCTAAGGAGGCGGAGTGCCGCCACGCGCCGGCGGCGAAGGAGGCGGTGTGCCGCCACGCGCCGGAGAAGGAGCCGGAGTGCCCTGATGGTCACTCGCCAGAGAAGGAGCCGGAGTGCCCTGATAGTCACTCGCCGGAGGAAGAGGCGGTGGAGGAGGCGGAGTGCCCTGACTCGTCGTCGGAGGAGGAGGAGGCGGAGGCGTCCAGTTCAGAATGTTGATTAGGTCCTTCCGCCATAGGCATGGAGTCTTTAG
Source organism: Secale cereale (assembly GCA_902687465.1). Lineage (NCBI taxonomy): Eukaryota > Viridiplantae > Streptophyta > Magnoliopsida > Poales > Poaceae > Secale > Secale cereale. The sequence continues at coordinate 816,894,038 of LR738715.1, forward strand.
TGAAGAACCCAGCCGAGTCTCCCCTTCACCGGTAGGGTGGTCAAGCTGGAGCTCCTCAAATCCCTCCGTTATTTCGTCGACCATCACCCTAGCATATCCTTCTGGAATCGGCCGGCAGTGAAAAGTGTCGTCTGGTCCAGAAGGATAAACAGAGCCAGCAGCCGCCTTGACCTTCAGATTCATCCACTGTGCCATAAGGTGGCAATTTTGTGCCTGCGTGATAGCATCCACAGGATTCCTGGCAGTAGCCGTCAAGGCAAGCTCTGGCTGAAGCAGCTCGGTGGAAGCCACGCTGCTTCTCCGCTGAGATGGCGGGGTAGCTTCGGGGGAAGCTTCGGCAATTCTTTCCCGATCTGCTTCCCGTTCCTGTATCGCTTGTATTCTGGCCCGCAGCGCCTGGATTTCGGTCATCTCCATTTTCTTCCTCCTGTCGTGGCATTTGTAGCCTCCTGCGTCCGGAAACCCAGCACGCCATGGAAGGGAGCCTGGCGTGCCTCGTGTCCGTCCAGGGTGCTCAGGATTCCCGAGGGCCATTGTCAGCTCGTCGTTCTCTCTGTCGGGGATGAACGTCCCTGCATGCGCTGCTTTGATATACTGCCGCATCTTCCTGAGTGGTGTTTCCAATTGCTAGTCCGTCCAAATGCACCACCCTGTTACAGGGTCCAAGGATCCGCCAGCCCCGTAGAACCAAGTCCGGCAACGTTCTGGCCAGTGCATTGTCTCTGGTTCGATCCCTTTCTGAAGCAGATCATTCTCAGCCCTGGCCCACTTAGGCCGGGCTACGAGGTAGCCGCCCGACCCCGTGCGATGGTGATGCATCTTCTTTGCAACATTTATCCGGTTTGTCTCCGACATCTTCTGACTCTTTTCCGACTTCTTATGGGCCACAAATGCGGGCCAGTCATCTTTGATCTTCTCATATATGCCCACGAATTCTGGAGTCGTTTTCTCTTTGACAAACGTATTCAGTTTTTTCTTCCATGCCCTGAATTGGTCTGCCATCTTCGAAAGTGCAGCAGACTTGATTAAGTCCTCTATAACTGGCTTCGCCGGATCAACCTCTCGCGGTAGGACGAAGTTTGACTTCAGCTCAGTCCAAAGATCTTCTTTCTGCATATCAGTGACATAAGTCACCTGAGCGTCTTTTGCAGCCGGCTTTAACCATTGATGGATGCTGATCGGGATCTTGTCCCTAACCAGAACCCCGCACTGATTAACAAATGCGTTCTTTGTGCGGATGGGTGCAATCGGCTCGCCGGAGCGCGAGATTTCTGAGATCTCAAACTTTTCATCCGGCCTCAACTTTTTCTTCGCTCCTCGTCTCTTTACCGAAGATTTGCTCGATCCGGAGGGCTAGAAAAGGAACAAAGACGAGAGTTAATGAATGAATCAATTAACTAGTCAGCACATGCTTAACTAACATATATACCTCCTGGCCGGACTCGGTTCGGTCACCGGAGCCAGCATCACGGTCTCCTTCTTGCACCGGCATTGGGTCACCGGAGCCGTCCTCACGGTCTACTTCTTCCATGTGCATTGGGTCACCGAATTCATCAATATCATATCCTAGATCTTCCAGCCGCAGCTCTTGTTCGACCTGCTCATCGGTGTCGTTGAGAAATGACCTGACGGCATTTTGTCCGTCTGCGATGATGTCCATCAACATCGCTTCTTGTGCTAGGTCTCGGGTGTTGTCGTCCATTGTTTCTACAAATATTTACAACATGCCAATTATTATTCAAACATGACAGATGGATATATTAATGGCAAACGTAGAACTAGCTTCAACCCTCGACTGCTCGGCGATCCACAAACCCTAGACCCCCTCATGTCACATTTTGTCTAGCTAGTGTCAAAGGATTCAACAAAACCAATACTTCATCATTAGGCAAAAGTAACAGTAGAATGATGGTACGAAGCTCTCCAAAGTTGTTTTGGAACGGAGTCCCAGATAAGATAATCCGTAACAAAAGACGGATTAACCTATCAGGAACTCCGTTCCAAAACATCTTTGCATAACTTCGTACCAACATGCCCCGGTTACTTCTGGCAAATGATGAAGTCATGGAATTTTTCAATACTTTGACACTAGCTAGGCAACCTCTCTCGAACCCTCGACCCCCGACTGCTCGGCGATCCACAAACCCTAGACCCCCTCATGTCACATTTTGTCTAGCTATAGTGTCAAAAGATTCAACAAAACCAATACTTCATCATTAGGCGAATGTAACAGTAGCATGATGGTACGAAGCTCTCCAAAGTTGTTTTGGAACGAAGTCCCAGATAAGATAATCCGTAACAAAAGACGGATTATCCTATCAGGAACTCCGTTCCAGAACATCTTTGCATAACTTCGTACCAACATGCCCCGGTTAC
>LR738715.1:816899316-816927644 GCA_902687465.1 Secale cereale
GAAGTCATGGAATTCTTCAATACTTTGACACTAGCTAGGCAACCTCTCTCGACCCCTCGACCCCCGACTGCTCGGCGATCCACAACCCTAGACCCCCTCATGTCACATTTGGTCGAGTATCAAAGGATTCAACAAAACCAATACTTCATCATTAGGCGAAAGTAACAGTAGCATGATGGTACGAAGGTCTCCAAAGTTATTTTGGAACGGAGTCCCCGATAGGATAATTCGTAACAAAAGACGGATTATTCTATCAGGAACTCCGTTCCAAAATATCTTTGCATAACTTTGTACCAAAATGCCCCGGTTACTTCTGGCTAATGATGAAGTCATGGAATTCTTCAATACTTTGACCCCCGACTGCTCGGCGATCCACAACCCTAGACCCCCAACTGCTAGGCAACCTCTCGACCCCTCGCCCTTCGGCCTCTCGATCGGTCCCTCGACGACCCTCGACCCCTCGACCTTCGGCCTCGGTCCCTCGACGACCCTCGACCCCGGCCCCCCCTAATGTCGAAGTTATCGGGGAGAGGGTGTATACATATCCGATAAAAAAAGAGGAAGAAGAAGAAAAAAGGAACCGCTAGAGGAGAAGATCGAAGAAAAAAAAAGAAAAAAAAGGAGAAGAAGAAAGGAATAGAGGAGAAGAAGAGAAAATTTCTCTTCTTCTCCTCTATTCCTTTCTTATTCTCCTCTTTTTTTCTTTTTTTCTTCTTCTTATTTATTTCTCCTCTTCTTCCTCTCCTTCTTCTTCTTTCTTTCCTCTTTCTTATTTTCTTCTTTCCTATCCTTCTTTTTCTTTTTTTTCTTCTTCTTATTATTTCTTCTCTTCTTCCTCTCCTCTTCTTCTTTCTTTCCTATTTCTTATTTTCTTCTTTCCTATCCTTCTTTTTCTAAATTTGTAACTTTTGCATATATATATAAAACTTTCTATATATATTTGGCATATATAAACAAAAAACTATATAGCCACATACACATATATATACATCACATATACACACATCACATATATACAGCAACTTCCTAAGAAAAAATATATTTATATACACATAAATATATATTTAACATATATATTTAGCAAATTCCTAAGAAAAAAAAAGATATACACATACATATAAATACAGCAACTATATATACAGCAACTATATATACTGCAATTTGTATAAACATAAAAAAAATATACACATATATACATATATATACACAGCAACTATATATATATATACATCAATATTAAACATATAAAAAAAAAGGGAGCCGGCCCTCACATCGGCAGCGCTGGGCGGCGCGACGGCGGCGGGGCGGGGCGGCGACGAGGCGGCGTCGGGGCGTGGCGGCGCGACGGCGGCGGGGCGGGGCGCGCGGCGGCGCGGGGCGCGCGACGGGCCGGCCGGGGCGACGGCGCGGGGCGCGGCGACGGCGCGGGGCGGAGCGACGAGGCGGCGTCGGGGGCGACGGCGACGGGTCGACGGGGGCGATGGGGGCGACGGCGACGGCGACGGGGACGGAGCAGATCGAGGGAGGCGTCGGGGCGGGGAGAAGAAGGAAACTGACGAAAATTTCGCAAGTCCTGGTTATATAGGAGGGGCATTAGTCCCGGTTGGTGGCTGAAACCGGGACTAATGCCACCCTTTAGTCCCGGTTGCTGCCACCAACCGGGACTAAAGGTCCCTTTTCAGCAGCCCAAAGGGCGGGAAGGTGGGGCCTTTAGTCCCGGTTGGTGGCAGCAACCGGGGCTAAAGGGGTGCATTAGTCCCGGTTTCAGCCACCAACCGGGACTAATGCCACCCTTTAGTCCCGGTTGTTGCCACCAACCGGGACCAAAGGCCCTGTGCTGGCGCGGGTGCGGTGGGATGTTTAGTCCCACCTCGCTAGCTGAGGGAGCTCGAGAGTGGTTTATAAGGGCTGCTGCTCCCTCCATCTCGAGCTCCTCTCAAATGCAGGCTTCTGGGCCTAACTCTGCGCGCTGCCCTGTGAGCTTGCTGGGCCTTATATTACAGGTGGATCCTGTGCTATAGGCCTTGCAGGCTCACTGGGCAGCGCCCAATTTTTTTTTCCTTTTTTGCTTTATTTATTTCTAAGTTGTTTTTTGCTATATTTAGAGTTGCTTTATTTATTTTATTTTCTTTGTTTATTTCTAAGTTGTTTTTTGCTGTATTTAGAGTTGCTTTATTTATTTTACTTCCTTTATTTATTTTCTTTGTTGCTTTATTTATTTTATTTTGTTTATACTTAATTACAACAAAATACTTATTGTTGCTATTTATTTCTAAGTTGTTTTTTGCTGTATTTAGAGTTGCTTTATTTATTTTATTTTCTTTGTTTATTTCTAAGTTGTTTTTTGCTGTATTTAGAGTTGCTTTATTTATTTTACTTTCTTTATTTATTTTCTTTGTTGCTTTATTTATTTTATTTTGTTTATACTTACAACAAAATACTTATTGTTGCTATTTATTTTTCAAGTTTGTTTTGTTTTGTTTTGTTTTGTTAGTGCAAGTAGTATTGAAATTTGAATAGTACAAACGGACAATGGTATCATACTCGTTTGTTACAAAGTTGGCATGGTATCATCATAATATTTGCGGAAATAACTCTTCACTTTTTCTTCGCTTGTGTCATTTGCTTATTGCGCCGTAACCATGGATAATCTTCATCGTTTATCAGGATGCTTGGGTCAGCCTTGACTTTGAAGGGAGGAATTTCATGAAACTTTTCATAATCTTCAGACATGTCTGTCTTGCCCTCCACTCCCAGGATGTCCCTTTTTCCTGAAAGAACTATGTGGCGCTTTGGCTCATCGTATGATGTATTCGCTTCCTTATCTTTTCTTTTTCTCGGTCTGGTAGACATGTCCTTCACATAGATAACCTGTGCCACATCATTGGCTAGGACGAACGGTTCGTCATTGTATCCAAGATTTTTCAGATCCACTGTTGTCATTCCGTACTGTGGGTCTACCTGTACCCTGCCTCCTGACAGATTGACCCATTTACACTTAAACAAAGGGACCTTAAAATCATGTCCGTAGTCAAGTTCCCATATGTCCACTATGTAACCATAATATGTGTCCTTTCCCCTCTCGGTTGTTGCATCAAAGCGGACACCGCTGTTTTGGTTGGTGCTCTTTTGATCTTGGACAATCGTGTAAAATGTATTTCCATTTATCTCGTATCCTTTGTAAATCAATACAGTCGAAGATGGTCCCCTGGACAACAAGTACAACTCATCACAAACAGTGTTGTCACCTCTGAGACGTGTTTCCAACCAACTGCTGAAAGTCCTGATGTGTTCACGTGTAATCCAGTCGTCGCACTGCTCTGGGTGTTTGGAGCGCAGACTGTTCTTGTGTTCATCGACAGACGGGGTCACCAATGTAGAGTTCTGTAGAACTGTGTAGTGTGCTTGAGACCAAGAATAACCGTCCCTGCATATTATTGAGTCCCTTCCAAGCGTGCCTTTTCCAGTCAGTCTGCCCTCGTACTGCGATTTAGGGAGACCTATCTTATTAAGGCCAGGAATGAAGTCAACACAAAACCCGATGACATCCTCTGTTTGGTGGCCCATGGAGATGCTTCCTTCTGGTCTGGCGCGGTTACGGACATATTTCTTTAGGACTCCCATGAACCTCTCAAAGGGGAACATATTGTGTAGAAATACGGGCCCCAGAATGACAATCTCGTCGACTAGATGAACTAGGACGTGTGTCATGATATTGAAGAAGGATGGTGGGAACACAAGCTCGAAACTGACAAGACATTGCGCCACATCACTCCTTAGCCTTGGTACGATTTCTGGATCGATCACCTTCTGAGAGATTGCATTGAGGAATGCACATAGTTTCACAATGGCTAATCGGACGTTTTCCGGTAGAAGCCCCCTCAATGCAACCGGAAGCAGTTGCGTCATAATCACATGGCAGTCATGAGACTTTAGGTTCTGGAACTTTTTCTCTGCCATATTTATTATTCCCTTTATATTCGACGAGAAGCCAGTCGGGACCTTCATACTGAGAAGGCATTCAAAGAAGACTTCTTTCTCTTCTTTCGTAAGAGCATAGCTGGCAGGACCTTCATACTGCTTCGGAGGGATGCCGTCTTTTTCGTGCAAACGTTGCAGGTCCTCCCGTGCCTCAGCTGTATCTTTTGTCTTTCCATACACGCCCAAGAAGCCTAGCAGGTTCACGCAAAGGTTCTTCGTCACGTGCATCACGTCGATTGAAGAGCGGACCTCTAGGTCTTTCCAGTAGGGTAGGTCCCAAAATATAGATTTCTTCTTCCACATGGGTGCGTGTCCCTCATCGTCATTCGGAACAGCTAGTGCGCCGGGGCCCTTTCCGAAGATTACGTGTAAATCATTGACCATAGCAAGTACGTGATCACCGGTACGCATGGCGGGCTTCTTCCGGTGATCTGCCTCGCCTTTGAAATGCTTGCCTTTCTTTCGACATTGATGGTTGGTCGGAAGAAATCGACAATGGCCCAGGTACACATTCTTCCTGCACTTGTCCAGGTATATACTTTCAGTGTCATCTAAACAGTGCGTGCATGCGTGTTATCCTTTGTTTGTCTGTCCTGAAAGGTTACTGAGAGTGGGCCAATCGTTGATGGTCACGAACAGCAACGCCTTTAGGTCAAATTCCTCCTGTTTGTGCTCATCCCACGCACGTACACCGTTTCCATTCCATAGCTGTAAAAGTTCTTCAACTAATGGCCTTAGGTACACATCAATGTCGTTGCCGGGTTGCTTAGGGCCTTGGATGAGAACTGGCATCATAATGAACTTCCGCTTCATGCACATCCAAGGAGGAAGGTTATACATACATAGAGTCACGGGCCAGGTGCTGTGATTGCTGCTCTGCTCCCCGAAAGGATTAATGCCATTCGCGCTTAGAGCAAACCATACGTTCCTTGCGTCCTTTGCAAACTCCTCCCAGTACTTTCTCTCGATTTTTCTCCATTGCGACCCGTCAGCGGGTGCTCTCAACTTCCCGTCTTTCTTACGGTCCTCACTGTGCCATCGCATCAACTTGGCATGCTCTCTGTTTCTAAACAAACATTTCAACCGTGGTATTATAGGAGCATACCACATCACCTTCGCAGGAACCCTCTTCCTGGCGGGCTCGCCATCAACATCACCAGGGTCATCTCGTCTGATCTTATACCGCAACGCACCGCATACCGGGCATGCGTTCAGATCGTTGTATGCACCGCGGTAGAGGATGCAGTCATTAGGGCATGCATGTATCTTCTGCACCTCCAATCCTAGAGGGCATACGACCTTCTTTGCTGCGTATGTACTATCGGGCAATTCGTTATCCTTCGGAAGCTTCTTCTTCAATATTTTCAGTAGCTTCTCAAATCCTTTGTCAGCCACAGCATTCTCTGCCTTCCACTGCAGCAATTCCAGTACGGTACCGAGCTTTGTGTTGCCATCTTCGCAATTGGGGTACAACCCTTTTTTGTGATCCTCTAACATGCGATCGAACTTCAGCTTCTCCTTTTGACTTTCGCATTGTGTCCTTGCATCGACAATGACCCGGCGAAGATCATCATTTGGTTCCTCTTGATCTTCAGCAGCTTCACCCGTTGCAGCATCATTGGGCACATCGTCTGGTTCCTCTTGATCTTCACCAGCTCCCCCCATTGCAGCATCACCGTATTCAGGGGACACATAGTTGTCATCGTACTCTTCTTCTTCGCCGTCTTCCATCATAACCCCTATTTCTCCGTGCCTCGTCCAAACATTATAGTGTGGCATGAAACCCTTGTAAAGCAGGTGGGAGTGAAGGATTTTTCGGTTAGAGTAAGACATCGTATTCACACATTGAGTGCATGGACAACACATAAAACCATTCTGCTTGTTTGCCTCTGCCACATTTAGAAACTCACGCACGCCCTTAATGTACTCGGAGGTGTGTCTGTCACCGTACATCCATTGGCGGTTCATCTGCGTGCATTTATATATAATTAAGTGTGTCAAAAACCATTACAGAACATCATAAATAGATAATTAAGTGACCAAATGGATAAAATTTCATCATCACATTAAAACCAAAGTACATACATATATAGTTCTCATCTAACAACATATATAGCTCTCCATACACATCGAAACTATGTAAAACATTTCAACGCGAAAACAAATGCTATCATAATCGCAACCAAGGTAACAATTGATCCAATGGCATAATGATACCAAGCCTCGGTATTAATGGCATATTTTCTAATCTTTTTAATCTTCAACCGCATTGCATCCATCTTGATCTTGTGATCATCGACGACATCCGCAACATGCAACTCCAATATCATCTTCTCGTCGACAATTTTTTTTATTTTTTCCTTCAAGAATTTGTTTTCTTCTTCAACTAAATTTAACCTCTCGACAATAGGTTCCATCTTGATCTTGTGATCATCGATAACTTCCGCAACATGCAACTCCAATTCCATCTTCTCCTCCTCCATTTTTTCCAATTTTTTCTTTAACGAAATGTTTTCCTCTTCAACTAAATTTAACCTCTCCACAAGAGGGTCGGTTGGAATTTCCGGTTCAACTACCTCCTAGACATAATAAAACATCTATGCATGTCAGGTTGGTCGGCATAACTATCATAAGCACTAAAACAAATAGTTATAAATTAAAGATAATATACCACATCCGAATCGTAGACCGGACGAGGGCCCACGTGGGCGGATATCAAAACCATCGCACTATATAATAACAAGCAATAATAAACGTAAGAAAATTAGACAAATATCTATCTAAAGCAATAATAAAAGTAAGAAATGCATGGACATAACAAGAGGCTCACCACGGTGGTGCCGGTGACGAGATCGGCGGGGGCCATCGACGGCGGCGAAGACGGGGACGGGACGTGACGGACCGCTAATCCTAGACAAATCTCGGAGAAAATAGAGCTTCGAGAGGAGAAAAGCTTAACTAGTGTGGCTCGGGCATTCCACCGAACATGTTGTGTGCATAGGAGGTGAGCTAGAGCACCACTAACTCCTCTCCCCCTCGGCCAGAAAAAAAAACAGAGCAGTGAGCTCTGCTCTTGAGTGAGGGGGTTTATATAGGCAACTCACTGGTCCCGGTTGGTGCTACAAACCGGGGCTAAAGGGGTGCCTTTGGTCCCGGTTCATAAAACAAACCGGGACTAATAGTGGTGGGCCAGGAGCAAGAGCCATTGGTCCCGGTTTTTAGCTCCAACCGGGACCAATAGGTCCAGACGATCCGGGACCAATGGCCCACGTGGCCCGGCCGGCCCCCTGGGCTAACGAACCGGGTCCAGTACCCCCATTGGTCCCGGTTCTAGATTGAACCGGGGCTAATGGGCTGGACCAATGCCCTGTTTTCTACTAGTGACAGCATTCTCTGCCTTCCACTGCAGCAATTCCAGTACGGTACCGAGCTTTGTGTTGCCATCTTCGCAATTGGGGTACAACCCTTTTTTGTGATCCTCTAACATGCGATCGAACTTCAGCTTCTCCTTTTGACTTTCGCATTGTGTCCTTGCATCGACAATGACCCGGCGAAGATCATCATTTGGTTCCTCTTGATCTTCAGCAGCTTCACCCGTTGCAGCATCATTGGGCACATCGTCTGGTTCCTCTTGATCTTCACCAGCTCCCCCCATTGCAGCATCACCGTATTCAGGGGGCACATAGTTGTCATCGTACTCTTCTTCTTCGCCGTCTTCCATCATAACCCCTATTTCTCCGTGCCTCGTGCAAACATTATAGTGTGGCATGAAACCCTTGTAAAGCAGGTGGGAGTGAAGGATTTTTCGGTTAGAGTAAGACATCGTATTCACACATTTAGTGCATGGACAACACATAAAACCATTCTGCTTGTTTGCCTCTGCCGCATTTAGAAACTCACGCACGCCCTTAATGTACTCGGAGGTGTGTCTGTCACCATACATCCATCGGCGGTTCATCTGCGTGCATTTATATATAATTAAGTGTGTCAAAAACCATTACAGAACATCATAAATAGATAATTAAGTGACCAAATGGATAAAAGTTCATCATCACATTAAAACCAAAGTACATACATATATAGTTCTCATCTAACAACATATAGCTCTCCATACACATCGAAACTATGTAAAACATTTCAACGCGAAAACAAATGCTATCATAATCGCAACCAAGGTAACAATTGATCCAACGGCATAATGATACCAAGCCTCGGTATTAATGGCATATTTTCTAATCTTTTTAATCTTCAACCGCATTGCATCCATCTTGATCTTGTGATCATCGACGACATCCGCAACATGCAACTCCAATATCATCTTCTCGTCCACAATTTTTTAATTTTTTCCTTCAAGAATTTGTTTTCTTCTTCAACTAAATTTAGCCTCTCGACAATAGGGTCCATCTTGATCTTGTGATCATCGATAACTTCCGCAACATGCAACTCCAATTCCATCTTCTCCTCCTCCATTTTTTCCAATTTTTTCTTTAACGAAATGTTTTCCTCTTCAACTAAATTTAACCTCTCCACAAGAGGGTCGGTTGGAATTTCCGGTTCAACTACCTCCTAGACATAATAAAACATCTATGCATGTCAGGTTGGTCGGCATAACTATCATAAGCACTAAAACAAATAGTTATAAATTAAAGATAATATACCACATCCGAATCGTAGACCGGACGAGGGCCCACGTGGGCGGATATCAAAACCATCGCACTATATAAAAACAAGCAATAATAAACGTAAGAAAATTAGACAAATATCTATCTAAAGCAATAATAAAAGTAAGAAAAGCATGGACATAACAAGAGGCTCACCACGGTGGTGCCGGTGACGAGATCGGCGGGGGCGATCGACGGCGGCGAAGACGGGGACGGGACGTGACGGACCGCTAAACCTAGACAAATCTCGGAGAAAATAGAGCTTCGAGAGGAGAAAAGCTTAACTAGTGTGGCTCGGGCATTCCACCGAACACGTTGTGTGCATAGGAGGTGAGCTAGAGCACCACTAACCCCTCTCCCCCTCGGCCAGAAAAAAAAACAGAGCAGTGAGCTCTGCTCTTGAGTGAGGGGGTTTATATAGGCAACTCACTGGTCCCGGTTGGTTCTACAAACCGGGGCTAAAGGGGTGCCTTTGGTCCCGGTTCATAAAACAAACCGGGACCAATAGTGGTGGGCCAGGAGCAAGAGCCATTGGTCCCGGTTTTTATCTCCAACCGGGACCAATAGGTCCAGACGAACCGGGACCAATGGCCCACGTGGCCCGGCCGGCCCCCTGGGCTAACGAACCGGGTCCAGTACCCCCATTGGTCCCGGTTCTAGATTGAACCGGGGCTAATGGGCTGGACCAATGCCCTGTTTTCTACTAGTGTAAGGAATTACTCACTCCCGGTGGGGAGCATCATGGAATTGACGATGGAGAAAGGTTGGTGATGACGAAGAACAAAGATCCCCCTCTCCGGTGCCCTAAACGGACTGCAGATCTAGCCTCCAAAGGAAGAACAGGAGGTGACGGCGACTCCGTCTCGTGGATCACGATAATTTTTTCTCCCTGATTTTCCTCTCCAAAAAAATAGGAATTTATAGGGTCAGGGTTGTCGTCTGCGGGGCCACCAGGTGGGTACAACCCACCTGGGCGCGCCAGGAGAGGGGGCATGCCCTAGTGGGTTGTGCCCACCAAGGGGCCCCTCTCTAGTTGGTCTTGGCTCCAGTAATTCTCTTTTATTCCATAAAAAATCCTCGCAAAGTTTCGTTTCATTCCGAGAACTTTTATTTTTGCACAAAAACAACACCATGGTAGTTTTGCTGAGAACAGCATCAGTGCGGGGTTAGTTTCATTCAAATCATGCAAATTAGAGTCCAAAACAAGAGGAAAAGCGGTAGGAAAAGTAGATACGTTGGAGACGTAATAACTCCCCCAAGCTTAAACCTTTGCTTGTCCTCAAGCAATTCAGTTCATAAACTGAAAGTGAGAAATCAAAACTTTTACGAACTCTTTTGCTCTTGTTTGCATAAATAAGCTCAAATAGTACCCAGGGTTTTAGCCCACGTTATAGCTAACCATGTCAACAATAACATTTAAAGATTATATTAACTCATATCAATGACATAATCAGCTAGCGAGCGATAATAAGAGATCTCAAACAGCAACACGTTGTCAAAACAACCATGATATAATATGACAATAGTGGTATCTCGCTAGCCCTTTCTAATACCGCAAAACATAAATGCAGAGCACCTCCAAAGTTCAAGCAGGGACTAAACATTGTAATTCATGGTAGAAAAGATCCAGTCATGCTAACACCCAACATTCACTACATACAGTGCATAATCATGACAAAAGTGCGCTCAGATCTGGCGCTTATTAGAGAAGGTGATGACACAACATAAAAGTAAAATAGAAAGTCCCTTCACAGAGGGAAGTAGTGATTTGCAGAGGTGCCAGAGCTCAAAATTTTAAAATAGAGGTAAATGAAATTTCGAGAGGTGCATCTTCTCTTTCATTTCACGACTATCAGTTATCAATATCTCCCATGCTAAATGAGCTAGTGGCGGTTCCCAAGCAAAAAAGTAAATGTTTGAACTCTATTAGGAGTTTTTGTTTGTTTATTTGTAAGCTTTTGCTTTTTGCAGTTTGGGACTGGGACTCCCTATTACCGCCCTTTTCTTGTGCAATGGTCAGTGAATAAACACTCAACATGAGAATAACCCGCTTAGCATGGAAAATACCGACCACCTCCTCTCGTTCCATGAACGATGCAGACACACAAAAAGGATATTTATTTGAAGTTTTTAGAGGTGGCACATGCAAATTACTTAGGACGGCAGGGTAATACCGCATATAGATAGGTATGCTGGAATCCTCTAGAATAACTTTGAGTTTCAGAATTTGATGCACAAGCAGTATTCCCGCTTAGTATAGGTGAAGGCTAGCAAATAGGTTGAGAAGTGGCCAGCTAGAGAGCAACAATGGTCATGAACATGTATTATGCATAATAAACATTAGACATCGGCATGAGTAGGATATGGACACCATGAACATAAATATCATAGAGGCTATGTTGGTTTTGATTCAACTACATGCATAAACATGTGTCAAGTCAAGCTACTTGAACATTCAGAGGAGGATACCATATCATCATACTGTATCACAATCATTTTAACGCTATGTTGATATCCAAGATAAATAATTATTAACTCCTAGCTACTTATGCATGGCATGAGAAACTATAATCTCTAATTGTCATTTCAAATATGTTTAATCATAATGGGCTGAATCATGGGTACTTGGTTAAACATATTTACACAGACAGAACAAGTCGAGTTCATACCAGATTCTCCTTGCCACGGCCAGTGCATCGTATATCGTCATTATTGCCTTTCACTTGCACGACCGAATGATATGAAAATAATAATAGTTCAAGAGTGTCGTGGACTAAGCTGGGATCTGCAAAACATTTTATTCAACATGACAAGACAAGGTAAAATGTCCTCTTCATTAGTTCAACAATTATTCATATGAGAGCCACTCAACATTTTCATTGTGGTCTTCTCCTCGGTACAACTCGAATAAAAGGGAAAGAAATTCATAGAAACACACTGATTTTTTTTGGGTGTTTTTGGTTTTCTTGAACACGCAAACACAAGGAAAAAGCAAAAATTAGAAAAACTATTTACACGGGAAAGGACCCAACAAGCAAAAGAAGAACAAGGAAATCTTTTTGGATTTTATTTTTAGTGCTAATATTAAGCATGCATAGAAAGTAAATTACTACAACTAATTTTTTTGGGTTTTCTAAAGTTTTTCAAACACACAAGAAGAAAGCAAGAAAATAAATCTAAGCATGCATGATACAATGAAAAAGTGTGAGCACCGACAAATAGAATGATATGTAAACAAAAATGTAACGTCGGAGAGGAACACGTAATCCCCCAAGCTTAGACTTTTGGCCAAGCTTGGTAGTGGATCAGTAGCCTGGAGGGTAATAGTCAGCGTGGTAGCTCACGGAGTCTCTGTGTGTGGATGCCTCGGCCTGCCGTGTTGCCACCACTGCTGCGTTATGGGCTCGGGCCTCGCTCTCAAGAACAAAATATCTTCCCTTGTTGTTATAGTCAAAAAGAGCAGGAGCAAGCAAATATGTGTCCACAAAATGTGATTGATTAAACAATAGATTATAAGTGAAGTTATAAACCTTTCCCTTGAGAATATTATGCTCTTTTAAGGTGTCAAAATCTAAATACTGCGTGGGTAGGATGGGATCAAAGGGTAAAGGTAAAACACCCAGCCCTCGTGCTAAACATGTGGCGTAAATTCCACCATAGAACCAACCACTATTAGCGTTATGCTGAAGTATACTTGCAACAATCGCTCCAAGGTTATAATTCCTTTCACCAGTGAGAGCGGTGTGGATGAGGCTCAAGTATGGCACACAAAGTATGCTACAGTCTTGCTTGCCTACTATGCATTTCCCCTTAAATAACACAAAATACTGAATTGCAGGAAAGTGAATGCTGTTTATTCTTCCTTGTCTCACTCCCCTATTTTCACCGTACTAAAGGCTAGTCAAGAAAGACTCATACTTAGCAGTTGGTGGTTCATCAAGCGAACACCAAAAAGGGAGTTTGCATTGATAATCAAAATTCTCTAGTGGAATAGTGAATGGATTATCATCAAGCATAAACGACACCCTAAACTCTCATGGAAAATATTTAAATTCTTTAACAAATGATTCAGTGAGAAGTTGGTGTTGTTCACACTTATCTGAAAGGTAGGGACCGAGGCCGACATTGTGAACATATTGCTGAAATTCCTCCTTAATGCCCACTCGCATCATATACTCATCGCAAGGCCGTAAGCATGTTTTGGTAGTGGCGCTTTGTGTGTAACTAGCACTTGGTTCAACATAAGACCGACGGGCGGAACTGTCACTAGAAGATGCCGCCAAGGACTGAAGGAGTCCTGTATTCAAGGGTCCTCAGACGTCCGAGTCCATGAAGCTGGGCCACAAACGAATAAGCAGAAGACTGTCCCTCGTATTCGGTCAGGACTGCTATGTAGGTAGAAAGGCATGCGTAGAGTCCTGATGTATCAATTACTTCCTCCCCAAGTCATCCTTGTAGCCCTAGGCCCTCTCTGGCGTGTATATAAGCCAGGAGGTTTAGTCTGTAGAGGGGATGATCAACATCACGATATCCTCATAGGTTAGACTTTAGGGTTTAGCCATTACGATCTCGAGGTAGGTCAACTCTTGTACTCGTACTCAATCATATCAATATAGCAGGAAGTAGGGTATTAGCTCGACCGAGAGGGCCTGAACCTGGGTAAACATCGTGTCCCCAGCCTCCTGTTACCATCGATCCTCTAAACGCATAGCTTGGGCCTCCTACCCGAGATCTGCCGGTTTTGACACCGACAATGGTGTTTTCAATGAGAGCTCCACTATGCGCTCGCGATGAGCGATCGACGGCTCGTCTCGTCATCAGTGATGGAATCACCTTCGGAAACAACTTGGCCATCGGCTAGGTTCTCTAGCTCAGCGGGTTCACTGTATGCACCTGCGTGGCCTCAGGGCCTGCTGCACTCCCTGCGGTCATCGAGCCCCACCCTTACGTTGACTCCGGCCACTCCGATGACGCAACCCCGACAGATCTCTCGCCCTTAAACAAGCTGCTGGATTGCATCGCCGCCTTGGGGCTTTCATCGCCAGGACACCAGATCGGATCTGAACGTGATGAGATCGATCGCATACCGATCACTCATCTATTGGCAGCAGTTGAGGATGGAGCCGAAAATACTCCCCCTCTTGAGATGGAGACCATCACAGTTCGGATCTCCGAACCCATCGAGCCAAACACACCCCTGTCGGGAGGCACTTTATGTTCCTTGAGCATTGGGATTGACGCCGGGTCCATGGAATGATTAGATCCTATCGAACCCGGATCGTCCACATCAGAGGTTTCCAAAACCCGGAATACCACTGTCGGCCAGGACTCAAAATTACCAACACCCACCCACCCTGGGAAAAACTCTCCAAGTAAATCCGGACACCCGAACACAGATGATCTCACGAACATACATCAGCAGCACGAGGAAATGGTCAACCACTTCTGGGCCAGATTCCTACTTGTTAAAAACAAGATCAGGGAATGTTGTGACGATGAGGCGGTCTCCCTATTTCACCGCAACTGTACGGGCGCGGGAGTCTTGAACGCCCTCAACCGACGTCGTGCTCTGAGTTTCACAGAACTGTCGCATTTAGTACAAAAGTACTGCACAATTGAGAATACTTGGAAAGCCCGGAATGCACCTCTCAAACAGTCCATATCCGGACATCACACTATTAAAGCTAAACGGACATACCCTAGCAGGTCATCCGATAATATGCTTATTGGCAAGAAGAACAAACTTTTTTTAAAGCACAGGTCCATATTGGATGAACTGTTCGACAAACCTTGCCAAATACATGCAGCCCCGGACAATATCCCAAACCATTGCCTTAGAGCATGTTGTGTACCCCGGCAGGTAGAAAAGAGCGGTGTGACAATCCTTGCCACCGCCGCATGAGGGGAGAAAGACGTCGGTGTCTTTACTGTCTTCGAGACGTTCTCCTCTAATAACCCCCACAAGAGAGTGAATGGTGAATTTGCCGAGGTCTACCAAATTAGCTCTGCAAGCCCATGGAGCGACACGGCAATTAGTTTTTCTCTCGAAGACACATCCCGAGTCCGGCCGATCCGAGCAACAACAGCTCTTCTACTAGATCCATTAGTGGATGGTTTTCGCCTCACTAAAGTACTTATGGACGGAGGAAGTGGGCTGAACCTCATATATGAGGAAACGCTTGCGAAAATGCAGGCCAGCAAATCCCGCATTGAGTACACCAACACAACCTTTACAGGAATTATACCTAGCCAAGAAGCCCGGTCTTCGGGAAGCATTAAGTTCGATGTAATATTCGGCACATCTGATAACTACAGGTCGGAGGAACTGCTCTTCCACATTGTTCCCTTCAATAGATGATACCATGCCCTTTTAGGACGGGACGCTTTTTCACACTTTCAAGCCATACCCCATTACGGGTACATGAAGCTTAAAATGCCTTTGCCCAATGGAGTAATCACATTAACAAGTGATCCGGATAGAGCACTCCGCGCCGATAACAAAACGACATCTTTAGCCTTAGAGGCATTATCCGAAGCCCTCGCGGCCAAAGAATTGACTACCATACGATCAACGGTGGACAGGGATGATGTAGTCCTCGCCAAAAGTTCAAAATCTACCTCCTTCAAGCCAGCAGATGAAATCATAAAATTACAAGTGCACCCAACGGACCCTAACAAGACAGCGTCTATCGGGGCACAGCTGGATCTGGGGGTAGATAGCGCGTTACGCGGCTTCCTTCGGGAAAATTGGGATATATTCACCTGGCACCCTTCAGATATGCCGGGAATCCCATGCTGGCTGGCCGAACACAACCTCGATATCATCAAAGGGTTCAAATCAGTCAAGTAGACACTGCGACGGTTTCCGAACCTAAAAGACAAGCAATGGGAGAAGAGCTAGCCAAGCCATTCGAAGCCAGATTCATGAGAGAAATTAAACATCCGGATTGGCTATCCAACCTAGTCATGGTGCTGAAGAAGGATAAATCTTGGCGCCTCTGCGTCGACTTTACAGACCTAAATAAGGCCTGCCCCAAGGATCCCTTTCCTTTGCCCCGCATTGATCAAATTATCGATGCAACGGTCGGACACGACTCGTTGTGCTTCCTTGATGCTTACTTAGGATACCATCAGATAAAGATGAAGGAATCTGATTAGGCCATAATGGCATTTATCACCCCGTATGGTCCTTTCTGTTTCAACACTATGGCCTTTGGACTAAAAAACGCTGGTGCCACATATCAGTGCATCATTCAAACATGCTGAGAAAAACAAATTGGCAAGATAGTGGAGGCATATGTAGATGATGTAGTCATTAAGACCAAACACGTCGAGACTTTGGTGGAAGATCTCCGCCTTATGTTTGCCAACCTTCGAGAACATGACATAAGGCTCAATCCGGAAAAATGTGTTTTCGCCGTTCCAGCCATAAAGCTACTAGGGTTCAACATATCCCATAGAGGAATCGAAGCTAACCCAGCTAAAATCCGGGCCTTGTCACAGCTCAAAACACCAACCGACCTCAAGCAGGTGCAAAAACTAGCAGGATGCGTAGTGGCCTTAAGCCGCTTCATCTCCAGGTCAGGAGAAAAAGCATTACCTGACAATTTCGAATGGACGGACGCGGCCACAGCTGGATTGGAAGTAATAAAAATTCTAATAGCGAGCAACCCAATCCTAGCCGCTCCCGATGTTGGCGAACCAATGCTGCTGTATATATCAGCCACTAACAAGGTAGTGAGTGTTTTATTCGTCGTCCAACGAGCCGAAGAGGGACATAAATTCCCCATTAAAAAACCCATATACTACGTATCCAAGGCTCTAACACCATGCAAATCACGGTACCCCCACTATCAGAAAATTGCCTATGCGGTCTTCATGTCATCTCGGAAACTTCGACACTAATTTCAAGTGTGGTCGATCACAGTGGCATCCGAGGTACCACTCAACGATATTATAAACAATAAATACGCCACTGGACGCATAGCCAAACGGGCCATCGAGCTCTTACCGTTCGAAATATCTTATAAGCCACGCCAGACTATTAAATCCCAGGTGTTGGCTGACTTTGTTGCAGAATGGACCGAAGCCGAACACCCTAAAGAGTATGGCTCATACTCCCACTGGACAATGTACTTTGACGGTTCCAAAAGGCTAGCCGGATTGTGGCCCAGCATAATATTGATATCTCCAACTGGAAACTGTCCGGTACGTTCTACAAATTTTGTACACGGGCTCGAACAATGCGGCCGAATATGAGGCCCTATTGCATGGTCTCCGCCTAGCTGTATCCACGGGAATTTAATGCCTCGAGATACGCGGAGACTCAAACCTCGCTATCTCCCAAATAAATGGAGATTTTGATGCGAAGGATTTAAAAATAGCAGCTGATCGCAATGCTATATTGAAAATATCGGGTAGATTTGAGGCGTTGGAATTCCATCACGTAGCCCGGGATAATAACTAGGTCACTGACATACTCGCTCGTATGGGCACTAAATGCGACCCCGTCCCTCCTAACACCTTCGTGGAAAGGCTATTCAATCCATCAGTAACATGGCAGGACGTGGGCGGCGATACGAATTCTGATCCAAACACTCCCCCGGTCGAACTTAACCAAGATGTCATCGGAGACCCAGACATGGAGATAACTCCCTTGGCTCATGAGATCATGGCTGTCATAGCCTCATGGACAGAGCACTTCCTAGCTGACCTTAAAAGGCAGGAGCTCCCCGATAACGAAAATGAGGCCCGCCGCATACTTCGGCGTTCTAAAGCCTACAATATTCACTCAGGTGAACTATATAAGAAAAGCACAATTGGTGTTTTACAAAGGTGCATCTCTGAATAGGAGGGAAGGCAAATTCTCACTAAAATACACGCTGAAATGGGCGGCCACCATGCCATAGCCCGGGCGCTCGTTGGCAAAGCTTTTCGAGCTGGCTTTTTCTGGCCCAATGCCCGAGCAGATGCGCAGACCTTAGTCCGACACTGCGTTGGCTGCCATCTCTTTGCAAATCAAAGTCACATGCCTCCCACCGCTCTGAGAACAATCCCCATTACTTGGCCTTTTGCGGTCTGGGGGCTTGATATGGTCGGATCCATTAAAGGGGGAAGCCATAAAAAGAAATACTTGCTGGTGATGGTAGATAAATTGACTAAATGGATAGAAGCCAAGCCAGTAAAAACAGCTGAGGCAGGGCCTGTGATAGATTTTATATCTGGTGTATTACACCGTTATGGTGTCCCGCACAGTATTATCACAGATAATGTTACCAACTTCACAGCTGACGAGGTAAAAAATTGGTGCGCAAAGTTAGGTATTAAACTTGATTACGCTTCTGTGTACCATCCTCAAACAAATGGTCAAGTCGAAAGAGCCAATGGTCTGATAATGAGCGGCATTAAACCCCGACTAGTGCGCTCCCTACGGGAGTCTGATAAACACTTGGTCGAAGAGCTTGACTCGATACTCTAGGGGCTGCGGAACACACCTAACCGGACGACCGGATACACACCTTTCTTCATGGTGTATGGCGCATAGGTTGTTCTGACCTGTGATATTATTCATGAATCGCCTCGAGTGCGCATGTACGAGGAGAGAGGAGCCGAGCTAGATCGGCAGGACGGCCTAGATGGACTTGAAGAGGAGCGCGATACAGCGCGAGCCCGTTCCGCATTTTATCAACAATAGGCCAGGCTATACCAGAGCAGAGAAGTGCGGGCCAAGACATACAACGTCGGCGAACTCATTTTATGCCTCCCAGAGAAGAAGAAGGACAAGCTCAAACCACATGGGAGGGCCCCTTCATTATCGATAAAGTACTCGCCGATGGAGCCTATCGCCTTCCGAATGCACAGGACAACCGCCTTTAGCCGAACCCATGGAACGCTGCCAGGCTCCGACGATTTTATGGATAGTTCGGTAACAATTTTTCCTTCCTTTTAAGTTAGGTCTTGTCTCTTATTTTATATTTTTCTACTTTTTTTTCTTACATTTTCTCTCATTGGTAAGTATTTGACTGGCCCGAACCGCCAAACGATGAGTACATCTTTGAATTTATCTACCTCAAATATACTTGGGGGCTTCTTCAACGAAGCCCATTACCAATAAAGCTTCTTGCTTGAAATGTCATCTATTTTTAAGTCCTTCCTTGCCATTACATGCACCAATATATCTTAAGTTCTGGCCAAGCTGGGTTGCCTGGCTCCTATGCTTACCCCTATGTTTCCGATTGTTCGGCTAGGGCGTAAAGGGAGCACCTCTGCGATTGTTACAGCCGGGTAATCCGGGCATGTACCTCAGACTGGGTGAAGCCGAAAGCTAGCGCTCTTAAGGGAATAATCGGTCAGTAGATACATGACATATCACTTTTAAAGCATGTATTTTAAACTACCACATGATATGGCATCCTACAATATTTTTTTACAGGATCAAAAGCCTAGGCCCGCATATGTATGCATGTTGACCCAGGGAAAGGAACCCCTAACAAAACTATTCTCTCTAGAAGATGTTTCTTACGTTAAACAATAGTATAACATAACTCCCCGAAAATAGTTTGTCTGTTTAAGCAATTATGACCGGATTGCTTTGTTTCTGAACATATCACGTGTTTACCACAGATATAGTATTCGGAAACACTCCAGCCTTTGGGTTTATGGATGTTAAAGCAGAAGGTCGGCGATGACAACCTTTTTATAATTCCGGACGGAGATAGGTTTGACGGTAAAAGTACATTAATACATAGAATCAAATGACTACTCTTTGTATATTCCCTCTATAAGGATGTCTAGTCTACAGTCCTGTTGGGAAAACTTGGCAGTTGTCTCTACTTGGTCATATACCAAATGCAGAGGGATTTCTGGTTCATCGGACCCTCGAGGTCCCACGAGGGCCATATGATTCGGATCAAGATGGGTCTAGCGTGTCTTCACCATGGCCCAGGCTTCTCGAGCACCCATGCGACATGTTGATGCTTTCCACAGTTCGAAGCGGCGTCGAGCCCCTTTGAACAAGTCCTATATAGTTTCTACGGGGGAATCGCCCGGCCATAAAGCCTTGGACATATTCTTCATGGCCTTCCGAGCTTACTCGTGGACCCTGGAAAGCTCTTGCAGCACGTCACACTTAAAACCGGGCACTTCCCCTTCGGGGTGCCCAGTTAACAAACTTGCAGGAAAAGTTTTATGAACAACTGTTTCCCCTTCGGCAAATTTTTTGTCCACCAAAGTAGCCCTTAGCTCCCTCTCCAGTTGGTCGGTCGACCCTATTGTTGTATTACAATTAGTATGTACATAACGACTCAGTGATCAACACAAATATCATAGTATCCGAACACCATTTTTCTTACCACCAGCATCCCTTCCGGATTATTTTGAATTTTATAATTCGGTGGTGACACTCGTTAGCTGGGTCCGGCACTCTTCCAGCTCTTTGGATAAAACATTATTCTTTTCTTGAAGCACCTACAAAAACACAACGATCCTCAAATCAGTTTGTACCAACTGCTTTAAGTCTCGAGGGCTACTGGCATGGAAACATCAAAATGTACACTCACCCGCATTTCTTTGGAAAGCCGGTGATTGGCTCCAGCGAGTCCGTCTTGAGCGGCTCGGATATAAGCAACTGCAGAGCTGAGGGCATTAAACGATTCCTCCGAAAAGGCTGGGTCATGCATGGTTGCTTTCCCCCACCAGTGAACCATCTCAACCTCCACTTCGGAATTAGTGACTGACATTCCATCCGAACCCTCTTGGAGGGGACAATCTGGCACTGAATCCGCATTAACCCTTGACGGGCCGGTAGCCGGATTGGCTGGTGCTTGATCTGCATGATCTCCGGAAACAGTCCGGTGTGTATTCCTTCTAAAAGGAAAATAAAGCGGAAAGTTGTAATACCGACTTTACCACGCAGCGTGTGTCAAAACAAACATACATCTTTGAAGGTTCGCTGGTGTTCACGGTCCTCTTTCGCTTCAAGGCCTCGCCCGATGCAGTTCGGCATGAGGAGCGCTGCCCCTTTTAAGCATGGAAAAATGCAGTGGGTAAGGCGCGCTGGGAATCTTCTCTTTGATGAGATATGTCCTGGGTACTTACGTGGGAAGAAGGAATGAGTCCAGGGTAATCGGCTACAGTAGCCACCAGGGTGCCTTCACGACATGCTTGATAGAAGTCTCCCTCTTCTAGCTCTATGCCTATGTACGGATCTTCATCATATCTGGAGCCCGCATTTTGGAATCGGTCCTCGGGCTGTGGGGCGGGACTATTAATCCCCTCGATCACCTTCCTCCACTCCTATCAGAAGAAACCAATACATCATAAGAAAGGAAAACAGGCGATTAAAGCGGTCATGAGAGAGACTTACCCAGTCGGGAGGATTGTACATCAAAAAACCCTCCCGGCACTTCAAACGAAGGAAGTCTTGCTTATCTCCCTTATAAAGACCCTCCAGGATGACGGCTAGAGAGAAAGGGTCGTCCGGACCCAGGCGTAAGCAGCATGAGGCGTCATTTAGGCCATTATAATGCCACATTGGAAATCCTCTTGCTTGGAGCGCTGCACGCATCGCTTTATTGAAATAGCCATCACTTCGATTATAGACAGCCACGAACTGGCGAGCAATCTGATCTTGCCGTCCAGTCTGCTAACATCCGCTCTCTCTTCTTCCGAGGGACTGCGGGGACACTAGTTGAAAAGCTTATTTGGCGGAGCACTGGAATAATTAGGGAGGCCTTGCCGAATAGGATCCGGCAGGGCAACATCCTCAATATAAAACCACTCCGAAGGCCACTCTTCGGATGCCTTCTTAGGAGTACCGGGCAGATAGCCTGTCCCTACTATGCACCATACTTCGGCACCCCCAACCTCAAATATGGATCCCTTTTCCGAGCGAGGGGCAAGGCAGAAGAACTTTCACCACGACTCAAAGTGAGTCTTGCAGCCCGAGAATAGTTCGCATAAAGCGACAAAACCCGCAATATGTAGGATAGACCCCGGCGTAAGATCATGCAATTGAAGACCATAGAACTCTTGGAGTTCCCTAAGGAAGGGGTGGACGGGGAAACCTACGCCTCTTAAAAGGAAAGGGCCAAAACATATCCTGATGCGGAGCATCCAAAGGAGATCACCATGTCAAGAGTCCGTTTGGCAAGTGACATGTGCGATATCTACTTGACACTCCACTCGTGTGCATCCATAGGTATTGTCGAAGGTTCACTGACAACGAGGAGGAGTGAAAGCGACAAGGAACACCTACGCCATCAGCGAGGGAAGCATGGAAGCGAAGATGGAAGAAGACGAAGCGGCTGAAGTTACAGCTGCCGGACATCCGGCTTTCAACCCGGAAATCCGGCACCAGCAACAGAACCACACCCAAGGCTTGGCCCCGCTAGCCCGGACATCCGGCGAAATGTCCGTACATCCGACGCCTCTCCAACGCCCGGACATCCGGCCATTCCCCTGGACATCCGGTGACCCGTGAAGAGCCGGACATCCGGCCCGACCGCCGGACATCCGGCCTTGTGTGTGCATGTATCCGGGCCGAGGCCCATGTACCTGTTTTGCACCTCACTTACCCCTTTATGGCCCTAGACTATATATACTCCTCCACCTCCACCATTTTAGGGTTAGCAAATATGATAGCTCATTTTAGACTAGAGCTTTTCTCATCTATGTGGTTCTACTCCTACAAGTGATCGCGGCCCCTCTACGGAGAAGATCCACACCGGATTCAAGACCTCTTCGGAGAAGATCCTACGGGATTCAAGGCCCCTCAAGTGAAGATCCTATGGGATATCATCAAGACCTCCTCTTGGAGATGAACTCTACCTTGTATCTTTCCCTTTGTTGTTCATGTACCTTGTGATCTTGTGTGTTTGATTGTCTAGTGGATGTGTGATTGGACTTGTTCTTGAGTGTTTCCCCATGTGATTTCTCCTTGTTCTTCCCCGGGTTCATCGTGTACTTCGTGGGATCCCCTCCATTTTGTGAAAGATCGGCCTAGAACCGGGTTAGCCCCGCATCATATGGTATCGAGAGCAAGATTTCTCACGAATTTGGAGCCACCTCTACCATTTTCTACCCTTGTTTTGTGTGATTTCGTCCAAAAATTTGAAAATCCCCACCAAAAAATAGCCCAATTTTTTTTGTGATTTGTTGGTTTGATGAGATTTTGTTGATTTTGATCCATGGATTTGCTGTGTTTCGAGTGGATGTAGAATTTTCCCCAAGTTTCCCCATGTTTCCTCCACAAAATCCATCCAATTTTGCCCTTGAAATCATTAATTTCCGCCCCAAACGAGATCTGGATTTGCCGGGCCGGACATCCGGGCCATCAGGCCGGACATCCGGGCCCCAAGCCGGACATCCGGCTCCTGGAGGGTAAATTCCCACACGCTTCTGTACACAGCCAGCGGACATCCGAGATTTTCCCCGGACATGTGGCCCCTGACTTTTCACCTTCACCCGTTTCACCGTTTTGTGCATAAGTAATTCATCCGGAGTCCGATACTATCATTATCATTTGACTCCATCAAATTTTCTGAAATTTTGCATGTTTGCCTAGGTCCTCCACCATATCATCCGCATATCCACCACCGACTTCCGTAACCTAACCTATTTAGTCCCCCATAACATTTGTGGTTGCTTGTGTAGTGATTTGAGTCTCCTAAGGTGTTTAGGATACTTAGGGACAATTGCTTCTTCATCAACCACCACCACCACTTCCACATACCCATTGCCCACTATACATTGCCAACTCTAATTAACCCAATTTTGCTTGACCTTGTTTGTGTTGTGGGTTGGGACTCCTAAGGTGTTTCGGCTAATTTGGAACGGGTCGACATCGACAACACCGCCTCTCATCATCGCCACGGACGGTAACCTAGACGACATCATTGTTTATCCCCCCTTGCCATTGTATTGTTAACCCCTAGCCCATTTTGAGTCACTTGCATATCGAGACTAGCCTTTGAGTATTGCCGGCAACGTTAGTTGTGCACATTAGTGATCATCGATCCGCCCTTCCATTGCATACATACCATATCATATTGGTATCATCATATCATCCCTTGTGTCACAAGATTGTTCCCACATATACACAATTGCTATCTTGGTTTGTGCATTTAGCATCGTGGCCATATCAAAAATAAAATAAAATAAAACTTTTAAGCAAAGAAAAAGAGAAAGACAAAGAAGCTTGTAATTAAGCAAGAGCCATAGCATCGTACCACATTGCATATAAGATTTTCATAATCGATCATCTTGGATCATACAACCGGAATACCATACATATAGCATATTTGGGAAAGAAGTCATTGCATTTTTTCTTAGTAGGTTGTGCACAAGTTAGTATCCGCCTATTGTGAAATCGCGCTAGCGTCTCTCTCGTGTTGTGCAACAAGAGCATTTTCGTGGATTCCACATTTTGGCTCATTCCTTGGTTGCACGACCCCATTTATCTATCCGTGCATGTGTTTCCGTGTGCCACTCATTGCTATTGGTCTACTTGTTTCACATGCGAATTTGTGAATCTCTTTCAACATTATTGACTCTTGCTAACATTTCGCAACAAATTTTGGTGCCACTATCCTCACCGAGCTACTCGATAAGCTTTAATTGATAGGTGTGAGTGAACAAGTCCGGTACCAATTCCCTATTCTTTCATTTCACATTGAGTGAAAAGAAATACATCCTCAACTTTTGGAAAAGCTAACTTGGTATTGTTTATCTCATCTCCTACTCACCTTGGTCTTGTGATGGATAGGCAAAGCATTTTATCTCCGGTCTACGACAACAACGACAAGTTCGATGCCTTGATGAACCACTTGTGCGCCAACATGGATGCTCAAATGAAGGAGCTCAAAGCCCTCATCAAGAACCGCAAGAGGTCTCCCTCATCTTCGAGAAGACGCTCAAGTGCACATCCTTCTGACCTACCATCTCCGGCAAGATCTCATTGCCATCGACACCATCAATGACAAGAACGTGAAGGTCAAGAGCTCAACTCCAACTACCGCTCAACAACTTCACCATGTACCTTGGCATCTTCGCCAAGCGACTTGAAGACATCTTCGCCTTTGGACATACAACATCTTCGCCAACAAGCACCCCAAGCTTACGCTCAAGAGAAGCTACCCAAGCTCAAGTCCGCGACTTCCACGAGCTACTACAACCTCGAAACCGACCACGACATTCCTTTCTATGGGACTCATGGCCCCGAGGAGTATCTCGAGTTGGAGTGCTTGATGGACGACTACCTCACGCTACTTGAAGTTCCCTAAGAAGATCAAGTGAGGTGCGCCACAAGGAACTTCCACGACTACGCGTGGACATGGTGGCTTCACACACCTTCGAAGGACTATGGCATGAGTTGGCCCAAGACGAAGAGGGCTTTGCGGTGAGACTTTGTGCCTCCCACCTACACGGAAGAACTTCAACACCAATTGGAGAACACCATCCAAGGATCCAAGTCCATCGACGAGGACTGCAAGGAGATGAAGAAGGCCTTGCGACGAGCCGGCATGGACGACCCCATTTCGATGAAGCTCCACTTCATGGTGGGATTGCACAACGACATCTACAAGACTATCTTCCTTGAGAACTACAAGTCCCGCGACAACAACTACATTGGTGCTCTCAAGGCGGAACAAGAACTCATGAAGGCCAATGCTTCTCCACCGCAAGCACACTTCTCGAAGACCAAGCTCCAAGATGGCGAGCATGAGGGTAGTACCACCATGATGTCCAAGCCAATGGAGCTCCAAGAGGACGCTCCCAAGTTTGACTTCACCGCCATCCATCTTTGTGGCATTGATGATGCCGAGTCCATTTCGACTCATTTTCAAGATTGTGCGGCGCCGACTACAACTACGGATCCATTCAAGGACCAAGCTTTTGAGGCGAACGACATGCACTACAAAAAAAAGACACATCCGTGACATTTTGGGCCGAATGAAACTTTTTTCTGTCATACTTATGACACTTCTATGACAATAATTGTGACAAAACACGGTATCATCATAGATGTGGTGGGGTCCTACTTCTATGACAAAAAATCATGACAGAAAATGGGCTTTTCGTCCTGGGCGGGCAGGAGACGCAGCTGCATGACATTCTTTGGGGCGTCCATGACGGAAAAAACCGTTGTGGAAGTGAGGGCAAGGAAAATATCGGGGTGTTCCCGGTTACGATGGGTGGTCGGGGCCGAGCGATGCGCGTTTCCCTCGTACACGCACGCGCGTAGGTGCGAGGCGTTGGGCTCTAACTGAACCCAAGCGAGGCGTTGGGCTCTAACTAAACCCGAGCAATTGCACTGCAGGCTACACGTTATTGAACCCGAGCGATCGATCAATGGTTGTTAACTGAACATGATCGAGCGATTCCTTCACTACTGCTACTAACTGAAGCCGATCGATGGTGCCTCTGCATGAACAGTGAGCGTTGCTGGGGGGTTTGGATGAACAGTTCCCGGTGGGGGTGGCTGAACAAGACCCCGTGGTGTTGCCTCTGCATGAACAGGACCCCGTTCGATCGAGACGGTTGGGGCTGCTTGAACGGGACCCCGTGGAGGGCTGCATGAACAGGACCATCCCATGGAGGGCTGCATGAACAGTAGATGGTGGAGGGCTGGATGAACAGTAGCCCGTAGAGGGGTGGTTGAATAGGAGCCCGTGGAGAGGGCTGGTTGAACAGTAGCCGGTGGACTAGCGCGCGGTGGAGGCTGAACAGTCGCAGGTGGAGGCTGGAGGAGGTCGACGATGGATGAACAGTAGCCCGTGGATGCTGGAGGGGGTCGACATTGGTGATGAACAATATCCTGTGGAGTCCCGTTTTGCGGTACGCCACACCCCTCCCGATGAATAGGACCCCCGTTTCGAACGTAGCGCTCCAACACAAGTCTGTTTCGTTTGTTTTGCAGTATGCCACACCCCTCCCAATGAACAGGACCCCCATTTCGACCGTAGCGCTCCAACACAAGTCCGTTTCCTCCGTTTTGTGTTACGCCACACCCCTCCAGATGAACAGGACCCCCGTTTCGACCGTAGCGCTCCAACACAAGTCCGTTTGGTGGTGATCAACAGTATCCTGTGGAGTCCCGTTTTGCGGTACGCCACACCCCTCCCGATGAACAGGACCCCGTTTCGACCGTAGCGCTCCAACACAAGTCTGTTTCCTCCGTTTTGTGGTATGCCACACACCTCCCGATCAACAGGACCCCCGTTTCGACCGTAGGAGGTCCATTGTCTCTGTTTTGCGGTATGCCAGACCACTCCCGATGAACATGATCCCGTTTCGAACGTGGCCGGTCGAACACAAGGTTGTTTCCTCTGTTCTGCGGTACGCCAGGCCTCGTTTCCATCGGCTGTTCCGTCCAAGACCTCCCGATAAACACGACAACGCATTCCATTTTGACCCAGCCGGATGGCTCCGCATGAACACGACAACGACGATGTTTCTCCGTTCCAACCCAGCCATGTACATGAGCCCTGGCCGTACATACGCGCGGGTAGGCATTCAAGACCCCGCCTGTATGTACGTACGTGGCCGTATTTACTTTCTTGCACCCTCGCCCCTGTACGTACGTGTACATGCTACGTGCGCGCCTCTACCACGACACGTGCGCGCCTCTACATCGACGAGTATGTACGTACACGTTTGTGACCAGAATGACAACGCTACGTACGCTTCGACCAGGTGGGTCCTGACTGTCAGGCACTTCCTTGCCTACGAAGATGTAGCTGGTGGGTCCCAGCAGTCAGGGGGTGAATAGTTTTTTTGCCCAGACGCACTTCCTTGCCTGCGAAGATATAGCTGCTGGGTCCCAGCAGTCAGGGGGGCGAATCGTTGTATTTTTGCTCGGACGGACTTCCTTGCATGCGAAGATGTAGTTGGTGGGTCCTAGAAGTCACGGGGGAGAATCGTTTTTTTACCCGGATGCACTTCCTTGCGTGCGAAGATGTAGCCGGTGGGTCCCAGCGTTCAGGGGGAAACGTTTTCTTCGTGAAATACGATGGCCCGTCCGGTGAGTCCCCACTGTCAGGTGGAGGAATAATTATTTTGCGCGTAATAAGGCGGCACTTCCTTGCTACGGCCGTGGACCCAGCTGTCAGCCTCTCCACGTACAGTACTCTTCCGATGGAAGTCGTTCCTTGATCACGTTGACCACGCCGCGCCGAGAGCTCCAGGGAAGTGGACGACGGTGATGCCTAGGAAGGGGACGACGCGGAGCCGGGGAAGACGCATCAGTGGATGCCCATGTGTAGAGGAGTACGAGGGTTCACTGGTTCGCTGCCGTGTGAGGCTGTCGTCGCTGCAAAATAATAGGGGTTGTGTGTGAGTAGAGGGATGGCATGGCCAGTGGTGGGAATAGTAGGGGGGCAGTGAGGCCCCGCGGCAGCACAGCCAGCCAAGGGAGGCAGGAGCATGCGGCACGACCGGCGCTGCTTTGGGCGGCTGGAGCAACAAGACCAAAGGTTGAAGAATCACTATGGTCGATGGATGGACATCGTACGGTCACTTGAGCTAGAATCGTTCATATTGACTAAGTTGACAAAGCACACTGTCCCCGTCAACTTAGTAGGCCCACAAGTCAGCCTCCCACCAAGGTGGGTCCCAACAAGCAGGGGGAGTATTCATTTTTTTGTGCGTAATAAGGAGGCACTTCCGGTGGGTTCGAGCTGACAGCGG
>LR738715.1:816927741-816959445 GCA_902687465.1 Secale cereale
GGCGTTTTTTTCGCGCAATACGGTGGCCCGTCCGATGGGTCCCAGCAGTCAGGGGGAAACGTGTTTTTTTTTGCGAAATACGGTGGCCCATCAGATGGGTCCCTGCTGTCAGGTGGAGGAATCATTATTTTCCGCGTAATAAGGAGGCACTTCCTTGCTGCCGTCGTGGACCCAGTTGTCAGCCTCTCCACGTACAGTCCACGTCCGATGGAAGCCGTTCCTTCACCACGTTGACCACACCGCGCCGAGAGCACTAGGGCGGTGGACGACGGTGAGGCCTAGGAAGGGGACGACCCGGAGTCGGGGAAGACACGGCAGTGGAAGCCCGCACGGAGAGGAGTACGAGGGTTCACTGGTTCGGCTGCGTTGTGAGGTTGCCGTCGCCGCGGAATAACAGGGTGTGTGGGTGAGTAGAGGGATGGCCTGGCCAGCGGTGGGAGTAGTAGGGGGCGGTGAGGCCTACGCGGCAGCACAGCCGGCCATAGGAGGCAGGAGTAGGCGGCACGACCGGCACTGCTTTGGGCAGCTGGAGCAAGAAGACCAGAGGTTGAAGAAGCATGACGACCGTTGGATGGACATCATACGGTCACTGCAGCTAGAATCGTTTATATTGACTTAGTTGACAGAGCGCTTGGTACGCGTCAACTTAGTAGGCCCACAGGTCAGCTTCCGAAACGGTGCGGCCTAGATGTCAGGGGGAGTAATCATTTTTTGGGCGGGTGAAGCTAGAATATCTGTGATTGAAGAAGAAGCAGGGCATCTGTTGGATGTAAATCTAGAATATCCGAGATTGAAGAAGAAGCACGGCATCCGTTGGATGGACATCCAACGGCCACTGCTGCTAGAACCGTATGTTGACTATAAGTTGACAAAGCCTTGCATACAGGTCAAGTCTCTTTTTTAGGGGACGCGTCAAGTTAGTAAGGCCACAAGTGTCTGGAAGAGAACTTATAACCCATTTGAGATTTGTAAGAATGTGCAGCCAATTTTTGAATTCTAATGCAATTTACTACAACCCATTTACAGTTTGTTAAAACTACAACTCATTTGAACCAACCGTTCAAAACATAATTCAATAAAATTCCCACATTTTGATGGGATCCGAAATATTTCTATCCCAAAATTTCTAGTCAGATTAAATACAATTTCAATATAAATTTATATTACGTAAAAATCCAACAAAACTTTGCGCTCGCAAAAATTAATGAAATTAAAATTTTCAATATCCAAAAATAATATTTTATAAAGTAATTATGTGTTTGGTGCATTTTTTATAGTTACTGCCCAGTTTTTATAATTACATCCTATTTATTATTTCTTAAAGCCCATTTTCTTGTTAAGCCCAATGCATCCTTTCTAGGACAGATTTGTAGCCCAGCGGGGCTGAGAATATCAACTTGACCTTGCCTAGGTATTCCTACAAAAAATTATAGTTGGGCTAGCCATTTTCAGCTTGAAAAATAATAATATCTGGTCTGGATATCTTGCCTGGGCTAGACGGGCCACAGCCCGCCCAGTTAATAGTTGCCGTGATGTTTTCGTTGTTGTTCAGAGAAGAAAAAATAATATCCGAGCTAAACATCGCTAAAGAAAAACTCTATAGTGCTCACACCTCAAAAACACAAATACGGGTCGAGCTGCTTGGTCCCAACTGTCGGCCGCTTGCTGTGCAATTCTCTCGTTTATTGACTACATAGGTTGACATGGGTGTGGGACCGTGATGTCTGGAAACCAAGAGGAAGCAAAAAAATTAATGTTTGATATACAAATAAGGAGGCACTTGCGTACTTGCGGCTATGGCCCTGGTGGGTCCCCTCAGTCATCCTCTCCAAGTAAAGTCATCTCCTCATCCTCATGACCGTTGACCATGTTGAGAATGCGAGACAGCGGCGCCACGGTGAGCGCAAAAACTTGAAGGACGACGGAGAGGGCCTCGAGGGATACCGCACCCGCTGCTCATTCGGGAAGCCAGTATCATAGGGCCACATGTCCGCGACGACATTGTCGTTCGCTTGTTGTTCAACGGTGCTCGTTGAGGAGACGGAGGTTGTAGCACAGGTCCTCCTGTGCTGGTAGCTCTTCCGCCATTACTGAGTCGAAGTGCGGCCGCACCTGCTCTATGGTGAACACGGCATGAACCGTCTTGGACAGTGGCGCCGGCTCCTGGTCAAAAGCTACGTCCAACGTCTGATTGTCGTCGCTCAGCTCGGGGAGGTAGCTGGTGAGCCAGCATGTCCGGCTGCTGAACCGACCCGCTGCCAAGCACGAGACTGACTGCCCTGGGCCACCCAGACTGCCTCCCTCTCCCGCGTGCGCTTTCTGCCCGAAACGGTGAGCGCCGCCCGCCCCGCTTCCCGGTGCTTGCGATTGCACCGCCTTCATACGACACAAGTGCCGTCCGTCCGTCTTTCTGCCGCCCACATTAATGATACGCGGTTGCCGAGGCAGCTACTCCGGCACCACACGTCCATCCCTCCGCCGCCCACCATTGCTATATAAACTTCTACGCCGACCATAGCCGTAGTCATCCGCATCCTGTCCACACCACTACTGCCCACCATGGCTTCCTCGTGTTCCAGCGCTCTTCGGGACAGGCAGACAACGGACCACAAGGAGATGGCAGCCATTGGTGTCGACTGGCTGGCCGGCAGGCAGCCGGAGGACGACGACGTGCCAATGGAGAACATGGTAGTCGATGATTCGGCACCAACCCCCACCTCCATGCCATCCTCGTCGGTGCATTGCACCATT
Organism: Secale cereale; assembly: GCA_902687465.1. Lineage (NCBI taxonomy): Eukaryota > Viridiplantae > Streptophyta > Magnoliopsida > Poales > Poaceae > Secale > Secale cereale. Next base: position 816,930,493 of record LR738715.1, read on the forward strand.
ACCATCGGCGAGGCCGTGCCAAATATATTGACACGGTGAGGCAGAAGCGTGAGGAGCAGTTCCGGGAGGCGCAGGCCGACGCCGCCTACAACAACCATCCCCTCCAGGAGCACATGCAGGCGGAGGATCAGATCGCCGCGGAGCGGGCGGAGCAGGAGGCGCTGCTCGACTCATACCGCTCTGCCCGCGAGGGCCACATCGAGCATTGGCGGTACAGCATGCGGGTGGCGGAGGCTGCGGCCGCCTACAAAGAGGGCAATGAAGCGGGCGAGGCGCTGTTTGGTGAGACCGAGGATGAGGCAGAGGACAATGCCGGCTCCGACGAGTCCCCGCTCCGCTGGCGTCGACGAGGCCCTGCTCCGCCGAGGCCCCGCGGCGCCAACAACGAGGTAGAGGACACCGTCGGCTCCGCTGAGGCCCCACCCTGCCGGCAACGAGCGGGAGGATTTCCCCCGCTCCACCGAGGCGCAGCCCACCGGCAACTAGATAGAGGACATCGCCGGCTCCGCCGAGGCACCGCCCCGCTGCCAACGAGGCCACGCCACACAGAAAATGAGGAAGAGTTGGACACGGTAGGTCGCCGCCGCTTGGGTCCAAGTAAGGAAAACGCTGCCCTAATCGCTATGACAAGCTAGGCGGGTTGACCACTAACGGCCGGTTAGCTTCTTGGCAGCAATGTGGAGTCGGAGAGCTATGTTGGAGAAGGACGCTGCTTCTACTTAACTGTTGGTGCAGTTGGCTGACTGACACGTAGGCCCAATAGGCATCTAGGCCACATGTCAGTTACGCAACTGCACCTGCAGTTAAGTCACTGAAGCTTCTGTTCGGCTCAGCCGGACACAGGTGGGTAGCTTTGGTTAATTAATTATACCTCTAGCGCACCCCTTTTTAGTTGAAGAATGTATGAAATGTAATGAAATCCGGCATGTTTATATGAAATCCGACCGTGTATGAATGAATTTATTTCGATTAGTTTGAATTCTTGTATCACTGGCATTGGATGAACATGCAAAACAATACGTACAAGTTTCACATGTACTCCCAGGGTGATCACCTTGTTTGCAGCAGTTTCACATGTACTCCATCCGGTCCTTTCTAGTCTGCATACAAGTTTTGTCTGCAGTCAAAGTATCTCTACTTTGACCAATCTTATAGAAAAAGTATGCACTTTCGCAATGTGCGAAGTAAAAAGGAACAGAAGGAGTATAAAGAGTTTGAGCAGCTTTTTAGCGTTCCTGTACATTGCAATCAAACACACAGGCCTGGCAATTCATAGAGAACATTCAAAACAATCGATGATTATGCATCTCAGGGATTCACATGTCAGCGCCAATATTTACTTCACAACTAAGAATAAAGAAAAAAATGGACCGACGTTGCTGACAGCAAAGGGCGTCCCATTCGAAAATATCAAACGCGTTTCTTCTTGCTAAAATCAATGAGAAAAATCTCACAAGGTTTTCCCATTCCAAAATATCAAATGCCTACGATTGTGGAATGGGCAGGGTTTGCCATGAGTTCGGACATTGACATGGCACCTCGTGCTAAATAAACCAGCTGACCAGCTATTGTTTTTGTGCAGTTCCAGCAAAATCAACCAAATTCGCGCGTAGCTTGTATGATTTCGCCCTTATATGTTGCAACACCTTGAACTTATTGACACCTCCTTTCTAGTTGTGGAATCAAGCTGAGCACCCCTGTTTGCACAAATACAAAAAAGTGATTAGTATAAAGCAAATTGTACTATGAATTGATAGTTTAAACAGGCACCTACATGGTTGATGTAGAGCACACTTTTAGAAAAATGGAACTCAACGGAAAAAATCCTAGAACAACATTGTACTCGCGCATCATAGCAAGAAAATGGAGATTTGTCAGTCCTTCTGAGCTGAAGTTAGTTTGGTCTTGTGGGGGGGGGGGGGTAATGTAACCATCCTTCAACTTCTCCTTCTGATGAGAAGATAGACATGGCTTCTTCATCCTGGCATAATCGGAACTAGTCACTTCACATACTCCATCACTACAGGAATCAGCTTCTTTGCCGACTGCCATGGCAGTCGGCAAAGGCATGAATGGCAGTCGGCAAAGCTCTTTGCCGACTGCTAGCAGTCGGCAAACAGTCCGGCTGAATTAACGCCGGTAAAGGCCTTCTTTGCCGTCTGCTTCATAGAAGCAGTCGGCAAAGCTCTTTGCCGTCAGCCGTTTGCGGCCAGCAGACGGCAAAGAGCGTAGACGGCAGTGAGGTGAGGTGGGAGCCGTTAGGGGTTAACGGCGTGGTTTGCCGTCAGTCGGCAGACGGCAAAGAGGCTAAGGTCTTTGCCGTCTGCTGGCAGACGACAAAGAGGCCAAATAGGAGTCACTGGGAAGCTGCCACGTGGCCTTTTTTGCCGTCTGCTGGCCATCGGCAAAGACCTTAGCCTCTTTGCCGACTGCCGGCAGTCGGCAAAGACCTTAGCCTCTTTGCCGACTGCCGGCAGTCGGCAAAGAGCTGAGCCTCTTTGCCGTCTGCCGGCAGTCGGCAAAATGCCCAAATAGGCAACCAGTGTTCCCAGGTTAAACAGGGAGCTGCCACGTGGCATTCTTTGCCGACTGCTGGCAGACGGCAAAGAGCCTATATAACCCCTGTTTTTAATTGAATTCATTCAATTTGACAGAAATTCATAGATATACACAGATAATACATATATACTCAACAAGCATATCCAACAATATATTTACTCAAGTCCAACATATATCCATATGACATAAGAAGTTTCCAACAACATATCCAACAATACATTTCCTCAAGTCCAACATATATCCATATGGCATAAGAAGTTTCCAACAATATATTTCCTCAAGTCCAACATATATCCATATGACATAAGAAGTTTCCAACAATATATTTCCTCAAGTCCAACATATATCCATATGACATAAGAAGTTTCCAACAATATATTTTCTCAAGTCCAACATATATCCATATGACATAAGAAGTTTCCAACAACATATCCAACAATAAGAAGTTCCCAAACATGTTTTCATAAACAAAAAGGAAGCACAAGGAGAATATATGAGTCCATCAATGCAAGCTTCCTCATCTCAAGCAAATCTGCAAATTGGGAAAGATGAAAGTTAGAAGAAGAAGAATAGCTAGAAGAGGAAAAGAAGAAGAAGAAGAAGAGGAAAATAAGAAGAAGATTTTATCTTCTCTTTCTTTCTCTCCTCCCCCTCTTCTTTATCTTCTTCTTTTCCAACAAATGTAGTTAAAAAAGCCAATTTAGAGCTAAGCTAGGTAAATAGGTCATTTTGGAGATAAGATAAGTTCAATGTATCATATTGGAGCTAACCTAGGAAACTTGGTCATTTTGGAGCTAAGCTAAGTTAAATGGATCATATTGAAGCTAACCTAGGTAAACTTGGTCATTTTTTAGCTAACCTAGGTAAAAATGTCATTTTTTGCTAAGCTAGGTAAAAATGCTAAGTGTGTAGGTCAATTTAGAGCTAGCTTAGGTAAATAGGTCATTTTGGAGCTAACGCGGGTAAAATGGATCATATTGTAGCTAACTTAGGTAAACTTGGTCTTTTTGGAGCTAACGTAGGTTAAATGGATCATATTGGAGCTAACATAGGTAAACTTGGTCATTTTGGAGCTAACCTGGCTAATTAGGCCATTTTTGACATAACTAAGCTTATTGTGTCATTTGTGGACTAAATAGGCTAAATTATGTTATAAATGGACTAAATAGGCTAAATAAGAGGAGGAAAAGAAGAAGAAGAAGAAGAATAAGAAAAGAAGAAGAAGAAGAAGAACTTCTTCTTCTTCTTCTTTTCTTATTCTTCTTCTTCTTCTTCTTCTTCCCTTACTATTCCTTCTTTTCTTCCTATTCCTTGATTTTCTTCATCTTATTATGTCATTTGTGGACTAAAAAGGCTAAATTATGTCATAAATGGACTAAATAGGTTAAATAAGAGGAGGAAAAGAAGAAGAAGAAGAAGAAGAAGAAGAATAAGAAAAGAAGAAGAAGATTTTCTTATTCTTCTTCTTCTTTTCTTCTTCTTCTTCTTCTTCTTCTTCTTCTTCTTCTCTTCCTATTCCTTCTTTTCTTCCTATTCCTTGATTTTCTTCATCTTATTATGTCATTTGTGGACTAAATAGGCTAAATTATGTCATAAATGGACTAAATAGGCTAAATAAGAGGAGGAAAAGAAGAAGAAGAAGAATAAGAAGAAGAAGAAGAAGAATAAGAAAAGAAGAAGAATAAGAAAAGAAGAAGAAATGTTCTTCTTCTTCTTCTTCTTTTCTTCTTCTTCTTCTTCTTCTTCTTCTTCTTCTTCTCTTCCTATTCCTTCTTTTCTTCCTATTCCTTGATTTTCTTCATCTTATTATGTCATTTGTGGACTAAATAGGCTAAATTATGTCATAAATGGACTAAATAGGCTAAATAAGAGGAGGAAAAGAAGAAGAAGAAGAAGAAGAAGAAGAAGAAGAAGAATAAGAAAAGAAGAAGAATAAGAAAAGCTAGAAGAAATGTTCTTCTTCTTCTTCTTCTTTTCTTATTCTTCTTCTTCTTCTTCTTCTTCTTCTTCTTCTCTTCCTATTCCTTCTTTTCTTCCTATTCCTTGATTTTCTTCATCTTATTATGTCATTTGTGGACTAAATAGGCTAAATTATGTCATAAATGGACTAAAAAGGCTAAATAAGAGGAGGAAAAGAAGAAGAAGAAGAAGATCTTCTTCTTCTTCTTCTTTTCTTATTCTTCATCTTCTTCTTCTCTTCCTATTCCTTCTTTTCTTCCTATTCCTTGATTTTCTTCATCTTATTATGTCATTTGTGGACTAAATAGGCTAAATTATGTCATAAATGGACTAACTAGGCTAAATAAGAGGAAAAATACCGTTATCACGGAGGTGAAGGACCGGTCGAGGCTGCGCCAGTGCCAGACTGAGGTGAAGGGCCGGTCGGGGTTCCACCAAGGGCAGACCGAGAAGGATCGGTTGATGCTTGTCGGGAAGCATTCTACACCAAAGATCATTTGCAATGTCTCGTTAGCATGATGCAACATAAATGTGAATACTAGTAACTAACGACCATTCAAATCAAACTCACCGTGGTCGCCGGAGCAATCTGGGGCATCGGCGGAGGGGTCTGACCGCTTTTCTCACACATGCTCTACACATTTGGTTCTCACGAGTTAGTCATATTAGTTAGTAATGGAACAAACATTATGTGCATGATTTGGCTAATATGCAGGAGAAACATACCACCAAGATGTCATATAGGGCCCGGTTTTGAGCATCGTTCCGGTTCCTCTCCTCCTCCAACAGCCTAGCCGTCCTCTCCTCCAGCTCCCTCTCCCTCTCCTCCGCCTGCCTTCTTGCCGCCTCCAAAAGCGTCTGCGTGTTTGCTCTCTCTTTCTCAAGAGCAGCCTGCAACACACCACTCCTCATTAGCATTGTAATCATCGACGGACGCACACACAATGTAATGGATAGGAAAGGTATCCGAGTCCGTATAACTAACCGCCATGGCGAGCTCCGATGGCCGTGCACGAGGCATTATCTCAGGATCAGAGCTACTCTGGCGCTTCTTGATCTGCGTGAGAGTCTTAGGACAACATATCAGTCCATCACCAATGGCTGTCGAGCCATGGGACCTCCCGCCACCAGATATCATAACCAGCTCTGTATCAAAAGGATCCTGGCTCGGGTTAAAGTCCTCCCCTTTCCTTGCCTTCCCCTCGTCTCTGTACCTCACGAGCTTGTTGTGGGAGGAGATGTTGGTGAAGGTCTCTGGATGATCTAGGTCAGACTCCGAGAATGCCTTGGCCTTCTTGTACGGGGCACTATGGGCCATGCCATAGAGGTCGAACAGACCTGGCACGGGCTTCTTGTTGTGGTGCGACTGAGAGAGAGGAACAAAATATTAGTCAAGGGCTCAAGCTAGCATGAAGAATGAAATTGCTATGTAAATAAGGTCATTTTGGAGCTAAGTAAGGTTATTATGTCATTTTTGAGGAAAAAAAGCTAAGTTTAGGTCATTTTGGAGGTAACCAAGATTATTATGCCAATTTTGACCAAACTATGCTAATTATGTCATTATTGAGCTATCCAAGGTAGTTATGCCTTTTTTAGCTAACTAAAGCATATTCTGTCATTTTAGAGCTAATTATGTCATAAATGAACGAGCTAAAATTATTTTAGGTCATTATTGAGCTATCAAAGGTAGTTATGCAATTTTTTAGCTAACTAAAGCATATTATGTCATTTTAGAGCTAATTATGTCATAAATGAACGAGCTAAACTAAGTTTAGGTCATTATTGAGCTATCCAAGGTAGTGATGCCATTTTTTAACTAAGTAAGCATTATTGAGCTATCCAAGGAAAAATGCTATCATGTAGAATGAAATTGCATGAATCATGAAGCAAACCACATACCCAGTGACCCCCGAACTCAAACAGGTCGCAGCTCCCTTGATGGTGTGGCACACCAACCATTTGGGCACGCTTATCCTTGGCCCTTTGGTGTTCGACTAGCCATTTGGGAGAGCACCACTCATCCACCAACGCCTCCCAACAGTCCATCATATCCGCACACCATCTCGGGGGCACCTAAGGTAGTCAAGAGAAATTTCAGCGCTACGCCTACGAATCAAATCAAGAGAACTAAGTTCAAGGCCTTAAGAATAGGTAATTACCAGCATGTACTTCTCCTTAGTCAGAAACTTGCCGCGACACTTCTTCTTCGCCCTCCTAATACCCTTCGAGGCGTAGTAGTCTCGAACGGCCTGCACCCGAGCCTCGTGCCGTAAGTTCTTAAGTAGGCGCTTGCACTCGACTTCGACAACTGAAGCCGCAACCTCCTGCTCTCCATCTGAAATCCTGTAGAAGGTCTGCAGTCAAACAAGACAACGCTGATTAGTAAAATCACTACGTAGTGTTGATCTTTAATTCTGTAAAGGAGAAATTACCCAGAACCGACGGAACACAATGTCGGCCACCGTCTCGCACTCGACACCGGCGACCATCTCCCCCGGCGGGGCCGGGGCAGCCTCGTACAGCTCCCAGCTAAGTGCTAGCTGTGGAACCTGACCCTCACCGGGCAACGTGACCCACCCAGGGAAGTGCTGCCGGCAAAGCACACCAAGGACCTGGTTGGGCCTGCGGACACCACGGGGGTGTACCCAGCCCCTGCAGTATGTCAAGGCCAATGCATTAGATATTAATTTGAAGAAACATGAAGGCAAAAGGTTAAAAAAGAGTAAATTCACTTACTTCAACCCATTAGGCTGTATCAACCACCTCTGGTCGGGGGTCGTCGGCACGGGCGGGAGCTTTGTACCGCCACGCTGGTAGACCTTCTTGCCCTTGTCAACCATCTCGCCCTCGGTGTAGCTATCATCAGAGAAGGTGTCCTCGCTATCATCAATAGGGACACTAGCATCCGGAGTCTCGTGCGAAGAAGACTCCGGGACCGGAGTCTTCCGGGACGAAGACTCTGGGACCGGACTCACGTGTGGCGAAGGAGAGGTGCCCCGAGTTTGGTGGCGCGAAGGATCGGCGACCCCAGTCTGGTGGGGCGAAGGATCCGCGACCCGAGTCTGGTGGCGCGAAGGATCGGCAACCCCAGTCTGGTGGGGCGAAGGATCCGCGACCCGAGTCTGGTGGGCCGAAGAATCGACGATCGGAGGCTCATGGACCGGAGTCCGAGACGGGTCCACGTCAGACGGAGCGGTCCTGTGGTCGGGTGAATCAGCTGGGGGTGGCGGCGAGGAAGGCGTAGCAGCCTTCCTACCTCTCCCGCTGCCACGTCCACCTCTAGCAGCCTTCTTCGTCCTCCCTCGACCTCTGCCGGCCGAAGAAGAAGGGCCCGCCGGTGCTGACTGCATACTGTCTAGCAGTGCTCTCCGGAGGGGCTGGGCTGGAATAATGGAAGCACCCCTCCCAGGAGCGCTCGCACGAGGCTCGGAGCGCTCTGGACCCTTGCCCACCATCCTGTCAACACCTGCAATGACAAAAAGTAAACGAAATTAGTATAACATAAAAAAAATTGAATAACTGACATGAATACTATGTATATAATTTAAGAGTATCATCATCATGAACATAATAAAATGTATGCTGTAACCACCCGCGACCAGCGGCGTAAACAAAATGTATCCACAAGCGAAACAAACAAACGGTAATATTTGTCGCTATCATGAGACACTAAAACTAATATACCATGCTTACAAAAACAAATTCAGAGCTCACACGAGCAGGAAACCAGCCCTGGATGGCAGACCGCGTGACCACAAGCAGCAAACCAGCACCGGATGGCAGGCCGCACCACCACGGCGCAAAATCTAGCGTCCAAAACGCCCATACACATCAAACCAGTGGCAGCATCTCATACGAGGGGATAGGAATCTAGGTCAGGAGGGCAATGAACGCACGTGCGCAGCCCTCGTCCCCAATCTAATCGGATATACAGGGCACTAAAAGCATCAGGATTCAGGACGAGCAACGATTAAGGACGGAGGGACCCAATCCATACCCGGCGACGAGGCGTCGGCCGTCCTCATACCGCTGCTGGTGGCGACCCGTGCGGGCCACGAGGTCGCACATGCTACCCTGCCCGCCGCCGCCGCCGCCGCCCGCCCGCTCTTCCTGCGCGCCGTCTCGCCGGCCTGTGGGGCGAGTGGGGTCCGGCGGTGCACGGGGAGCAATGCGGCGGGGGAGGGGAGGGGGTGGGGGGAGGGGGAGGCGGAGAGATTTGTGCGGGGAGGAGATTGGGAGATTGGTGGAGGTGGGAAATTTCCTTGCCGTGAGGGCGAGGCGCCCCCGGTTTCCTTTTCCCTTTTTTTTTTCTACTGTGGCGTGGTGGTGGTGGCTTCTTTTTCTGGGCCGCTCGGGGGAGAGCCGTCTCGGCTTTGGTTTTGGGTTGGGCGCACGCAGACGTTTTTTTTAACCCAAAAAAAATAGCCCCACCTCTTTGCCGACTGCTGACAGACGGCAAAGAATCTTTGCCGTCTGCGGGCAGACGGCAAATAATTCTTTGCCGTCTGCCAGCAGACGGCAAAGAGGCTAACCGTTAGCCCGCCCACGCCGTGACACTGTGGGCCCCTCTTACCTCTTTGCTGTCTGCTGACAGATGGCAAAGAAATCTTTGCCATCTCCCAGCAGACGGCAAAGAAGTGGCCGGTGTGACCTAGCCAGTGCAGTACCCCCATGGGGCCCAGTTTGGTTTTTGCCGTCTGCTGGCAGATGGCAAAGACCTCTTTGCCGTCTGCCAGCAGACGGCAAAGATCTGGCAGATGGCAAAGACCCTCTTTGCCATCAGCTGGTTCTTTGCCGTCTGCTTTGACAAGACAGACGGCAAACAGCCTCTTTGCCATCAGCTGGCAGACGGCAAAGAGCTGGCAGATGGCAAAGACTCAGATTCCAGTAGTGCATATTCTTCTTCAGGCCTTGTTCGTTTAATCCTCCTCCCAAGGGGATTGGAGAGGATTTTGTCTTATAGGGGATCTAATCCCCCTTCAAAAAACACCTCAACCGAACAAGGCCTTAGAGGAGGATGATCATGTTGTGCGAAGACAAGAGGATAATTATATGCTAGCATCCCTGTTTTCTCGAAAAAAGGAAAGGAAATATTTAAAACAACATAGATGAAGCACTTCTCAAGGACAATACCACTTTTTGATGATAGTATCTAAACAGTAGCACAACACCAAAAGAGATGACAAAGCTCAATCATATGAATGAAATCAGTGGGCGAGTACCAACCTTTGTCACGAGGCTTATTGTGTAGAGCATACATATGAAGCACTTCTCTGGAACCATCTGTTGCTATCTACTGTGGTGGCCATGCTTACAATATACTCCTCAATTAGATTAATGTTCTCAACATCTTCTTGTGCATTTACACTAAAATATATGGTATCTTCAAAGAAGATCCCTGTTTGCACAAGTAGAGATAATTATGTATTACATTAAGAGTGGCATCAAATCAGTGGCAAAAATTGCTCGATCCAGCCATAGCAATAAATTAAGATGCAAAACTATATCATTACTTGTGTAATCATAGTTCCAGTGCTTCTTTACAGCGCCAGGAGTTGATTTTTGTTTTTCTTCCACTCGTTCTTCCTCTTCATCACTTGGTTCAGTAAAAGACAAGCTTCGTCTTCAATGTGAAAGAAGGCTAGTACTGACCTCTCATGACGCGAAATTCAAACAACTCACAAGAAGAAGATCTGAACCAAATTTGCCAACATGTATAGGAAGTATGATCTCCACTTGTGCAGTTCCACAAAGATCAGGCAATCAAGCAACGTTGTTGGTGTGACATTTTGGTTGAACTGCACAAAACACTCTTAAAACAAAAGTGTTTTGTGAAGTGCAACAAAAGGTCACAATGGCAATGAGGTGATGTAGATAACCCTGTTTACACAAAGGTGTAAAGGAAATAACTAGTGGTCAATAACGGTGGATGACACAGAAGCCAACAAAAAGAAGCATCTACCTTATCTAAATGGGAAAGAAAGCAAGACAGTATCATTTCTCAAACGGTGGCATTGATTAATATTAATAGAGATTATATTAACAATAAAATTCGTTAAACATGTAATTTGCTTTTAACTGTGGCATTGCATCAATTTTGCAGCGGCATTATTAGAGGGTGCTTGATTGCAGGGACATTTTGGTGGAGGGACTAAAAAAACTCCGTGTCAGTCCCATGTAAACCAAACTGGATGGACTTTTAGGGAATAAAAGTGGGCATTTGGGACTAAAGAAAGAAGACCCCGAGGGAGAGTCTTTTTCGGACTTTTTCCAATAGTTGCCCCTGCCACGCATAGCACCTTGTCTCTATTAGTTCATTACTAGGGGTAACATGGTCTTTTAGCATGTCATTTAATAACCTCTAGTCCACGTTTAGTCCCTGGAACAAAGCAAGTACGGACTAGGGAGTTTTTAACCAAACAGGGCCTTAGATTAACAACAGCTGAATAGTTGCACGGGATAGTGGATGCACCAACACCATGTGCATCTACCGATGTACTGGGGTGATGCACAGTCTGTTGCAACAAAGAACAAACAACCAAGGAGCATATTTGTGTTGGTCCCAGTTTTGTTATCTGTAGACACCTTTCCCTATGTGATCGCATCAAATATAGTCCTGCTCAAACTCTACAGCCTTGTCCCCCAAAACAAAAGTTGAGTTCGCTACAGATGTCAGTACTGCGTTTGTCATTGTTTTCCCTTTTCGACCAACGTAGGTGTTGGATAGCCAGTCTGTACTAGTACTTTCCCCCACTTCGTTTCCTCTGTGAAACATGTCCTAGATTTGTGCTATACAACTTTCACCACAACTTTCCCCCATTCATGTCCTCTTTGAACCACGTCTTAGATTCATGCAATATAACTTTTTCCACTACTTTCCCCCTTCCTTTCCTTTTTGAACCACGTCCTAGATTCATGCTATACAACTTTTCCCACTACTTTCCCCCATTCCTTTCCTCTTTGAACCACGTCCAAGATTCATGGTATACAACTTTCCCCACTACTTTCCTGTTTGATCCAACACCTAGATTCGAGTGCAGAAGCGGAAAAAGCCCACATGCAGCTAGAGCAATGCATGTGGAATAATTAAATTATACCTTAAGGTTCTCGGGGTGTGGTTCGGCGGGCGATCGGAGGTCGTTCGACCCACACTATGTACGGTGGAGAAGAAGAAGGGGTCGGAGGCCCTCACGCGCCACCGCTGGGTGAAAGTGAACAGCTCCGCCGGTAGTGGATTCCCTTCCTCACCGATGGTGACAGCGTTAAGCCTCCTTCCCTTCCCGGCGGACGGATCCAGCCGGTTGAGAGAGTGTGAAGTGTGGCACCCCGGCTCAGAGAAACTGGAACGCCCCGTATTCCAGCCCAGAGATAGAGGAGAAGTCTTCTGGAATACGACACTCCTTAGCATAGAACAAACTAGCCTTCTATTATTACACAAATATGATTACAAGGTCTCCGATATTACAACGAATAATATCGGCACGACGACACTACGCCTGCCATGGTTTCTCAATGCGAGCAGCAGAACAACATGATGCAGCGGAATAACATCTCGCAGCGGAACAACGACGATGGTGGTGAACTCCAATCTGCATGGACTCTGGCTGGAACGTTTATCCTTGCTCGCGAACACAGGAACAACACCAAACAAACAAGCAATCCTGGCACGACCTTCAAACTGGCATGACACGCCTGGTCAGTACATTGAATGTACTTGCAAGTTCACAATAAACCAAAGGCAATCAAGACAAACAACAGCATGGCATTAGCAAGTTAAGTCATTCATGAACATGGTATTAACAAAACAACATGGCATGTACAACTGAACATGATACAACTTAGCACCAGCATAGCATGAACATACGAGCATGATGATACTACATGCAACATGATGACACTATCATGCACCAACTTACTATGCTCGGGTTACCTCGTAACCATCACATGCACCAACTTACCACCACGGACATCACACGATCATCTAAGGATCAAATCAAGCTTGGTATAAACAATACCATAGTAATCATTAAATGACCCCGAGGGGCTTGATCTTTACCATTGATTCTCGTACAACATCACGCATATCCAACAACTCGGTATCCTCGATACCATCGTGATCATTCCGGCGATCACAACCAACTTATATCATCATCGAACCGGGGTTGTTATTAAGCAAGTTATTATTATTGTTACTGTTGACTCATAGTGTGACCGACACGAACTGGCCCTTATCCACGGGCACGGCTATCGATAGATTTAACACACACACTCTGCAGAGGTACCACACTGTACCCACACCACAGAACTCATGGCCTCGCACTCCCATTCGGGTGGACCAACGTCGTTCCGACAAAACCGATCTACTGCCATGACACTCTCCCGGCCACTCCGACTTACTCCCCACTGGGCTAGTCCTGGGTGGCCCCGTGTCTACGAAAGACACAACGACCACCGTCGTGGCCAAAGCATAAATGGTACCAAACGGGGATCCGGATCCATAACAACAACAACGGGCACACAAGGTTATGTCCGCCTACCTGATCAGGGTAGTGCTCGCCCATAAACTTCCCTCGTTGGAGGCATCGGTGAGAGGCATGACAATAGACCTAGTTAGGGCCTTCCCATAAAAGGCAAGTGTGGCTGCACTGGTCAGCTCGATTTGGTGGGACCATGACTCAGCCAACAGTTGTTCAAGTTCAATTTAATCCGGTTAAAATTGAATGCAATAAGCTGAGTCATAATAAAATAACATGATGCAACTATAATGCATGGACATGATATCAACATAAGCATGGAGGTGCAACATTATCATCGAGCATAACCACAATGAAATATTTAACCAAATGAGCATGGCATACTGACTAGCATAAACATTACAAGCGTACGCTACTCATGGCATACATGACTACTAGCATCATAAATAAATACCATGCAAGAACATATCAAGAACACTAACATGTAATCATGTAAATAACTAGTTGCAACGAGACATGCATATCAACGGTACTTGATAGACAACAAGCATGCAACAGATGATCATTACTACTACTAGCATGTACTTCTACTACCAAGCATAACATGTGAACATGATACTATCAAGTACTACAAGATAACAAGAAGTATCAGATCATAGCATGACAGTGAACATGAAACTACGAGCATAACCGAAACAACGGCAGCAGTAGCAAACAAGCAGACATACAACAGCAAAGTTTTATTAAATATTCAAGTGGAAACCATGGCTACTGTATGACTATCATGCAAGTGGTTATTGTGGCTTGCCTGGGGATGAAGAAGGCACCGGGAAGAAGTGCCGTGAAGCTGCAAAAAGATTTGCCGGAAATAGTTCTCTCCCGGAGGGGCTGTTTGCGTGCAAGGGCAAAATGGTCATTTCACTATGTCAAACCATAGAGAAAATGAAACCAACAGAACGGGCTCGACGAGACGAAGAGATGGGCTTTGGATTCACCTCAAACGGAGTTGCGAGCAAAAAGTTGTGATAGTTTTTCTGCCAGGGTCCCATTTGTAAATAAAATCATCACAAACAGGCCCTTAACAGGAAAAACAGAACACGCCTATTCGAGAAATACGCTTTCCAGAGAGGAAAATGCATTCCATGCTGAAACAGAGAGAAAATACGTTTTCAGAGTAACGAAAACGTATTTTGAGCTGAAGCAGAAAGAAAATACACTTTCTGAAAACGAAAACGTATTCGCGTGTTTACGCCTCCAGTTATCTGATGTGGATGGCGGGGTCAACACATGTGTGACTGGCAGGTGGGGCTGAGAGGAGGGGCGAGCCCCGCCTGGCCAGCTAGACGGGTCGTTGTCCTCTTCCTCTCGCCTCCCCTACACACCAGGGGAGAGGCAGGGGAGGGCACAATGTCGGCGATGGACCGGCCGGCTGCAGCCACTTCCGGCCAAGGCGAGGCCATAGGACGGCGTAGGGCGAAGTGCCGCCCCCGCCTGGAGTAGCAGTGACACCGGAGAGGGAGCGGGGTCATGGTGATGGGAGGAGACATGGACCAGAAGCGGCGGCCGTTCAGGGGGACGGCGGCCAGAGCTACTCCGGAGGCTAGTTGAGGGGCTGGGGAGGCTCGCTTGAGTGAGGGGATCTCACTGGAGGTGGCTAGTGGCAGGGAGGAGGTGCGGACTGTCGGAATTGAAGAGAGGCAGAAGCGGCGGCCATGGTGGTCAACTACGGCGAGGAGAGGCTCTGGAGCTCGCGGGAGAGGTCAAGGGGGTCTAGAGGAGTGCGGTGTGGAGCTTGGCATGGTCAGGAGGCATCGGGGCTGCTTATATAGCCGAGCAAGAGGAGGGGCCCGAGCAAGAAGCCATTCTGGGCGCGGCCATTGCACGCAAAAGCGGTGGTCACCGCGCAGAATGGCGAGGAGAAGATGCCAAGGCGGTAAAAAGGATGTCTATTGGTAAGTTCTTCCATGGTAGATGTTAACTGCGGTGGTAGCTAGGTGAGAAACGGCTCTGGTTAAATGGTAAGCATCGTCTGAAGTTTACTGCAGTAAACTTGACAATGAGCTGGTGATCAACAGGATGGAGTTTGGAAGCAAAGAGCTTGTCTGCGAGGTTGAGGTAAAGAAGGACTACAGTCCTGGTAAGTTTGAGAAGATTTGGACCAATATTTAATGGAGTTATTTCACAACTGCATAAATTGGCCCAGAAACAAGAACAGGAAGAAGCACTCACATAGTGAATCGACTTGAGCTGAAACTTGGGAAGTCTTGGTCATTTGGTCATATTGCGATGCTATAAAATTACATGCCATTTGGACTTGCCAAAATGGTACTTCCTTCACAAAAATATCCAATGACCAGAAAATTGCAAAAATTCTAGGGGAATAATGGCTTGATGAATAATGCTCAACATGGGTGGAGGTGAGTTATATGGATAGGAGAAGGCCCTGGAAAATTGGCAGCCATAATGGAGCAAGATAAATTATACTTGCTTCACGAACTGAAATTTTGGACAAAAACAAATATTTGAAGTTGAGCTCACATGGAGGCATGACATGAGCTCTACTTTGGTGGAGGGCTATGATATGATGATATGAGGGATCATGCAAAATGGCAACTCATTTGGATATGCCTAGCTTGCACTTCCTTAACAAAGCTTCTTTCTGGATAGAAACTTTGGAAAATCATAATTAAATAATTACTAGGCAAATGAGGTTGCATTTTGGCATGTGGCAATGATATGGACAAGAAAAGGTGTCCAAGGATTTTGAGCTCAATTGCGCAAAGATAAATAGCACTTGCTTCACAAAGTTCCATTTAGGGCAGAATAGAAAAACAATATTGGTGAAATATTTTTGAACATGGCAATGAAATTTTCTGCCATTTTTGATGAAGATTTGACCCAAAGAATTTTATGAGATTTATTTGGGAATTTTAGGAGTGATGGAAATATAGGTTGCTTCACAACATAGGGCAGACATGGTTATTCCTTTAATACAAAAAGGAATATTCCCTAGAAAAATAATATTGGGGTTGGGCCAAGATGGAAATGGCAAGGTTGATATATATGAGGATGACAAGCCACTCTGGAAACAAAGAAGAGGTCATCTTCTTTAGTTTCTATACCACATAGCCACGGAAAAAGAATTCTCAAGCAAAAATCACAGAAAAACAAAAATAAAATGAAGGGCCAAAATTCAGGCTATGACAACTCTCCCCCCTTAAAGAAATCTCGCCTTCGAGATTTGGTTGCTCAGGGAACAAGTATGAATATACTGACTTAATGAAACCGTTTCCAACTCGGGTATCCTTTTTCCTTTATTCATAGTTCCCATTAAATTTCATATGACTGTCTGTCTGGCTCTGGATGGTTTCCTTTACTGTATCCATATGCTGACGGACCTTACCTTACATGTTCATGCTGATGCTGGCTACAATTATTTTCATATCGACTGACTCGGCTGAGTGTGATTGATTGTTATACCTGAAATATATGTTCGTCTCACAAGTCCAAGAGTGATCTCCGATTGATGTGTCATCTAGCACCGGCAACCTTTCATGAGATTGTGAACAATTTTTTTTTCCTGGTGGACACCCAATCTTTTTCTTCCTGCATTGGGTTCCTCAATTAACCGTGGGTCCTCTAGGTTGAAAGTAGTGAGGAAGCTCATAACCGTTCTCTTGGCGGATTCTAACTTCTCGCAGGAGTTTCTGATTCATTTTGACTGGCTCCACTGTCTTGAGTGCCAGATCTGTACCAACTACTTTACTGACTGCTGTTGTGGCCAACATAAAGGGATATTACCTTATAGGACAACATTCTTATATTGGACCGACGGTGGAGGGTTTGGCCATTTCTCTTAATTCTTCGCGTGACCATGAGTTCTGTCAGGGGAATTATTTTGACAGTCGTATCTTTATCCATATCCCCTCGCAGGTAACATTTCTTCATTGGTAGGTTTATCGTCTCTCTAGTTTTAATCATAGGGAAATGATCACCTGAACCCTTGCAAGAAATCGGCAAATAAATCAGTAGCCACCAGAACAGTCTTTACAACTTAGATCTGGGACCTTACTGAAATAACTCAACCACGGCTCAAGAGAGCTGAAAAGCAACTCAGAGCATGAGACCGTGTTGATAAGAAGAAAGCGGCAGCTCCCTAAGAGGGCCAAAAAGAGGCTCAAAGCATAGGGCCACTGGCACATAAAGAAACTCAACAGTTGTACGAGACGGCCGAAAAGCAGCTCAGACTCGTGACAATTGTTGAATAGAGAGAAATAAAATCGGCATCCACATTGAATGGCCAAAAATAGCTCATAACACAAGCGTGGTGCCGTTACCGAAGAAATGTAGACAAGGGCTCATCAGGATCACAT
Organism: Secale cereale; assembly: GCA_902687465.1. Taxonomy (NCBI): domain Eukaryota; kingdom Viridiplantae; phylum Streptophyta; class Magnoliopsida; order Poales; family Poaceae; genus Secale; species Secale cereale. The sequence continues at coordinate 816,947,858 of LR738715.1, forward strand.
TCTAGGTTCACTGGTACTTGTAGAGAGCTCAATGTTATTGTCCAACTTGATAGTCCTTTGTCACACTGAGGTATATATCTGGCTTCCTTCACATATATTTGAGAATCTAATTCCCGAGGCAGACTTGTTTTCTGACTAATTCTTGCTGCTGACCAACTATTGCGTATCAGATTCTCAGGATGCACTACCATATGCTGTCAATTCACAATTTAATCTCTTGCACAAATGTCGTACTGAGGAAGATTGGATGGCTCATACTGGAAACCATCGAGAGCATATTGCTGAGGAAGACTTTGTATCGTGCTTCAGAAGCTTCCCCCCTTAAAGAATTGCTAGGGAAAACTTGGTACCTTATGCCAGAAGCTTTCGTGGTTCCTTACTGAAGAAGACAAAGTACCTGACACGTGAAGTCATCCATATATTGTACTGAGGAAGATAGATTACTCTTGCCTTGGAAGCTTCTCGGGTTTTTTGCGAGGGAAGATAGGGTTGCTTACAGCAGAAGATTATCACTATGATATGCGGACCGATTTCCACATATTCAACCATCTTAATATTTTTGCTCTTGATGTCTTGTATGAAATGAGGTCTTGCAGGACTATCCTCCTTTATGAGTACATGCCATATTTTTGCTTGCTTCCAGGTGCATCGGGTTCCAAAATTACCCTCAACAAAAAATTAAACTTATATTTGAGCCATACCTTCGATAATATTCTGTCAACCTTGCACACAATTTAACTTCTCATTGATTTGATCTTTTCTGCTATGAAGAGTGCACGCTGAGGGAGACTTGACACTCAAATCAGATAAGCCCCAAATCTGAATGCAGTCGGCTGAGAATTCCATACTGTTTAGCCGAGTTTCCAAATATATGCATTTCTTGCTAACTCTTCGTGTCCAGTGTCGGCTGATGAGCAACTTTAGTAGAGGAAAAATTATGCCGTAACAAAAGAAATGACTAAAATAAAAGCACAAAAGCGTACTGATAAAATCAAGCAACATTACATATTACTGCTACTCACATCAATAATATGCATGCACACCTAAGCACACAAATCATGCGGAAACTCCAGTTTTACGGTCTAATATGTTGTGGCGGTGTGCACAAAAATTATATCCCTGTGCGGATGGAGTTGGCGTAACCGAAGCTACACCAAGCACTAGCTGAACAGTGGCTAGATCTGGATGGATGCACAAGTGAGGACGGACTTGACAATCAAGTAGCGGGACACAAAAGTCACGATCATCATCGAGCGTACGGAAGAGATTCGTACACGTCCATCGAATAGAATGACTGGGTAGGGTAGCGGTGGAAAAACAAGGCTCACTGGCATTGCCCTTTTTTGACAACCAAGATCACTAAGGGTTGCCAGAGGGACGAGATGAAATACATGGTTCACGATAGAAACAAGTCAATCACTGAAATAATAAGGGTCGATGGCGGAAAGATATCGAAACGATACCTGAGCATAACTCCTGCAAATGCTGTCTGGAACACTCGGTACCAGGGCATCACTCAGCTGGGACAGAGGTGACACCAAACACCGAAAAATAGGTATGCAAAGAGTGATGGTGCAGGTACTGGATTGAAACTGATACCACCTACACTCACAAGATAAACTGGTAACGACCAAATAATAATCTATATGCATGGTATGCGACAAAAAAATGCAAAAAATCAACCAAACTCTATACTACCGCATTCTAACGTTCGCGCGGTCTAAGGCATCATATAGCCAGACCTGCTCCGATACCAAGCCTCTAGCACCCCGGCTCAAAGAAACCGGAATGCCCCGTATTCCAGCCCAGAGATCGAGGAGAAGTCTTCTGGAATACGGCACTGCTTAGCATAGAACAAACCATCCTTCTATAATTACACGAATATGATTACAACGACTCCGATATTACAACGAATAATATCGGCACGACGACACTATGCCTGCCACGGTTGCTCTATGCGAGCAGCAGAACAACATGATGCAGAAGAATAACATCTAGCAGCGGAACAACAATGATGGTGGTGAACTCCAATCCGTAGGGACTCTGGCTGGAACCTTTATCCTAGCTCGCGAACACAGGAACAACACCAAACAAACAAGCAATCCTGGCACAACCTACAAACTGGCATGACACGCTAGGTCAGTACATTGAATGTACTTGCAAGCTCACAATAAACCAAAGGCAATCAAGACAAACAACAGCATGACATTAGCAAGTTAAGTCATTCATGAACATGGTATTAACAGAACAACATGGCATGTACAACTGAACATGATGCTACTTAGCACCAGCATAGCATAAACATACTAGCATGATGATACTACATGCAACATGATGACACTATCATGCACCAACTTACTATGCTCGTGTTACCTCGTAACCATCACATGCACCAACTTACCACCATGGACATCACACGATCATCTCAGGATCAAATCAAGCTTGGTATAAACAATACCGTAGTAATCATTAAATGACCACGAGGGGCTTGATCTTTACCATTGATTCTCGTACAGCATCACGCATATCCAACAACTCGGTATCCTCGATACCATCTTGATTATTCTGGCGATCACAACCAATTTATATCATCTTCGAACTCGGGTTGTTATTAAGCAAGTTTATTATTATTGTTACTGTTGACTCATAGTGTGGCCGACACGAACTGGGCCCTTTTCCGCGGGCAAGGCTATCGATAGATTTAACACAAACACTCAGCAGAGGTAGCACACTGTACCCACACCACAGGACCCATGGCCTCGCACACCCATTCGGGTGGACCAACGGCGTTCCGACAAAACCAATTTACTGCGTTGACACTCTCCCGGCCACTCCGACTTACTCCCCACTAGGCTAGTCCTGGGTGGACCCGTGTCTACCAAAGACACAACGACCACCGTCGTGGCCAAAACATAAACGGTCCCAAACAGTGACCGGATCCATAACAACAACAACGGGCACACAAGGTTATGTCTGCCTACCTGATCAGGGTAGCGCGCGCCCATAACCTTCCCTCGTTGGAGGCGCAGGTGAGAGGCATGACAATAGACCTAGTTAGGGCCTTCCCATAAAAGGCAAGTGTGGCTACACTGGTCAGCTCAATTTGGTGGCAATATGACTCATCCAACAGTTGTTCAAGTTCAATTTAATCCTGTTAAACTTGAATGTCATAAGCTGAGTCATAATAAAATAACATGATGCAACTATAATGCATGGACATGATATCAACATAAGCATGGAGGTGCAACATAATCATCGAGCATAACCACAATGAAATATTTAACCAAATGAGCATGGCATACTGACTAGCATAAACATTACAAGCGTACGCTACTCATGGCATACATGCCTACTAGCATCGTAAATAAATACCACGCAAGAACATATCAAGAACACTACAAAGTAATCATGTAAATAACTAGTTGCAACGAGACATGCATATGAACGGTACTTGATAGACAACAAGCATGCAACAGATGATCATTACAACTACTAGCATGTACTTCTACTACCAGGCATAACATGTGAACATGATACTATCAAGTAGTACAAGATAACAAGAAGTATCAGATCATAGCATGATAGTAAACATGAAACCACGAGCATAACCGAAACAACGACAATAGTAGCAAACAAGCAGACATACAACAGCAAACTTTTATTAAATATTCAAGTGGAAACCATGGCTACTGTATGACTATCATGCAAGTGGTTATTGTGGCTTGCCTGGGGATGAAGAATGCACCGGTAAGAAGTGCGGTGAAGCTGCGGAAAGATTTGCCGGAAACAGTTCTCTCCCGGAGGGGTTGTTTACGTGCAAGGGAAAAATTGTCTTTTTCACTGTGTCAAACCATAGTGAAAATGAAACCACCAGAACGGCCTCGACGAGACGAATAGATGGGCTTTGGATTCACCTCAAACGGAGTTGCGAGCAAAAGGTTGTGATAGTTTTTCTGCCAGGGACCCATTTGTAAATAAAATCATCACAAACAGGCCCTTAACAGGAAAAACAGAACACGCCTATTCGGGAAATACGCTTTCCATAGATGAGAACGCATTCCGGGCTGAAACAGAGAGAAAATACGCTTTCAGAGTAAAGAAAACGTAATTTGAACTGAAGCAGAAAGAAAGTACGCTTTCTGAAAATGAAAACGTATTCGCGTGTTCACGCCTCCACTTATCTGACGTGGATGGCAGGGTCAACGCATGTGTGACTGGCAGGTGGGGCCGAGAGGAGGGGTGAGCCCCGCCTGGCCATTTGGAGGGGTCGTTGTGCTCTTCATGTCGCCTCCCCGACAGACCAGGGGAGAGGCCGGGGAGGGCACAAAGCCGTCGATGGACCGGCCGGCTCCGGCCACTTCCGGCCGAGGCGAGCCCACCGGACGGCGCCGGGCGGACTGCGCCCCCGCCTAGAGCAGCAGCGGCATCGGAGAGGGAGAGGGGTCACGATAACGGGAGGAGACAGGGACGGGAAGCGGCGGCCGTTCAGGGGGACGGCGGTCAAAGCTACTCCGGCAGCTAGTTGAGGGGCTGGGGAGGCTCGCGTGAGTGAGGGGATCTCACTGGAGGTGGCTAGCGGTAGGGAGGAGGTGCGGACCGTCGTAATCGAAGAAGGGCAGAGGCGGCGGCCATGGTGATCAACTACGGCGAGGAGAGGCTCTGGAGTTCGCGGGAGAGGTCAAGGGGGTCTAGAGGAGTGCGGTGTGGAGGTTGGCGTGGTGAGGAGGTATCGGGGCTGCTTATATAGCCGAGCAAGAGGAGGGGCCCGAGCAAGAAGCCACTCTGGGCGCAGCCATTGCACGCCAAAGCGGTGGTCACCGCGCAGACTGGCAAGGAGAAGATGCCAAGGGCGTAGAAAGGATGTCTAGTCGTAAGTTCTTCCATGGTAGATGTTAAATGCGATGGTAGCTAGGTCAGAAACGGCTCTGGTTAAATGGTAAGCATCGTCTGAAGTTTACTGCATTAACTTGACCATCAGCTGGTGATCAACAGGAAGGAGTTTGGAAGCAAAGATCTGGTCTGCGAGGTTGAGGTAAAGAATGACTACAGTCCTGGTAAGTTTGAGAAGATATGGACCAATATTTAATGGAGTTGTTTCACAACTGCATAAATTGGCCCAAAAACAAGAACATGATGAAGCACTCACATAGTGATTCCACTTGAGCTGAAACTTGGCAAGACTTGGTCATTTGGTCATATAGAGATGCTGTAAATATTACATGCCATTTGAACTTGCCAAAATTGTACTTCCTTCACAAACATCTCCAATGACCAGAAACTTGCAAAAATTCTAGGGGAATAATGGCTTGATGATTCATTCTCAAAATGGGTGGAGGTGCGTTATATGGATTGGAGAAGGCCCTGGAAAATTGGCAGCCATAATGGAGCAAGATAAACTATACTTGCTTCACAAACTGAAATTTTGGACAAAAACAAAGATTTGAAGTTGAGCTCACATGGAGGGATCACATGAGCTCTACTTTTGTGGAGGGCTATGATATGATGATATGAGGGATCAAGAAAAATGGCAACTCATTTGGATATGCCTAGCTTGCACCTCCTTCACAAAGCTTCTTTCTGGATAGAAACTTTGGAAAATCACAATTAAATAATTACTAGGCAAGTGAGGTTGCATTTTGGCATGTGTCAATGATATGGACAGGAAAAGGTGTCCAAGGATTTTGAGGTCAATTGGGCAAAGATAAATAGCACTTGCTTCACAAAGTGCCATTTAGGGCAGAATAGAAAAAGAATATTGGTGAAATATTTTTGAACAAGGCAATGAAAAGTTTTCAAATTTTTTATGAAGATATGACCGAAACAATTTTATGAGAATTATTTGTGAATTTTAGGAGTGATGGAAATATAGGTTGCTTCACAACCTAGGGCAGACAGGGTTATTTCTTTAATGGAAAAAGGAATATTCCCTAGAAAAATAATATTGGGGTTGGGCCAAGATGGAAATGGCAAGGTCTAGGGATAGATATAAGGATGAGAAGCCACTCTTTAAAGAAAGAAGAAGTTATGTTCTTTAGTTTCCAGACGACGTAGCCACAGAAAAAGAAATCTCAAGCAAAAATCTCAGAAAAACAAAAGAAAAAGAAAGGGCCAAAATTCAGGCTGTGACATGAAAAGAGCAACTACAAGCAGACCAGCAGTGAGGGGAGAGAGAAAGGCCAAGATGTATTGTTTAGATCTGGAGAGGGTGAGAGAGTGTGAAGAGAACAACTACAAGCGCTGAGGCTGCAGCGTGTATATATATATATATACTAGAGAGTGTGAAGAGTGCAAACCCTAGAAAACAAGCGCCGAGGCTGCAGTTTATACGTGATGAGGTGATTATACGGTCACTACGAGATCGTATAGCTCCGTATCCATCCATTTTGACCAGTCCAAGAATCCTCCTGGCACTAATTATGCTCAAGTGTAGTTATTGAACCCGAGACCTCAAGTTTGATGAGCGAATAGGCTAACCAGCTACACAACCCTCCCGTTATGTTCAATATGAGGAAACTAACCTTTTATACATTTTTTGTGTGTGTGGGAGTCATTGGGATTTAAATCATAATCGTGTCATGTGGCTTTGGTGGTAAGACTATCCACAGTGGTGCAAAAATAATGCAGCCTTAGTCACCTTACCTCTCTCCACATACTATGTTGGGCCCACCAGTGAGAGGGTGAAACAAACAAATTAATAAGACAAATTGAAAGCGCCAGTGGTGTATCTTACCTCACACATCTCGCTACTGCTCGGGAACACTGTCCAATTGATCGCATTGTTCGCCCACGTACTATTTTAAGTGAATCATTATTATAACATGCACACAATTTTGGGCACTTGTATTCAACCTAAGTCAGTGTGCCACCGTATCTCGTATGTCTCCCTCCGTCTAGGTGTAAATAAGTCACGTTACAAGGTGCAGCGGGACCAAGGTGCAAGCAGATTGTAGGAGAAAGAGAAACTTGACCGGTCATTCCTCCAATCAAAGCCCTGATTTCTTTCTCTAAACGCAATAATTGATCCAAACAACTAAGAGATGCCATTTTAGCTACCATGCAAGGCCACGTATTAACTCGGATGCAAGCCGACTTTGATTTTTTGAATGATCAACGCGTAGTTGCGCTCCATGCATTGGGTTTCCGGGGGAGATAACAAGGCAGAGTAAGGAGCGTTTGGTTACATTGCTTAGGTTGGTCATAGTTTGTATGTACTCCATTTGTATCTCACTTCCTGTGGCTTCACACTCGCACGATTTTCCTATTCTATGAACCTGTGTGTGCGTGTGCGTGTGTGTGTTTAACATCATGTGTTTGTTTGAGAGAGCGACAGATCGACCTACTCCTACAGAGAGATGGTGTGTAGTGTACGATTTTAGCCGCGAGAGTCGGTGCATCCTCTCATTTCCGGGCGTCCGGTAGGGACAAGTGGATAGCTGCCATGCCCGCTCCTGACCAGCCTGGCCCACCCAAAGCCCCTCCATCGCCCGCGCGCGCTTCCCGCCCGAAACGGTCAGCGCCGCTACAAAGAATCGGTGCCGCATTCATGCCCGGGCAGAGCGGACGCGACCTCTCACTGGCGCCTGGGTTGAAGGGAGAAGCGGATTCAAGAGTGATGGTTGCTTCGTCGGCCCAATTTACTGCTGGGTCTATGTGATTTGACGGCTCATTGGTCATTATTACTAAGGTGGTAGGACTGCTGGATGTCCCACAGTTTCGGCAAAAGGAGGTACTACTATATTACAATTCACTCCATTCTTACGACGGAGGAGTGTAAGAGCAGTGAAAACACGCAATTTCCGTGATTACATGGCCCACCTCACACTATCACCATACTTTCTGGACACTGTGCGACACCTAACTCTTTACATCGTACAATCGCAAAAATAACTCTTTACATAATAATAGTACTTCCTTCATTCCTAAATATAAGTCTTTGTAGAGATTTCACCATGAACCATATACGGATGTATATATATGCATTTTATGTGTAGATTCATTAATTTTGTTCCGTATGTAGTCCACCTAGTGGAATCTCTACAAAGACTTATATTTAGGAACGGAGGGAGTACGTACTGTAATTTATCTGCGAGATAGTACAATGCTGTGAAGCTTCCAGCTTGCGTCCAAGGTTGCCCGTTGCAAAATTTCATCAAATACAAAGGAAACTAACATGCATGCTATTGCATCTCAATGATTGACAGATCATAGCAAATATGTACTCCCTCTGTTCCAAACTAAGTGTCTCAACTTTATGCTACATACGGAGCAAAATGAGTGAATCTACATTCTAAAATACATCTATATACATCAGTGTTTGGAGTATGTACTGGTAGTTCATATTGAAATCTACTAAAGGACATATATATTCCAAACAATATGATAATCTCTCTAACCAAGGTAGTAGGGACGAGGATTAAATGGAGGGAGTAGTAAAAATTTCTCCTCCTCCTGCGAGCCACCGCGCGCGTGGGCGAGGGAGCGGGCGTAAGGCGTAGTAAGCAAGCTTCACCTCGTCCTGCGAGCCACCACGCCCGTGGGCGAGGGAGACGGCGTACTAAGCAAGCTTCTCCTCGTTCTGTGAGTTGACGGGACACATCAAAAGTACTCCAGTGTATAGAGCCTTGCCTCTAAGGTAGGCCCCACATGGTTTGCCTCTTTTTTAACATAACGCGTCAAGTCGCAATTTGTTTGTTCACCCGTGGTAGACGATCCTCCCTCCATCTAGTGGACAACCAGTACACGTGTCAAGTTACCACGTGGGCTGCCTTTTCGTACATAAATGAGCTCCACCGTGTACCCGCGCGGGTGTGGTTGGGAAAGAGACGGGAGTACGTGCGTCGTGCGTGCACCTCTTCTCTTCGTGCACGTCCCCCACCTACGTGGGTGTGTGTGATAGATACAAACCTAGACAAATGGCTTGTGTGCGTTCAAGATTGTTTTTTGTTTTGGGGGGGGGGGAGGTTGATTTCGTGAATATATTTTTCGGAATATGTGTCGATGACATCTCAAACAAATTTTTGCATGCAATGTGTGTGAAATGGAGGCATATCCATATCATATATAGAGGGTCGGGCGATCCACGAGAAGAGAGGGAGGGGTCATAGATATCGATAGAGTCGAAGAGAGGATCAAGTGGGTGTGTGCGAGATCGATGAAGAGAGCCGTCAAAATTAATTGTCTGTGTGTGCAAGTCAAAGATATAGGGAGACTGGCCTAGCTACCGGAACGTCAGAGGGCACAGGTCAAGTTTTCGGGTGGCAGGGAGACATGACTAGAGCGCTCGATGTATCATTGTGTGTGTGGGAGGGGGTTTGGAGAGGGGTAGGCAGAGGCCTAACTATAGAGGTAGAACCACAGAGAGAGAGAGGAGAGAGAGAGAGGGAGTGAGAGGGTAGAGTGTTGGATGGGTGATGGAGTTGCATCTCGAAGATGGTGGGAGAGGCCTACTAGACAAACTAAGAGAGAGAGAGAGAGAGAGAGAGAGAGAGAGAGAGAGAGAGGGTAATAGATCTGTCGGGACACATCCATGGATGATGAAGAGGAACCATGTGTTTGGTAAGAAAACCTAACTAGATCGGTAGATCAATTGTTGTTTGTCGGAGGAAGGGAGAGACATAACTAATGAGGTAAATCGATAGAAACGTGGGTAAAAACGAGTTATAAGGACCTAGGTAGCTATATGTATAAAGGGAGATCGGTCGATCTACGTCCATTTGTTAGAGGCAAATAAGGCCCAGCGAGACGGATAGACAGAGAGAATGGAGCTAGGAGGTGGTGCGAGAGGTCCAGCTACTAGCTAGATAGGGGGAGGAGTGTGCGGTTGTGAGATCGATGAAAATAGGTGCGAGAGTTTACACGGGTGTCAGACCGTATGAGAGACACGAGGCAAGGACACATAAAGGAGGAGATTGAAGGTGTGTGTGTATGTTGTAGGCAGACATCGCTTGAGAGGTTTATTGATTGGTGTGTGTCGGAAAGGAGTTGTGGAGACTATGGGAGAAGGACCTAAAGAAAACAAAATGAATATGCGCGATGGATAGAATGCTGAGGGAGGGGGAGGGCGAGGAGGATGTGTGCATGCACGAGAGAAAGTTAGTGGTAGCTACAAAGGTTAGAGGATTGTGTGGGTCTAAGAGACTAACAAAGATCATAATTTGATATGAAAGTGGATTAATATATTTGAATAGGAGATCATAGTGTTTTAAGCATATGCAAATCAACATAAAGTGGATTCAAAAACCGAGTTCGAGTTCATATAGTACACATAGTTCATATGTAACTCGAGACTAATCATGTGGTGTGCTATGAAGATAATACACAAACAATGGTTTAACTTGACAATAATGGCGATTGTAGATCTAATTAAAATAGAGAAACGAATTCAAATGCTTTGACTGCACAACAATCATTATTGTAGATCTTATTCAAATGGAGAAACGAATTCAAATTTAGTTCATATTGAAGCGGTAGTATATACGTTTGGAATGCACTAAAACGTTCATTGAGTACTAGGTTCCATGCATTATACACGTAGCGAAATATTTTAATTGAACATAACATGAATTCAAAGTTTTGAATGACATTTGTAGTGCAAATTGATTTGGTACACTACACATTAGGCTTGTCCGGAAATTTCGACCCGCACCTTGTTAGCCCGAAATATTTAAGATATATCTTTGTCTCGTTGTGCTCCGACAACTCCCTCCATCTCAACCGGCGCCTTGTTATTCCAAAATTTCAACGCGTGCGAAATCTCCCACCTCCTGGGAAATCCCGACACGCGAAATGCCCGTGATACCCCTGAACCGAAAGGACCGCCTCAAATTGGTGGGGGTACTTTCGTAACTTACCCCACATTTCGGACAAGCGCTTCCCTAAGCCATGGCTCCCCACTCCCATCCCATCCGCCCACCCATTCATACCCCGAGGCCGGCAAAACCCCCGAAGTCCCACACCCTCCTCCATCCTCCACCCAACCGGAGTCTCTTCCCCGACGACGTCGTCTATAGCAACACCTCGACGTCCCTCATCCACCGTACCGGATGAGGATCCGTCGTTGATCTGGTCGTCCCGCCGGTTCGGCCACCCCGTCCTCCACCTCCAAGGAGCTGCCGCGACGTTCCCCTCGTCTTTCGCGCCACCTCCATTCCCACATCGTTGTCTTCACATGCACCACCGGAAGAGCATCATCATCACCGTTTCCTCGGATGAAGTTGCGGCCTAATCGGCGCCACCAAAGAGGTTGTACATTAATCGCCGCATTTTCTTCTTGATTCGATCTCACGGTGGTGCCAGCGCTCGGTCCCAAGCCGACACGGCGCGGCTCCATCCACGGCGGCGTCGCCGACCACTTCCTCCATGACGTCGCTCCCTCTGCGGCGACGTCCAGATCAGTAGGAGCTGCTGCTACTTTAGCTCTCGCTCGCGCTGCTGCTCTGCTCTTGCTCTCTGTCCCCTGCCTGGTCTGCTCTTGCTCCTTCTCTTGCTGCTGCTCTCGCTCTTGCTCTTGCTTGCGATGCTACTCCGATTTAGCACACTTCAGTCGACTGAATCAACTTTTGGGTTAGTCGATTTTCAGGGGGTGGGGG
>LR738715.1:816961404-816979872 GCA_902687465.1 Secale cereale
CCCCCCCCCCCGAGGTGCATGCTCTAACTTGGCAGGGTTAGGTTGCTCATATCGTGCGTATGGTATCTTGCATTGCTATGTCATTTTCTTAGTTTGGACATGATTTGTGTGAATGCCACCTGTTTAGTGTCTAATTACCATATATGTGAATTATGGAATGCCATATTTTTGCAAGACATTATATATGTGAATTATGCAATGCTATCTTGTTGCAAGGCATTATATATGTGAAGTATGCAATGCCATGCTGTTTAGCCAAGCGTCATATATGTGAATTATATCATGCTGTCCTTTTTTTGTATTTCTCATTGCTTTTGTCGACAATGTTTGTATATTCAACTGATCTTCCTGTGCATCAGCCATTTTAATTGGTGATGGAGAAATCTGGTGTGAAAACAAGGTCTTCAGAGTAGACAATACTACCCGGTGAAGCAGATATGTTGCTGGTTATAGATAACTCTTCAGAGGAGTATTCAGAGGCAGATGACCAGTCCTATTATCCCCCTGAGGTGTATCCTCAAACTCGGCAGGGTTATATTACTCATATCTTGCATATGTTGTATTGCAATGCTTAGTTTTTACATCATATACAAGATATTGAATGCCATCTCCTTAGTTGACACATCATATATGCGGTTGCCCTCTGCTCACTTCGTCAGTATATAAATCATATATTTGAATTGTATCATGCCATGATGTTTACATAGACAACATGTATCTGAATTATGGCATGCCAACCCATTTTCTAAAGACATAATATAGTTATGTCATCTCATCCTGTTCACATAGTAATCAAATTTTGAATTATTTAATTCTATCCATGAATTATATCATGCTATCATGTTTCCATCGACGACATGTTTGTGATTTATGGCATGCCAACCACTTTAATAGACACATCGTATAGTTATATCATGTCATCCTATTTACATAGTCATCATATTTTGAAGTATGTCATTCTATCATGTTTAGTTAGCCATCATACATGTGAAATTGTGTCATGCTATCCTGTTTAATTAGCCATCATATATCTGAAATTATGTCCTGCTATTCTGTTTGGTTAGACAACATAAATGTGAATTATTTCATGCCCTGTTTTCTTACCTACTATCCATTGCACCTGTCTATCTTACAATGTCGGTACATTCAATTACTTTTCTTGTTTATCAGCCATTTCAATTGGAGGGGGTGATGGTAGTATCTGTGGGATTAAAAACATGGTCTTCGGAAAAGATCGTGCTACCAGTCGATGGAGATAGAACCACGGTTGTACTTGCCCAAGAACCAGCCCCACCACACATAACCCAGACTCACGCCGATTGTACCCCTACCCAGTTGGACAGAGAACCAGCTACACACCTTCTAACCCCAACCCTAGCAGATAGTAACCCAGCTCTCGCTGACACATGCTACTTCTTGAGCTTGCATTGTATTCCCTCGAAGAGGAAAAGAAGATGCAGCATAGTAGCGTAAGTATTTCCCTCAGTGTTTGAGAACCAAGGTATCAATCCAGTAGGAGACCACGTGCGAGTCCCTCGCCCCTTCACAAACAAATGAGAACTTCACAGCCAACGCTATAAGGGGTCGTCAATCCCTTCACGGTCACTTACGAAAGTGAGATCTGATAGAGATGATAGTTTATATTTTTGGTATTTTTAGTTTATAAGAATAGCAAATAAAAGCGAGAAAAGTAAAGTGAATGTAGATTGATATGTTGAGAATAGATCTGGGGGCCATAGTTTTCTCTAGTGGCTTCTCTCATGATAGCGATATTCTACGGCGGGTAAGTAAATTACTGTTGAGCAATTGATAGAAAAGCGAATAATTATGAGACTAACTAGGCATGATCATTGTATATAGGCATCACGTCTGAGACAAGTAGACCAAAACGATTCTGCATCTACTACTATTACTCCACACATCGACCGATATCCAGCATTCATCTAGTGTATTGAGTTCACACTACTAGGAAAAGACCTACTAATGGCGCACCTTTTTTGGCCATTAATGGCGCATTAGTGGTGCGCCATTAGTGCCACGCCATTAGTATATTTTACTAATGGCGCACCTGTGGTGCACCATTAGTATCTGGTATACTAATGGTGCACCACAGATGCGCCATTAGTATATACCACGGTGCGCCATTAGTATGCCTCCCAGGGGGCCATATATACCCAGGTGCTTTGGCATACTAATGCCGCACTCTTGCCTCATGCGCCATTATTAACTTTGGCATACTAATGGCGCACTGTTGGTTGATGCGCCATTAGTATCCTTTGGCATACTAATGGCGCACTGTGATGTGATGCGCCATTAGTATGAATATTAGGTTTTTTATTTATTTTTTAATTTTCTGTTTTTTGCACAGGTTACAAAATGTATTATTGGACAGAATATAGACAGCACCAGCACATAGCAACAACAGATTCATCGAATCCAATAGAAGATTAGTCTCTGAATACAATTCATCATATTAGTCTCCGAATACAATTCATCATATTAGTCTCCGAATTCAAAAGAGAACAAAGATAGAACATTATATTACAAGTCTCGAGACCGCGAGTAGCGAGTTTGTCTTCACATTACAAGTCGATATCGATCATCTAAACTACCATCACATAGAAGAGAGCTGCGGTCATCACGACGAGCATCATCACGATGAAACTAATCTTCATCCGGTTCCTCCAACGCTCCCTCCCCGCTCCCGCTAGATAGCGGGCGTATCTAGATTCCGCCTCGGCCCTAGTGGTGTACCCTTTGTAACTGCTACCGCTGAATCGGTGAACCTGTCTCCGACACTCCTCCCAGTCGTCGTAGACTCTGGGAACCTTACCCTTGTACACGACATACGACGGCATCGCTATGCACTAGCCAAACGATACGTTAGTACCAATTCACGGACAATACATAGGCAATATATATGTATGCAACAGAACGATCGGAAGAGAAAAGCAAGACATTAATAGCATCGATTACATCTAAGTTGAACGACTGTCGAAACCAAAGAGACATACTACAAGTTCATTAAAGTTTAATTACAACATGAGCCAATCGATGTTTCAGAACTAGACACAGCATCACTACTTTCGACTCGACTCAAGGGACCGGAGCGTGGATGAAGCCACCGTCTATCATGGGAGTCATGAAATCCCGGGCGTTGTCAGCCTGCATTTGTAGCATTGTGTCGATGTCACTGTTGGACGGTTGATTTCTGAGGTAGAACTGCCCCGAGGTACGAAGGACATCTTGATGGATGATTTCCGCAAACTCCGACTGGATGCGAAAGAATTCTTGTCTGATGTCCGCGTCCTGGATTGCGGACACGCTCGTGGCCCAATCTTCGAGTTTACTCGGTAGCAGAAGTTGATGATGGTCCCGTACGATCGCCCGCATGTGATGGATGGCGTAGTAGGCACCCTTCTGACCGCCAGACGGCTGCTTGACGCAGCAGAACGTCGTATTGTGGGAGAACACGTGCTTGCCATACTTACGAATAGGCCTGGCGAAGGTGCCTCCAGATTTGGCGTAGCCGGGGAGAACATCATCAAGAACATTCTTGACATTTGTGTAGTCTACACTACTAGAAAAAAGGCTATAGGTAATATCACTGTTAGTGGCGCACCAGAGATGTGGTGCGCCACTACTATATAGCAGTGGCGCACCACAAACAGGTGCTCCACTAATAGTGACATTACTAGTGGCGCACCAGGTGTGGGGTGCGCCACTACTATGTTTTTGAACAGTAACCAGCCATGCCCAGGCTTACCAGTGGCGCACCAGGACAAGGTGCGCCACTACTATTTTTGATACTAGTGGCGCACCTTGCCCTGGTGCGCCACTTGTAAGGCTGGGCATGGTGGTCCAAAAAAAACCATAGCAGTGGCGCACCCCTTCACTGGTGCGCCACTAGTATTCCTGGCTACTAGTGGCGCACCAGTGAAGGGGTGCGCCACTGGTAACCTGGGACGCATTTTCACCAAATGCACCCCCCCCCCCCGTGGACCGCCTTTTCAGTTAAAAAAAAAGAAAATGATAGAAATGTCAAAAAAATAAAAAAAAAATAAGATTCCAATGTGATTTGTGGTCTAGTTGTTAGCAAAATTTACAAACATGAATTTCGACTTTTTTTGCAAAATCTCTCGAGAATTTGTAAAATGGGCATAACTTTTGCATACGAACTCCGATGAAAAAGTTTTTTATATGAAAAAGCATCTACTCGAAAAGTTACATCCGAATTCAACCGGGGGAACCCCGTTGAAGATTCTTAGAATCCCCAAAAACCTAACCGAATAAAAGATACGGGGCTTTTAAGATCTAGATTCAAAAAAATTCAAAAAAATTCAAAAATAGTAGTGGCGCACCGTGGGTGTGGTGCGCCACTAATATAGTTTTTTTTTAAAACTATTTTTTTTGGAATAAATATTTTTTTTTGAAAAAATGTTTTTTTGGGAAAAAAATGGTTTTTTTTTTAAAAAAATGTTTTTTTTGAAAAAATGTTTTTTTTGAAAAAATGTTTTTTTGAAAAAAAATAGTTTTTTTGAAAAATATGATATGTAAAATGACCGGGAAGTTTGAAATATTTTTTCAAAATTTCATCACACTCATGAACATGAACAAACTCCAAGACATTAACAAGGTTTAATAGGATTGATATGATAGATATATCAACAAGTGCCTGCTAAGTGAGCTGGTGCTGGGGTTGGATAGAACTCAGAAGTTAAGCGTGCTTGGGCTGGAGTAGTGTAGGATGGGTGACCTTCTGGGAAGTTTGACCACGGAGTGCGATTTGACCCGAGATTAAGCCATAGTGACCCGAGATTAAGGAAAAAAATTCCCGCCAAAATTGAAAAAAAAATTCTGAAAAAAATTTGAAAAAAAAAATTGTTACTAGTGTCGCACCTGTAGCAATATCAGTGGCGCACCTGTAGCAATTCTGAAATAAAATTTGAAAAAAAAATTGAAAATTTTTTTTTTTACAAAATATCAGTGGCGCACCCTTATACTTAGTAGTGGCGCACCAGGTGGTGCGCCACTGATATCTGGATTAGTAATGGCGCACCTCTGGTGCGCCACTAATACCCATTACTAGTGGCGTGGTAATAGTGGCGCACCAGAGGTGCGCCACTAATACCCAAAAGTGGTGCGCCACTAATGAGCTTTTTTCTAGTAGTGCTACCTTCGATTGACGGTCCGAGTTGAAATACGTGGCCATGGAATATTTGGGGCTTAGGACGATGAGTGTGAAATGTGTGTCACTGCACAAAACACAGAATGTTAAAAGAAAAACGATCGAAATCTAAGAATTCATATGTTACGGGGCGGTTGAGGGGAGGACTTACTCGGGAAAGTAACACTACTAGGAAAAGGGCTATAGATGTAATTGATACTAATGGTGCACCAGACAAGCAGTGCGCCATTAGTATATAATAATGGCGCACCAACCTCTGATACGCCATTAGAGTTCAAACTACTAATGGCGCACCTGGCCCAGGGTGCGCCATTAGTATCAAAAACGTTTTTTTTTTGAACTAGTGCACCTGTCCAAACATAGTAATGGCGCATCCAGACAAAGTTCGCCACTACTAGTTGTAACTAGTAATGGCGCACCAACAGTAAAGTGTGCCATTAATGTTATTTTTTTATTATAATTTTTATTCTTTTTTTTGCATAACTACTAATGGCGCACTGTTCCATAGTGCGCCATTACTAGTTTAAACTAGTAATGGCGCACTGTGTGACAGTGCGCCATTAGTATTGTTTTTTTTTCAAAACTAGTAATGGCGCACTAACTGAAGATGCGCCATTAGTAACCTTGATTACTAATGGCGCATTTATAGTGGGTGCGCCATTAGTAAGTGGGCAGCAACAAGATATTTTGGACAGCCTCTCCTACCCACACTCACTTTCTCCCCACTTCATTCTCTCCACCTCCTCCTTGTCTCGGGTCCCTCCTCTTTTTAACCTCATTTCCACCATAGATTCATTCAAATTAAGTGGTTAAATTACCTTGTTTTGATAGGTAAGTAAGGGGGGAAGCTATATTTATGTTGTTCTCCATACAACAATGTGCACATGCACTTTTTATGGCCTAGCTAGATCTATGTATGTTCGTGGTGTTGCATATGTTTGTTGTGTTGCATATGTGTTTGTGTTTGGAGGTGTACCGGTATTTGAAATGAGATAGTTGCCAATATTTTCCCGGAATGTTGATTCATTTCCGTTTCGGTGAGAATTTTGGCATTAAGCATTCTTTTTTGTCCTATTTTTAGGGAAAGTCATGGCAAAAAATTTCTTGGTTCTAAAATATCGTTTTGCTCTACCCCGCAGGTGACCATGGTGCGCACGATGACCGAAGGCATCGTGAATAGGTTTTTGAGGTCTGCGAAGGCCGAGATGCTTCAAAAGAACGAGACGGAGATAAGATGTCCGTGTCGAAGATGCAAGCTGAAGATCCTTATTGCGGACCCGGATTTTGGGCAGGTGCGGGACCACCTACTCTTGCGTGGTTTCATGGATGGCTATCGGTGGCAAGGTGATGAAGATGACTACGAAGTCGTCCATGGGGGCCGGGCAAGAAATGAGGAAGGGCAGCAAGAAAACCACCGCGGCTCGGGCGAGCGAGAAGACGAAGAATCCCTAGGAGATGATCACGACAGTGATGCTGTACACAGTCATCATGTAGAAGATGCAGGACATGATGATGAGGAAGATGCCGGAGCAGACGACGGGCATGATCATGAAGATGATGATGCCGGCGGAGCTGACGACGCTGGACCATCGATGGGCTGGGTGCAGGACCCTCATATTCAAGAGCTGCTTCTCAAGCAGACCGATAACGCAAGAGCTGCCGCCCGAGAGAAAGCCAAGATGGATCAACTTGAGTTAGACGCGGTTACTCCATTGTATGAAGGATGCAGGCCCGAGGATACCCGCCTGAAAGTAACGCTCATGGCTCTGGAGATGAAGGTAAAACACAAAATGAGCGACGCATGCTTCGACGAGAACATGTCATTCTGGCACGAATGTCTTCCCAAGGGGAACAAGTGCCCCACCAGTTTGGAGGAGGCGAAGAAAATCGTGTGTCCTCTGGATTTACCGCACGTGAAATACCATGTGTGCATGAACAATTGCATCATTTATCGGGACGAGCACGCGGAGTCTACCATATGTCCGGTGTGCGGCGTCACTCGATACAAGAAGAGGAAGAAAGCTCCTCAAAAAGTGGTGTGGTACTTTCCGATCACTCCTCGTCTTCAGCGGTATTTCGCGGACCCTAAGGTAGCAAAGCTCCTGCGTTGGCACGCGGATAGGGAGGAGAAGAAGCGAGAAGATGACGCAAATGATCCGGAGATAGATAAAAAAGACAAGATGCTGAGTCAACCTACGGATGCGAGCCAGTGGCAAGCGTTGAACTTCGAAGACCTAGAATTTGGGAACGATCCAAGGAACATCGTGCTGGGCGCGAGTACCGATGGAGTCAATCCGTTTGGCAGCCAGAGAAGCACACATAGCACCTGGCCTGTGTTTGTGTGGATGTACAACCATCCCCCCTGGTTGTGCATGAAGAGGAAGTACATTCACATGAGTATGCTAATTGAAGGACCGAAACAACCAGGGAACGACATCAATCTGTATCTAGGGCTGCTGAAAGAGGAGCTAGACACGCTGTGGAAAACGCCAGCCAATACGTGGGACGCCGCAAAGAAAGAATATTTCCCTATGAGTGCCGCGCTGCTCACGACGGTGCACGACTATCTCGGTTACGGATATTTCGCGGGGCAGGTGGTCCACGGATTTTCTAGATGTGTCAGGTGCATGGATGACAGAACATATCGCCAGCTAGACAGAGATCCCGAGTCTTCGAAAACCGTGTTCATGGGACATCGAAGGTGGCTTCGCGACGATGACCTGTGGAGAAAACGCAAGGATCTGTTCGATGGTGAAACCGAACCCCGAGGACGCCCGCGTACGAGGAGCGGCGAGGAAATAGACGAGCTGTTGAAAAATTGGAAAGATTGCCCACTGCCGGGAAAGAAGAAAAAGGCGCCAGAGCCAGGAAAGAAGCGAAAGGCGCCAGAGCCGCTGCTGAAGGTATGGAAAACAAGGTCTGTTTTCTGGGACTTGCCGTACTGGAAGATCCACCGTGTGCCTCACAGCCTTGATGTAATGCATATCACGAAGAACGTGTGCGAGAGTCTGCTTGGTACCCTGCTCAACATGCCAGAGAGGACCAAAGATGGGCCGAAAGCAAGGGCAGACTTGAAATCAATGGGCATCAGGTAGGAGCTTGACGATATATATGATGATCGTGATGATGATGATGATGATGAGGCGAAGCAGGACACGGAAAGTCGTCGCAAAGGCAAAAAGGCCAAGAAGACCGGAAATGACTACCCTCCCGTGTGCTTCACTCTAAGTCAGGAGGAGATCGAGCAGTTTTTCACCTGCCTCGTAGGAGTACAACTTCCCTACGGTTACGCGGGGAAGATAAGCAAATACCTAGACCGGGCGAAGCTGAAGTTCAGCGGGATGAAGTCTCACGACTGTCACGTCCTGATGACGTAGATACTTCTAGTTGCAATCCGTGGGATCATGGACGCACACGTCTGTGAAACCCTATTTGGCCTATGCAACTTTTTCGACGTCATCTCTCGGAAGTCTGTTGGCGTGAGGCAACTCAGAAGGCTACAGGAAGAGATCGTGGTGATACTATGCGAGCTTGAGATGTACTTCCCGCCCGCATTCTTCGACGTTATGGTGCATCTGCTGGTCCATATCGTGGACGATATCATCCAACTCGGGCCGACGTTCCTGCACAGCATGATGCCGTTCGAAAGGATGAATGGTGTCATCAAAGGATACGTTTGCAACATGTCACGTGCAGAGGGAAGCATAGCCAGGGGCTTTTTGACCGAAGAGTGCATCTCCTACTGAACGAATTATCTAGGCATCGAGAACCCCGTTGGTCTGCCCGTCAACAGGCACCTCGGCAGGCTCGCTGGATGGGGTCACCGTGATGGTTGCCGCGAAATGCATGTCGACTTCGAGGGTCGACTCGCCGACTTTGAAAGAGCAAACCAAGTCGCGCTACAACACATAGGCGTGGTCGATCCTTGGGTGGTAGAGCACAAAACCTTTATTGAGAAGACGTACAATGACCTAGGCCAACAGAGGACGGACGGAGATATAATCAAAGAGCACAACTCATGTTTCACGCGTTGGTTCAAGCAGAAGCTTCTGTCGTACCCTTTACATGAGGATTCTTCCGCGGAAGAACAACTCATATTCGCCCTATCACAGGGCGCCGAGCACAACCTGATGACCTATGAGGCGTACGATATCAACAGCTACACATTCTACACCGAGGCCAAGGACATGAAGAGCGATGGTTATCAGAACTCCGGTGTAACGATGGAATCCTACACCGGTAATGACAATGATAGATACTACGGAAGGATCAAGGAGATCTGGGAGCTGAGCTACGCTGGAGAGAAGGTCCCGATGTTCCGTGTCAGATGGGCCAAGAGCGTCCTAAAAGAAGACCGGTATTTCACCACCATGGTTATACCCGAAGCCAAATCCAAGACCGCGGGCGCAAACGTCACCGCGAAAAATGAGCCATGCGTACTGATGGCTTCTCGCCCCTCGTTGGTTACCCCAAGTGGAAGGTTGAGATGTAGCATAGCGGCAAATTTCCCTTGGCAAAGATACCAAGGATCGAATCTTGTGAGACTCCGAGGGTCGACAAGTAGGTGTCAACGGCGCCAGAAACTTAGCGGTTGAAGGGACCTGCACACAGATACAGATAATTTTGCTCCCAACGAGTACAGAGAGGTTGTCAATCCCTCCTGCCTTGTTGTTTACAAAGGATCAAACACAAGAGATAATAATGATAGCTATGACTGCAACTAGGAAATAAAAACAGGAAGTAAATAGAAGGTGTGATCAGCGGTGGTAATATGGACCGGGGTCCCATGATGTTCACTAGTGATGTCTCTCTCCCAAAAGACGATAAAACAGCAAAGCAAGGTAAACAAATTACAGCTGGGCAATTGACAGGATTATGTGCGCAAACCAATGCTAACTATGCTGCAAAGAAAGGTAGAGGCTCAAAAGCATAGGCGGTACGCCAAGGCAAGTAGACCGAAATCCATCTGCATCTACTACTAATCATCCACCTTGAGATATCTATCCAGAACATCTCGCTGGTATTAAGTTGCGAATCCCACCCAAAGTGTAAACTCAAAGCAACAGACAACTGCATTAAAAGAACTTTGCGTAAAGTAAACAATCCTTGCACCCGCAAGTACAAGCACCGTTGTTTTCTCCCTTGTGGCAACAGCACATCCCCTAGACTCATGTTTCTGTCACTCAAGCTAGTCATCAGGGGGCCTGAACCCACAATCAAGCATAACGCTCCCTCTTGGAGTTACTACCTACTACTTGGCCAAAGCAATAAACAGCAACGGAGAACATGCAAGAATTACTCAAGAACAAAGATATAAAAGAGGTGAATCAAATATATTACTCAAACACAATCTGAACATAGTCTCATAATCCATCAGATCCCAGCAAACTCAGCAAAGCAACAGCAGAAAGATTACATATGTGCCGCGATCATGTAGGGCAGCTCACGAGGTCTAAACCATGAAGAGCAAAGAGGGGAGGAGAAAATCACATAGCTACTGATCATGGACCCATGGTCCAAGGTGGACTACTCACGACTCATCTGGGAAGCGTCCATGGTGGTGGAGAAGCTCCCGGTGGTGGTTCTCCCCTCCGGCAGGGTGCCGGGAAAAGTTTTCCTGATGCTCCGGATCTTGGAAGCGCTGCGGCGGCGGAACAGAGGCGAGATCGCGAAAAAGGGTTCTGTCCTCGAGGGTTTCGGGACGAGAGTGATATATATGCGAAGGGGGGCAGCCAGAGGCGGAGCAGGGGCCCCAGGCGTCCCCTGGCACGGCCAGGGGTGGGGCCGCACTAGGCGGCCGCCTGGGCCTCCCCTGGCTCCCCTCTGGCCCATCTTTGGTTCTTCGCGAAGCTTCCTGTATGCTGATTTTTCCTATATTTTTCCTGGAATTTTTGGAGCACTTTTAATATGGGGGAAACCTGAAATAGAAAAACAGCAGAAAACAGGAACTGGCACTGTGGTGCACTGAGTTAATAGGTTAGTCCAAATATGACCAAAAGTGCATGGAAGTGCATCAATATCATAGCAATATCACACAAAAGAAGCATGGAGCAAACAGAAATTATAGATACGTTTTGGACGTATCAACATCCCCAAGCTTAATTCCTGCTCGTCCTCGAGTAGGTAAATGATAACAAGCATAATTTCTGTGGTGACATGCTATCAACCATATAAGAACTTTTAAGTAAAGCAATCAAGGCATGTAATTCAATTCAAGTCATAACAAGCAAGAGTCTATATTAGCATTGTAACAAGCAACATAAGAACATAAAGGTGCAAGAGCTCTCACTGTCCGTGACTCGAATGTCTCCAAATGGTGTTTGCGTGCAAGAAAGGGGATAGGGATATACGAGAGAGTAAAACATAGTTTTTGTATTGTTGAGAACTTAATCTACTAAAGTTTCACACTTGGTCTTCTTTGGAATCTTATCTTGACTCATCCCCAGACCACTAGCCAGGTACAAGTCAAAATGATCCACTCCCTTTCGATATTTTGAGCACTCATGCCATGGATGAGCGTAAGCAAGAAAGTTGACACTTAGGATGGCAAAGAGAGAAAAATGATGAAGGGGGAAGACAAAAAAGGTGTGAAAGCCTCACATCAATGAGGACAATCATAGGCGAGAGAAAGCCAAATGATAGATATGATGTGAGGAGTAGGGATTGCCATGCAACGGATGCACATATGAGCTAAGGTAAGCTCTCCAATGGAACTAGTGGGGGTGCATCCAACTTGCTCGCTCAAGAAGACCTAGAGCTCTTTTGAGGAGGCTCATCATTGGAATATACAAGCCAAGTTCTATAGTGTGAAGGTCCCCGCATAGCTATATGCATGAATGATAATCTCTATGGAGTACAAGGTATAAGATGGAGTACGAGTGTGGATCTCTCAAAAGGAATAGTAGTGTGCCCCCTTCTCTCTTTTTATTTCTCTTTCTCTTTTTTCTCTTTTTTTTATTTTTTTGTGGCCTCAATGGCTCTTTCTATGTAACTCTCATTTGTCCTCTTTGGGATCTTTTGATTTTGTCCTCTTTGGGATCTTTTCCTCACTTTAGGGGCAACACTCTATATATTACAAGAAGTATAGAAGATCTTTCACACTTTACAAAAGTACTCAACATGAAAAAGATGAAACTATCATGATGTATACAAATGTATGCCTCTGTCGGTGTAGCAGGATATGCAATGATACTAGCGCGTCATGTAGCAATGATTAGGGCAAGGCCCAACTAGCATGCGGCTCATCGATCAAGCAAAAGCATGTATGACATGAAGATCAAGTCATGAGAAGATGGATGTTGCATGGCAATGTATCTCGGAAAGGCTATGGAAATGCCTTGATAGGTAGGTATGGTGGCTGATTTGAGGAAGGATATAATGAGGCTTATGATGACAAAGCGTATTGTGCCAAGGATTTGGATGCACCGGCGAAGTATGCGCCAACTCTCGAGGTGAGAAAGGGCAATGCACGGTACCGAAGAGGCTAGAAAAATATGGCTAGGTGGAAGTGTCAACTTTCGAATACTCACATTAGTCCGAAGAACTCATGCACTTATTATTGGTAACTCTCAATCTAATTAGGAGGTTCACAAAGAGACAAGTACCCCGAGGAGGAGTGTATGGGGGTTTGGTTATCCTTGCGCATCCTCGACTCATGGTACGTGAGTGTACTCTAATATTCGATCCCTCCAATGATTAGTGATCCATCTAGTAGCTAAAGTTCTCAACTATTTTGTAGGTTTTCGATAATAAACACGGATTGCCCAAAATACGACATCTATCACTAATAGGCTAAAGCTCTTGACACCAAAAGTTCAGACATTACTCATGGCAATACCTCAAAACTATTGCAAGTTACTACTAAAATTAAATAGCAACCTCAGTTACCTACTTTAAGTTAAGACACACAACTCAGTGCAACATGCAAACTCTCTTAACAATATAAACATGAAAACTCAAGAGAGTTCAGCAACCAACTAAACAAAATCTCTTTAAAAAGAAAAGCATGAAAACTAAGAGCTAAACATGGCAGCAGCTATGGAAAGACAAAGAACACACACAGCAAAGATAAGCATGAAAATCCTATGTTGTGTTCTAGGTTGAAGTGGAGCGTGTTTCTCTCCCACACAAAGAAAGCTGGGTTCTAACTTGTTATGAACAGCAAGCAAAGCTAAAGAAAACTAAAAAAGGAAACTAAGAGCAAGACGCTCCAAGCATAGCACATAACGCATGAAGTGATAAGAATATAGTGGAACGAAAGACGAACTGATAATTGTTGATGGAGAAGGGGATGCATGGGGGCATCCCCAAGCTTAGACGCTTGAGTCTTCTTGAATATTTCTTGGGGGTGCACGGGGGCATCCCCAAGCTTGAGCGCTTGACCCTCCTGAATCTTCTTTTATCATCTTCCCTCGCACACTTGAAAACTCCCTTCATAAATAACTCATCATAATCTGATTAGCGAGGTTAGTACCCACAATAAAATAATTTTTCCCTACTGGAAATAAAAATAATCTTGAAGAGCTACTGTTTCTCAAGATTGCCAAAAGGTTTTTGCAAAGAAAAAGCAAGCTCAAGGTTTGCAAAACGAAGAAAAGGCAAAACAGGACAGAATCTGTGAAAAACAGACCAGCAGGTAGTAAATAATTTTTTCGGGGCACTTCTGCAACTCAAATCAAAAAACTTAGAACAGACGCTCGAAAGCCAATTGTATAGAGCACGATGTGAAAAAAATTCACATCAAAAAGATGATCTGGTGATTTTATTCGAATTTTTTCTGTCCAAGGACAGAATCTGTTTTTTGGATAGCACGTCACAACTTTTGAACTTTCTTGCAATCGGAGGCTAAACTTGGCACAAAGCTGAAAAGAAAAGATACAATGATGATGCTACTGTAGTAACAAACATCAAGACACAACGAAAGCAAAATAAAACCTATTTCGTTGTGGGCTGCCTCCCAAAAGCGCTTTCTTTTATGCCTTTAAGCTAGGCATGATGCAAAAAGAGAAGATCAAGTTTTATCAAGAGTAAGAGAATAGCTAGCCCATGTAACAGACTCAAAAGGCAACTTAATCTTCTTTCTAGGGAAGTGTTCCATCCCTTTCTTGAGAGGGAATTGGAATTTTATATTCCCCTCTTTCATGTCAATGATAGCACCAACGGTGCGAAGAAAAGGACGTCCCGAAATAATTGGACATGAAGGTTCACATTCAATATCCATAATAGTAAAATCAACGGGAACATAATTGTCATTGGCAATGATAAGAACATCGTCGATCTTCCCCAAAGGTTTCTTTACGGAAGAATCAACAAGACGAACACCAAAAGAACAAGGATCAAAAGGTTTCAATTCAAACATATCATACATTCTTTTGGGCATAACGGAGGTACTAGCTCCAACATCACATAAAGCATAGCAAGAGAAGTTATTCAACTTAATTTTAATCATAGGATCCGAACTATCTTCTACCTTTCTAGGTATGGAGGCTTCTACCCTAAGCTTCTCCTCCCTAGCTTTGATAAGAGCATTAGTGATATGCTCCGTGAAGGCAAGATTAAGTGTGCTAGTGTGGGGATCTCTAGACATCTTGTGAAGAAAACCAATAACTTCAGAAAGGGTGCAATTATCAAAATCAAGGTCACTACTATCAAGTAAAGTGGTAGTGGTGTCCTTTAGGCTCACTTGTTTGGTAGCTTCTATGGTCATAGGAGTTTCTTCTTCTACGGTTGAGGTCATAGCATCACCATTAATAGGTCCAATAGGACTATGAGTGCATTGGGTGCTAAGAGTTTGGATATCCCCAACAACTTGAATAGTAGCAACAGTGTGGTGGGTAGGAAGGCTCTTAATTCTATCTTCTTCCTCCTTTTCTCTAGCCCATCTCTTTTTATGTTTAGCCATCATCCTAATGTTTTCATTAATTTGCATTTGAATAGCATTCATAGGAATGGTCTTCCTCTCCTCAAGAGGAGAAGTTCTAATTTTAAGCAACTCTACCTCATGGGCTAAATTGTCTACCTTCGAAGAGAGATTACCTAGTTTGTCTAGTTTTTCTTCTACACTCTTATTGAAGGCCTTTTCGGTAGTGATGAAGTTTTTAAGCATAATCTCTAGTTCAGAAGTGGAGTTCTTGGTGCTAGGATAAGTATTGTTGTTCCCATAGGAATTTGAGGGGAACGGTCTAGGGTTGCTACCAAAATTACCCCTATAAGCATTGTTATTGAAATTGTTTCTAGAGATAAAGTTCACATCTACTTGATCTTGAGCAATCAAAGAATTTAAAGGAACATCATGAGGATCAATAGAAGATTACTTGGAAAGTAGAGACATGATCAAGTCAACTTTTTCATTTAGGGAGGAAATCTCCTCGACAGAGTTTACCTTCCTACCTGTTGGAGCGCGTTCGGTGTGACATTGGGAATAATTGGTCATCATCTCGTCGAGAAGCTTCGTGGCAGCACCAAGTGTAGTTGACATAAAGGTTCCTCCCGCGGCCGAATCTAACAAGTTCCGCGAGGTAAAGTTCAAGCCTGCATAAAAAGTTTGGATAACCATCCACGTAGTCAAACCATGAGTAGGGCAGTTCTTGACAAGAGATTTCATGCGTTCCCAAGCTTGGGCAACTTGTTCCTTATCCAATTGTTTAAAATTCATTATGTTACTCCTTAATTGGATAATTTTAGCAGGGGGATAGTACTTCCCAATAAAGGCATCCTTGCACTTGTCCCAAGAATCTATACTATTCCTAGGCAAGGATTGAAACCAGATTTTGGCCCAAGGAGAAAGGAAAAAGCTTAAGCTTAACAATATCACCATCTACTTCTTTGTACTTTTGCATATCACAGAGCTCAACAAAATTATTTAAGTGCAAAGCAGCATCATCTCCAGCACCGGAGAATTGATCTTTCATAATTAGGTTCAGTAAAGCAGGTTTAATCTCATAAGAAGGTGCTGAAGTTGTAGGTGTAGCAATAGGCGTGCAGATAAAGTCATTGTTGTTATGACTAGTGAAGTCACACAACTTGGTGTTCTCGGTGGAACCCATAGCAGCAGCAAGCAAGAT
Source organism: Secale cereale (assembly GCA_902687465.1). NCBI lineage: Eukaryota > Viridiplantae > Streptophyta > Magnoliopsida > Poales > Poaceae > Secale > Secale cereale. The sequence goes on from LR738715.1 coordinate 816,977,656, forward strand.
AACTATTTTTGTGATTTTTGGTAAGGGACACTAAAGCAAAAACTGAAAGGTAAACTAACAAGACTAAAAAGCAAAGATAAAAGATAGCATGCAACTCCCCTATCTTGAAGAGTGGAGTCCCCGGCAACGGCGCCAGAAACTTGCTTGATGGCTTCTCGCCCCTCGTTGGTTACCCCAAGTGGAAGGTTGAGATGTAGCGTAGCGGCAAATTACCCTTGGCAAAGATACCAAGGATCGAATCCCGTGAGACTCCGAGGGTCGACAAGTAGTCGTCAACGGCGCCAGAAACTTAGCGGTTAACGGGACCTGCACATAGATACAGATAACTTTGCTCCCAACGAGTACAGAGAGGTTGTCAATCCCTCCGGCCTAGTTGTTTACAAATGATCAAACACAAGAGATAATAATGATAGCTATGGCTACAACTAGGAAATATAAACAGGAAGTAAATAGAAGGTGTGATCAGCGGTGGTAATATGGACCGGGGTCCCATGATGTTCACTAGTAATGTCTCTCTTCCCAAAAGACGATAAAACATCAAAGCGAGGTAAACAAATTACAGCTGGGCAATTGACAAGATTATGTGCGCAAACCAATGCTAACTATGCTGCAAAGAAAGGTAGAGGCTCAAAAGCATGGGCGGTACGCCAAGGCAAGTCGACCGAAATCCATCTGCATCTACTACTAATCATCCACCTTGAGATATCTATCCAGAACATCTCGCTGGTATTAAGTTGAGAATCCCACCCAAAGTGTAAACTCAAAGCAACAGACAACTGCATTAAAAGAACTTTGCGTAAAGTAAACAATCTTTGCACCCGCAAGTACAAGCACTGTTGTTTTCTCCCTTGTGGCAACAGCACATCCCCTAGACTCATGTTTCTGTCACTCAAGCTAGTCATCAGGGGGCATGAACCCACAATCAAGCATAACGCTCCCTCTTGGAGTTACTACCTACTACTTGGCCAAAGCAATAAACAGCAACGTAGAACATGCAAGAATTACTCAAGAACAAAGATATAAAAGAGGTGAATCAAATATATTACTCAAACACAATCTGAACATAGTCTCATAATCCATCAGATCCCAGCAAACTCAGCAAAGCAACAGCAGAAAGATTACATATGTGCCTCGATCATGTAGGGCAGCTCACGAGGTCTAAACCATGAAGAGCAAAGAGGGGAGGAGAACATCACATAGCTACTGATCATGGACCCATGGTCCAAGGTGGACTACTCACGACTCATCCGGGAAGCATCCATGGTGGTGGAGAAGCTCCCGGTGGTGGTTCTCCCCTCCGGCAGGGTGCCGGGAAGAGTTCTCCTGATGCTCCCGATCTTGGAAGCGCTGCGGAGGCGAAACAGAGGCGAGATCGCGAAATAGGGTTCTGTCCTCGAGGGTTTCGGGACGAGAGGGATATATATGCGAAGGGGGGCAGCCAGAGGAGGAGCAGGGGCCCCAGGCGCCCCAATGGCGCGGCCAGGGGTGGGGCCACGCCAGGTGGCCGCCTGGGCCTCCCCTGGCTCCCCTCTGGCCCATCTTTGGTTCTTCGCGAAGCTTCCTGTATGCTGATTTTTCCTATATTTTTCCTGGAATTTTTGGAGCACTTTTAATATGGGGGAAACCTGAATAGAAAAACAGCAGAAAACAGGAACTGGCACTGTGGTGCACTGAGTTAATAGGTTAGTCCAAATATGATCAAAAGTGCATGGAAGTGCATCAATATCATAGCAATACCACACAAAAGAAGCATGGAGCAAGCAGAAATTATTGATACGTTTTGGACGTATCAGGTACTGGCTTCCCAAGTTGACCAATGCTTCTTCATTACCAACCCGTCAAAGCCCAGTCGTGTTGTCGTGAGGAGAGGCAAAAGGAAGATCATCGGAATGGATGGAGTAGCCAATGAGCAAGACTTCGACAAGTACGGCGACCCGAGGATCGAACATCACGACGATGATGAAGTAGCGGCATGCACCACAAGAAGAAGCAGGACCACCCTACCTAAAGGACGTCCGTTCCACAAAAGAACTCCATTTGCGAAAAAGAAGGGCAAGAAGATTGTGAACAGATAGCTAGCTAAGATCGATTGTATTTAAATCGTAGCCTTCATTTCTCGATTGTATTTCATGGGCACTTTTTGAACTATCATGAATATTTTTAAATTTCATGGACACTCGATCTCGACCCCCCCTCCATCTCGATCGCTATCCCACC
>LR738715.1:816980391-817000632 GCA_902687465.1 Secale cereale
CGCACCCTCCCCCGCTCCACCGGCATTACTGTTTGATGATATTTTTTAAAGAATTATTACTGTCTTATAAAAAAATATTACTGTTATGATTTAAACAAGTTTGAACATATTTAAACACAAATAAGTATCAAACAGCATTTTAAATGCATAAAAAAAATTGTGGAGCCTAGGAATTGAACCCAGGACCTCCTGGTGTGAGAACTGGTTGCTGACCAATCGAGCTAGTAGAGGACACTTGATGTGGATCAGGTCAAGTGGTAGATAACCTGTTGGCTCGAGCAGAAAAAAAAATACTAATGGCGCACCAGGGTGAGGTGCGCCATTAGTATGTATGCACTTATGGCGCACCGAGGGGTGGTGCGCCATTAGTATTGCGCCGCCCCCACCATCCATATCTCCTCCGCGGCCATCCCCAACCTAGCTATCGATCCCCTCTCTCTCCCCGACTCCACCCCTCACCACCGCAGCTCCCCCGCGCCCCTCACCACCGCAGCTCCCCCACGCAGCCGCGCCCCCCACCACCCGCCACGCGCCGCCCCCTCCACTATCTCCGCTCGCCGTCGTCGCCTTCGCGCGGGGAGGACGTCCACCAGGAGAGGAGGCCCGCGACCTCCCCGCCATCTCCGCCGTCTCAGGTAACCCTCCTCCCTCTGCCTCTCTTCTCCTCTCTCCTCCTCTCCTCCCTCCCGGCCATGCCTTCTTCTTCTCTATTTTGCTAGGTTTAGTTCAAATCCCTCTCGAATTTAGGTCAAATTAGGTTCAAACTTGCTTGCTGGAGATTAACTAGGTCAAATTAATTAACTGCTAGGGATTAATTAGGTTAACTAGGTCAAATCCCTCTCGAATTATTTAACTAGGTTAACTAGGTCAAATTAGCAGTTAATTTAGTCTGAAAATGATAGTCCATAGTTTGTGCTCGAATATGATAGATTGGAAGTGGTCGAGGTCATAACTTTGGGGCATAATGGATACATCATTCACTATTACATCGATCAAGAAATAGGTTCATCCATATTCCTAGCAGATGCTATACGAACCCTTCACATGTCTACTTGTCTAGTACTCTGGTTAGAGTATGGGCCACCGTATTAGCTTCTCTGGGAGAACGGCTAACGATCACAAGCTGAAGTTGCAACAAAATCTGACTGTTGTTTTAGTAGTGCAATGTAAGTACTCTTAATGTTGACTGCATACTGAATTTTTACTTTAGTACTAGTACTGCAGTATCACTAGTCTGAACTTGGACAGAATTCAGACTAGTTTTAGTAGTGCATTTGCATTTGGTTGCATTTCACCACAAGTCTTGTACTCCTAATGATGTGTGCTTGAATTGCATCCCATTCACAAATTAACCTCATGCCCATCTCCAGTCAACTACCTACGTCATGGAAGCTTCAGCCTCGATGCATAAAATGGAATAAAAACTGACTTTTTCTAGCAAACATTGACAAATGTTTTGATTGCTTGTAAAATTTCATCATGGATGACATTTGTGGACGATGAGGCAAACGAAATGCTAGATGTTTTTTTTACTGTTAATCCAAGCTTATATGAGCTTGAGCTCAAACTAACCGCTTCCTGAACCAGCGGTGCCGCAATAGGTCCAATACAGTTCCCTCCATGTTGCATGACCTCGACCACTTCCAAACTAGGTCAAATTAGGTTAATTTCATCCATATTCACTATGTGCTCTTTTCTTTAATAGCACAATGTGTGTGCATCTTTGTGTTACAAACTTTTGCTAGTGCCTGGCATCTTTTGGGTATTATCTATCCACCCTATGCAAATTATGAAATTACAATAGAGAAAACACAGTCTAATTAGAATTAAGCATGCATCCATTCAAACATACACTATTTTTCTAGTTACAATATATTTGGGGTTTCACGAGATGGAATAAACAAGGATAAATTTACACACCACCCTAGGGTTGGCCTTTGCTGAATGGCTAAATTGGGGAACAGCTTGTTGGGGAGTTGGCCTTTGCTGAATGCAAATCTGGCTCATTTTATTACAGCAAGTGTTTGTCTCTCTTATATATTTTGTTGTCTCTCTTATATTTCATAAATAATAAGGCCACACATACATTTATTTTTTGTTTGTTGAAGGGAATGCAAATCTGGCTCATTTTATTGAGATAATACATCAGGTGTTTCTCTTATATATGTGTTGTTATTAACAGTGGGTAATTAACCTAACTATTCATTTTTCCTTAGGTTAATATAAAAATGTCTAGTGGGCACATATAAATTCCTTTTACCTACTGTCTTGTATATATATTTGAAAATAATTGCTGCTAGCTGTTAATTTTACCTGAAGAGAAAAACTACTGGTACTAGCTAGAATTTGGCACTGAAAAGCAAAAGCTACAATTAGCTGCTGGTATTAGACATGCTTGACATTATATATCAGTTTGTCTGGTTCTTGTTTTGGTAGTAGTAGTTTGCTTTGCTTATCCATGAGTATCAGTCAATTGATGAACCTCGAGCAGCTTTTTGCTGGGTTTTGTCTCCGACCATCGTGTCGTGAAGATTTTGCAGGAACCCCGAGAGGCCCTTGAGTTTGCTGGAATGTCGATTAACTTCCGTTCCGGCAAATTCGGGTACTCCATATGTCCTATTTTCAGCAAAGGTCATGCTGAAATTTTCCGTGAATTTTAGCATGACTTTGCTAAAAATAGGACATATGGGGTACTTGTGACTAATGCATGGGACGGGGTATCTTAGTAGTTAATTAAGTAGGATCAAGTGCCCCTTTGTTCTAGCTGCATTAAACCATAGGCGGCAATAGAGCCAAGTGATTAGGCCCAACTTAGAATTCTCCTTCCCAGCTTAGCTTTTAGGATGCCTCGGTGTCGACAAACCATAAATGAAAAAACCTTGGCTTTTAGGGTGTCTCGGTGTCGACAAAAACCAAAATGATGAAAGCTTAGGCTTTTAGGGTGCCTCGGCGTCGAAATACCCTCAATTATAAAAGCTTAGCTTTTACGATGCCTCGGTGTTGACAAACCCTATATGATGAGACCATGATCTTGTTCCTTGACAATAACCAACTTTTTGACCAAACTTTGTTCCTATTTAGAGAGAAACATGGCCAACAACGATGAGGCCGGGGGTTCGGGCGGCAAGGCATTCTGGGAGCTGTCCCAGGAGATGGAGGAACAACCTCACTTGTATGAGAACGCCGCCTTCCCCATCGATCCTGACACCACTGATGGTACTACCGAGGATGACCCCACTGATGCCACCACTGATGGTGCCGCCGAGGATGCCACCACTGATGATGGCGGCGCACACACAGATGGCAGCCAACCGAAGAGGCAACAGAAGGACCGGCGCCCGATCGTGCTCCGCACGCTCAAGGAGGAAGTTACTGAAGTGGACTCCGACGGGAATCCAACGGCGCCCGAACGAATAGTCAAGGGGTACGCGCTTCAACTCGGGTGCATTCTCCGGAGCATCGTCTCGATCAACACCGAGAACCTGAGGCATCCTGACCGAGGGAATTTGCGCAGCCTCCTCTTCACGAAGGTCCACGAACGATACAAGTTCCCTGCTGAATTTGAAAACACAAGCCTCAAAGGGAATAAAGTGACCAATGCTGCCCTCACGAAGATGAGCAAGGCCCTGTCTACTTGGAAAAGCAATGTGAAGAGAATGATCGAGACAGGTGAGAGTTATGAGAAGATCAAGGAGAAAAATCCTTCGATCACCGAAGATGACTACAACGACTTCAAGATCAATTGCTCGAGCACCGCACACTCCGAATCAAGTCAGTGGGGGAAAGAAATGCGGGAGCTGAACTTAGGGGAACACACACTCGGTCCCGGCGGTTACAGAGTGGCGGAGCCTATATGGGACAAGGAGGAGGCGGACCATGCCGAGCAAGGCCTACCGCCCCTCTTCGATAAATACGGTGACAAGCAGACCAGGAACTTTGTCAGGGCCTGGTACAAGAAGGACCCGAAAACAAAGGAGCTTACCACGGATCCGAAGACCAGGGCACTTGAGCTTGTTCTGGTAAGGAATACACCCCCGCGTAATTAGCTCCATATGGTTGCATTCTAATTAATGAAGCCAAATTTCTAAATGGTTCACATTCCTTCCGCAGGCGACTGAAAGCAGTAGCGTGGGGTCGACTAAGAGCAACCCTTGGGACACGACTCTAAATAGGGCGTTGAATGTAATGAAGAACAAGGAAAAGCTCAGTAAGCCGACGTCAGCTGGTCGTGTGGCCGGCAAAGGCTTGTCGACAAAATGGTCGTCATACTATAACGCTGGTGGGCGAAAGGAGAAAAAGACCAGCTCCGAAAGCCAGGCGCGCGAGGTTCAAGAACTCAAGGCACAGGTGGCGCGGATTCCGGAGATTGTCCAAGAGCAAGTGCAACAACAGATCAGAGCGTCGATCACCGCCATTGTACCTACCTTGATCGAGGGGTTGAGACCGTGGATTGCGGGCGGCCAACAGGGGCCGCCCCCGATTCCTAGCTTCACGGCCAGCAACTCGCATAACGCGATGGCGGGGCCATTGGTGTCTCCGGCGGAGGCGACATTGGTGTCTCCGGCGGAGGCGACATTGGTGTCTCCGACGCCGGCACGGCAGCTTAATGCACCTGGGTGTACGACGACCGGCACCTCTGTAGCAAGCGGCCCCTCCGTCAACTGCACGCCCGCCGTTGGCGGTGCCTCGACATTAGCCGAGCTCGACGCCATCATCACGGTAACTAATTAAGCCTCTCTCGGCCGAGGACTTCATCTCCTTGCCTTTGACTGGGCATCCCTGATGACGCCCTACATGTTTTCTCAGGGCGCCACCGACGTTCTGTGCACTCTCCTACTCTTCGTGAACGACGAGATGGTCGATGTCGCCAAGGGCAAAATCGTTCAACCGAGAAACCCCTTGTTCCACGGTACACAGATGCCACCCAACTTGTTTCGAGTTCAATTGGTTCGGGTGCTGCCAGGCTGTGACGAGGTGTTACCTCCGATTCGACCCGTCGGGGCCGACAATGATGACTTGATGACCCTCAGCGCCTGCCTGAGCCGGCCCCTGCTTTGGCCGAAGAGCCAGATTCGTTTGGGGGCGGGGGACACCACCCCAAAGACAACACCGCCAATCGTGTCGGCGCCAAGTCGGCCCCATGGCAAGACCGCCGCAACGGTGCTGGACATCCCTATGCCACTGGATCCAAACATGCATATGGCACAGGATCAGAACGACGACGACGACGATACATTTGGCAACGTCGATCAGTACTTTGCCGATCATGGGTACGGTGGCGACTTCATGGGGCCTCCTTCTCAAGAACCCAACCCAACAAAAGACGTGCGCGATCTAGCTGGTACCGCGGAGAAGCCAAGTTGCAACAAGCGTCGTCTGCCGTTCAGCTCTCAGGAGACGCCTCCAGCTGCCGACTTCACTGAGCCTCAGATAGGCGAGGTGCGAAATATTATCAGCCCCAACACACTCAAGAAGGCGGTTTGTGAGCAGAACTCAGTCCCAATTCAGAAGAAGAAGAAGGCACGCAAAAGAAAAACTAACAAGGGTGCGAGCCAGTCGGCACCGAGTACGATCCGTGCTCAGGACGGGCCACCTTCACCTGAGGATCTAATGAGGAGGGTGCATGTGGCGGGTAGGCCGATGCTACCGACAAATATGCTCGATGCTTCAACCGGTGCTATGCGGAGTCTTCATGACAGTGTTCTTTCTTTGGAGAAGCGGCGTCTCAGAGAGAAGGATGTGGCATACCCGGTTTTCGCGACTAAGGTGCCAGAGGGCGAGGGCTTTGTGGATAACTCCATCGGGGGTACGATCGTCTTGCGGTTTGATGACATCCACGCTATGTTGAACCTTCATCCGCTGCACTACACCTTCGTTCGGCTATTTTCGCTGAGTATGGAGATGCGGATCATTCGCGACTAGACCCCAGACATCGTGATAGTCGACCCCTTCTACATGTGTGCCAAGATCTTGGGCAACGCTGGGGACCGGCAAGTCGCGAGTTCTTACCTCGAAGGCGTCATTCTGGCAAACCGAGATAAGGATAACTTCCTCGTGCCTTACTTTCCCGAGTAAGTCCTCCCCCTCAACTGCCCCGTAACATATGAATTCTTAGATTTCGATCGTTTTTCTTTTAACATTCCGTGTTTTCTGCAGTGACACACATTGCACGCTCATCCTCCTAAGCCCCAAATATTCCATGGCCACGTATTTCGACCCGCACCGTCAATCGAATGTAGACTACACAAATGTCAAGAAGGTTCTTGATGATGTTCTCCCCGGCTACGCCAAATCTGGAGGCATCTTCACCAAGACAGTTCGTAAGACCGACAAGCACGTGTTCTCCCACAATACGACGTTCTGCTGCGTCAAGCAGCCGCCTGGCGGTCAGAAGGGTGCCTACTACGCCATCCATCACATGCGGGCGATCGTACGGGACCATCATCAACTTCTGGTACCGAGTAAACTCAAAGATTTGGCCGCGAGCGTGTCGGCAATCCAGGACGCGGACATCAGACAAGAATTCTTTCGCATCCAGTCGGAGTTTGCGGAAATCATCCATCAAGATGTCCTTCGTACCTTGGGGCAGTTCTTCCTCAGGAACCAACCGTCCAACAGTGACATCGACACAATGCTACAAATGCAGGCTGACAACGCCCGTGATTTCATGACTCCCACGATAGACGGCGGCTTCATCCACGCTCCGGTCCCTTGAGTCGAGTCGAAAGCAGTGGTGCTGTGTCTAGTTCTGAAACATCGATTGGCTCATGTTGTAATTAATCTTTAATGAACTTGTAGTATGTCTCTTTGGTTTCGAGAGTCGTTCAACTTAGATGTAATCGATGCTGTTAATGTTTTGCTTTTCTCTTTCGATCGTTCTGTTGCATACTTATATATTGCTTATGTATTGTCTGTGAATTGGTACTAACGTTTCGTTTGGCTAGTGCATAGCGATGTCATCGTATGTCGTGTACAAGGGTAAGGTTCCCGGAGTCTACAACGACTGGGAGGAGTGTCGGAGACAGGTTCACCGATTCAGCGGTAACAGTTACAAAGGGTACACCACTAGGGCCGAGGCCGAATCTAGATACGCCCGCTATCTAGCGGGAGAGGGGAGGGAGCGTTGGAGGAACCGGATGAAGACAAGTTTCATCGTGTTGATGCTCATCGTGATGATCGCAGCTCTCTTCTATGTGATGGTAGTTTAGATGATCGATATCGACTTGTAATGTGAAGACAAACTCGCTACTCGCGGTCTCTAGACTTGTAATATAATGTTCTATCTTTGTTCGGTCTTTTCAATTCGGAGACTAATATGATGAATTGTATTCGGAGACTAATATGATGAATTGTATTCAGACACTAATCTTCTATTGTATTCGATGAATCTGTTGTTGATGTGTGATGTCTATATTCCAATTATACATTTTGTAACCTATGCAGAAAACAGAAAATAAAAAAAATAAAAAAAACCTAATATTCATACTAATGGCGCATCACATCACAGTGCGCCATTAGTATACCAAAGGATACTAATGGCGCATCACTAGACAGTGCGCCATTACTATGTCGAAGTTACTAATGATGCATTTTGCTGGCGTGCGCCATTAGTATGCCAAAGCACCTGGGTATACATGGCCCCCTGGGAGGCATACTAATGGCACACTAATGTGCACACTAATGGCGTATCTGTGGTGCGCCATTAGTATACCAAATACTAATGGCGCACCAGAGGTGCGCCATTAGTAAAATATACTAATGGTGTGGCACTAATGGCGCACCACTAATGCGCCATTAATGGCCAAATTAGGTGCGCCATTAGTAGGCCTTTTTCTAGTAGTGTAAGGCACGAGGAAGTTATCCTTCTCTCGGTATGCCAGAATGACGCCTTCGAGGTAAGAACTCGCGACTTGCCGGTCCCCAGCGCTGCCCAAGATCTTGGCACGCATGTAGAAGGGGTCGACTATCACGATGTCCGGGGTCTTGTCGCGAATGATTCGCATCTCCATACTCAGCGAAAATAGCCGAACGAAGGTGTAGTGCAGCGGATGAAGATTCAACATAGCGTAGATGTCATCAAACCGTAGGTTGATCGTACCCCCGATGGAGTTATCCACAAAGCCCTTGCCCTTTGGCACCTTGGCCGCGAAAACCGGGTATGCCACATCCTTCTCTCTGAGACGCCGCTTCTCCAAAGAAAGAACACTGTCATGCAGACTCCGCATAGCACCGGTTGCAGCATCGAGCATATTTCTCGGTAGCATCAGCCTACCCGCCACATGCACCCTCCTCATTACATCCTCAGGTGAAGGTGGCCCGTCCTGAGCACGGATCGTACTCGGTGCCGGCTGGCTCGCACCCTTGTTAGTCTTTCTTTTCCGTGCCTTCTTCTTCTCCTGTAATGGGACTGAGTTCTGCTCACAGACCGCCTTCTTTAGTGTGTTGGGGCTGATAATATTTCGCACCTCGCCGATCTGAGGCTCGGTGAAGTCGGCAGCTGGAGGCGTCTCCTGAGAACTGAAGGGCAGACGACGCCTATTGCAACTTGATTTCTCCGCGGTACCAGCTAGATCGCGCACGTCTTTTGTAGGGTTGGGTTATTGAGAAGGAGGCCCCATGAAGTCGCCACCGTACCCATGATCGGCAAAGTACTGATCGACGTTGGCAAATGTATCGTCGTCGTTGTCGTCGTCGTCGTTCGGATCCTGTGCCATATGCATGTTTGGATCCAGTGGCATAGGGATGTCCGGCACCGTTGCGGCGGTCTTGCTAGGGGGACGACTTGGCGCCGGCACGAGGCGGTGTTGTCTTTGGGGTGGTGTCCCCCGCCCCCAAACGAATCTGGCTCTTCGGCCAAAGCAGGGGCCAACTCAGGCAGGCGCTGAGGCTCATCACATCATCTTCGTCGGCCCCGACGGGTCGAATCGGAGGTAACAACTCGTCGCAGCCTGACAGCACCCGAACCAGTTGAACCCTATACAAGTTGGGTGGCATCCTAGTACCGTGGAACACGGGGTTGCCTGGTTAAATGATTTTTCCATTGGCGACATCGACCAACTCGTTGTTCACGAAGTGCAGGAGAGTGCATGGAACGTCGGCGGCGCCCTGCGAAAACATGTAGGGCGTCAGGGATGCCCAGTCAAACTCAAGGAGATGAAGTCCTCGTCCAAGAGAGGCTTAATTAGTTACCGTGATGATGGCGTCGAGCTCGGCTAATGTCGAGGCACCGCCAACGGCGGGCGTGCAGTTGACGGAGGGGCCGCTTTCTACAGAGGTGCCGGCTGGCGTACACCCGGGTGCATTAAGCTCCCGTGCCGGCGTCGGAGACACCAATGCCGCCTCCGCCGGAGACACCAATGGCCCCCCCATCGCGTTCTGCGAGTTGCTGGCCGTGAAGATGGGAATCAGGGGCGGCCCCTGTTGGCCGCTCACAATCCACGCCTGCAACCCCTCAATCGAGGTAGGCACAATGGCAGTGATCGTTGCTCCCAGTTGTTGTTGCACTTGATCTTGGACAATCTCCGGAATCCGCGCCACTTGTGCCTTGAGTTCTTGAACCTCGCGCGACTGGCTTTCCGAGCTTGTCGGGGATATACCCCGTGGTATGAACCGGCCGGAATTATAACCCGGCCGGACTTGGCATTCTACTTAAGACGGTTTATATTTGGCAAGTTATTGGTGACCCGGCAGGCGGATCATGGATGACAAGGCCCAAGGCCCAGAAGACCGGTTCATATTAGTAGTGGGCCGGTTTATGAAGAAAGCATAAGGAATATTCTCTTACAAAGGAAACAAGACTAGGACTCCTTGTAATAAACCAATCCTAGTCCTACTAGGACTAGTCATGTAACCCGCCCCTTCAACATATATAAGGAGGGGCAGGGCTCCCCAAAGAGGGACAAGTTTTAGAGGAGAAGTTTAGACAAGCAGACAAGTTTCTAGGGTTAGACACAAAGAGCCGGTTTACCGGCGACACACGAGGATCATAATGAGAGCTAGCCTCAAACAGCACGTAGGGCTATTTCCGGATGATGTTTCCCGGGGCCCAAAGCTGTCTAAATCCGTGTCTTGCATCGCGTCTCTCGATTCCGCTCAACCCCTCTCAAGCTACTACATAGATGCGCGGCCTCACCACTAAGTTCGTAATCCGGACATCTGACGTGTTAATTCCACGACAGTTGGCGCCCACCGTGGGGCCTGCGCACAGTGGTGTTGAGTTCTTGAAGGGATCTATCTCTCCTAAGGATCGAGAAAATCGCGGTTGATCAGATGAAGAAAAGCAGGAACGAAACAACTGGGCAAGAGAATCCGGCGCGAGGACAACCATGATCGGACACATTACAAGTCACGAGCCGGATCGATGTTTGAAAACACGGCAGCAAAAGAAAGAGACCGACAGGAATTCTTTATGCATACAAGTCGCCAAGACCAAAGAACGCACTGCAGTTGTATATTCGAAAGAGACCTTCTGTTGCTATATTCTTTGACGGGGCCAGAACCAGACAAGAAAAAGAAAAGGAAAGATGGGTCACGACTTGGAAGATGAGGCAGACGCGGACTGGGCGAACGGTACGACCCGGTAACGGACGGAGACACGACCCGGATCCGAGCGACCCTGCTTCAAGATGGTTCGCCCATCTGCCTCGAGCGCCCGTGGCCTTCCAAATCGGGCTGGGTCCGCCTTCGAGCCTACGCCGGCCGCCCGTTGAAGCCTCCACTGCCGAGCCACCGCTGAGCCTTCGTTGTCGAGCCACTGTCGAGCCTCCACTGCCGGGCCGCCCCAGCTCAGAGCCATCTCCACCGCGGTCAAACCGCCACTGCCGTCGTCCGATGGGCTGCTGCGACCTCGCTACGGCCGTCTTGCCGGCGCCCTCTCAGTTGTCCGATGGGCTGCGGCAGCCACCATCCTGCATCGAGCTTCAAGGCGCGTTTTCAACTACAGCCGGGCCGAGTTACCGGATTCAAAGTCGTCGGGCGCCCCGCTGGTTCTGAGCTGCTACGGCCTGACCTTGAGCCGCCCGTGTGCGGCCTCCGCCACGCCGTTCCTCTGTTACTACAGCTAGCCTACGTTGCTTAACCCGGCATCTGACCGCCGTGGCTTCCGCTACTCGGAACTTGCAGAGTTTTTGCAGTAAAAAGCCTCTGCTTGGGCCGCCGCCTCAAACCAAGCTGCCGCGGCTCGCCCTCAACAAGCCACCTCCCCGTCGTCACCTCCGTGGAGCCGCCGTTGCCACGACCTGCTGCTCCCATGTGCCTGCTGTGCCAGGGTTCAGCCCGCCGCCGCCGAGGCCGAGATGACGATGCCACTCTCCGCCTCTGCCACGGCCTGGTTGCCTTCGCCGCCGTTGGGGCCCTGCATCGAGCGTCCGCCGAAGAAATCGCCCCGCTCGGCTCCACATCGAACCTGTCTCCGCTTCGTTTCCAAATCCGACTCGCCCGCGAACTGTTTTGCTTCGTTGCTCCGCCTCAGATCGAGCTGCCCTGACCGCGCCTGCATGAGGGCCAAGCCGCTTTGAGCCGGCCTTGCTCCGCCAAGAATCGCCGCGGAATGCCGCGACCCGCTTTCTGCCGTAGAAGCCGTCATCGAGCAGCTGTGCCTCCGACCCGCCTTGTGCTATTTCAAAGCTGCCACCGGAGAGCCGGCGTCCCGCGCTGAAGCCGCCGTCTGCTTCCAGGTGGACTTGCCTCCGCCTTTGGCCATGTCACGCCTCTGTATTTTTGTTCGTGCTCCGGGCTGCTGTGCTCCGGCCTCACCCGCCATGTCGCCACGACCCCCGCAGCCGCCTAAAATCATCGTACTATGGTGATGCTAAAACCGCCTCATGACCTCCAAATCAGCAAGATTCGGCCACTGCTGCTTCCGTAATGACCAAAGACAGCTCACAGCAAACTACTAGTGCCGCTTAAATCCACGTGAGATCAAGGATACTGTGCCCCTTGATGGCCGGTACTATTACTACTTCAGAAGCACTAGTAATAGTTGACTGATCTAGTACTAGTTGCTACATCCACTACACGATACTACCAGCAATTGTCCGAGCCGTATTACCCGATGGCTTCACCGTGATGATCAGCAATTCCGCGATGAAACGGACGTCCGGTTCACATGTCTACGCCAGTTTCCAAATACGGAGAACAATTTGCCCACATGCGCCGGCTTACTCAGGAATCAGGTGATATCTATCCTATTTATTTTTCATACACATTAATTCATCCGAGCAAAAATACCCCGTCCTGCTGTATTTTATACGCATGAAAAATCATTCATTATAAAACAGTATTATACCGCGGAGATGGAGGCCCGCCAACATCATTTGATATAAGTAAACACCGTTACTCAACGGACTCCCGCACCGGTTTACAAAGCCGTGACCGTCTTACGTGACAGCACCGGTTTACAACACGGAGGACAACTTGCTCATCTCCACCGGTTTACAACTCCATTGCCGGTTTTTACTACGGTCGTTTTACTGTCTGCCTTGTGTTCCGGTCTATTCAACATACCGGTTCGAATTCACTCTGGTGATATCCATCTACAATAATATTTCTATTATTATATATCATTTTTATTAAGAAAATAAGATGCTTTGATCAGTCTATCTGATTTTGCAGAATATACTCAAAAGCCATCTGAAAAGAACATAAGATCATATCCGGTTCGAAGAGAGGACGCTTCATAATTTACCCACCGGTTCAGGAGGAACCCTGGAGACCCTCTGAAAAGTTGGATAATTCCACGTTCAGTGATTGGTTTAAATTTACCCACCGGTTCAGGAGGAACCCTGGAGACCCTCTGAAAAGTTGGATAATTCCACGTTCAGTGATTGGTTTAAATTTACCCACCGGTTCAGGAGGAACCCTGGAGACCCTCTGAAAAGTTGGATAATTCCACGTTCAGTGATTGGTTTAATTTACCCACCGGTTCAGGAGGAACGATGGAGGCCCTCTGGGAATGGTAACGCCCATGTCCCAGTGATTGGCTAAATTTTTATGTACGATTCTATCGGCCCTCTGAAAATCATGGTTCGCCCACGTTTAGTGATTGGCTAGGCCCTATGGGAAGAGTTGGATAAACCACGTCCCATTGATTGGCTCAGTTTTTATTTGCGGTTCTATAAGCCCCCTGGGAAGAGATGGACAAACCACGTCACATTGATTGGCTGAACCTTGCTTTGAGCCTGGCAGCTCTTAAAAAGCCTCGACTACATGGTTTTATTTGCAAAATTTGCATCTTTTGCGTTTGTGTTTTATAACCCTTTAAACCGGAGTGGAGCAGCTACAGAAGCTGACCACCTATCTATAAAGTGGAAAGTCTGGGTCATGAATACCAGCATGAGTAACCCGGTGTTCATTAAAACCCGAATCATATATCAGGCAACAAGCTACAATTTTCTGAACAAAGTCTTGGAGAACAAGATGAACCAGAATTTATCATCAAGATGAACCGGAGTTTTCCGGGTTTCTAATTGGATCCATGAAGATCTTCATCAAGAAATTTTAAGGTTCTACCGGATTAAGAATATCAAGCATACTTGATCGCAGGTATGAAGTATCTTGCTTTTTTAAATACATATTGGTAGTACATGATCAGTTATAATGACCGGTGTTTATTAAATCGGCCTGGTTTTGACTATAAGTCGCCAGTATGAGACAAAATAATGACCGGTGTTTATTAACCCGGCCCGGTTGTGATCAAACATCATTGGAACCGGTCTTCAAACCGGATTATATTCTTCAATAGCCAAACATGGCTGGATTCCTATTATGGTTATCAATATTATGATTGAGGTTTTCAAAGTCGCTTTAAGCGCAATGGATATTATTTCATCAATGAAAGTGATTTATTCTATAAAGGAAAAGTCCCGAGTCGCTGCAGGCTTACAACCCGGCACTTGGGGGCTACATTATTCAGATTGAGATGACATCAAATGCACAAGTCTCAAGCACACAAACAAGTTGTCTACTTGACACTTGGGGGCTAATGGGCAGTTGAAGCAGTAAACAGCACCAATTCAAAGATAAAAGTCTCAAGCACACAAGCAAGTTGTCTACTTGACACTTGGGGGCTAATGGAAAGATCATTTGCTTCATCTGGAAGTACCGGTTCACCTTCTAAATGTAGCTAAACCAGAACTTGGGGGCTACCAATTGCTCCTGTCAACAATTCAAGGTACACAAGTATTCATCCATTATATTAAAAGGCCCACTGCTCAGTTGGTAAAGCACAAAGATCTTAACCTTGTGGACGTGAATTCAAACCCCACGATGGAAGTTACGTTATATAATGTTCATTTCAATGATTATATCTACAAAAGTCCCTGCTCATTATTGCATAATAACCCGGCACTTGGGGGTTACATATTGTTGTTCAAGTTTACATGATCATACTTTCAAAGTTCCTGCTCATTATTGCATAAATGACCCGGCACTTGGGGGCTACATAATATGTGATTGGGATGAATGATCCGGATTTCTTCAAAGATTATACAATGTTATTTTCAATGAAGCATATACAAAGTCCCTGCTCATTATTACATAATGACTCGGCACTTGGGGGCTATAGGTAATATGCATATAAAGGAGGAACATCTTCAAATTTTTTAGTTCTGGCAAATCAGATTAATTGTGTGACCCGGCAATTTTGGCAATCATAAACCGGCAAATTCTACATCTTCAAGCCGGCTGGATATCAATTGAATATTTGAAGACCAATATTCTTGTCAAGTCAGAGCACGGAAGGCCGAGTCAAATGGAATCTTTTATTTGCAATATTTTTTCTACAAGCAAGTTGATTGTGAAGTTGGTCAGTTGACCCGGATTTTCTAGAAGAAGGAAAGACAAGGACTTAAGGATGGTTAGATGCCGGTTTATAAGAAATTCTTAACCCGGACCACAACCTGTCAGATTTGTTCTTGTGTTATTTTGCAGCATAAGTTTACCATGGATAAATCCAAGCTAAACATGGGGGCTAATGTCGGGGATATACCCCGCGGTATGAACCGGCCGGAATTATAACCCGGCCGGACTTGGCATTCTACTTAAGATGGTTTATATTTGGCAAGTTATTGGTGACCCGGCAGGCGGATCATGGATGACAAGGCCCAAGGCCCAGAAGACCGGTTCATATTAGTAGTGGGCCGGTTTATGAAGAAAGCATAAGGAATATTCTCTTACAAAGGAAACAAGACTAGGACTCCTTGTAATAAATCAATCCTAGTCCTACTAGGACTAGTCATGTAACCCGCCCCTTCAACATATATAAGGAGGGGCAGGGCTTCCCAAAGAGGGACAAGTTTTAGAGGAGAAGTTTAGACAAGCAGACAAGTTTCTAGGATTAGACACAAAGAGCCGGTTTACCGGCGACACACGAGGATCATAATGAGACCTAGCCTCAAACAGCACGTAGGGCTATTTCTGGATGATGTTTCCCGAGGCCCGAAGCTGTCTAAATCCGTGCCTTGCATCGCGTCTCTCGATTCCGCTCAACCCCTCTCAAGCTACTACATAGATGCGCGGCCTCACCACTAAGTTCGTAATCCGAACATCTGACGTGTTAATTCCACGACAGAGCTGGTGTTTTTCTCCTTTCGCCCACCAGCGTTATAGTATGACAACCATTTTGTGGACAAGCCTTTGCCGGCCACACGACCAGCTGACGACGGCTTACTGAGCTTATCCTTTTTCTTCATTAAATTCAACGCCCTATTTAGAGTGGTGTCCCAAGGGTTGCTCTTAGTCGACCCCGCACTACTGCTTTCAGTCGCCTGCGGAAGGAATGTGAACCATTTAGAAATTTGGCTTCATTAATTAGAATGCAACCATATGGAGCTAATTACGCGGGGGTCTATTCCTTACCAGAACAAGCTCAAGCGCCCTGGTCTTCGGATCCGTGGTAAGCTCCTTTGTTTTCGGGTCCTTCTTGTACTGGGCCCTGACAAAGTTCCTGGACTGCTTGTCACCGTATTTATCGAAGATGGGCGGTAGGCCTTGCTCGGCACGGTCCGCCTCCTCCTTGTCCCATATAGGCTCCGCCACTCTGTAACTCCGGGACCGTGTGTGTGTTCCCCTAAGTTCAGCTCCCGCATTTCTTCCCCCCACTGACTTGATTCGGAGGTTGTGGTGCTCGAGCACTTGATCTTAAAGTCGTTGTAGTCTTCTTCGGTGATCGAAGGATTTTTCTCCTTGATCTTCTCATAACTATCACCTTTGTCAATAATTCTCTTCACCGTGCTTTTCCAAGTAGCCAGTGTCGTGCTCATCTTCGTGAGGGCAGCATTGTTCACTTTATTCCCTTTGAGGCCTGTGTTTTCAAATTCAGCGGGGAACTTGTATCGTTCGTGCAGCTTCGTGAAGAAGATGTTGCACAAATTCCCTCAGTCAGGATGCCTCAGGCTCTCGGTGTTGATCGAGACGGTGCTCCGGAAAATGCACCCGAGCTGAAGCGAGTACCCCTTGACTATTCGTTCGGGCGCCATTGGATTCCCATCGGAGTTCACTTCAGTAAATTCCTCCTTGAGGGTGCGGAGCACGGTCGGGCACCGGTCCTTCCGTTGCCTCTTCGGTTGGCTGCCATCTGTGTGTGCGCCGCCATCATCAGTGGTGGCATGCTCGGCGGCACCATCAGTGGTGTCATCCCCGACGGCACCATCAGTGGGGTCATCCTCGGCGGC
Organism: Secale cereale; assembly: GCA_902687465.1. Taxonomy (NCBI): domain Eukaryota; kingdom Viridiplantae; phylum Streptophyta; class Magnoliopsida; order Poales; family Poaceae; genus Secale; species Secale cereale. Next base: position 816,997,062 of record LR738715.1, read on the forward strand.
ACCATCAGTGGTAGTGTCAGGATCTGTGGGGAAGGCCGCGTCCTCATACTAGTGAGGTTGTTCCTCCATCTCCTGGGACACCTCCCAGAATGCCTGGCTGCCCGAACCCCCGGCCTCATCATTGTTGGCCATGTTTCTCTCTAAATAGGAAAAAAGTTTGGTCAAAAAGTTGGTTATTGTCAAGGAACAAGATCATGGTCTCATCATTTAGGGTTTGTCGACACAGAGGCATCCTAAAAGCTAAGCTTTTATCATTGAGGGTTTTTCGACGCCGAGGCACCCTAAAAGCCTAAGATTTCATCATTTAGGTTTTTATCGACACTGAGGCACCCTAAAAGCCAAGGTTTTAGAATTTATGGTTTCTCGACACCGAGGCATCCTAATAGCTAAGCTGGGAAGGAGAATTCTAAGTTGGGCCTAATCACTTGGCTCTATTGCCGCCTATGGTTTAATGCAGCAAGAATAAAGGGGCAGTTGATCCTACTTAATTAACTACTAAGACACCCCGGCCCATGCATTAGTCACAAGTACCCCATATGTCCTATTTTTAGCAAAGTCATGCTAAAATTCACGGAAAATTTCAGCATGACCTTTGCTGAAAATAGGACATATGGAGTACCCGAATTTTCCGGAAGGGAAGTTCATCGACATTGCAGCAAACTCAAGGGCCTCTCGGGGTACCTGCAAAATCATCACGACACGATGGTCGGAGATAAAACCCAGCAGTGCAAAGTGGGGAAATCTGCCATGTCTAAACATGGATATTTCCAGTAGCTGATTGGACCAGTGAAGCTATAAGATGTTACAGTACTACTTCAGTAGCAATAATAACAGGTTGAAGCTTCAGCATTTTCTTTATGAATGTAGATAAATCAGTAAGTAATGCACAAGTACTTTCTGCTGCTGTTGTGCTAGCTAAATCAGTAAGTAATGCACAAGTAGTTTGTACTACTGTCACTAGCTAAATCAGCAAGTAATGGACATGTAGTGCATAATGCTTCCAAATTTCATGTGTAAATAGGGACATGTATCGCTTTCTACTTGTTTATATTCTTCTGTTGTGCATTTGTTGCAAGGGAAAAATGAGTACCTGAGGAACCTATTAACTAGTTGAAAGAAACAGCTAAATCCAGTTAAACTGGACATATTGACTCAGAAATAGCACACATCAAGTGGTTTGCTAGGAATGTTTTTTCAATGATAATTAAGGTTGTGAAGAAGACCAAAAGTTTGTAACCTGTACGGCCAGAAGGTGATGCATGAGTTAGACCAAAGGAGAGATTTCCTGCTTCTAATTTTTTCGGATTATGCAATTCTTTTTCCATGTGCAGTTAAATATTAAGATAAGATGGCACAGTAGAAGTTTGACCCCACAACTACAAATATTTTGAGTTTGACCAAGCAATATCTGAACTAGATGAATAAAACAGAGTTCATTTTCCTTTAAACTGCAAAAAAGTCCTAGATTTGTTTATAGAGGGAGTAAAGCATAAGCACTGCATGTGCCTCTTAGCTATTTCTCACTTCAAATCTTTTGCTACGGCAAAAATATTTTAAATTCAAAGTATGTATAGATAAATAGAAACAATTATATGACAAATTATGCATTTATGCTGGGGAGAAGACCAAAATGGGGAGTTGCTACTAAGTGTACACTTGAAACTCCATGCTTTTTTATCGAGTAGTGTTACCGAAACCTTGGCACGGGAAAAGAAGACAAACATTTATATGGTACTGCACGCACCAGAACTTGGGGAGTTTCTTAGCTTTCTTAGCTAGTTAGATCCTAGTTACTCAAATTCTGATAACATACGCCCACAATGTTTCCCTGGTTCCAAAAGAAATTGTTACAACATCTCACATTATTTTTCAGAGAGCAGAATTCAGGTTCCCTAGTTCTAACTACGGATAAGATGTCAAAGGAAACAATGAAAACATAGGGTATAATGCTGAAGACGGGCTCTCAGTTTGTCTTGCCATAGTACGAATCCATGTGTAAGAAAAAAAAACATAATAGTGTATCACTGCCCACCTAGACAACAAGAAACATAATAGGCTATATGTTTTTTGAAGAAGAGAAAGACATGGCTTAATCAGAAGTAGCAACAGAAATAATATAGCTCCAAACACCTTTTTTTAAATAGACTAGCATGATGTGTGCGGCGGTAATGTTTCCCAACAATATAGCTCCAAACACCTTTTTTTAAATAATATAGCTCCAAACAATAATATAGCAACATAAATAATATAGCTCAAATTCTGATAACATACACCCACAATGTTTCCCTGGTTCCAAGCTTAAAATAAATTGTTACAGAATCCGACATTATTTCATGTTTCTTGCTTGCACTTAACTCAACCTTATGTGGAGGGAAAAATCTACCTGCATGACTGCCTCCCCGTCGCAAACAATATTATCTGCCTACTTGACAATCTATATCTTTCTTCTGTTGAGTAAGATCCTAATTAGTGTATGAGAGAAGATTCGACCAGATCAAGCAGAGTAGCATCTTCGTCAAAACAGAACTAACTACCTAATTAGTGTTGGGGTCATCAGAGTAGCATCTTTGTCAAAACAGAGCAAGCAGAACTAACTACCTAATTAGTGTATGAGAGAAGATTCGACCAGATCCATGGCATCTCATAAATCATGATGATGGTTTTAACCTTCTGTCTCCACACCTTGTCCTAACATTAATCAGAACTTGGAGAAGATGGAGGGGTGAGGAGAGAAGGGAAAGGGGGGCTTACAGGCAGTAGTACTTGGCGAAGATGACGATGTCGTGGCCGCTAGCGTCGAAGAGGTGCGGGCGGCGGCGGTGTCAAAGAGGCGGCGGCGGCGGTGTCGAGGGCGCTAGCGTCGAAGAGGCTCAGTTGGGGCGGCTAGGGTTCGTGGGGACGGAAGGGGAGCGACGGGGCGGCGAGCGTGTGAGGTGGAGGGGGCAGTGGAGGCTGGGGCGGCGGCGCAGTCGAGGCCGAGGAGTGGACGGGGCGGCGGAGCAGAGGCGATCTGGCGCAGTGCGGGGGGAGGAGATATGGCGCAGAGAGGGAGAGGGGGGAACAAGGCGAGTGGGGAGGCTTACTAATGGCGCACCCCCCTGGTGCGCCATAAGTACATCTATACTAATGGCGCAACTCCCCCATGGTGCGCCATTAGTATTGTTTTTTTTCTGTTCGAGCCCACAGGTTATCTACCACCAGAGTCCATCTACCTCAAACACCATGTACTAGACCGACTGGTCAGCAAGCATCACACCCACTTGGAGGTCCTGGGTTCTATTCCCAGGCTCCCCAAATTTTTTTATGCATTTAAAATGTTGTTTGACACTTATTTGTGTTTAAATATGTTCAAAGTTGTTTAAATCATAACTGCAATATTTTTTTATAAAATAGTAATATTTTTTAAAAAAATTATCATCAAATTTGTTATTTGAAAATATTTATGAATATGAAAAAATATCATCTAATTTAATATTTAAAAATATCATGAGTTCATTGGTCGGCGGCGGCGGCCGGTGGAGCGGGGGAGGGTGCGGTGGGTCGTAGGCGGTGGTCGAGTAGGGGAGGGTGC
>LR738715.1:817000642-817092911 GCA_902687465.1 Secale cereale
GGTAGGGTGCGGTGGGTCGTCGCGGCGGTTGAGTAGGGGAGGGTCCGGGGGGTCGGCGGCGGCGTTTGGTGGACCGGAGGGTGCTCGGCGGCGAGGGGGACCGGATCTGGCGAGGTGGGATAGCGATCGAGATGGAGGGGGATCGAGATCGAGTGTCCATGAAATTTAAAAACATTCAAGAGTTCAAAAAGTGCCCATGAAATACAATCGAGAAATGAAGGCTACGATTTAAATACAATCGATCTTAGCTAGCTATCTGTTCAAAATCTTCTTCCCTTCTTTTACGCAAATGGAGTTCTTCTGTGGAACGGACGTCCTTTAGGTAGGGTGGTCCTGCTTCTTCTTGTGGTGTATGCTGCTACTTCATCATCGTCGTCATGTTCGATCTTCGGGTCGCCGTACTTGTCGAAGTCTTGCTCATTGGCTACTCAATCCATTCCGATGATCTTCCTTTTGCCTCTCCTCACGACAATACGGCTGGGCTTTGACGGGTCGGTAATGAAGAAGCATTGGTCAACTTGGGAAGCCAGTACCCATGGCTCATTTTTCGCGGTGACGTTTGTGCCCGTGGTCTTGGATTTGGCTTCGAGTATAACCATGGTGGTGAAATACCGGTCTTCTTTTAGGACGCGCTTGGCCCATCGGACACGGAACATCGGGACTTTCTCTCCAGCGTAGCTTAGCTCCCAGATCTCCTCCATCCTTTCATAGTATCTGTCCTTGTCGTTACCAGTGTAGGATTCCATCGTTACCCCGGAGTTCTGATAACCATCTCTCTTCATGTCCTTGGCCTCGGTGTAGAATGTGTAGTCGTTGATATCGTACACCTCATAGGTCATCAGGTTGTGCTCGGCGCCCTGTGACAAGGCGAATATCAGTTGTTCTTCCGCGGAAGAATCCTCATGTAAAGGGTACGACAGAAGCTTCTGCTTGATCCAACGCGTGAAAGATGAGTTGTGCTGTTTGATTATATCTCCGTCCGTCCTCTGTTGGCCTCGGTCATTGTACGTCTTCTCAATAAAGGTTTTGTGCTCTACCACCCAACGATCGACCACGTCTATCTGTTGTAGCGCGACTAGGTTTGCTCTTTCAAAGTCGGCGAGTCGACCCTCGAAGTCGACATGCATTTCGCGGCAACCCTCACGGTGACCCCATCCAGTTAGCCTGCCGAGCTGCCTGTTGACGGGCAGACCAACGGGGTTCTCGATGCCTAGATAATTCGTGTAGTAGGAGATGCACTCTTCGGTCAGAAAGCCCCTGGCTATGCTTCCCTCTGGATGTGACATGTTGCGAACGTATCCTTTGATGACACCATTCATCCTTTCGAACGGCATCATGCTGTGCAGGAACGTCGGCCCGAGTGGGATGATATTGTCCACGACATGGACCAGCAGATGCACCATAACATGGAAGAATGCGGGCGGGAATTACATCTCAAGCTTGCATAGTATCACCACGATCTCTTCCTGTAGCCTTCTGAGTTCCCTCACGCCAACCGACTTCCGAGAGATGACGTCGAAAAAGTTGCATAGGCCATATAGCGTTTCACGGACGTGCGCGTCCATGATCCCATGGATTGCAACTGGAAGTATTTGCTCCTGCCTGATGCCCATTGATTTCAAGTCTGCCCTTGCTTTCGGCCCATCTTTGGTCCTCTCTGGCATGTTGAGTAGGGTACCAAGCAGACTCTCGTACACGTTCTTCATGATATGCATGACATCTAGGCTGTGACGCACACGGTGGATCTTCCAGCACGGCAAGTGCCAGAAAACAGACCTCGTTTTCCATACCTTCAGCACCGGCTCTGGCGCATTTCGCTTCTTTCCCGGCTCTGGCGCCTGTTGCTTCTTTCCCGGCAGTGGGCAATCTTTCCAATTTTTCAATAGCTCGTCTATTCCCTCGCCGCTCCTCGTACGCGGGCGTCCTCGGGGTTCGGTTTCACCATCGAACAGATCCTTGCGTTTTCTCCACATGTCATCGTCGCGAAGCCACCTTCGATGTCCCATGAACACGGTTTTTGAAGACACGGGATCTCTATCTAGCTGGCGATACATTGTGTCATCCATGCACCTGACGCATCTAGAAAATCCGTGGACCACCTGCCCTGCGACATATCCGTAACCGAGATAGTCGTGCACCGCCATGAGCAGTGCGGCTCTCATAGGGAAAAATTCTTTCTCTGCAGCGTCCCACGTATTGGCTGGCGTTTTCCACAGCGTGTCTAGCTCCTCTTTCAGCAGCCCCAGATACAGATTGATGTCGTTCCCTGGTTGTTTCGGTCCTTCAATTAGCATACTCATGTGAATGTACTTCCTCTTCATGCACAACCAGGGGGGAAGGTTGTACATCCACACAAACACAGGCCAGGTGCTATGTGTGCTTCTCTGGCTGCCAAACGGATTGACTCCATCGGTGCTCGCGCCCAGCATGATGTTCCTTGGATCGTTCACAAATTCTAGGTCTTCGAAGTTCAACGCTTGCCACTGGCTCGCATCCTTAGGGTGACTCAGCATCTTGTCTTTTTTATCTATCTTCGGATCATTTGCGTCATCTCCTCGCTTCTTCTCCTCCCTATCCGCGTGCCAACGCAGGAGCTTTGCTACCTTAGGGTCCACGAAATACCGCTGCAGACGAGGAGTGATCGGAAAGTACCACACCACTTTTCGAGGAGCTTTCTTCCTCTTCTTGTATCGAGTGACGCCGCACACCGGACATATGGTAGACTCCGCGTGCTCGTCCCGATAAATGATGCAATTGTTCATGCACACATGGTATTTCACGTGCGGTAAATCCGGAGGACACGCGAATTTCTTCGCCTCCTCGAAACTGGTCGGGCACTTGTTCCCCTTGGGAAGACGTTCGTGCCAGAATGACATGTTCTCGTCGAAGCATGCGTCGTTCATTTTGTGTTTTACCTTCATCTCCAGAGCCATGAGCATTACTTTCAGGCGGGTATCCTCGGGCCTGCATCCTTCATACAATGGAGTAACCGCGTCTATCTCCAGTTGATCCATCTTGGCTTTCTCTCGGGTGGCAGCTCTTGCGTTATCCGTCTGCTTGAGAAGCAGCTCTTGAATATGAGGGTCCTACACCCAGCCCATCGATGGTCCAGCGTTGTCTGCTCCGCCGGCATCATCATCTTCATGATCATGCCCGTCATCTGCTCCGGCATCTTCCTCATCATCATGTCCTGCATCTTCTACATGATGACTGTGCACGTGTACAGCATCACCGTCGTGATCATCTCCTGGAAATTCTTCGTCTTCTCGCCCGCCCGAGCCGGGGTGGTTGTCTTGATGCCCTTCCTCATTTCTTGCACGGCCCCCATGGACGACTTCGTAGTCATCTTCATCACCTTGCCACCGATAGCCATCCATGAAACCACGCAAGAGCAGGTGGTCCCGCACCTGCCCGGAATCCGGGTGCGCAATAAGGCTCTTCAGCTTGCATCTTCGACACGGACATCTTATCTCCGTCTTGTTCTTTTGAAGCATCTCGGTCTTCGCGGAGCTCAAAAACCTATTCACGATGCCTTCGGTCATTGTGCGGACCATGGTCGCCTGCGGGGTAGAGAAAAATGATATTTTAGAACCAAGAAATTTTTTGGCATTACTTTCACTAAAAATAGGAACAAAAAGAATGCTTAATGCCAAAATTCTTGCCGAAACGGAAATGAATCAACATTCCGGCAAAATATTGGCAACTATCGCATTTCAAATACCGGTACACCTCCAAACACAAACACATATGCAACACCACAAACATATGCAACACCACGAACATACATAGATCTAGCTAGGCCATAAAAAGTGCATGTGCACATTGTTGTAGGGAGAACAACATAAATATAGCTTCCTCCCTTACTTACCTATCAAAACAAGGTAATTTAACCACTTAATTTGAATGAATCTATGGTGGAAATTAGGTGACAAAGAGGAGGCACCCGAGACAAGCATTGGAGGAGGAGGTGGAGAGAATGAAGTGGGGAGAAAGTGAGTGGGTTGGAGTGGCTGTCCAAAATATCTTGTTGGTGCCCACTTACTAATGGCGCACCACCTCAAAATGCGCCATTAGTAACCCAGGTTACTAATGGCGCACCAGCAGGTGGTGCGCCATTAGTAGTTTTGCAAAAAAAACATACTAATGGCGCACTGTGCCAAAGTGCGCCATTACTAGTTTAAACTAGTAATGGTGCACTATGGAACAGTGCGCCATTAGTAGTTTTGCAAAAAAAAATAATAAAAAATATAATAAAAAACAACAGAAGTGGCACACTGTGTGACTGGTGCGCCATTACTAGTTACAACTAGTAATGGCGCATTGTGTCTGGATGCGCCATTAGTATGTTTGGAAAAGGAAAAAAATTGATACTAATGGCGCACCCTGAGCTAGGTGCGCCATTAGTGTATTCAACTCTAATGGCGTACCAGAAGGTGGTGCGCCATTAGTATATACTAATGGCGCACCGCATGTCTGGTGCACCATTAGTGTCAATCCCATCTATAGCCCTTTTTCTAGTAGTGTCATAAGAAGAGAGTAACGCCTTAAGCAAGATGACATGATGTAGAGGGATAAACTCAAGCAATATGATATAAACTCCATCTTTTTATCCTCGATGGCAACAATACAATACGTGCCTTGCTGCCCCTGCTATCACTGGGAAAGGACACCGCAAGATTGAACCCAAAGCCAAGCACTTCTCCCATTGCAAGAACTATAGATCTAGTAGGCCAAACCAAACCAATAAGTCGAAGAGACTTGCAAGGATATTATGAGCACAAATAAAAAGTTCATAGAAGAACCAAAAATCTTTCATAGATAACCTTGATCATAAACTCACAGTTCAGCGGATCTCGATAAACACACCGCAAAAAGAGATTACATCGAGTAGATCTCCTCGAAGACCGAGGAGAACTTTGTATTGAGATCTAGATAGAAAGAAGAAACCATCTAGATACTAGCTATGGACCCAAAGGTCTGTGGTAAACTACTCACAACTCATGGTGAGGGCGATGATGATGATGATGATGAACTCTGTGATGGATCCCCCTCTGTTGGAGCTCTGTGAAGGTATGGCGGTGGAATAAGGGCTTTTTTCTCTATTCACGGAGTTTCTGGGCTATGTAGACTTATACAGGAAGAAGGAGGGCACCGGTGGACGCTCGAGGGGGCCACGAGGCAGGGGGCGCGCCCTAGGAAGGGGGGCACGCCTCCCACCCTCTTGGGCCAGCCCTCGATCCCCTGACGTGGTTCTCAAGCTTCGCATGCGTGATTTTCTCCAAAAATATCTCTCGCGAAGGTTTCATTCTGTTTGGACTCCATTTGATATTCTTTTTCTGCAAACCCTGAAACAGGTAAAAAACAACAATCTGGACTGGGCCTTTGGGTTAGTAGGTTAGTCCGAAAAACGATATAAAAGTGAATGATAAAGCCCATTAACCATCCAAGACTTCATAAATAATAGCATGGAACAATAAAAATTATAGATACGTTGGAGACGTATCAAGCATCCCCAAGCTTAATTCCTGCTCGTCCTCGAGTAGGTAAATGATAAAGAAAGAATTTTTCATGTGGAATGCTAACCAATATAGTTTTTCAATGTAATTGTCTTAATTGTGGCATGAATGTTCAGATCTGAAAGATTCAAGATAAAAGTCTATATTGACATAAGAAATAACAATACTTCAAGCATACTAACAAAGCAATCATGTCTTCTCAAAATACTATGGCTAAAGAAAGTTATCCCTACAAAATCATATAGTGTTGGCTATGCTCCTCGTTATCACACAAAAATATTCATATCATGCACAACCCCGATTTCAGCCAAGCATTTGTTTTCATACTCTATCTTTTCAAACCTTTCAACTTTCACGCAATACATGAGCGTGAGCCATGGATATAGCACTATGGGTAGCATAGAGATGGTTGTGGAGAACACAAAAAGGAGGGAGATAGTCTCACATCGACTAGGCGTATCAACGGGCTATGGATATGCCCATCAATAGATATCAATGTGAGTGAGTAGGGATTGCCATGCAATGGATTCACTAGAGCTAAATATGAATGAAAGCTCAACAAAAGAAACTATTGGGTGTGCATCCAACTTGCTTGCTCACGAAGACCTAGGGCATTTGAGGAAGCCCATCGTTGGAATATACAAGCCAAGTTCTATAAGGAAAATTCCCACTAGTATATGAAAGTGACTAAGCATGAGACTCTCTACAATGAAGAACATGGTGCTACTTTGAAGCACAAGTGTGAAAAAGATAGTAGCAATTGTCCCTTTTTCTTTTCTTTTTTTTATTTTTTTTATTTTTTTGGGCCTTTCCCTTTTTTTTCTTTGGCCTTTCTCCTTTTTTCCTTTTTTTGCGGAGGGGCTTTATAGATTCAGCCTTTCCTCCCATGGGACAATGCTCTAATAATGGATCATCACACTTTCATTACAACTCGATATTACAACTCGATACTACAACAACAAAGTATGACTCTATATGAATGCCTCCGGCGGTGTACCGGTATGTGCAATGAAACAAGAGTGACATGTATAAAAATTATACATGGTGGCTTTGCCACAAATACGATGTCAACTACATGATCATGCCATTGCAATATGACAATATGATGCATGTCATATGAACGGAATGGTGGAAAGTTGCATGGCAATATATCTCGGAATGGCTATAGAAATGCCATGATAGGTAGGTATGGTGGCTGTTTTGAGGAACAATATATAGTGGGTTTATGGTACCGGCAAAAGTTGCGCGGTACAAGAGAGGCTAGCAATGGTGGAAGGGTGAGAGTGCGTATAATCCATGGACTCAACATTAGTCATAAGAACTCATATACTTATTGCAAAAATCTACGAGTCATGAAAACAAAGCAATCAACGCATGCTCCTAGGGGGGAGGTTGGTAGGAGTTAACCATCGCGCGCGCCCGACCTCCACACAATGGTTGGCACTCTACAAATACATCATGCTCTAACTTCGTCACATATCAGTTCACCATACGTACATGCTACGGGAATCACTAACCTTAACACAAGTAGTTCTCAATTTCATAATAACTCCACTAGCATGACTCTAATATCTCCTCATATCTCAAAACAACTACCAAGCATCCAACATCTCATCATATTCAATGCACATGGTGTGAATTTTTTTACTACATTGACATTGGATGTTTATCATGTGAAGACTAGTTTCTTTAGCCTTGACACATTACCATGATGTTTTAATAGACTCGCAAAAGGATATAAGTGAAGCATGAGATTTCAACAATTTCTACAAAATATTACCACCACCATGCTCTAAAAGATATAAGTGAAGCACTAGAGCAAAAACTATTCAACTCAAAAGATATAAGTGAAGCACATAGAGTGTTCTAACAATTTCTATGCCATATTTAGCTCTCTCAAATAGGTGTGTCCAGCAAGTATGATTGTGGAAAACTAACAAAAAAAGACTCAGATTATACAAGACGCTCCAAGCAAAACACATATCAGGTTGCGAATAAAAATATAGCTCCAAATATAGTTACCGATGGATGAAGACGAAAGAGGGGATGCCTTCCCGGGGCATCCCCAAGCTTAGGCTTTTGATTATATTGAGTTTACTTGGGGTGCCATTGGCATCCCCAAGCTTAGGCCTTTGCTACTCCTTGTTCCAGAGTCCATCAAAGCAATACTCAAAACTTGAAAACTTCACAACACAAAACATAGACAAAAATTCTCGTGAGCTTCGTTAGTATAAGAAAGCAAACCACTACTCAGAGGTGCAGCAATGAATTCATTCTTTGGATATATTGGTGTTAAAACTACTGTATTCCAACTTCTCTATGGTTCATATCCTCCAATACTACTCATAGATGCATCGGAATAAGCAAACAACACACGAAAAACAGAATCTGTCAAAAACAGAACAGTCTGTAGTAATCTGCAGGTTTCGCCTACTTCTGGAACTCCAAAAAATTCAAGCTAAATTGGTAAATTTGCGTAATTTTTCTACCAATCATCTTCAAAAAGAATCAACTAAAGAGCACGCTTCGGTAAAATCTTCAAAAAGAATCAACTAAAGAGGACGCTGACGATTCTGTTTTTCACAGCAAGATCACATAAACTTCACACAAGTCTTCCCAAAGGTTCTACTTGGCACAAACACTAAACAAAACATGAAACCACATCTAATCAGAGGCTAGATGCAATATTTATTCCCTAACAGCAACAAAAACAAAAACATAAAATTGGGTTGCCTCCCAACAAGCGCTATCGTTTTACCCCCCCTAGCTAGACACGATACAAGATAAATCTAGGGATAGCCATAGTGTATGATATGTCGCGAAAGCTCATCTCATATTCCCTACGTTCAGCAGCAAGCTTCCTTTGTGGCAATCAAAAGTAATCACAAGGGCTAAATTTCATGGGACAAAAGTCCCCTACATTAATCTCGGGAGGAATAGGTCCCTCCTTTGGCCCTTTGTAGTGGATGACTAATTCATCATTATAGGCATTCTTTTGGTAGAAGGTCAGAAGCCTTCGCTCAAGGGAGAAGCCTAACCCATTATTTTGAATAGAAAAATCATCGTTTATCTCAGAAACCCTATCAATCAAGATCTCAATAGGAACCTTTTTTCTAAGGTTTTCATTAAAAGCAACATGATCAGGAGATCGCAACCGCATTAGGTCTTCTTGATTGAACAAGATAGAGTCTATAGGAGGTCGACCGGCATCTACTCCGTAATGAGCAAAGATTTTGTAACAGCCCAAAATTCTAAATTTGGGAATGTTATAATAAATAGATAGATTTGATTGCTTGTTTGATGTGCTGAGTGAAATTGAGTGAAATTTGAAACTTTTGAAAGTTAAATAAGAGGGAATAAAATAACTTTCCCAAAATTTCACTTTGCATTTTGTGACCTCCGGGAATTCAAATTCTTTGCAACACAAAACCCTAGAGTGAAGATAATATGACTTCTTCCATTTATTTTAAATGATAAAGGGCTTTGAAAGGATTTTGAATTTCATCCTCGAAATATTTTCCAATATGGAAACTTCATGCAACTCAATGATTTTCCTGAGAGAAGATTAAATGACTTCTTCAAATTATAGGAAATATGAGTTGGAAGTTCCTCTGAAGTAGTTTTGAAAATTTTATTTTTTTCAAAATTGAGTTTTGGGTTTTATTCAAATTATTTTTTCTCCAAAAATAAAATATATGGAAAATAGGGTAACATGATTCCCTACTGTAGAAAATTGGAGAGAAATAAATTTGAAATCATTTTGGTATTTTTTTAAAAAATGATTTTTATTGGTTTTAATTGCAATAGTAGCACTATTTGATTTTTTAGAATTTGTGAGGATTTTATTTGACAGTACAAAAATGTTTAGCTTGTAAAGAATCTTTCTCTGCAAATTATGGTATATTATATGCCTATATAATATTTTTACTTATTTTGTTTTTATTCGTTCTCTTTGTCTATTTAAAAAATATTAAAAAAAGGGACTTTCCTCGCCGTACTGGGCCGGCCCAGCTCCCGCCAGGCCGCGGCCCAGCTCCCGCCAGGCCGCGGCCCAGCTCGCCACCGCCCCATCTCCAAGCTTGGGACGTAGTCCCGAGCCAGTACGACGCCGCCGCTGCCGTACATTGGCCGGACACCTCGCCACCCCTGGCCCCTCCCCCACGCAAAGCCTGACTCCCTCCTCTCCATAAATACCGCCACCGCCGCCCCGTTTCTCTCCACGCACCACCGCCGCCGTCCCACATCTCGCCGCAGCCGCTACTTTGCAACCGCCGCCGCCGTGCACTTCTGCCGCCGCCGCCGCGCCGCACCACCTGCCCCGCCCCGCCTTGCCCCGCTTCGCCAGAAGCCGCCGGCGCGTTGTCCTTCGCCGGAGTCGCCGGAGTCGCCGGAGCCGCCGCCGGCCGGAAACCGCGCCCGAACCACCCCGGATCGCACAAACCGCAAGACCCGGTTCTTCTCCGTCGAACCCGCGATTTTTAAAGAAAAACCGCTAGGTATAAAAACCTCCCCGGTTCTCTATTTTAGGCTTTTTTTAGGTTAGATCTATTATGTGACCATTCTCTGTGTAGAACTAGATAGCGAGCGTTCGCTCAGTAGTTTTTTCTTTTTCTTTTAATTTTCGGCCAGGGACCTATCTGTGAATATTTATTTCATAGTTTAGGCCCTACACTTCAAACGGCCACAACTTTTTACTCGTTGGTCCAAATCCAACGAAACCAACGCCCATGTCTTCGTTACGATCCCATATTTCCAGTAAAACAACTTAAACATGTTTTTGAAAATTTTAAAATTTTAATTCAACTAGTTTTAGATTCAAACTAGTTTTAGATCATAACTTGAGTTTCGTAACTCCGATTTAGTTGATTCTTTTTGCAAATCGAAGCTCTTGACATGAACTTTCTGATAAGGCCAAATTCGCATAATTTTCGTATTGTTAGAAATTGGTTTCTGTTGCAAGAGTCATTCGTTTGTTTTCAAAGTTTTCCGAAGTGTTTATTCGTTCTTTCCGATCTTCTGAGTGATTGCTTATGTGTGGTTACTATTGTTTGCTTACGATAGATTGACCGGAGTCTGATGAGTAGATCTATCACGAGTTCTGAGTGCGAATCTTCTACATCGTCAGTACAAGGCAAGTTCACACTTTGATCATACTTTCCAATACCCAGTTTTCATTGCATCAGTTATATCCTCAAACACTGACATGAGTAGGACTGGTTACATAATATGATGCTTTGTAGTTCATGAGGGAGGAACCCAATGACCTGCGATCAACCAAGGAGGGGTATACGCTTTGTTACTTATTGCTTAGACATGCTCGTAGACGTGGATTGGTATGAGAGTTTCATGAAAGAAGTGAGTGTTATTTAACGGAAACTCTAAGGTGGAAATTTAATACACATCTCGGTGGATTGGTTGTGGCACCCTGGAGTACCCAGTGGTCTGCCGGGCACCTGGAGAAACCAGTGTTGTCCTAGGGGATCCCGGAGGAACCGTGTGATCACCCTATTGGAATGCCACCCAGCCTCAAAGGGATCATATAATATTTTCATGCCTAGAAATTTCCATGTGCAGCCATAAGACATTATGGGCTCTGGCATAGTATGAGTAAGTTGTGGGACCTCTTTCAGTGGTGGACTAGCATATGTAGCGGATGTAGGTGTACCGGTCCACCCGGGGTAAAGAGTCAATGCTTCTGAAAGACTGTGTCTCGGTCATCCATTTCTCAAACACCATGAAGTGAGAGAAATTAAACGGAGGCGATCGAGTCTTGTGGGGAAAAGTGCACAAACCTCTGCAGAGTGTACAAACTATTCATGAGTAGCCGTGTCCCCGGTTATGGACATCTTTGAGTATCTAGAAGTGGATTATTTGTTGATCTCAACACTCTATTTAATTAATTTGTTTGGTTAATAATGACTTTGGTTTGGGATTGAGATGAAGGAACCATTCTCAATTGTTCATGATTTAAATTTAACAAAGTTGTTAAATAACTGCATTCCATTGTGGTAGGGAAAAATCAGCTTTATGCAAAAACAGCCTTACAGCCTCCACCAACCAAATATGCATGTAGTTGTAGGCATTGTTCATCATTCTCCTTACAGTGTGAAATTGCCAGTACATTCAATGTACTGACCTACATGGCTGCAACGTCTCATGTTGCAGGAATTATTCGACGAGTAAGTGTTACATTAGGGTTGTGTTGTCTACACTCAACTTTGCCGTTGGTGTCGATGGAACTCCACAACCTTTGTTGCTTCCAGTATGTGTTAATCAAGGTAATAGTATTTACGTTACTTTATACATGTGATTTATCTCTGTTATAAATCCTCGAGTGTTGTGCATGTCAGCATACCGATCCAGGGATGACACTTAAGCATAGAGACTTGATCCATTCAGGTCGGGTCGCTACAAGATGGTATCAGAGCACATGTTGACTATAGGACATGACCCTAGAAACTAGCCAGCCCATAGGAAAGGATTTCTCTAAAACTTTCCTTTCAAAAAGATTCCATATCTCTCTTCTTTTCCAAGCTTTGTCAAATCTTCCCTTTGACCTTAAATAGTTAGACAATACCCTTTTCCATTTGGACCACTTCGGAGTAAAAAGGATTTCACCATACATTGGAAGATTTGATGACTTTGAAGAGATGTTGACCTTTAGAGGACCAAAACCCTGTTATGTACTTACGTTTGATGCGATGTTTGTGAGCCATCATTTGTTTGATGTTTTTCAGACGGCCACACAACAAAACCAGTCTTTTCAAAACCATTGTTTGCATTGAGTGTATCTCTCTCTCTCTCTCTCTCTCTTCTGAATCTCAGCCCAAAACCCTTGGACCCAATAGAGGATGATTGAAGATAGACCTGAAGTCTCTGGACAAATGACCCAGCCGGAGGCAGATTTATGGATACAAAACATGGAGGATCACTTCAGGAACAATTTGGTTGCAAGGAAGTATGAGGTTCAATACACTCTCTAGTACTTTACAAAAAGTGCTGCAACATGGTGGAAGATGCATCGAGCCATACAAGGATGTACTGGAGCAAAAAGTTGGGAGGAATTCAAGGAGACGTTGTTGAAATCCCGTCTCATCCGAGAGCGTGGTGAGAAACCGAAGAAGAAGCATTGTGCCTGCAGGATTTGTGGAGAAATAGGACACACCCAGGAGGAGCACAAGGATGAATGCCCTAATTGTGAAGGAAGTAACCTAGCTGAAGAATGCCCAACTAGGCAGATTACTTGTTTCTTGTGTGAAGGGACTACCCACTACCCGGCTTAGTGTGACATTTACCCCATGGTGCAGTGAACTATCCAGCAGAAGAAAGAAGCAATGAAAGAAGTCCTCAAGGAAACCTTAAGGGAATCCGCGATAGAGGAAGATATTGACGACCCTGATGGAGAAGGACTAGATAGATATTACTCACGTGCTTGCTACTCATGTGGAAAAGAAGAACATTTTTCACAGCATTGCACGAAGGAAAGCCATGAGTATCTGGGAGACTTCCCGACAGAAGAGGTGGAGTTTGATCCACAAAAGATAGAAGAATCTATTATACAATTATAACAGAAGACAAACAAGCCATGATGTTCATCCACATATATTAAGTTATATCAACCATTAGTTTTGCAGATTAAGGGCTAAGATTTAAAGATATAAACGTTACATAGAAATATTGTATATATGTCTTTTTGGAACATAGGAAGTTGTCACGTACATTTTTTTAGAATTCATGTACCTGTTATGATGGAAAGGTGCAAATTAAAATAAATTATAGGACAAGGAAACGTATAAAAGACATACACCCATCTCAAACTAGATCACGTGCACACTAGAAGAGAAAAAATACGCGGTCAGGTCACATAATTAATGACTTGGCGTACGTGGGCAGGAGACCGAGTCCTCATGCCAAATAAAGGAGACAGAGTTCTCATGTAGTACAAAAAAAGAGGCCGAGTCCCTGTTCATATTCCCAGAAATTACCAAGCTAATAAAAAGATCCCAGGAATTGACGATGCAAAAATTATTAGTCAAACTTGAGTGTCATTAGTGTCTAAATATTTGTCTAACTCAGGAGGAAAATACATGTGTCTATTTTATTTTGAGGCAAATGTGTCGGATTTTCAAGGTCCTACCAAACGTAAGAGCATAATGATGCCAATAATAAAAAATATGCAATTACTGTGCACCTAAGTTAAATCAGAAATTAGATGGGTACACTATATATAATTAAAATGTATATGTACGGTAAATATCCACATATACAATACAAAAAAATAATTTTCTTATTTACACGTAAGTTAATTCTAGAAGAACATGTCAAACATATTTTAAAAAAATTGTAAGATATCACTGCGTACTAATTAATGAATATTTTGAACCTACATTTGTAAAAAAATTGTAGCAGTATCAAAATGCATGAATTATTCGCAAACAAATATATAAACATGCATGAATTCATCGCTATAGGAAAAGAAGTTCACCTCAGTTGGATGAAGATGACTTGAGGTATCCTTGAATTGAGGGTCGCTGCTGCTGTATTACAATCTTAAATATTTGGGAAAAATACTTGCATGTACGAAATACATGTTCACTTCATGAAGACATGGAAGCAAAAAATATTAAGAGAGCAACCCAGTGTCATTGTGTAACGTGTGTGAGCAACACATCTTATGGGAAGAAAAACGATGTTGTTACCATAACAATAGACACGGAAGCGACATGCCATGTCAAGTACATATTAAGTTGCTTGAGTTATGCCTGAAAGACGGTAGAAAAATTGTTCTATGGTCAGTGCTTCAAAAAAGTGTTGCCTTAATTGAACCAGAAAATATAAGTTGCTTCAGTTATGCCAGACATACCGTAGAAAAATTGTTCTAAGGCCAGTGCTTCAAAAAAGTGTTGCTTTAGTTAAACCAGAAATTATAAGTTGCAACAATAGAGAGAAGTAGTAAGAGAGGGGAACCTATGATAATAGCGGTAGAGTGATTTGATTGACAAAGAGATAATGAGTGAGGGATAGTGTTCGAACAAAAAAATCATGAAACAAATCATCTCATGAATTTATTACCCATTTTTCTTATGCTGAAGAAATATACACGAATGAAAGACACGACAAGAAAAACACACATACAGGGAGAGGGAGAGAGTATACCCAACTAGAGATAATGCATAACTACACGAATTAGATTTAAATCAATGGCTTATGAACATAGATAATGAGAGTAAGATCAACTACCAATGAAGTATTTGGAGGCATGACATGTACAAATTGGTGGATGCCTTCGAGGTAATACAACCACAAAGAAGGTGGGTAGACCAAGGGATATCTAGGATGAGATGAGAGTACGAGGTACAAATGTTTAGATTTCATTATAGGTTAAAAAATGGTCGACATAAGTTATAAGTGAAAAGGTAGATATGTCCAAATGTAACGGAACTGTAATGAGCATGATTCCTTCAATATGATAAAAACTAAATATTATAAATCTAGCCGCGCAAATGCGCGGGTCACACTACTAGTTGATAGGAACGAAGAAGTCGAGGAAGAGACAGAGCGTGTGTCCCCAGAAGAACCCAATATTTGCGGAAAAGGACATGAGTCACATCACATGTT
Organism: Secale cereale; assembly: GCA_902687465.1. NCBI lineage: Eukaryota > Viridiplantae > Streptophyta > Magnoliopsida > Poales > Poaceae > Secale > Secale cereale. Next base: position 817,015,777 of record LR738715.1, read on the forward strand.
ACCGGTGCCAGGATTTAGGTCATTATGGTAACCACTGTCCAACCAGGAAGCGGAGAATCCAGTGAACCAGGACAGTGGCCATGAAGTCCTTAGATTTGTCTAATGCCATTAGTTTACGCTACAAGGAAGTAGAGCTTTTTGCCAAGAGAAGGTTCAGACCGGAGGAAAGATGATCAGAGTAGTTAAGATCTAGATATTAGAATGAAGCATGTAGCTAAATATGGAATACACTTTTATTACGATGTTGAGTTGAGTTTTGGAAAGAACATTGTAATAGATCGTGAACCAATAGAAGTTAATATTTTTGGAATCCAAGAAGGAAATGTTGTCACTGGTTGGATGATTGTGAGTACCTCTCTTGCTATCTCACCCAGACCAAGACCTAGAACCCATGGACCAGCTGACCCCAAACCTTTCTCAGACAAACGACCCCATTTTACCCAAGGATGTCCATATGTTGTCCTGAGAACCCCTTCTGTCTTATACCTACAGATGACAACCCTTTACGAGTCGTTTCTCAATGGCCCGGAAACGATCATGACCCTGACTAGCGACCAGGATTACCCAAAGATCCTGAAGGACATGATGAAGCATATTCACCTAGAAGGAGATGCAGTTTACAAGGGTTATCCCTTCATGGAGAATGGAGTTGAACTTTGGTACGTGGAGGTCCACCTCCATCGTGTGAAAGGAGTTTGCCCAAAAACTATGGGTCAATACTTTTTCATCTCTCGAGTACCTCGAACAACATTCTTCGACTCTGTTCGTGAAGCTGCTATGGAGGCCATACATGATTGGAGAAATACTCGAAGCAAGACTTCGTTATACCCAGGAATGCCTGAGTAAGGTGCATGTAGAGATGAAGCACATGACCAATAGGAGAGTTAATTACACGATAGTACCACATTTGGGGCGGTGGTGGCGGAATGGTACCAAGTTTGGTAATTTTTACGTGTCAGTACCAAGTTTCGGGCAAACCGTTACAAATCGGACTAAACTACATACTGACAGCGTATCTGACTGACGGGGCCCATATGTCAGGTGCCGATGTGGCATATTTTTTACAGAAAACACCCTTACTTTATATTTAACCACGTAAAGGCACGTTATTTTTGCTGGTAAAGGATTCGCGCGTGAGTGTCCTTTTTTCGTTCGGACTTATTTAAAAATTTCGGGCAACTGGACAAGTAACGAAAAACCAGGCGCCGACAGGTTTCGAACACGCGACCCGCTGTACGGGTACGACAGCAACTAGCCACCACGCCACCCAAGCTTTACTGTATGAATCATGCGGTCCGTCTTTTATACTAGTGTGCGCACGCTGGGCCGGCTGTTGGGCCCAGCGCGGCTGCGGGACCTTAGTTACTCGTTTTTGAACATAATATTAATACGTTTACAATTATTGCGTATCCTCATTATATTATTCAAATACGCCAATAATAAAACTATTATATGCTGAACACATAGTTTTTTTACTTGCTTGTATATTGATTATATTTTTGAAATACACATTGTCAAAAAAAATCAGCATGTATTAAGAAAATGTTCAACACAAAGTAGAAAAATGTTTACCGTATATGAAGAAAACTGCTCAACATATATTAAAAAATGTACAATTTGCATTTAAAATTTATTCAACGTATGTTACCAAACGTTCAATATATTAAAAAATATTCACCGTTTGTAAAGAATAGTTAATCATGCATTAAAAAGTGATTACTATATGCCAACAAAGTGCGCTGCATACATTCTGAAAATCTCCATGCATATTTGAAAAGATGTTCATCATATATTCAGTCAGTATGTCAGAAAAAAAAACTAACACAGTGAATGAGGAAAAAAAACTAACACAGTGAATGAGAAAAAAAACTAAAAAAAGCCAAAACCAGAAACAAAAATAAAGCATAACAAAATGAAAGGTAAAGAAACCTGGGCGAACGAGCCCAGCACTGGCGGCAGTAAAACCCGAAACGAAAAAACATTGCAGGCCTCGCTTGGCCCAACAGCCGGCCCAACGTCCGCTTCACCGTATAACAAAGATGTCGCGTGGAATCAAGCACGAATGGCCGGTTAGCCTGTTGGCTATCGCGAGTCACCTGCAGTATGCAGGTCGCAGGTTCGAAACCTGCCCGCGCCCGATTGTCCGTTTGTTTTATTTATTTGTTCATTTCGACGGAAACTTTCAAATAAGTCCGAACGAAAAAAAGACACTCACGTGAATCCTTTACCCGCAAAAATAATGTGCCTTTACGTGATTACATATAAAATAAGGGGGTTTTCTGCAAAAAATATGCCACATCGGCATCTGACATATGGGCCCCGTTGGTCAGATACGTTGTCAGTACGTAGTTTAGCCCGATTTGCAACGGCTTGCCCGAAACTTGGTACTGACACGTAAAAATTACCAAACTTGGTACCAATCCGCCACCACCGCCCCAAATGTGGTACTATCGTGTAATTAACTCCCAATAGGACGAAGCAAAAGATTGATGATTTTAAGAATCAGATTCCACAATTCCAGTGGGACTGAAGCGTCCTTAGCTAGGACAAAGGAATAAACATGGGAGGAATGTTTGACCATACCCAACTATGTGGATGGCAACATTTGTAATGAAGCACCTTTGAAATTGAGTGTTGAATAGTGGTTCAGGAAGTAATAAAAGATTTGATATTAGGAGATTATGGATTATGGATGAACCGGTGCATTTTGTTTAGTGGTACTTTACTGTGTGAACCCTGGACAATAGAAAGGAAAGTGTTGCCCCAAATAGTGGAGTTTGCACAAATAAGTTGGAGTTTATGTTGGATATGAAGCTTACCGCAAGGTTGTGATGGAGATAAATACAATTGGATTAAAAAAAAGGGGTAATGCTGGAGTATGGAGCAATAGTGACTCCCAGGATGAATTAAGGATATACAAGTTCTGAAGTGGACCCATAAGCCAAGAACCTAAGGAGGCTACGTAATTACAAGGGAACCACGAGACTTGTTAGTAGTAATATGTTTCTGCTGTAATGAAGCAAAGCACTATGCTAGAGAATGTCCCAAGGAGAAGGAGAGTTGTGCTAAGTAGTTGAGTTGAAGCATGAAATGGAAATGCAGTACACCGTAGTAAGTTGAGAATAAATCCAGTTAGCATCGCTGGCATTGAACTGGATTTTGTGAGTTGTTACTATATAGGAAATGAGTGAAATCTTGATACATGGAATAAAGATTTTGAAGAAAACTGGTGTTATACATTTTATGGGTGGTAGAACACCTCACCGCTACCGAATACAAGAGCTAGTTACATCAGACTTTGGAATGGAGCAGACAATGATGAGTCTGAGTAATTACATCATAGTTTTATCAATAGAAGGAAGGAATACAGAATAATTTGATGGATTTAAGAGAGCCAAGGAAGTTGGATGTTGGAAGTATGATCGTTTGCAACCCGATGATGAGACCAAGTGTTGCTAGTGAGGAGATGAGCCATAACCCACAGGCCGAGGACCTGTCGAGAAAGCAAGCACACTCTTGCTGAAGGAAAACCCCTGTCAATAGATGATCTTGTAGGTGTTTACACGATACCCGAGGATTGTGAAGAAACGATAGATGTTTTGTTCAGCTTGCAGAATCAACGGAATTATTCAAACTTCGTTCGTCGACAAGAGAACCTATCCAATGCTTGTGAGGATGACCGAGTGTTAGAATGCGAGATTCACTAAACCATATAAAAGGTAATGATTTGGGTGCGGAATGGATTGCTCACCGTACTGACTTACTCTTATTGTTCGCCTCTGTTATACAGGATGGTAAATCTGAGTGACTTACCTATAGTAGAGAGACGACGATGACAATACCTTGTTTAAACCTTAGAAAGGTATAGAAATTTTTCCATCGTACACGGCATGCTGTTGCCAACCGTAGGCTATATGGTGAGGATGAAGCCCAGACCCGTTTTCTACAGGGACCCAATCAAATTGTTTGATGACCACCATGAGATATCGATATTTGTTTAGTATTGGCGCCAGACCTATCAGTTAAGAAGAACTAGTCTCAGAAGAACCTTACCAAGATGAAAGGACACAAGAATGGATGGCAAAGGTCATGCCACTACCGTAAGAACCTAGAGAAGGTATTATGCCGAAGATTTGAGAAGACCGACACCGTCATCCCAAAGCATGGAGTACGTGAGTTTTTGTTAGAACCGTGACCTTGTTTCTAAGTGTGGTAGCACAATAGACCATATATCAGTGGATTTGCTAGAAGACCCCCAAACCCCAACCTATTTCTTGCTAGCCTGTCCGACTCTCGAGGCCAAGATTCATTTATAAGTGTGGTAGGTTTGTAACATCCGAAAATTCTAAATTTTGGAATGTTATAATAAATAGATAGATTTGATTGCTTGTTTGATGTGCTGAGTGAAATTGAGTGAAATTTGAAACTTTTGAAAGTTAGATGAGAGGAAATAAAATGACTTTCCCAAACATTCACTTTGCATTTTGTGACCTCTCGGAATTCAAATTCTTTTCAACACAAAACTCTAGAGTGAAGATAATATGACTTCTTCCATTTATTTTAAATGATAAACGGCTTAAATTTCATCCTCGAAATATTTTCCAATTCGGAAACTTCATGCAACTCAATGATTTTCCTGAGAGAAGATAAAATGACTTCTTAAATTTATAGGACATATGAGTTGGAAGTTCCTCCGAAGTAGTTTTGAAAATTTTATTTTTTCAAAATTGAGTTTTGGGTTTTATTCAAATTATTTTTTTCTCCAAAAATAAAATATATGGAAAATAGGGTAACATGATTCCCTACAGTGGAAAATTGGAGAGAAATAAATTTGAAATCATTTTGGTATTTTTTTAAAAGATTTTTATTGGTTTTTATTGCAACAGTAGCACTATTTGATTTATTAGAATTTGTGAGGATTTTATTTGATAGTAGAAAAATGTTCAGCTTGTAGAGAATCTTTTTCTGCAAATTTTGGTATATTATATGCCTATATAATGTTTTTACTTATTTTGTTTTTATTCGTTTTCTTTGTCTGTTTTAAAAAATGTTTTAAAAAAGGGGACTTTCCCCACCATACTGGGCCAGCCCAGTTCGCCACCGCCCCCATCTCCAAGCTCGGGACGAAGTCCCGAGCCAGTACGCCGCCGCCGCCGCCGCCGTACCTTCGCCGGACACCTCATCGCCCCTAGCCCCTCCCCCACGCAAAGCCCGACTCCCGCCTCTCCATAAATACCGCCACCGCCGCCCCGTTTCTCTCTTCGCATCACCGCCGCCGTCCCGCATCTCGCCGCCGCCGCTGCTTTCCAACCGCCGCTGCCGTACACTTCTCCCGACGCCACCGCTCGCGTTGCTCGCCGCGACCGCCCGAGCGCCGCCGCGCCGCACCACCTGCCCCGCCCCGCCTTGCCCAGCTTCGCCAGAAGCCGCCTCCGCACTGTCCTTCGCCTGTCTCGCCGGCCTCACCGGAGCCGCCGCTGGCCGGAAACCTGGCCCGAACCGCCCGACCCGGTTCTTCTCCGCCGAACCCGCGATGTTAAAGAAAAACCGCTAGGTATAAAAACCTCCCCGGTTCCCTATTTTAGTTTGGTTTTTTTATTAGGCTAGATCGATTCTGCAAACATTCTTTGTGTAGAACTAGATAGCGAGCGTTCGCTCAGTAGTTTTTTTCTTCTTTTTTTTTACTTTTCGGTCAGGGACCTATCTATGAATATTTATTTCACATTTTAGTCCCTACACTTCAAACGGCCAGAACTTTTTACTCATTGGTCCAAATCCAACGAATCCAACGCCCACATCTTCGTTACGATCCCCTCTTTCCAGTAAAACAACCTACACATATTTTTGAAAATTTTAAAATTTGAATTCAACTAGTTTTAAAATTTTAAAACTTGTTTTGATCATAACTTGAGTTTCGTAACTCCGATTTAGTTGATTCTTTTTGCAAATCGAAGCCCTTGACCTAAACTTTCTCATAAGGCCAAATTCACATAATTTTGTTACTGTTGGAAATTGGTTTCTGTTTAAAGAGTCATTCGTTTGTTTTCAAAGTTTTTCAAAGTTTTCCGAAGTGTTTATTCGTTCTTTCTGATCTTCCGAGTGATTGCTTATGTGTGGTTACTATTGTTTGCTTACTATAGATTGATCGGAGTGTGACGAGTAGATATATCACGAGTTCTGAGTACGAATCTTCTACATCGTTAGTACAAGGAAAGTTCACACTTTGATCATACTTTCCAATACCCAGTTTTCATTGCATTAGTTATATCCTCAAACACTTGCATGAGTAGGACTGGTTACATAATATGATGCTTTGTAGTTCATGAGGTAGGAACCCAATGACCTGAGATCAACCAAGGGGGGCGGTATACGCTTTCTTACTTATTGCTTAGCCATGCTCGTAGATGTGGATTGGTACGAGAGTTTCATGAAAGATATGAGTGTTATTTAAGGGAAACTCTAAGGTGGAAATTTAATACACATCTAGGTGGATTGGTTGTGGCACCCTGGAGTACCTAGTGGTTTGCCGGGCACCTGAAGAAACCAGTGTTGTCCTAGGGGATCCCGGAAGAATCGTGTGATCACCCTATTGGAATGCCACCCAGGCTCCAAGGGATCATATAATATTTTCGTGCCTAGAAACTTCAATGTGTAGCCACAAGCCATTATGGGCTCTGGCATAGTATGAGTAAGTTGTGTGACCTCTTTCAGTGGTGGACTAGCAGATGTAGCGGATGTAGGTGTGCCGGTCCACCTGAGGTAAAGAGTCAGTGCTTCTGAAAGACTGTGTCTCGGTCATCCGTTTCTCAAACACCATCAAATGCGAGAAATTAAACGGAGACGATCGAGTCTTGTGGGAAAAAGTGCACAAACCTCTGTAGAGTGTACAAACTATTCATGAGTAGCCGTGTCCCTGGTTATGGACATCTTTGAGTATCTAGAAGTGGATTATTTGTTGATCTCAACACTCTATTTAATTAATTTGTTGGGTTAATAGTGACTTTGGTTTGGGATTGAGATGGAGGAACCATTCTCAATAGTTCATGATTTAAATTTAACAAAGTAGTTAAATAAATGCATTCCATTGTGGTAGGGAAAAATCAGCTTTATGCAAAAACAGCCTTACAGCCTCCACCAGCCAAATATGCATGTAGTTGTAGGCATTGTTCATCATTCTCTTTGTAGTGTGAAATTGCCAGTACATTCAATGTACTGACCTACATGGTTGCAACGTCTCATGTTCCGGGAATTATTCGACGAGTAAGTGTTACATTAGGGTTGCGCTGTCTACACTCAGCTTTGCCGTTGGTGTTGATGGAACTCCACAACCTTTGTTGCTTCCGCTATGTGTTGATCAAGGTAATAGTATTTACGTAACTTTATACATGTGATCTACCTCTATTATAAATCTTTGAGTACTATATGTGTCAGCATACCGATCCAGGGATGACACTTAAGCACAGAGACTTGATCCATTCGGGTTGGGTCGCTACAGATTTATCTGGCCTATTTCATGATATATCTAAATTCATGAGCGAAAAAGATAGTAGCTGCATGCTTAACAGAAGAATGCTCAATATAGGAAAACTCCAAAAAGATTCTCTGAATACAGGGATGCATATGGATGAATTGCCTTTCAATTTCTACTATAAGCATAGATACAGCATCTACAAGGCTACTAGTTCCGTGAAGAATAGAGCCACCCATAGTGGGCAAAGCACCGACACATGTAAAGAAGTCTTGAAGAACTCCTTTTCCAATAATATTAAAACTTCCAACCCGGAACTTCTTAATATGTAAAGCGGTAGCTTCATCTGGGAGGTCTACATGAATGTTGCCCTCGACATTGCTACCCTTCTCGATAAAATCGTCCCCCATCTCAGACATGAGGGCGATCAAGCAAGCAACACACACAAGAAGACAAGAAGCAAGCGAACGATAAACACACGACGGAAGAAGGGCAAATAAAATGGCAAGGGTGAAGTGGGGGAGAGGAAAATGAGAGGCAACAAATGTAATGCGAAGGACAAGGGTTTGTGATAGGTACTTGGTATATGACTTTTGCGTAAGCCTCCCCGGCAACGGCGCCAGAAATTCCTCTTCCTACTTCTTGAGCTTGCTTTGTATTCCCTCGAAGAGGAAAGGGAGATGCAGCACATTAGCGTAAGTATTTCCCTCAATTTTTGAGAACCAAGGTATCAATCCAGTAGGAGACCACGCGCGAGTCCCTCGCACCACCGCAAACAAATAAGAACTTCGCAGCCAACGCGATAAGTGGTTGTCAATCCCTTTACGGTCACTTACAAAAGTGAGATCTGATAGAGATGATAGTTTATATTTTTGGTATTTTTAGTTTATAAGAACATCAAATAAAAGAGAGAAAAGTAAAGTGGATGTAGATTTATATGTTGAGAATAGACCCGGGGGCCATAGTTTTCTCTAGTGGCATCTCTCATGATAGCGATATTCTAAGGCGGGTAAACAAATTATCATAGAGCAATTGATAGAAAAGCGAATAATTATGAGACTATATAGGCATGATCATTGTATATAGGCATCACGTCCGAGACAAGTGGACCCAAAAGATTCTGCATCTACTACTATTACTCCACACATCGACCACTATCCGGCATGCATCTAGTGTATCGAGTTCATAAGAATAGAGTAACACCTTAAGCAAAATGACATGATGTAGAGGGATAAACTCAAGCAATATGATATAAACCCCATCTTTTTATCCTCGATGGCAACAATACAATACGTACCTTGCTGCCCCTACTGTCACTAGGAAAGGACACCGCAAGATTGAACCCAAAGCCAAGCACTTCTCCCATTGCAAGAACTATAGATCTAGTAGGCCAAACCAAACCAATAATTCGAAGAGACTTGCAAGGATATTATGAGCACACATAAGAAGTTCAGAGAAGAACCAAATATCTTTCATAGATAACATTGATCATAAACTCACAATTCGTCGGATCTCGACAAACACACCGCAAAAAGAGATTGCATCGAATAGATCTCCTCGAAGACCGAGGAGAACTTTGTATTGAGATCCAGAGAGAGATAAGAAGCCATCTAGATACTAGCTATGGACCCGAATGTCTGTGGTAAACTACTCACAACTCATGGTGAGGGCGATGATGATGATGAAGAAGAACTCTATGATGGATCCCTCTCGGGTGGAGCTCCGGAACAGGATCCAGAATGCGATCTTCACAGGAACAAAAGGTACGGCGGTGGAATTAGGGTTTTTTCTCTGTTCACGGAGTTTCTAGGGTACGTAGAGTTATATAGGAAGAAGGAGGGCACTGGGGGACGCTCGAGGGGGCCACGAGGCAGGGGGCGCGCCCTGGGAAGGGGAGCGCGCCCACCACCCTCGTGGGCCAGCCCTCAATCCCCTGGCGTGGTTCTCAAGCTTCGTGTGCGTGATTTTCTCCAAAAATATCTGTCGCGAAGGTTTCATTCCGTTTGGACTCCGTTTGATATTCTTTTTCTGCAAAACCCTGAAACATGCAAAAAATAGCAATCTGGACTGGGTCTTCGGGTTAGTAGGTTAGTCCCGAAAATGATATAAAAGTGAATAATCAAGCCCATTAAACATCCCAGACTTCATAAATAATAGCATGGAACAATCAAAAATTATAGATGAGTTGGAGACGTATCAACACAACACCGTCTACACCACAGAGCACCCAAACACGAGCAGTTAGTAAGGCAACTGCAGTGCCGAAAGCACGAGGACCACCACTCTGAACCCCAAGTCAACGCTTAAAGCAGAAGAAGAATTATTCTCAGGTCAGGTTCTGTAACTATGGTTTATACTACTTTGCTCTTGCATCACTGTATTTACTCATACCAACTAATTTCAAATTTGAAGGATGCAATTGAAACTCCAATGGCGCAGCAGTTATGTTTTAAACCTGTTTCTTTAACGTGTTTGTTGTTGTAACTTGCTCTATGTTGATTTCAGTTTCAATTGAATAAAGAGTTATATCCTCATGACATGCACCTTACAAGTGTTGTTATTGCTATGTAGTTTCCCACACTTATATTCTGTCTAAGCTGCTTTGTCTTAAATAGATATGATTTGAACTGTATCTATCTTGATTTGGCAACATAAACTAGAATGATATAGACCATACAGTGACCATACTGCATAGATATATGTTTGTTTCATGCTGTTATCCTGTCCACCTTACTACTGAACTGGTTTACCAGAATGAGTTTCATATACTACATTGTAAACATGTGATGTGTTTGTTTGTTTCTCTTTTAGAATGCGGATAAAATATTGGAGAAGAGTACCCCGTTATGCAATGGTACATGAAGTAATGCAGATAAGTTTCAAGATAGTGAGACATCCCTGTTGGTCGCCAAGAAAGCTGATAAAAACTATATTGAAGACACTGAGACAACCCCAAAGTCTTGTCTTGATGTAGTGTTTGAGTTACTGGCTACTACTGCTGGCACCAGCTCTTTAAACTCGCTGCCTGAACCAGTTCGGCTTCTTGAGTCTCAACTTCAAATTGAAAGACATCAATCAGATGTTATGCGACACGAAGCCGAAGGACTGAGGAAGTCCCTGCATAATTCAGATGCATACTTTCTGGTGCAACAACTAGTGCTGGAGAACTTAAGCGCCAAACAAAAGAAAGTTAATAAGCTTGCTAAGTATCTTGCCAGCATTATGGGTACCCAGGATATTGTTTCTTGAGCTCTTCTGAAGTGGTTTCAGTTTTGGACTTGTTTTGCTGCGGCGTTTATATGCTGCTTTGTTCCCTATATTTGAAGTGGTGGCGAACTTTGATGCCCAGTGGATGTAATATGTGTAATAGCCATGATAGCCTAGCGTAAGTTGCTTGCCTATTTATTTCCATATTATCTTGTTTATTTGTTTTCCTGTAGTCAGTGGAGTTCTTTTTCCGTGGTTTGCTAGTGGCCGCAATAGCCTATTTTTTAAAACTAGGCCACATTAACCATGGGCTACATATTTACTATAGTTAGCATGGGCCTCTTACGGGCCGTACAAACAATGGGCCTTCTAAGGACCGTAGAAACAATGGGCCTTATACGGGCCGTGGACAGAATCTGCCTTCTACGGGCCGTATGATCGGTTGGCCAAACATGGGCCAATAACAGACCACATTATGGCCGTAAATGGGCTAGACTTGAAATCGTCCGTTCATGGGCTGACCATAACGGGGCGGCCATAAAGGGCCGTGGTTAATCGGCCGTATTTGATGACGCTATGAAAACGGCCCAACGTATTAACGGGCCACAAACGGGCCGACTATAACCACGGGCTGAATTTGGCCCACAAGCAGAAAATGACAGTAACGGGCCGAAAGTAAACGAATGTTGGAAATGACCCCAAGAATAAATGGGCCCTGAGTAGGCCGAAAGATATCATGGGCTGGAAACGGCCCGACGGAATAATGGCCCGTTAATGAGTATAAAGTAAAACACTGTTCAATACGGGCCAGTTTTACCATGGGCCGTTAGTGGGCCGAGGGTTACTAAGGACCTGATATGGGCCGAAAGAGTCATGGGCCATACATGGGCCGGAAGTTAAAACGGGTTGGAATTATATTGGACGTTCGAGATGATGCTACTGGGCCTAATTCGGATAGGCCGTAAACGGGCCCTGGGTTAGCGGGCTGTAAATGGGCTATATGCGAACAGGCCGTTAACAGGCTTGCCGTGGGCCGGCCCGTGACCTTTTGACCAAGTCAAACGGGCCGGTCTTTTCAGAGGAATTGGCCTCTGTTGGGAACTGTTCATTACGGGCCAGTATCACCACGGGCCGTTAATGGGTCGAGGGTTACTAAGGGCCTCATATGGGCCGAAAGACGTCATGGGCCATACATGGGACGGAAGTTAATACAGGCTGGAATTATATTGGACGGCCCTGATGACACTACTGGTCCTAATTCGGATAGGCTATAAACGCGCCCTGGGTTAGCGGGGTGTAAATGGGCTATATGCGAACATGCCGTTAACAGGCTTGCCGTGGGCCGGCCCGCCACCTTTTGACCAAGTCAAACGGGCCGGCCTTTTCATAGGAATGGGACTCTGTTGGGTCGTGCCACGTGTCGACGTATCATAGGAGCTATGTGTCCAGTGAGTGGATGACATTTGTTCCAACGGCGAGCCGACACGTGTTCCCTCCAGCCAATGATAATTTTACACGTGGAAAATCCCCATTGGTCTTGGCTGCTAACGGGTTATCGAATCCAAAACCGGACCCGATAGCATAACGATGTTCCGTTACGGTGGATGCCACGTGTTGGTCACCCTTGACGAAAGCACTTCTGTGACGCGCGATTTATCTTCATGGCAGTGGACACTTCCGTGATGATAATTTTGGTTAGGTCATCGAACACTTCTACGACAACACAGGTATGACTATCTTGATTTTTTCATAAAATCATCATGGATGTACATGCATGATAGAAAACGTGACCTACTATGACAAACACGTATCATCAGGGAAGTTTATTTTTTTGTAGTGATGGTGATGAGCAAGGATGATGCTTGCATCTTTGGAGGCGAGAGTGATGATGTGCCATCTTCGGCCTTCATCCTCGGTGACGATGATGAGATGGTTGAGCATGGGATTTTCCCTTCGACCGTGGCGACGTAGGATGACTTGAGTGACTTGTGCCACTATATTGAGAGTGAGAGCGAGTTCACCACTAGCCCCATATATGATGAGCTACCACAATTCACATGTGAGGATAGCCACAACCCCCACCACTTGAGTGAGATGAGTGACTCCACCATATGTTACATTGAGTGCACCTACCTTGAGGGAGTGAGTGAGCCACCACATAGAGAGAGTGAGATAGTTGATAGGTCATGTGAGGCCACTTTCAACACTAACGACTTGACCTCTACCGCTATTGTGCCTTCTCATTTGGTGCTAGGTCCCACATTTGATGACGCGCCGATCCTCGACGACTTCGTCCTTCCTATGGACAAGACGATGGGCATGGTGGAATATGATGCATCCCCCACATGGTTCCATCAAGATGAAGATGATGACCACCATTTGGTCTTTCCCACCTCACCTACACCACATGAGTGGAATGAAAAAGGTAACATAGGTGAAGGTGATGCTCTCGTCCTGCTAGTGGACTATGCTGACATTGATTGCTCGCTTGATGTTGATCCACCTATTGCCATGCTTCATGCTAGTATGATTTCCCCATGCGATGATTTACCCATTTATGATGAGTTTGATGATTTCCATGTGGAGTCTATTAGTTGTGATGCCATGTTGCATAGGACTTCTTGTGATAATTCTCCTGGTCACATCATGGCTGCTAATCCGCTTGACTTGTCGTATGCTATGCATGAGATCAACAACATGTCACATTTGCAATCTCATCGTAGTAACTATGCATATGCAATTAAAATAAACCCAATTTGCACATATGGCATAGATGACAAGCCCATGGTTATTGGCATTTGTTTTTCTTGTGATGATATTGACATGCTTCCTTTGCATCATATCCATCATATGCCATGCCATGATTACCTAGCTTCGGACATGCATTGTTTTGTATGTTATTCCACTTCTCCACATTATGCTTCCAATATTGCTCATGAGGAGACACCCATAGTTTCCTCATACATTTTAGGATATTTTGATCCATCCCATCCATTGCATGATCCCCATACTCGTATGCACAATATGCTCCCCATGAATGAAAATCCTATTGTTGTGCCACATACTTGCTCTAATTTGTGTCCCCATCGTGCTATACATGACAACTATTCTTTAATGATGGATGACATATTTCTCTATCGTGCCTCAAATTTCCTTGAGCGATGCTTATCTTGTGCTAACTCACACGTGCACATACACATCATGATGGACGATGTGTACATTTACCACACACACAATTTCTTTGGTTTGTGTCTCTTTTGTGTAGGTCCCCATACTTACTCATCAACCTCGCAAGAGCACGAGTTGACGAAACGAGCTCTAGAGAGCAACGATGACTTGGAATTCCATGGATTATCTTTCCCACCGCTCCCTTTGCGCAAAGACTTCACGCATTTCTTCTACATGGCCCTCACATGGTTATGGTTTATTGCCCATTATATCTCTTATGCCCATCTTGCCATGTTTAGTTTGCATGATATGCCTTTACCATGCATTTGTGACCCATGCTTTGCATTACACATGATGATTGATTCTCATGCTTGTATGCTTATTTGCAAGCTTGGTGGAGATATTGCTAGTTATTGCCATGATTGCTTTGTGCCAAACGCTTACGATGATGCTCTGGCCATGATTCACTTTCCTGCTTGCGATATGTCATGTGCATTGCCTATATCCACTATTTTCTCACGTGACATGATTGCCATGGATTTCTCTAGTGTGTTGCATCTTCGCGCCACTAGCTTGCACGACATGATTACCAGGTTTGCTTTGTGTAGTGCATCACCCATGATTCATACTTGCTCATTACATGTGGTTGATCGCATCTATTCCCATGCTTTACACATGATTGATATTGCTTGTTGTCATATGTCTCCACATGTTACCTCTCTCATGCTATATGATTGTCCATGTATTGAGCGCAACCATGATTTTAGTCTTGCCAATGAGATTGCCCACATATCATTCTCGCATTTATTTGGAGATTTTGACATAATTCTTGTGAAGCATGCTTGTCTTACCTCTTTGCACCATATGCCTACTGCCATGAATATAGCCATTCTTGCATCATAATATTCATGCACTTTTGTTCCTATTGGTTATGTGCAAGAGAAGAGAACCATCATGATGGATGATGTGTTTATCTACCATGCGCACACGTTCTTTGTTTTGTTGTGTGCATGTGTAGGACACTTGGACTTCGTGTCGACTTCCACTTCACGTGAGTTGACCACTAGAGCTCTTGAGAGCGAACCACCTTCTATCACGATGATTCTACATCGCACTTGCTTGTACTTTGGCATTGTGAAGAACGCACAAGGACACGCTTTCAAGGTGATATCCTTCTCTTTCGAGATACCCAAAACCATGAGCATGAATATTGTGGATCATACTACTTTTGTTGCTTGCACCATGAGACTTATTTGTGTGTTGCATCCCATTCTTGGATTACTTGCTACTATCATATGTTTGGTTGCAAAAATGCCACTTCTTCACATATGTCATGCCCCATTGCTTGTCACGTGATTGACTTTATTGCCTCACGCATGATGAACAATTGCTCTTTCTATAGTGTTAAGTGCCATACTATCTTCACTAAACCCTATGCACGTTATGCTTGGATTGTCTTGCACTTGACCCATGTGTTTAGACACTTCATTTTATTTGGTGTTGTGAATTATTCCTATGCCTATGATAGACCTTTCATTGAGCGCTTTGCCATACTTTCTATGACCTTGAGGTAGATGCTTTCTTCACGTGTCCAACATATTTGCATCTCTACCTCACATTTACATGATCGTACCCATGATATCTCTGCTTGTGCTCAATTTATGCGCTTACATGCCATGTCACAATCCTTTGTCAAACCATATGCTTTGCATGATGACCACACTTGTTGGGTGAATCACCACTTGAATGCTTGGTTTTGCACTAACACTAACCACATTTGTTTTTCCAAGTGTTTGTTGTCCTTGCTCCTTTTGAAGGAATCACGAGACGGTGCGACATTGGAGAGTGCACATTTCGAGCTACTAGATGATGAGTACTTGGTGAACGTCCACATGTATATGGCGATGCCATCTCTTTCCCATGGTGATTTGGCTTTAGATCCGAGACCGGATCTTTTCCAAGGGGGAGGGGATGATGCGGAGCATCCTAAGGACATTGCTACTTCTCGATCTTGTGTTGTATTCCCTCGAAGAGGACAGGGTGATGCAGCATAGTAGCTTAAGTATTTCAATTAGTTTTTCAGAACCAAGGTATCAATCCAGTAGGAGACCACGCGCGAGTCCCTCGCACCTGCAGAAACAGATAAGAACTTCGCAGCCAACGGGATAAGGGGTTTTCAATCCCTTCACGGTCACTTACGAAAGTGATATCTGAGAGATATGATAAGATAGTATTTTTTGTATTTCTGGTATAGAAACAGAAAGTAAAGAATGCAAATAAGTAACGGTGGAAGAAATTGGCAAGTTGACGGGAAACTAATATGATAAAGATAGACCCAGGGGCCATATGTTTCACTAGTGGCTTCTCTCGTGATAGCAAAATTCTATGGTGGGTGAACAAATTAATGTCGAGCAATTGATAGAAAAGCACATAGTTATGAGAATATCTAGGAATAATCATTGTACATAGGCATCACGTTCGTAACAAGTAGACCGAAACGATTCTGCATCTACTATTATTACTCCACACATCGACCTCCTATCCAGCATGCATCTAGAGTATTAAGTTCATAAGAACATAGTAACGCCTTAAGCAACATGACATGATGTAGAATGTGGCACCCCGATTCGCATAGAATAGGGGGCCTTCGCACGTCAGCCCAGGATAATACCTGACGCACGACAGGTCCAAGATACAACATTCGAGGTACAATAATATTCATCAAATATTAGGGTATATGATTACACATTGATGAATATAATTATCTGGCATAGCCCTAAGGCTATTTACATGAAAGCGGAAGTCTATTTATTTGGCGGCGGAAGTCTTGGTTTGGCGGCGTAGTAACTCTGGCTAGGCTCCACAACTCACAGGACTGGTAAGATTACGGCCTAGCGCGATGGAGCAAGCGAACAAAGCAAGTGTGACCTACAAAACTGGCATGACACGCCAGGTCAGTACATTGAATGTACTTGCAAGACAACCAAATACATAGCATCCAAACAGGCAGAAGACAAGGCAAGAACCAAGCACATGCAACAACTCCCTCATATCAAAACATGGCATGAATTTAGATTAAAGGAGCATGAACCACTTCATACATCGACTAATACAGTAATAACATGGCATACCTAATATGATTTCAACATGGTGATGGCAACATGGTATATTATCTTAATCATGGCATAACTAAATAAATCGAAGCATGTTAAGGCATCATAAGAATATGCGGAAAATAAACTACTATCCAAACAGGCATAACATTTTACTTTATGCAACAATATCTAGTACTACCATGGCTCCTTAAAATGCAAATTATTAATCATACAATATAACCAAATTTGTACACCGATCCCATCGGATTATATTACCAACGGGTTATCTTACCACATAACCGTGATCGTTTTGGCGATCACGACCACAACTAACACTTGGCCTCCAAGATTTACCGAGAACTTATTTTGTGATCACCACATCGTCGTGACTTCGCACGACTATTTCATTCTTGTTACCATACCAACAAATTTTATTATATCTGGTTTTATCCTCCATTTCGATCAAGACATGATAGTGTGACCTACTACGAACTGTGTGCTATCTATAGACATTAGAAACACTCTACAGAGGTAGCGCACTGTACCCACACCACGGAACCCATGGCCTCGTCATCCCATTCGGGTGGACCAACGGCGTTCCGACGGAACCGACATATTGTCATGACACTCTCTCGGCCACTTCGACCCTTTCCCCTCTGGGCTAGTCCTGGGTGGCCCTATATCTACCAAAGACACACCGACCACCGTCGTGGCCAAACTGTCCCAAACGGGGACCCGGTACCATAACAACAACAACCACGGGCACACAAGGCTTATGTCCGCCTACCTGATCAAGGTAGCGCGTGTCCATAACCTTCCCTCATTGGAGGCACCGGCGAGAGGCACAACAATAGTTCGTATTAAGGCCTTTCCACAAATGCAAATGTGGCTGCATTTAAAAAGTTCGATTTGGTGGCACCATGAACCAATCCCATCGATGACGGAGGAGTTTGTTATTATTAATTCATTTTTATTAAGTCTCCATTACCATGAGCATATTTAACAAGAATGCAACAAAGATCATGCAACATACAAAAGCAGGTACAAAAGTATTGAACTTCTTAGGTGTACAACCATAGCATAGGAGCAGGATAAAACCAAATACTAGCATATTAACGGTGCATAAAAATCATCTTAGCATTTTATAACAATGTCATGAGAAATCAAATTATAGTGGTGACAAGGCATTATAATAATGACATTTTAACTAACATGGCAAAATATGTCATGTATCACAAGCATGCATGATAGGCATAATGAAAGGACTCCAACTGAAAATTCGAGTCTGGAGCTTATGATAAGAGGTTGGCTTGCCTGGGGCTGATAAATACTCCGGGAAGAAGCGGGAAATGATCACGGAAAGAGTTGCCGGAACCACTTCTTTCTCGAAAGAGGCTGGTTAGCAGCAAGGGCAAAATGGTCATTTTCAGAATGTTGAAACATAATGAAAACAAGGTCAACAGAACAGGCTCGACGAAATGAAGAAGTGGGCTTTGGATTCACCTCATCTGTAGTTACCGATAAAAAGATATGGACGTTTAAAGTTCAGGGACTAGTTTGTAAAAAAATATCTCTACAGATGGGTCTGTGGTAGTTTAAACAGAACGTGTCTTTTTTGAGATTACGCTTTCCCCTAGAGGAAAACGTATTTCCGCCCGAAGCAGAGGAAGAAGGCGCTTCTCTTAAGGGAAGACGTATTCTTAGGAATACGCTTGCACTTAACCACGTCAGCGGGCCGGCCCGGTCAGCGCTAAGAGGTTGACAGGTGGGGCCCGTCGCTTATCCGCATCAGCACCCGACTAGGTCAACGCTGAGTGGCTGACGTGCGGGGCCTGCAGGGCAGGGTCGTCATCTTCATCTCGTCTGCGCTCGCCCGCGGTCCAGAGAGAGGTCGCCGGCGCGGGGGCTCGTCCGACCGGCTCTGGCCATCTCCGGCGCCGCTCGACCCACCGGAATGACCAGCGGAGGGAGACGCATCCTTCCCCGCACAGAACGAGACTCGAGGAGGGAGGGTACGAGGGCACCATGGTCCATGGCGGACGGCTGCTTCAGTCGACGACGGGAACACAGCGGGAGGCCACCGGAGGACCAACAGGAGGGCGAGGAAGTCTACTGGGTAGTGGTGGAGGGCTCTAGTGGAGGAGGGAGAGAGGGAGGGGCTCTCTGCCGCCGGAATCGAAGGGGACAGAGGCGGCAGCCATGGCGGCCATTAGAGGGGGATGAGGAGCTCTGAGGCAAGGGGAGGAGCTGGGGAGGGTTGTGTACTGTGGTGAGGCTCGAGATGTGCTGAAATAGGCGCGGGGCAGGCTCGAGGGGGAGGGGGAAGTGACACGCGGCTCGCGACGTGTCCGTGCGCCGGCGACGCACACGATGTTGGCAGACGCTGCCAACGAGCTCTGAGAGCAGCGGGAAGGCGACGAGGGGAGAGCGGACGAGTGTCAGGGGCTCACGAAGTCGAGCACGAGCACTGGGACGAGCAGAGGAAGAAGACAAAGGAGGGGAACGTGACGATGCACAATGGCGCACTGTTCGACCAGTGGCACTGCTCACCGGAGAAGAAAACGAGTGAGGTAAGAGGTCTAGAGGGAAGAAGACGGCGAGGGGGTCCTATTTGGCAACAGTGGCGCCGCTAGAGCCGGTCGGAGCAGCGGTGCCGCCGACAATAGTGGCGAGACCATCGTTTTGGCTGGCTCTCAGCGTGATCACCACGGACAAGGCACGCTCCAGAGTTCTTACTGGAGTAAAACCTTGTCTACTGCGTAGCCCCACGAAGGTAAGGAGTTACCATGGTAAAGAAGTAGGCAGAGACAAAATGGAGTGAGTAGAATAAGCTCCACAAGTTTGCTGTTGCAAACTTGACAACATTCTAGAGGTAAAACGAAAGAAGTGGAAAAGTAACAAGAATGTCTGGGAGGCTTAGGGTAACAAGGGCTATGATCCTGGGAGCTTTGAGGCCATTAGGACAAACATTTAGCATAGTTGCTTTACAACTGCTAAATTCTGCCTAGAAAACAAATGAGGATGAAGCACTCACTAGGAGTGATGGAATGTGCTGAAGTTTGGCAAAGCTTGATGATTTGGTCATAAAGTGATGCTGTAAAAAGCTCATCCCAATTGGACTTTCAAAATTAGGACTTGCTTCACAAACATCATTTCTGACCAAAAGCTTAGGAAAAATCTAGGAAAATATTGGCTACATGGATTGAGCCAATATCTTGGGAAGATGAGTTATATGACTAAGAGAGGGCTTGGGAATATCCTCAGCTATAATGGAGCAAGAAAAAATGTATTTGCTTCACAAACTGAAAAATTTCACAGAAAGCAAGAATTGCTTCTGTGCTCACATAGCTTAATAAAATGAGCTAAATTTGGGTAGAGGCTAGTGATTTGGAATACTTGAGAGTATGGAAGAGTTTCACCCCATTTCAAAAATTTATGAAGGTACTTCCTTCACAAACTTGTATTCTAGTCAGAAACTTTCAAAAATTGCCCAAGGGGCTAGGATGAAAGGATTGAGCTCATATTTGGTATCCATGGGTGATTTATCATTGTTAACCACCCTGCCAAATTACAGCCTAATTGGAATTAAGAATAAGGCAGTTCCTTTGCAAAGTTTCAGAGAAGGCCGAAACTTGCATTGGATCATGTGCCAAAATTTTGAACTGTGGGACGAGAAATAATGATGGAACTAATGATTATATAGCAAGGACAAGCTCCACAATTTATGGGAGAATTTTCTCTGCTATAAAAATAATAGTTCCTTTGGAAAATGGCAAAAATGCAATATTGGCTAAAAATAGGAAAAGGCAATTTTCCTTATTTTAATGTGGCCAATATTATTGCCAGAGCTTGGATTAGGCATGAGTATCATCTCCACCAATTCTCATGAATTCAGGAGATGCATAGCTATGCCTCTGGATTTTATTCCTCAGACAAACAGGAAAAAGAATAAATCACAATTCAAAAATATTGCATGGAACTTGGCAATATTTTTGCATATCCAAGAATTTGGAGGATGAGATGGTATCTAGGAATAGATGAAATGATCAACAGATCAAGGAAAATGTTGTCTCCTTTATAATCACAAAGGCCACCTATACATTCCAAAAGTTTGGAATTAGGGTTTTTGAGAGTATTTGAGGGGATGCAAATGAGGTCTTGCACACTGAAAAAGACATGACCAAGGTTTTGAAGAGTTGAACATGACCAGAAATCTCAGGGACATCTAGAAATCCTCATGAGAAAATTTGAGAAAGGGTTGCCAGGAAGAAATAATAGCACAAAATTGATAACCCAATTTTGAGGCTGTTACATAGAGGGATAAATTCAAGCAATATGATATAAACCCCATCTATTTATCCTTGATGGCAACAATATTATACGTGCCTTGCTGCCCCTACTACCAATTCGAAGAGACTTGGAAGGATATTATAATCATATATAAAATATTTTGGAAAAGAATCAAATATTGTTCATAGGTAATCTTGATCATAAACCCAGAATTCATCGGATCTCGAGAAACACACCGCAAAAACATTACATCGAATAGATCTCCTCGAAGATCGAGGAGAACTTTGTATCGAGATCCAAAAAGAGAGAAGAAGCCATCCACCTAGTAATTGTGGACCCGAAGGTCTGTCGTAAACTACTCACAACTCATTTGTGAGGCTATAGTGTTGATGTAGAAGCACTCCATGATCGATCCCCCTCCGGCGGAGCTCCGGAACAGGCCCCAAGATGGGATCTCACGGGAATAGAAGGTTGCGGCGGTGTAATTAGGGTTTCATCTATTGCCTCGATGTTTTCGGGGTATGTGGACATATATTGGAGGAAAAAGTACGTTGGTGGAGTAACATGGGGCCCACGAGGGTGGGGGCGCGCCCTGCCCCCTCGTGGGCACCTCGTTTCTTCTCTGAGTTGTACCCAAAGACTCTCGTGAAGAT
This sequence comes from Secale cereale, assembly GCA_902687465.1. Lineage (NCBI taxonomy): Eukaryota > Viridiplantae > Streptophyta > Magnoliopsida > Poales > Poaceae > Secale > Secale cereale. The sequence continues at coordinate 817,037,658 of LR738715.1, forward strand.
ATCATTCCAAAAATAACTCTCCCGAAGGTTTCATTCCGTTTGGAATCCGTTTGATATTCCTTTTCTGCGAAACACTTAAATAGGCAAAAAAACAGCAATCTGCACTGGGCCTTGGGCTAGTAGGTTAGTCCCAAAAATAATATAAAATTGTATAATAAAGCCCATTAAACATCCAAAACAGAAAATATAATAGCATGGAACAATCAAAAATTATAGATACGTTGGAGACGTATCAAGCATCCCCAAGCTTAATTCCTGCTCGTCCTCGAGAAGGTAAATGATAAAAATAGAATTTTTAATGTGGAATGCTAACCAACATAATTCTCAATGTAATTCTTTTTATTATGGCATCAATGTTCAGATCCGAAAGATTCAAGATAAAAGACTATATTGACATAAGAACAATAATACTTCAAGCAAACTAACAAAGCAATCATGTCTTCTCGAATTAACATGGCCAAAGAAAGTTCATCCCTACAAAATCATATAGTGAAGCTATGCTCCATCCTCGTCACACAAAATACTCCAATCATACACAACCCCGGTTTCAGCCAAGCAATTGTTTCATACTTCCATGTTTTTCAAACTTTTTCAACTTTCATGCAATACATGAGCGTGAGCCATGGATATAGCACTATAGATGGAATAGAATGGTGGTTGTGGAGAAGACAAAAATAGGAAGATGGTCTCACATCAACTAGGCGTATCAATGGGCTATGGAGATGCCCATCAATAGATATCAATGTGAGTGAGTCGGGATTTCCATGCAACGGATGCACTAGAGCTATAAATGTATGAAACCTCAACAAAAGAAACCAAGTGGGTGTGCATCCAACTTGCTTGCTCAAGCCAATCGTTGGAATATACAAGCCAAGTTCTATAATGAAAATTCCCACTAGTATATGAAAGTGACTAAACAAGAGACTCTCTATCATGAAGATCATGGTGCTACTTTGAAGCACAAGTGTTGAAAAAGATAGTAGCATTGGCCCTTTTTATTTTTTATTTTTTTCCTTTTTTAATTTTTTTCCTTCTTTTTTTGAGCCTTTCTTTTTTTTTCTTTACCTTTCCTTCTCTTTATTCATTTTTTTCTTTGAGACAATGCTCTAATAATGATGATCATCACACTTATATTGATTTACAACTCGATATTACAAGTCGATACTAGAACAAAGTATGACTCTATATGAATGCCTCCGGTGGTGTACTGGGATGTGCAATGAATCAAGAGTGACATGTATGAAAAATTATGCATGGTGGCCTAGCCACAAAGACGATGTCAACTACATGATCATTCATGGCAATATGACAATGATGAAGCGTGTCATAGCAAACAGAACGGTGGAAAGTTGCATGGCAATATATCTTGGAATGGCTATGGAAATGCCATGATAGGTAGGTATGGTGTTTATTTTGAGGAAGGTATATGGTAGGTCTATAGTACCGTCGAGAGTTGCGCGGTACAAGAGAGGCTAGCAATGGTGGAAGGGTAAGAGTGCGTATAATCCATGGACTGAACATTAGTCATAAAGAACTCACATACTTATTGCAAAAATCTACAAGTCATCAAAACAAAGTATTGCACGCATGCTCCTAGGGGAAGGGTTGGTAGGAGTTAACCATCGCGTGATCCCGACCTCCACACAAAGGATGACACTCAATGAAATACCTCATGCTTCAAATTTGTCACACAACGGTTACCATACGTGCATGCTACGGGACTTGCAAACCTCGACACAATTATTTCTCAAATTCACAACTACTCTACTAGCATGACTCTAATATCACAAACCTCATATCTCATATTAGGACTAATTTTTAACCAAAGCACATTACCATGTTGTTCTAAAAGACTCTCAAAAAAATATAAGTGAAGCATGAGAGATCAATAATTTCTACAAAATAAAACCACCACCGTGCTCTAAAAGATGTAAGTGAAGCACTAGAGCAAAACTATCTAGCTCAAAAGATATAAGTTAAGCACTAGAGTATTCTAATAAATTCAAAATCATGTTTATATCTCTCAAGAATGTCTATCTAGAAAGGATGATTGTGGCAAACTAAAAATCAAGGACTCAAATCATACATGACGCTCCAAGTAAAACACATATCATGTGGTGAATAAAAATATAGTCCTGAGTAAAGTTACCGATAGACGAAGACGAAAGAGGGGATGCCTTCTCGAGCCATCCCCAAGCTTAGGCTTTTGGTTGTCCTTGAATTTAACCTTGGAATGCCTTGGGAATCCCCAAGCTTTGGCTCTTGCCTCTCTTTGTTCCATAGTCCATCAAAGCCATACTCAAAACTTGAAAACTTCACAACACAAAACTTAGCCAAAAATCCCATGAGCTCCGTTAGTATAAGAAAACAAACCACCACTCAAAGTTACTGTAATTAACTCATTCTTTGTTTATATTGGTGTTAAACCTACTGTATTCCAACTTATATATGATTCATACCCCCCGATATTACTCATAGATTCGTCAAAATAAGCAAACAACACACGAAAAACAGAATCTGTAAAAAACAGAACAGTCTATAGCAATCTGTAGCTTTCGAATACTTCTGTAACTCTAAAAAAATGAAATAAATCGGTGGACATGAGTAATTTGTCTATTAATCGTCTGGAAAAAGAATCAACTAAAAAGCACTCTCCAGTAAAAACTGGTCGCTAATCTCGTGAGTGCTAAAGTTTCTGTTTTTTACAGCATGATAACATAAACTTCACACAAGTCTTGCCAACGGTTCTACTTGGCACAAACACTAATTAAAACACAAAACCACATCCAAACAGAAGCTAGATTAAATATTTATTCCTAAACAGAAGCAAAAAAAAATGGGTTGCCTCCCAACAAGCTCTATTGTTTAACGCCCCTAGCTAGGCATGATACAAGAATACATCGACGTATTGCCATCTTTGGTAGGCAATCCATAATTGGCTCTCATAAAAGATTCATAAGGTAATTTGATTTTATTTCTAGGAAAGTGTTCCATGCCTTTCCTTAACAGAAATTGGAATCTAATATTTGCTTCCTTCTTATCAATAATTGCACCAAACGTTCTAAGGAAAGGTCTACCAAGAATAATAGTACATGTAGGATTGCAATCAATATCAAGAACGATGAAATCTACGGGCACATAATTCCTATTGGCAAAAATAAGAACATCATTAATCCTTCCCATAGGTTTATTAATGGTAGAATCCGCAAGAGGCAAATTTAAAGAACAATTATCAAGCTCATTGAAACCTAACATATCACACAAAGCTTTTGGAATTCTGGAAACACTTGCACCCAAATCAAACAAAGCAAAGCATTCATGATCTTTAATCTTAATTTTAATAGTAGGTTCCCACTCATCATAGAGCTTTCTAGGAATAGAAACTTCTAAATCATGTTTTTCTTCATAAGATTGCATAAAGCATCAACTATGTGTTTGGTAAAAGCCTTATTTTGACTATAAGCATGCGGAGAATTTAGCACGGATTGCAACAAGGACATATAATCTATTAAAGAAAAATTATCATAATTAAATCCCTTGAAATCCAAGAGAGTGGGTTCATTGCTATTTAAAGTCTTGACCTCTTCAATCCCACTTTTAACAATTTTAACATCAAGATATAAAAACTCTGAATCATTGGGACGCCTTTTAACCAAAGTAGATTCATCTCCAGTCCCATCTTTATCAAGATTCATACTAGAGAGAAAGGATTTGGTAGGAGACACATCAATCACTTTCAGATCTTCATCTTTATTTTCATGAGAACTAGAATAACACGCTTTCATAAAGCAATCCTTTTTTGCACGCATCCTAGCGGTTATTTCTTTGCACTCATCAATGGAAATCCTCTCCGCTTTGACAGACTCATTCATATCATGCTTAGGCGGAATAGATCTAGGTTTCAAAGAATCAATTTCAAGAGTAATTATATCCATGTTGCTAGCCAACTCATCCATCTTAAGCAATTTTTCTTCAAGCAAGGCATTGAAATTCTTTTGCGAATTTGTCAGCTCTTTAACAATAGTCTCAAATTCAGAGGGCATTTACCAAAATTTCCACAAGAGTTATTGTAGGAATTACCATAATTATTAGAGGAATTACTAGGAAAAGTCCTAGGATTAAAGTTTCCTCTATAAGCATTGTTACCAAAATTATTCCTACCAACGAAATTCACATCCAAAGATTCATTATTATTTTCAATCAACGTGGATAAAGGCATGTCATTAGGATCAGAAGAACCACTCTTAGCAGCAAATAATTTCATAAGTTCATCCATCTTTCCACTCAAAACACTAATCTCTTCGATATCATACACTTTTATAGTAGTAGATCTTTTGGTGTGCCATTGAGAGTAGTTAACCATAATATTATCTAGGAGTTTGGTAGCTTCTCCTAAAGTGATTTCCATGAAAGTGCCCCCCGCGGCCGAATCTAAAAGATTTCTAGAAGAAAAATTCAAGGCAGCATAAAATTTTTGTATAATCATCCATAAGTTCAAACCATGTGTAGAGCAATTGCGTATCATTAATTTCATTCTCTCCCAAGATTGTGCAACATGCTCATGGTCTAGTTGCTTAAAATTCATAATATCGTTTCTAAGAGAGATAATCTTAGCGGGTGGAAAATACTTAGAGATAAAGGCATCTTTGCACTTATTCCACGTATCAATACTAATTCTAGGCAAAGAGGAGAACCAAGTTTTTGCACGTTCTGTATGTGAAAACGGAAATAGCTTCAATTTAACAATATCATTATCCGTATCGCTCTTCTTTTGCATATCGCACAAATCAACAAAGTTGTTTAGATGGGTAGCGGCATATTCACTAGGAAGGCCAGAAAATTTATCTTTCAGGACAAGATTCAACAGAGCAGCATTGATTTGACAAGATTCAGTATAGGTAATAGGAGCAATCGGAGTGCTAATAAAATCATTATTGTTGGTATTGGAAAAGTCACACAATTTGGTATTGTCTTGAGCCATAGTGACAAGCAAGCTATCCAGCACTCAAGCAAATAAGAGGCAAGTGAACAGTAAACAAACGGAAAAAGAAGGGCGAATAAAACGGCAAGGGTGAAGTGGGGGAGAGGAAAACGAGAGGCAAATAATGTAATGCGAAGGATAAGGGTTTGTGATATGTACTTGGTATATGACTTTTGCGTAGATCTCCCCGGCAACGGCTCCAGAAATTCTTCTTACTGCTTCTCGAGCTTGTGTTGTATTCCTTCGAAGAGGAAAGGGTGATGCAGCACAGTAGCGTAAGTATTTCTCTTAGTTTTTGAGAACCAAGGTATCAATCCAGTAGGAGACCATGCGCGAGTCCCTCGCACCTGGACAAACAGATAAGAACTTTGCAGCTAACGCGATAAGGGGTTGTCAATCCCTTCACGGTCACTTACAAAAGTGAGATTTGATAGATGGTATAGAAATAGAAAGTAAAGAATGCAAATAAATAACGGCGGCAGAAATTGGCAAGTTGATGGGACACTAATATGATAAAGATAGATCAGGGGGCCATAGGTTTCACTAGTGGCTTCTCTCATGATAGCAGAATTCTATGGTGGGTGAACAAATTACTGTCGAGCGATTGATAGAAAAGCGCATAGTTATGAGAATATCTAGGCATGATCATTGTATATATGAATCACGCCCGTAACAAGTAGACCGAAATGATTCTGCATCTACTACTATTACCCCACACATTGACCGCTATCCAGCATGCATCTAGAGTATTGAGTACATAAGAACAGAGTAACGCCTTAAGCAAGATGACATGATGTAGAATGATAACCTCACGGAATATGATATAAAACCCATCTTTTTATCGTCGATGGCAACAATACTATACGTGCCTTGCTGCCCCTACTGTCACTAGGAAAGGACACCTCAAGATTGAACCCACAGCCAAGCACTTCTCCCATTTCAAGAACTACAGATCTAGTAGGCCAAACCAAACCAGTAATTTGAAGAGACTTACAAGGATATTATAATCATACAAAAAGGATTTCAGAAAAGAATCAAATATTGTTCATAGATAATCTTGATCATACACCCACAATTCATCGGATCTTGAAAAACACACCGCAAAAAGATTACATCGAATAGATCTCCTCAAAGATCGGGTAGAATTTGTATTGAGATAAAAAAAGGGAGAAGAAGCCATCTAGCTAGTAACAATGGACCCGAATGTTTGTGGTAAACTACTCACGACTCATTGGTGAGGCTATGGTGTTGATGGAGAAGCACTTCGTGATAGATCCCCCCTCCGGCAGAGCTTCAGAACAGGCCCCAAGATGTGATCTCACGGGAACAGAAGGTTGCGGCGGTGGAATTAGGGTTTCATCTGTTGCCTCGATGTTTTCAGGGTACGTGGAAATATATAGGAGGAAAAAGCACGTCGGTGGAGCAACGTGGGGCCCATGAGGGTGGGGGCGCGCCTACCCCCCCCCCCCCTGGGCGAGCCCTGCCCCTTCGTGGGCACCTCGTTTCTTCTCTGACTTGTACCCCAAGTATCTCGTGAAGATATCGTTCCAAAAATAACTCTCCTGAAGGTTTCATTCCATTGGGACTCCGTTTGATATTCCTTTTCTGCGAAACACTGAAATAGGCAAAAAAACAGCAATCTGCACTGGGCCTTGGGTTAGTAGATTAGTCCCAAAAGTAATATAAAAGTGTATAATAAAGCCCATGAAACATCCAAAACAGAATATATAATAGCATGGAACAATCAAAAATTATAGATAAGTTCGAGACATATCAGACATCACCATGTCAAGAGTCCGTTTGGCAATAGACATGTGCGACATCTACTTCACATACATAAAGGTGAATCATATCCTTTACACGTGCTCACTTGACACCTTCGAGGATGGTATACTACTTGACACTCCACTCGTGTGCATCCATAGGTATTGTCGGAGCTTCTGAGGCGACGAGGAGGAGTGAAACCTCCAAGGAACACCTACACCATTAGCGAGGGAAGCATGGAAGCGAAGACGGAAGAAGACAGAGCGGCTGAAGTTACAGCTGCCGGACATCGGGCGCCAGCTCGGACATCCGGCCTTCAGCCCGGAAATCCGGCGCCTGCAGCAGAACCACACCCGAGGCTTGGCCCCGCTAGCCCGGTCCTCCGGCGAAATGTCCGGACATTCGGCGCTTCTCGAACGCCCGGACATCCGGCCATTCCCCCGGACATTCGGAGCTTCTCAGGCGACGAGGAGGAGTGAAACCTCCAAGGAACACCTACACCATTAGCGAGGGAAGCATGGAAGCGAAGACGGAAGAAGACAGAGCGGCTGAAGTTACAGCTGCCGGACATCGGGCGTCAGCTCGGACATCCGGCCTTCAGCCCGAAAATCCGGCGCCTGCAGCAGAACCACACCCGAGGCTTGGCCCCGCTAGCCCGGTCCTCCGGCGAAATGTCCGGACATTCGGCGCTTCTCGAACGCCCGGACATCCGGCCATTCCCCTGGACATTCGGCGACTCGTGAAGAGCCGGACTTCCGGCCCGACTGTCGGACATCCGGCCTTGCCTGCGTGCATGTATCCGGGCCGGAGGCCCATGTACCTATTTTGCCCCTCACTTACCCCTTCATGGCCTAGACTATATATACTCCTCCACCCCCGCCATTTTAGGGTTAGCAAATATGATAGCTCATTTTAGACTAGAGCTTTGTTCATCTATGTGGTTCTACTCCTACGAGTGACCACGACCATGATACGTCCAAAATGTATCTATAATTTCTGCTTGCTCCATGCCTCTTTTGTGTGATATTGCTATGATATTTATGCACTTCCATACACTTTTGATCATATTTGGACTAACCTATTAACTCAGTGCACCACAGTGCCAGTTCCTGTTTTCTGCTATTTTTCTATTTCAGGTTTCCCCCATATTAAAAGTGCTCCAAAAATTCCAGGAAAAATACAGGAAAAATCAGCGTACAGGAAGCTTCGAGAAGAACCAAAGCGGGGCCAGAGGGGAGCCAGGGGTGGCCCAGGCGGCCACCTGGCGCGGCCCACCCCTGGCCACGCCAGGGGGCGCCTGGGGCCCCTGCTCCGCCTCTGGCTGCCCCCTTCGCATATATATTCCTCTCGTCCCGAAACCCTCGAGGACGGAACCCTTTTTCGTGATCTCGCCTCTGTTCCGCCGCCACAGCGCTTCCAAGATCGGGAGCATCAGGAGAACTCTTCCCGGCACCCTGCCGGAGGGAAGAACCACCACCGGGAGCTTCTCCACCACCATGGACGCTTCCCGGATGAGTCGTGAGTAGTCCCCCTTGGACCATGGGTCCATGATCAGTAGCTATGTGATGTTCTCCTCCCCTCTTTACTCTTCATGGTTTAGACCTCGTGAGCTGCCCTACATGATCGAGGCACATATGTAATCTTTCTGCTGTTGCTTTGCTGAGTTTGCTGGGATCTGATGGATTATGACACTATGTTCAGATTGTGTTTGAGTAATATATTTGATTAACCTCTTTTATATCTTTGTTCTTGAGTAATTCTAGCATGTTCTACGTTGCTGTTTATTGCTTTGGCCAAGTAGTAGGTAGTAACTCCAAGAGGGAGCGTTATGCTTGATTGTGGGTTCATGCCCCCTGATGACTAGCTTGAGTGACAGAAACATGAGTCTAGGGGATGTGTTGTTGTCACAAGGGAGAAAACAACGGTGCTTGTACTTGCAGGTGCAAGGATTGTTTACTTTACGCAAAGTTCTTTTAATGCAGTTGTCTGTTGCTTTGAGTTTACACTTTGGGTGGGATTCACAACTTAATACCAGCGAGATGTTCTGGATAGATATCTCAAGGTGGATGATTAGTAGTAGATGCAGATGGATTTCGGTCTACTTGCCTTGGCGTACCGCCCATGCTTTTGAGCCTCTACCTTTCTTGGCAGCATAGTTAGCATTGGTTTGCGCACATAATCCTGTCAATTGCCCAGCTGTAATTTGTTTACATCGCTTTGCTGTTTTATCATCTTTTGGGAGAGGGACATCACTAGTGAACATCATGGGACCCCGGTCCATATTACCACCACTGATCACACCTTCTATTTACTTCCTATTTCTATTTCCTAGTTGCAGTCATAGCTATCATTATTATCTCTTGTGTTTGATCCTTTGTAAACAACAAGGCCGGAGGGATTGACAACCTCTCTGAACTCGTTGGGAGCAAAGTTATTTGTATCTGTGTGCAGGTCCTGTCAACCGCTAAGTTTCTGGCGCCGTTGACACCTACTTGTCGACCCTCGGAGTCTCACGGGATTCGATCCTTGGTATCTTTGCCAAGGGAAATTTGCCGCTACGCTGCATCTCAACCTTCCACTTGGGGTAACCAACGAGGGGCGAGAAGCCATCAAGCAAGTTTCTGGCGCCGTTGCCGGGGACTCCACTCTTCAAGATAGGGGAGTTGCACGCTATCTTTTATCTTTGCTTTTTTAGTCTTGTTAGTTTACCTTTCAGTTTTTGCTTTAGTGTCCCTTACAAAAAATCACAAAAATAGTTATCTTGCTTGCTGCTGCTATGGGTTCCACCGAGAACACCAAGTTGTGTGACTTCACTAGTCATAACAACAATGACTTTATCTGCACGCCTATTGCTACACCTGCCACTTCAGCACCTTCTTATGAGATTAAACCTGCTTTACTGAACCTAGTTATGAAAGATCAATTCTCCGGTGCTGGAGATGATGCTGCTTTGCACTTAAATAATTTTGTTGAGCTCTGTGATATGCAAAAGTACAAAGAAGTAGATGGTGATATTGTTAAGCTTAAGCTTTTTCCTTTCTCCTTGAGAGGAGGAGCTAAAATCTGGTTTCAATCCTTGCCTAGGAATAGCATAGATTCTTGGGACAAGTGCAAGGATGCCTTTATTGGGAAGTACTATCCCCCTGCTAAAATTATCCAACTAAGGAGTAACATAATGAATTTTAAACAATTGGATAATGAACACGTTGCCCAAGCTTGGGAACGCATGAAATCTCTTGTCAAGAACTGCCCTACTCATGGTTTGACTACTTGGATGGTTATCCAAACTTTTTATGCAGGCTTGAACTTTACCTCGCGGAACTTGTTAGATTCAGCCGCGGGAGGAACCTTTATGTCAACTACACTTGGTGCTGCCACGAAGCTTCTCGACAAGATGATGTCCAATTATTCCCAATGGCACACCGAACGCGCTCCAACAGGTAGGAAGGTAAACTCTGTCGAGGAGATTTCCTCCCTAAATGAAAAAGTTGACTTGATCATGTCTCTACTTTCCAAGCAATCTTCTATTGATCCTCATGATGTTCCTTTAAATTCTTTGATTGCTCAAGATCAAGTAGATGTGAACTTTATTTCTAGAAACAATTTCAATAACAATGCTTATAGGAGTAATTTTGGTAGCAACCCTAGACCGTTCCCCTCTAATTCCTATGGGAACAACAATACTTATCCTAGCACTAGGAACTCCACTTCTGAACTAGAGATTATTCTTAAAGACTTCATCACTACCCAAAAAGCCTTCAATAAGAGTGTAGAAGAAAAACTAGACAAACTAGATAATCTCTCTTCGAAGGTAGACAATTTAGCCCATGAGGTAGAGTTGCTTAAAATTAGAACTTCTCCTCTTGAGGAGAGGAAGACCACTCCTATGAATGCTATTCAAGTGCAAATTAATGAAAACATTAGTATGATGGCTAAACTTAAAGAGAGATGGGCTAGAGAAAAGGAGGAAGAAGATAGAATTAAGAGCCTTCCTACCCACCACACTGTTGCTACTATTGAAGTTGTTGAGGATATCCAAACTCTTAGCACCCAATGCACTCCTAGTCCCATTGGACCTATTAATGGTGATGCTATGACCTCAACCGTAGAAGAAACTCCTATGACCACAGAAGCTACCAAAAAAGTGAGCCTAAAGGATGCCACTACCACTTTTCTTGATAGTAGTGACCTTGATTATGATGATTGCACCCTTTCTGAAGTTATTGGTTTTCTTCACAAGATGTCTAGAGATCCCCACACCAGCACACTTAACCTTGCCTTCACAGAGCATATCACTAATGCTCTCATCAAAGCTAGGGAGGAGAAGCTTAGGGTAGAAGCCTCCATACCTAGAAAGCTAGAAGATGGTTGGGATCCTATGATTAAAATTAAGTTGAATAACTTCTGTTGCTATGCTTTATGTTATGTTGGAGCTAGTACCTCCGTTATGCCCAAAAGAATGTATGATATGCTTGAATTGAAACCTTTTGATCCTTGTTCTTTTGGTGTTCGTCTTGTTGATTCTTCCGTAAACAAACCTTTGGGGAAGATCGGCGATGTTCTTATCATTGTCAATGACAATTATGTTCCCGTTGATTTTACTATTATGGATATTGAATGTGAACCTTCATGTCCAATTATTTTGGGACGTCCTTTTCTTCGCACCGTTGGTGCTATCATTGACATGAAAGAGGGGAATATAAAATTCCAATTCCCTCTCAAGAAAGGGATGGAACACTTCCCTAGAAAGAAGATTAAGTTGCCTTTTGAGTCCGTTACACGGGCTAGCTATTCTCTTAACCTTGATAAAACTTGATCTTCTCTTTTTGCATCATGCCTAGCTTAAAGGCATAAAAGAAAGCTCTTTTGGGAGGCATCCCACAACAAATTAGGTTTTATTTTTTGCTTTTGTTGTGTCTTGATGTTTGTTACTACAATAGCATCATCATTGTATCTTTTCTTTTCTGCTTTGTGCCAAGTTTAGCCTCCGATTGCAAGAAAGTTCAAAAGTTGTGACGTGTTGTCCGGGAAACAGATTCTGTCCTTGGACAGAAAAATTCTAATAAAATCACCAGATCATCTTTTTGATCTGAATTCTTTTGACAGCGTGCTCTATACAATTGGCTTTCGAGCGTCTGTTCTGAGTTTTTTTATTTGAGTTGCAGAAGTGCCCCGAAAATATTATTTACTACCTGCTGGTCTGTTTTTCACAGATTCTGTCCTGTTTTGCCTTTTCTTCGTTTTGCAAACCTTGAGCTTGCATTTTCTTTGCAAAAACCTTTTGGCAATCTTGAGAAACAGTAGCTCTTCAAGATTATCCTTATTTCCAGTAGGGAAAAGTTATTTTATTATGGGCACTAACCTAGCTAATCAGATTATGATGAGTTATGTATGAAGGGAGTTTTCAAGTGTGCGAGGGAAGATGATAAAAGAAGATTCAGGAGGGTCAAACGCTCAAGCTTGGGGATGCCCCCGTGCACCCCCAAGAATAATCAAGAAGACTCAACCATCTAAGCTTGGGGATGCCCCCATGCATCCCCTTCTCCATCAACAATTATCAGTTCGTCTTTCGTTCCACTATATTTTAATCACTTCATGCGTTATGTGCTATGCTTGGAGCATCTTGCTCTTAGTTTCCTTTTTAGTTTTCTTTAGCTTTGCTTGTTGTTCATAACAATTTAGAACCTAGCTTTCTTTGTGTGGGAGAGAAACACGCTCCACTTCAACCTAGAACACAACATAGGATTTTCATGCTTATCTTTGTTGTGTGTGTTCTTTGTCTTTTCTTAGTTGCTGTCATGTTTAGCTCTTAGTTTTCATGCTTTTCTTTTTAAAGAGCTTTTGTTTAGTTGGTTGCTGAACTCTCTTGAGTTTTCATGTTTATCTTGTTAAGAGAGTTTGCCTGTTGCACTGAGTTGTGTGTCTTAACTTAAAGTAGGTAATTGAGGTTGCTAATTAATTTTAGTAGTAACTTGCAATAGTTTTGAGGTATTGCCATGAGTAATGTCTGAACATTTGGTGTCAAGAGCTTTAGCCTATTAGTGATAGATGTCGTATTTTGGGCAATCCGTGTTTATTTTCGAAAACCTACAAAATAGTTGAGAACTTTAGCTACTAAATGGATCACTAATCTTTGGAGGGATCGAATATTAGAGTACACTCACGTACCATGAGCCGAGGATGCGCAAGGATAACCAAACCCCCATACACTCCTCCTCGAGGTACTTGTCTCTTTGTGAACCTCCTAATTAGATTGAGAGTTACCGATAATAAGTGCATGAGTTCTTTGGACTAATGTGAGTATTCGAAAGTTGACACTTCCACCTAGCCATATTTTTCTAGCCTCTTCGGTACCGTACATTGCCCTTTCTCACCTCGAGAGTTGGCGCATACTTCGCCGGTGCATCCAAATCCTTGGCACGATACGCTCCGTCATCATAAGCCTCATTATATCCTTCCTCAAAATAGCCACCATACCTACCTATGAAGGCATTTCCATAGCATTTCCGAGATACATTGCCATGCAACATCCATCTTCTCATGACTTGATCTTCATGTCATACATGCTTTTTGCCTGATCGATGAGCCGCATGCTAGTTGGGCCTTGCCCTAATCATTGCTACATGACGCGCTAGTATCATTGCATATCCTGCTACACCGGCAGAGGCATACATTTGCATACATCATGATAGTTTCATTTTCTTTATGTTGAGTACTTTTGTAAAGTGTGAAAGATCTTCTATACTTCTTGTAATTTGTAGAGTGTTGCTCCTAAAGTGAGGAAAAGATCCCAAAGAGGACAAAATCAAAAGATCCCAAAGAGGAGAAAATCAAAAGATCCCAAAGAGGACAAATGAGAGTTAAATAGAAAGAGCCATTGAGGCCACAAAAAAATAAAAAAGAGAAAAAAGAGAAAAATAAATAAAAAGAGAGAAGGGGGCACACTACTATTCCTTTTGAGAGATCCACACTCGTACTCCATCTTATACCTTGTACTCCATAGAGATTATCATTTATGCATATAGCTATGTGGGGACCTTCACACTATAGTACTTGGCTTGTATATTCCAATGATGAGCCTCCTCAAAAGAGCTCTAGGTCTTCATGAGCAAGCAAGTTGGATGCACCCCCACTAGTTCCATTGGAGAGCTTACCTTAGCTCATATGTGCATCCGTTGCATGGCAATCCCTACTCCTCACATCATATCTATCATTTGGCTTTCTCTCGCCCATGATTGTCCTCATTGATGTGAGCCTTTCACACCTTTTTTGTCTTCCCCCTCCATCATTTTTCTCTTTTAGCCATCCTAAGTGTCAACTTTCTTGCTTACGCTCATCCATTGCATGAGTGCTCAAAATATCGAAAGGGAGTGGATCATTTTGACATGTACCTGGCTGGTGGTCTAGGGAGGAGTCAAGATAAGATTCCAAGGAAGACCAAGTGTGAAACTTTAGTAGATTAAGTTCTCAACAATATAAAAGCTATGTTTTACTCTCTCGTATATCCCTATCCCCATTCTTGCACGCAAACACCATTTGGAGACATTCGAGTCACGGACAGCGAGAGCTCTTGCACCTTTATGTTCTTATGTTGCTTGTTGCAATGCTAATATAGACTCTTCCCTGTTATGACTTGAATTGAATTACATGCCTTGATTGCTTTACTTAAAAAGTTCTTATATGGTTGATAGCATGTCACCACAGAAATTATGCTTGTTATCATTTACCTACTCGAGGACGAGCAGGAATTAAGCTTGGGGATGTTGATACGTCCAAAACGTATCTATAATTTCTGCTTGCTCCATGCCTCTTTTGTGTGATATTGCTTTGATATTTATGCACTTCCATACACTTTTGATCATATTTGGACTAACCTATTAACTCAGTGCACAACAGTGCCAGTTCCTGTTTTCTGCTGTTTTTCTATTTCAGGTTTCCCCCATATTAAAAGTGCTCCAAAAATTCCAGGAAAAATACAGGAAAAATCAGCGTACAGGAAGCTTCGAGAAGAACCAAAGCGGGGCCAGAGGGGAGCCAGGGGTGGCCCAGGCGGCCACCTGGCGCGGCCCCACCCCTGGCCGCGCCAGGGGGGCGCCTGGGGCCCCTGCTCCGCCTCTGGCTGCCCCCCTTCGCATATATATTCCTCTCGTCCCGAAACCCTCGAGGACGGAACCCTTTTTCGCGATCTCGCCTCTGTTCCGCCGCCGCAGCGCTTCCAAGATCGGGAGCATCAGGGGAACTCTTCCCGGCACCCTACCGGAGGGGAGAACCACCATCGGGAGCTTCTCCACCACCATGGACGCTTCCCGGATGAGTCGTGAGTAGTCCCCCTTGGACCATGGGTCCATGATCAGTAGCTATGTGATGTTCTCCTCCCCTCTTTACTCTTCATGGTTTAGACCTCGTGAGCTGCCCTACATGATCGAGGCACATATGTAATCTTTCTGCTGTTGCTTTGCTGAGTTTGCTGGGATCTGATGGATTATGAGACTATGTTCAGATTGTGTTTGAGTAATATATTTGATTAACCTCTTTTATATCTTTGTTCTTGAGTAATTCTAGCATGTTCTCCATTGTTGTTTATTGCTTTGGCCAAGTAGTAGGTAGTATCTCCAAGAGGGAGCGTTATGCTTGATTGTGGGTTCATGCCCCCTGATGACTAGCTTGAGTGACAGAAACATGAGTCTAGGGGATGTGCTGTTGCCACAAGGGAGAAAACAATGGTGTTTGTACTTGCGGGTGCAAGGATTGTTTACTTTACGCAAAGTTCTTTGAATGCAGTTGTCTGTTGCTTTGAGTTTACACTTTGGGCGGGATTCGCAACTTAATACCAGGGAGATGTTCTGGATAGATATCTCAAGGTGGATGATTAGTAGTAGATGCGGATGGATTTCGGTCTACTTTCCTTGGCGTACCGCCCATGCTTTTGAGCCTCTACCTTTCTTTGCAGCATAGTTAGCATTGGTTTGCGCACATAATCCTGTCAATTGTCCAGCTGTAATTTGTTTACCTCGCTTTGCTGTTTTATCGTCTTTTGGGAGAGAGACATCACTAGTGAACATCATGGGACCCCGGTCCATATTACCTATTACCACCACTGATCACACCTTCTATTTACTTCCTGTTTCTATTTCCTAGTTGCAGTCATAACTATCATAATTATCTCTTGTGTTTGATCCTTTGTAAACAACAAGGCCGGAGGGATTGACAACCTCCCTGAACTCGTTGGGAGCAAAGTTATTTGTATCTGTGTGCAGGTCCTGTCAACCGCTAAGTTTCTGGCGCCGTTGACACCTACTTGTCGACCCTCGGAGTCTCACGGGATTCGATCCTTGGTATCTTTGCCAAGGGAAATTTGCCGCTACGCTACATCTCAACCGTCCACTTGGGGTAACCAACGAGGGGCGAGAAGCCATCAGGCCCCTCTACTGAGAAGATACACACCGGATTCAAGACCTCTTCGGAGAAGATCCTACGAGATTCAAGGCCCCTCACACGAAGATCCTACGGGATATCATCAAGACCTCCACTTGGAGATGAACTCTACCTTGTATCTTTCCCTTTGTTGTTCATGTACCTTGTGATCTTGTGTCTTTGATTGTCTAGTGGATATGTGATTGGACTTGTTCTTGAGTGTTTCCCCTTGTGATTTATCCTTGTTCTTCCCCGTGTTCATCGTGTTCTTCGTGGGATCCCCTCCATTTTGTGAAAGATCGGCCTAGAATCGGGTTAGCCCCGCATCATACCCGCTCTCCGTCGGAGGGGTTGGTAAAGCTCTCTGCCAGGGCTTGATTGTCAATGGAAGTTAGTCTGGCCCGGACGGGGACTAGATCCTTGGGAGGGAGATATCCCTGTGCTTGAAGTGTCCTCGGGCATGCAAGGGATACAGAACAGCTTTTCCAATCTCCTGCACGAGGGCCCTGAGGGCGCGAGGAAGAGCTTGGGGCATTGGCCATGTTTGGAGATTTTTTGCAGGCACTAGGGTTTCTTCCGTGTGGAATGGAATGGAGAGGCAACTAAGATCTATTCTCTTATATAGGCGCCTTCCCTACACAACCAACGGGGTAATTGCAAAATTTCCCAGACGGTTCGCATTCGCTGGACACATGCAAGGCAAGGCGACGTCGGCGAGGAATCAACAGATTACAATATTAAGAGAAGCTGAACAATCATCCAGAAGGACTCGCCTTGCAAGACCGAAGACATGAAGCCGAACATGATCTCGTCCTTGAAGGCAAGTCCGGGGGCTACTGAGGGAGTCCCGTATTCGGGGGTCCTCAGGCATCCGGGTCGATTAAGCTGGGCCGTATTGATGGGCCACAAAAGAAGAAGCAGAAGACTCTCCCCCGTATTCGGTCAGGACTACTATGTAGGTAGAAAGGCAAGCGTAGAGTTCGGATGTATGAATTACTTCCTCCCCAAGTCATCCTTGTAACCCTAGGCCCTCTCTAGCGTGTATATAAGCCAGGAGGTTTAGTCTGTAGAGGGAATGATCAACATCACAATATCCTCATAGGTTAGACTTTAGGGTTTAGCCATTAGGATCATGAGGTAGATCAACTCTTGTACTCGTACTCAATCATATTAATATAGCAGGAAGTAGGGTATTACCTCGATCGAGAGGGCCTGAACCTAGGTCAACATCGTGTCCCCAGCCTCCTGTTACCATCGATCCTCTAAACGCATAGCTTGGGCCCCCCTACCCGAGATATGTCGGTTTTGGCACCGACAAGGACCTTCTCCTCGAAGAACTCCTTCCAAATAAGCTCATAACGTCCGTGTACAATTTTCTGAAAATAAAAATTTTGGGGTGACAAAAAGTTGTTAACAAAACTTTATAAAATTAATAGCAGCTACTCATAGGGATACATAGAAGCTATAGCAAGCATTCAAACTACTAAGAACACTAAGAATACAACATGCAAGCACATATTCAACAGTGATACGTCCATTTTGCATCATGCTTTTATATTGATATTTATTGCATTATGGGCTGTTATTACACATTATGTCACAATACTTACGCCTTTTCTCTCTTATTTTACAAGGTTTACATGAAGAGGGAGAATGCCGGCAGCTGTAATTCTGGGCTAGAAAAGGAGCAAATATTGGAGACCTATTCTGCATAACTCAAAATGTCCTAAAACTCCACAAAAGTCAGTTTTGGAATATATAAAAAATATTCTGAGAAGAAAGCACCAGAGGGGGCCACCCACCGTCCACGAGGGTGGGGCACGCGCCCTACCCCCCTTGGCACGCCCCTACCTCGTGGGCCACCTAGCAGCCCCTCGATGCCCATCTTCTGGTATAAGGTGTCTTTTTCCCTAGAAAAAATCATAAGGAAGCTTTCAGGATGAAGCGCCGCCGTCTCGAGGCGGGACCTTGGTTTAACCAATCTAGGGCTCCGGCGGAGCTGTTCTGCGTGGGAAACATCCCTCCGGGAGGGGGAAATCCTCACCTTCGTCATCACCATCGATCCTCTCATCGGGAGGGGGTCAATCTCCATCAACATCTTCATCAGCACCACCTCCTCTCAAACCCTAGTTCATCTCTTGTATCCAATCTTTGTCCCAAAACCTCATATTGGTACTTGTGGGTTGCTAGTAGTGTTGATTACTCCTTGTAGTTGATGCTAGTTGGTTTATTCGGTGGAAGATCATATGTTCAGATCCATTATGCATATTAATACCCCTCTGATTATGAACATGAATATTCTTTGTGAGTAGTTACGTTTGTTCCTGAGGACATGGGAGAAGTCTTGCTATAAGTAGTCATGTGAATTTGGTATTTGTTCGCTATTTTGATGAGATGTATGTTGTCTTTCCTCTAGTGGTGTTATGTGAACTTTGACTACATGACACTTCACCATTGTTTGGGCCTAGAGGAGGGCATTGGGAAGTAATAAGTAGATGATGGGTTGCTAGAGTGACAGAAGCTTAAACCCTAGTTTATGCGTTGCTTCGTAAGGGGCTGATTTGGATCCATATGTTTCATGCTATGGTTAGGTTTACCTTAATACTTCTTTTGTAGTTGCAGATGCTTGCAGTAGAGGTTAATAATAAGTGGGATGATTGTCCAAGGAAGGCCAGCACCCAAGCACCGGTCAACCCACATATCAAATTATCAAAGTAACGAACATGGATCATATGAGCGTGATGAAAACTAGCTTGACGATAATTCCAATGTCCTCGGGAGCGCTTTTCCTTATGTAAGAGTTTGTTTAGGCTTGTCCATTGCTACAAAAAGGATTGGGACATATTGATGCACCTTATTTACTTTTATTACTTGCTACTCGTTACAAATTAACTTATCACAAAACTATTTGTTACCGATAATTTCAGTGCTGGCAGAGAATACCTTACTAAAAATGGCCTATCATTTCCTTCTGCTCCTCGTTCGCTTCGACACACTTACTTATCGAAAGGACTACGATAGATCCCCTATACTTGTGGGTCATCAAGACTCTTTTCTGGCACCGTTGCCGAGGAGTGAAGCGCCTTTGGTAAGTGGAATTTGGTAAGGAAAAATGTATATAGTGTGCTGAAATGTACTGTCACTTGTTACTATGGAACATAATCCTTTGAGGGGCTTGTTCGGGGTATCTTCACCACAACCAGTAGAGAAAAGAGTTGCTCCTCAACCTACTGAACCTACTGAGAATGTTTACTTTGAAATTCCTTCGGGTATGATAGAGAAACTGCTAGCTAATCCTTTTACAGGAGATGGAACATTGCATTCCGATTTGCACCTAATCTATGTGGATGAAGTTTGTGGATTATTAAGCTTGCAGTTACGCCCAAGGATGTTATCAATAAGAAGGTCTTCCCTTTATCTTCGAAGGGAAAGGCATTGACATGGTTTAGGATATGCGATGATATTGGATGATGGAACTATAACCGATTGAGATTGGAATTTCATCAGAAGTTTTATCCTATGCATGAGGTTCATCGTGATCGTAATTATATATATATATAACTTTTGGCCTCGCGAAGGAGAAACTATCGCTCAAGCTTGGGGGAGGCTTAAGTCAATGTTATATTCATGCCCCAAATATGAGCTCTCAAGAGAAATTATTATTCAAAAAATTTATGCTCGGCTTTCTCTCAACAATCGCTCCATGCTCGATACTTCTTCTACTGGTTCTTTTATGATAAAGACTATTGAATTAAAATGGGATTTATTGGAAATAATTAAACGCAACTCTAAAGATTGGGATCTCAGTGAAGGTAAGGAGTCAGGTATAACACCTAAGTTTGATTGTGTTAAATCTTTTATGGATACCGATGTTTTCCGTGAATTTAGCACTGAATATGGACTTGACTCTGAGATAGTAGCTTCTTTCTGTGAATCATTTGCTACTCATGTTGATCTCCCTAAGGAGAAGTTGTTTAAATATCATCCTCCCATTGAAGTAAAAGTACTTGAACCCGTTAAAGTTGAAGAAAAGACTATCATTTATAATGTTGATCCTATTATTCCTACCGCTTATATTGAGAAACCCCCCTTCCCCGTTAGAATAAAGGATCATTCCAAAGCTTCAACTATGGTTTGTAAGAGTAATACTAGAACACCTACACCCTCTGAGCAAAATAAAGTTGAACCTAGTATTCCTATGGTTAAAGATCTCTTGGTCGATAATATTAATGGGCATGTTATTTACCTCTGTGATATGATACGTCTCCAACGTGTCTATAATTTTTGATTTTTCCATGCTATTATATTATCCTTCTAGGATGTTTTATGGGCATTATCATACACTTTTATATTATTTTTGGGACTAACCTATTAACCCAAAGGACCAGTGCAGATTGCTGTTTTTTTTCCTATTTCAGGGCTTCGCAGAAAAGGAATATCAAACGGAGTCCAAACAAATGAAACCTTTGCGAGAGTTATTATTGGAACAATATGAACATAGAAGACTTGTAGTACACGCGAGGAAACAAAGGAGGTGGCCATGATGGTTCAAGGCGCGCCCCCTCCTTCAGGGCGCACCCCCACCCTCGTGGGGCCCCTCTGGCTCCCCCGATGCCCTCCTTCCTCCTATATATATCCAGAGACCCTGAAAACATCAAGGAAACAGAGAAACCCTAATTCCACCTCCACAACCTTCTATTCCCGTGAGATCCCATCTTGGGGCCAATTCCGAAGATCCGCCGGAGGGGGGATCTTCCACGGAGTGCTTCTACATCAACACCATTGCCTCACCATGAGTTGTGAGTAGTTTACCACAGACCTTCGGGTCCATAGTTATTAGCTAGATGGCTTCTTCTCTCTTTTTGGATCTCAATACCAAATTCTCCTTGGTCTTCGAGGAGATATATTCGATGTAATCTTTTTGTGGTGTGTTTGTCGAGATCCGATGAATTGTGGGTTTATGATCAAGATTATCTATGAGAAATATTTGGTTCTTTTCTGAATTCTTTTATGTATGATTATACTATACTTGCAAGTCTCTTCGAATTATCGGTTTGGTTTGGCCTACTAGATCTATAGTTCTTGCAATGGGAGAAGTGCTTGGCTTTGGGTTCAATCTTGCGGTGTCCTTTCCCAGTGACAACAGGGGCAGCAAGGCACGTATTGTATTGTTACCATCGAGGACAAAAAGATGGGGTTTATACATATTGCTTGAGCTTATCCCTCTACATCATGTCATCTTGCTTAAAGCATTACTCTGTTCTTATGAACTTAATACTCTAGATGCATGCTGGATAGCGGTTGATGTGTGGAGTAATAGTAGTAGATGCGGAATCATTTCGGTCTACTTGTCATGGACATGATGCCTATATATAATGATCATTCCTAGATATTCTCATAATTATTCGCTTTTCTATCAATTGCTCGACAGTAATTTGTTCACCCACCATAGAATTCTGCTATCATGAGAGAAGCCACTAGTGAAACTTATGGCCCCCGGGTCTATTCTCAGCATATCAATCAACAATCTACTTTACTTTGTTGTTTTTACTTTCTGTTCTTATATCCAAAAATACCAAAAATATGAAACTATCCTATCTATCAGATCTCACTTTCATAAGTGACCATAAAGGGATTGACAACCCCTTATCGTGTTGGCTGCGAAGTTCTTATTTTTTTTTGCAGGTGAGAGGGACTCGCGCGTGGTCTCCTACTGGATTGATACCTTGGTTCTCAAAAACTAAGGGAAATACTTATGATACTGTGCTGCATCACCCTTTCCTCTTCGAGGGAATACAACGCAAGCTCGAGAAGTAGCATGATGAAGGTGCCAGAATTGGTAGACCCAATAATAAAAATAAACATAGACATGTTGTAGGCATGCCTGTTATTTCAGTTAAAATAGGTGATCATTGTTATCATGGTTTATGTGACATGGGTTCTAGTGTGGGTGCAATACCACATTCCTTATACGAAGAATTTTGCATGACATTTCACCTGCTGAGATAGAAGGTATTGATGTTACAATTAAGCTTGGTAAGAGAGATACTATTTCACCAATGGGGATTGTTAGAGATGTTGAAGTCTTGTGTGGGAAAGCTAAATACCATACTTATTTTCTTGTTCTTGGTTCCCCACAAGATGACTTTTGCCCCATTATATTTGGTAGACCCTTCTTGAATACTGCTAATGCTAAGATTGACTGCAAAAAGGATATTGTTACTGTTGGTTTAGGGGATATGTCTCATGATTTTAACTTTGCTAAATTTTGTAGACATCCCCATGATAAAGAATTGACTAGTAAGGATGAAATTATTGGTCTTGCTTCTATTGCCGTGCCTCCTAACGATCCTTTAGAATAATATTTGCTAGACCATGAAAATGATATGTTTATGAATGAAAGAAGGGAAATAGATGAAGTATTCTACATGCAGGGACCTATTTTAAAACACAACTTTCTTGTTGAAATCCTAGGGGATCCTCCTCCACCCAAGGGTGAACCCGTGTTTGAGCTCAAACCATTAGCTGATAATCTTAAGTATGCTTATCTCGATGAAAAGAAGATATATCCTGTTATTATTAGTGCTAACCTTTCGGAGCAGGAAGAAGAGAAATTGTTGAAAACTCTAAAGAAGCACTGTGCTGCTATTGGATACACTCTTGATGATCTTAAGGGCATTAGTCCCACTCTATGCCAACACAAAATAAAATTGGACAAAGACGCTAAACCAGTTGTTGATCACCAACGACTGTTCAATCCTAAGATGAAAGAAGTGGTATGAAAAGAAATACTAAAGCTTCTAGAGGCAAGTATAATTTATCTTGTTGCTGATAGTCAGTGGGTAAGTCCTGTCCATTGTTTCCCTAAGAAGGGAAGTATTGCTGTTGTTCCTAATGATAAAGACGGATTGATCCCACAAAGAATTATCACAGGTTATAGGATGGTAATTGATTTCTGCAAATTAAATAAAGCTACTAAAAAGGATCATTGCCCTTTACCTTTTATTGATCAAATGCTAGAAAGATTATCCAAACATACACATTTTTGCTTTCTAGATGGTTATTCTGGTTTCTCGCAAATACCTATGTCAAAATAGGATCAAGAAAAGACCACTTTTACTTGCCCTTTCGGTACCTTTGCTTATAGACGTATGCCTTTTGGTTTATATATTGCACCTGCTACCTTTCAAAGATGCATGATGGCTATATTCTCTGATTTTTGTGAAAAGATTGTTGAGATTTTCATGGATGATTTCTCCGTTTGTGGAACTTCTTTTGATGATTGCTTGAGAAACCTTGATCGAGTTTCGTAGAGATGTGAAGAAACTAATCTTGTCTTGAATTGGGAGAAGTGCCACTTTATGGTTAATGAAGGTATTGTCTTGGGGCATTAAATTTCTAAAAGAGGTATTGAAGTTGATAAAGCCAGAGTTGATGTTATTGAAAAGATGTCGTGTCCCAAGGACATCAAAGGTATAAGAAGTTTCCTTGGTCATGCTGGTGTTTATAGGAGGTTCATTAAAGACTTCTCAAAAATTTCTAGGCCTTTGACTAATCTCTTACAAAAAGTTGTTCCTTTTGTCTTTGATGATGATTGTGTAGAAGCATTTGAAATACTTAAGAAAGCCTTGATTTCTGCACCTATTGTCCAGCCACCTAATTGGAATTTACCCTTTGAAATTATGTGTGATGCTAGTGATTATGCTGTAGGTGTTGTTCTAGGACAAAGAGTTGACAAGAAATTAAACGTTATCCAATATGATAGTAAAACTTTAGATAGTGCCCAGATAAATTATGCTACTATTGAAAAAGAAATCTTAGCAGTTGTATTTGCCTGTGATAAGCTCAGACCTTATATTGTTGATTCTAAAGTATTTGTTCACACTGATCATGCTGCTATTAAATATCTTATGGAGAAGAAAGATGCTAATCCTAGACTTATAAGATGTGTTCTCCTGCTACAAGAACTTGATTTGCATATTACTGATTGAAAGGGAGCAGAGAACCCCGTTGCAGACAACTTGCCTAGGTTAGAGAATGTTCTTGCTGACCCACCACCTATTGATGATAGCTTTCCTGATGAACAATTAGCTGTCATAAATGCTTCTCCTACTGCTGCATGGTATGCTGATTATGCCAATTACATTGATGCTAAATTTATACCACCTAGTTTCACATACAAGCAAAATAAAAAGTTTTTCTATGATTTAAGACATTACTTCTGGGATGACCCACACCTTTATAAAGAAGGAGTAGATGGTGTCATTAGACGTTGTGTACCTGAGCATGAACAGGAACATATGCTACGCAAGTGTCACTCCGAGGCATATGGAGGACACCATGCTGGAGATAGAACTACACATAAGGTATTGCAATCTGGCTTTTATTGGCCTACTCTCTTCAAGGATAAGTTTGTCTTGTCTCGTGATGAATCTCAAAGAATTGGTAATATTAGTAGACGTCAAGAAATGCCTATGAATTATTCACTTGTTATTGAACTATTTGATGTTTGGGGCTTTGATTATATGGGACCGTTTCCTTCCTCCAATGGGTATACACATATCCTAGTTGATGTTGATAACGTTAGTAAGTGGGTAGAAGCTATTCCAACTAGTAGTGCTGATCATAACACCTCTACTAAGATGCTTAAAGAAGTTATTTTTCGAGGTTTGGAGTCCCTAGATACCTAATGACTGATGGTGGTTCACATTTTATTCATGGTGATTTTCGCAAAATGCTTCGCTAATATGATGTTAATCATAGAAGTGCATCCCCATATCACCCACAGTCTAGTGGTCAAGTAGAACCGAGTAATAGAGAGCTCAAATTAATTTTGGAAAAGACTTTTAATAGATCTAGAAAGAATTGGTCCAAGAAACTTGATGATGCATTATGGGCCTATATAACTGCATATAAAAATCCTATGGGCATGTCTTCGTATAAAATGGTTTATGGAAAATCATGTCACTTACCTCTCGAAATAGAACACAAGGCAAATTGGGCCATTAAAGAGCTCAATTATGATCTCAAACTTGTTGGTGAGAAGAGACTATTTGACATTATCTCACTTGATGAGTGGAGAACCCAGGCCTATGAAAATGCCAAATTGTTTAAAGAAAAGGTTAATAGATGGCATGACAAAAGGATACAAAAGCGTGAGTTTAATGTAGGTGACTATGTTTTGCTATAAAACTCTCGTTTAAGTTTTTTTGCAGGAAAACTTCTCTCTAAATGCGAAGGTCCTTACGTTATCCAGGAGGTCTATTGTTCCGGTGCCATAAAAATCAACAACTTCGAAGGCACAAATCCAAAGGTGGTGAACGGTCAAAGAATCAAACATTATATCTCAGGTAATCCCATAAATGTTGAAACTAATGTCATTGAAACCGTAACCCCAGAGTAATACATAAGGGACACTTTCCAGAATGTTTCAGACTCTAAAAAAGAAGAGGTATATGGTACGGTATGTAAACCGACTCCAAAACAGTTCTAATAGCAATTTTCTCCGTTTTGGAATATTTAAGAAAATAGGAAAATAAGAAGTAGTCCGAAAGGGACACGAGGCATCCACGAGGGTGGAGGGCGCGCCCTACCCCCAGGGCGCGCCCCCTGGCTCGTGGGCAGCTCATGTGCCCTCCGGACTCCGTTTTCTTAAAAGATACTTCTTTTGGTTGGTAAAAATTCATTATATAATCTCTCGAAAGTTTTGACCACCTAACCACGACAAAATCATCTGCTTTTGTTTCGAGCTGTTGTTCTGACAAATCTAGATCATCATGACGTCTTCAAGAGCCTCCAAGGACAAGTTTTTCGAGAAGGTCATCAACCCCTACCTCGCGGAGGTGCTGCAACACCCTCAAACCATTGAGATGCGTGAGGGGGTGCTGCACATCCACGATGTTGAGGGACCAAGGAGGACTGGAAGCATAGAGACAAGACTCGAAGCAATGGAGCAACAAGTTTTCAAGTGCCAGGGGATGGTGGAACGCGGACTCAACGCCAACCACATTGTGATCACGGAATTCACCAACAACCACAAGCTAGATGCCAAGAACATTGGGGAGGCCATCTTCAAGCTTCACGAGAAAATCGAGCACCTCCAAGCCCAGATCTATGACCTGCAAAACCAAAACTATGAGTATGAATATAGATTCAAGAAGATGAGTTTGGCTATAGATCTGAGGATCCCAGAGACTCGATCATCCATCTACGATGGTGAGCCTATGCCTTGGAAGCTGGACGACAAGCCTACATCATCAACAACTCCATCATCACCACCTCCGAAGAAAGAGACATAAACACATGGGTATGGGCACTCCCCTTTACAACTGCCAAGCTTGGGGAGGTGCCCCGGTATCGTATCATCATCACACTTCTATCTTTACCGTTTTTCTTAGTTTGATCCTTTTGGTTATATCTTGATCTAGTAGAATAAAGTTTAGTATGATCTAGTTGTGAGCTTTGCTTTATGATCCTTATCTATGTAATCGAGTCCCTGAGCTATATATAATAAATATTAGTTTTGAGTCAAGGGCTTGATTATCTCACTATGATCATGAGAGAATAAAATAAAGAATAAAAAGAATTAGAGAGATCAGATTGATCTTATGGAGAGTAACGACTTCACATATAAAGAGTATGATGAATAAAAGTTGTTGAGAGTTGACAAACATAGTTTTGGTCATCGTTGTGATTAATAGGGAAAGAGAGGTTTTCACATATAAATATACTATCTTGGACATCTTTTATGATTGTGAGCACTCATTAAAATATGACATGCCAAAAAGTTGATGTTGGACAAGGAAGACAACGTAATGGGTTATGTTTTCTTATATCTGAAATAAAGTATATTGTCATGGATCATCCAACATGTTGAGCTTGCCTTTTCCCCCTCATGCTAGCCAAACTCCTTGCACCAAGTAGAGATACTACTTGTGCTTCCGAATATCCTTAAACCCAGTTTTGCCATGAGAGTCCACCATATCTACCTATGGATTGAGTAAGATTCTTCAAGTAAGTTGTCATTGTTGCAAGCAATAAAAATTGCTCTCTAAATATGTATGATCCATTAGTGTGGCGAAAATAAACATTATACGATCTTGTGATATGGAAGCAATAAGAGTGACAGACTACACAATAAAGGTCCCTATCACAAGTGACAATATAAAGTGATATTCTTTTGCATTAAGATTTTGTACATCCAACCATAAAAGCACATGACAACCTCTGCTTCCCTCTGCGAAGGGCCTATCTTTTATTCTTGTCTTATACCTTATACAAGAGTCATGGTGATCTTCACATCTCCTTTGGCCAGCACATTGTGTTGGAAAGATCCTGACATATATAAACAATTGGATGTAGGTTATCATAAACAATTATTGTTGACGTTACCCTTGAGGTAAAAGGTTGGGAGGCAACACTATAAGCCCCTATCTTTCTCTGTGTCCGATTAAAACTCCATACCCATAAGTATTGCGTGTGTGTTAGCAATTGTGAAAGATTAAATGATAGTTGAGTATGTGGACTTGCTGAAAAGCTCTTATGTTGACTCTTTCCGATGTTATGATAAATTGCAATTGCTTCAATGACAGAGATTATAGTTTGTTAGTTTTCAATGAAGTTTCTGATTCATACATGACATTGTGAATAGATTTTTACTTTAGCATAAGAAATCATATGACAATATGTTGTTGTTATAAGAATGATCATGATGCCCTCATGTCCGTATTTTATTTTATCGACACATCTATCTCTAAACATGTGGACATATTTTTCGATATTGGCTTCCGCTTGAGGACAAGCAAGGTGTAAGCTTGGGGGAGTTGATACGCCCATTTTGCATCATGGTTTTATATTAATATTGATTGCATTATGGGCTGTTATTATACATTATGTCACAATACTTATGCCTTTTCTCGCTTATTTTACAAGGTTTACATGAAGTGGGAGAATGGAGGCAGCTGGAATTCTGGGCTCGAAAAGGAGCAAATATTGGAGACCTATTCTGCACAACTCAAAAAGTCCTGAAACTCCACAAAAGTCAGTTTTGGAATATATAAAAAATATTGGGCGAAGAAAGCACCAGAGGGGGGCCACCCACCGTCCACGAGGGTGGGGAGCGCGCCCTACCCCCTGGGCGCGCCCTCTGCCTCGTGGGCCACCTAGCAGGCCCCCGATGCCCATCTTCTGGTATAAGGTGTCTTTCGCCCTGGAAAAAATCATAAGGAAGCTTATGGGATGAAGCGCCTCCATCTCGAGGCGGAACTTTGGCGGAACCAATCTAGGGCTCCGGCGGAGCTGTTCTGCCGGGGAAACATCTCTCTGGGAGGAGGAAATCGTCATCGTCATCATCACCATCTCCTCTCAAACCCTAGTTCATCTCTTGTCTGCAATCTTTGTCCCAAAACCTCAGATTTGTACCTGTGGGTTGCTAGTAGTGTTGATTACTCCTTATAGTTGATGCTAGTTGGTTTATTCGATGGAAAATCATATGTTCAGATCCATTATGCATATTAATTACCCTCTGATTATGAAAATGAATAAGATTTGTGAGTTGTTAAATTTGTTCCTGAGGACATGGGAGAAGTCTTGCTATAAGTAGTCATGTGAATTTGGTATTCGTTCGATATTTCGATGAGATGTATGTTGTCTTTCCTCTAGTGGTGTTATGCGAACGTCGACTACATGACACTTCACCATTGTTTGGGCCTAGAGGAATGCATTGGGAAGTAATAAGTAGATGATGGGTTGCTAGAGTGACAGAAGCTTAAACCCTAGTTTATGCGTTGCTTCGTAAGGGGCTGATTTGGATCCATATGTTTCATGCTATGGTTAGGTTTACCTTAATACTTCTTTTGTAGTTGCGGATGCTTGCAATAGAGGTTAATCATAAGTGGGATGATTGTCCAAGGAAGGCCAGCACCCAAGCACCGTTCCACCCACATATCAAATTATCAAAGTAATGAACGCAAATCATATGAGCGTGATGAAAACTAGCTTGACGATAATTCCCATGTGTCCCCGGGAGCGCTTTTACTTATATAAGAGTGTGACCAGGCTTGTCCTTTGCTACAAAAATGATTGGGCCATATTGCTGCACCTTGTTTACTTTTATTACTTGCTACTCGTTACAAATTACCTTTTCACAAAACTATCTGTTACCGTTAATTTCAATGCATGCAGAGAATACCTTACTGAAAACTGCCTATCATTTCCTTCTGCTCCTCGTTGGGTTCGACACTCTTACTTATCGAAAGGACTACGATAGATCCCCTATACTTGTGGGTCATCAAGCAGCCCCAAGAGTAGCTAATTATTCAAAGTATAAACCACTAAAACAAAAACTAATCAGACAAATGGTGGAGTCACATACCAAGCAACAATCCCCCGAGACAATTTCGAAAATGGAGCTTCGACCAAAGAGATCGAAATCCGCGGGTTTGAGCTCAAGAATAGGAGAGATGGCAATGGATTTTTTTCTGGAGGTAAGTGATGATGTGGGATAAAGAGGTAAGTGCACTAGTAGAAAACAGGGCATTGGTCCAGCCCATTAGCCCCGGTTCAATCTAGAACCGGGACCAATGGGGGTACTAGACCCGGTTCGTTAGCCCAGGGGGCCGGCCGGGCCACGTGGGCCATTGGTCCCGGTTCGTTTGGACCTTTTGGTCCCGGTTGGAGCGACAAACCGGGACCAATGGCTCTTTGTCCTGGCCCACCACCATTGGTCTCGGTTAGAGATATGAACCGGGACCAAAGGCAACCCTTTAGCCCCGGTTCATAGCACCAATCAGGACCAATGAGGTGCCTATATATAACCCCTCACTCAAGAGCAGAGCTCACTGCTCTGTTTTTTTTCTGGCCTAGGAGGAGAGGGGTTAGTGGTGCTCTAGCTCACCTCCTATGCACACAACGTGTTCGGTGGAATGCCCGAGCCACACTAGTTAAGCTTTTCTCCTCTCGAAGCTCTATTTTCTCCGAGATTTGTCTCGGTTTAGCGGTCCGTCACGTCCCGTCCCCGTCTTCGCCGCCATCGATCGCCCCCGCCGATCTCGTCACCGGCACCACCGTGGTGAGCCTCTTGTTATGTCCATGCTTTTCTTACTTTTATTATTGCTTTAGATAGATGCATGTTTGTCTAATTTTCTTACGTTTATTATTGCTTGTTATTATATAGTGCGATGGTTTTGATATCCGCCCACGTGGGCCCTCGTCCGGTCTACGATTCGGATGTGGTATATTATCTTTAATTTATAACTATTTTTTTAGTGCTTATGATAGTTATGCCGACCAACCTGACATGCATAGATGTTTTATTATGTCTAGGAGGTAGTTGAACCGGAAATTCCAACCGACCCTCTTATGGAGAGGTTAAATTTAGTCGAAGAGGAAAACATTTCCTTAAAGAAAAAATTGGAAAAAATGGAGGAGGAGAAGATGGAATTGGAGTTGGATGTTGCAGAAGTCATCGATGATCACAAGATCAAGATGGACCCTATTGTCGAGAGGTTAAATTTAGTTGAAGAAGAAAACAAATTCTTGAAGGAAAAAATAAAAAAATTGTGGACGAGAAGATGATATTGGAGTTGCATGTTGCGGATGTCGTCGATGATCACAAGATCAAGATGGATGCAATGCGGTTGAAGATTAAAAAGATTAGAAAATATGCCATTCATACCGAGGCTTGGTATCATTATGCCGTTGGATCAATTGTTACCTTGGTTGCGATTATGATAGCATTTGTTTTTGCATTGAAATGTTTTACATAGTTTTGATGTGTATGGAGAGCTATATGTTGTTAGATGAGAACTATATATGTATGTACTTTGGTTTTAATGTGATGATGAACTTTTATCCATTTGGTCACTTAATTATCTATTTATGATGTTCTGTAATGGTTTTTGACACACTTAATTATATATAAATGCACGCAGATGAACCGCCAATGGATGTACGGTGACAGACACACCTCCGAGTACATTAAGGGCGTGCGTGAGTTTCTAAATGCGGCAGAGGCAAACAAGCAGTATGGTTTTATGTGTTGTCCATGCACTAAATGTGTGAATACAATGTCTTACTCTAACCGGAAAATCCTTCACTCCCACCTGCTTTACAAGGGTTTCATGCCACACTATAATGTTTGGACAAGGCACAGAGAAATAGGGGTTATGATGGAAGACGGCGAGGAAGAAGAGTACGATGACAACTATGTGCCCCCTGAATACGGTGATGCTGCAATGGGGGGAGCTGGTGAAGATCAAGAGGAACCAGACGATGTGCCCAATGATGCTGCAACAGGTGAAGCTGCTGAAGATCAAGAGGAACCAAATGATGATCTTCGCCGGGTCATTGTCGATGCAAGGACACAATGCGAAAGTCAAAAGGAGAAGCTGAAGTTCGATTGCATGTTAGAGGATCACAAAAAAGGGTTGTACCCCAATTGCGAAGATGGCAACACAAAGCTCGGTACCGTACTGGAATTGCTGCAGTGGAAGGCAGAGAATGCTGTGGCTGACAAAGGATTTGAGAAGCTACTGAAAATATTGAAGAAGAAGCTTTCGAAGGATAACGAATTGCCCGACAGTACATACGCAGCAAAGAAGGTCGTATGCCCTCTAGGATTGGAGGTGCAGAAGATACATGCATGCCCTAAAGACTGCATCCTCTACCGCGGTGCATACAACGATCTAAACTCATGCCCGGTATGCGGTGCATTGCGGTATAAGATCAGACGAGATGACCCTGGTGATGTTGATGGCGAGCCCGCCAGGAAGAGGGTTCCTGCAAAGGTGATGTGGTATGCTCCTATAATACCACGGTTGAAACGTTTGTTTAGAAACAGAGAGCATGCCAAGTTGATGCGATGGCACAGTGAGGACCGTAAGAAAGACGGGAAGTTGAGAGCACCCGCTGACGGGTCGCAATGGAGAAAAATCGAGAGAAAGTACTGGGAGGAGTTTGAAAAGGACGCAAGGAACGTGTGGTTTGCTTTAAGCGCGGATGGCATTAATCCTTTTGGGGAGCAGAGCAGCAATCACAGCACCTGGCCCGTGACTCTATGTATGTATAACCTTCCTCCTTGGATGTGCATGAAGCGGAAGTTCATTATGATGCCAGTTCTCATCCAAGGCCCTAAGCAACCCGGCAACGACATTGATGTGTACCTAAGGCCATTAGTTGAAGAACTTTTACAGCTGTGGAATGGAAACGGTGTACGTGCATGGGATGAGCACAAACAGGAGGAATTTGACCTAAAGGCGTTGCTATTCGTGACCATCAACGATTGGCCCGATCTCAGTAACCTTTCAGGACAGACAAACAAAGGATACCACGCATGCACACACTGTTTAGATGACACTGAAAGTATATACCTGGACAAGTGCGGGAAGAATGTGTACCTGGGCCATCGTCGATTTCTTCCGACCAACCATCAATGTCGAAAGAAAGGCAAGCATTTCAAAGGCGAGGCAGATCACCGGAAGAAGACCGCCATGCATACCGGTGATCACGTACTTGCTATGGTCAATGATTTACACGTAATCTTTGGAAAGGGCCCCGGCGCACTAGCTGTTCCGAATGACGATGAGGGACACGCACCCATGTGGAAGAAGAAATCTATATTTTGGGACCTACCCTACTGGAAAGACCTAGAGGTTCGCTCTTCAATCGACGTGATGCACGTGACGAAGAACCTTTGCGTGAACCTGCTAGGCTTCTTGGGCGTGTATGGAAAGACAAAAGATACATCTGAGGCACGGGAGGACCTGCAACGTTTGCACGAAAAAGACGGCATCCCTCCGAAGCAGTATGAAGGTCCTGCCAGCTATGCTCTTACGAAAGGATACGTGATGAGTTGTACTTGTTGTCCAGGGGACCATCTTCGACTGCATTGATTTACAAAGGATACGAGATAAATGGGAATACATTTTACACGATTGCCAAGATCAAAAGAGCACCAATCAAAACAGCGGTGTCCGCTTTGATGCAACAACCGAGAGGGGAAAGGACACATATTATGGTTACATAGTGGACATATGGGAACTTGACTACGGACATGATTTTAAGGTCCCTTTGTTTAAGTGTAAATGGGTCAATCTATCTGGAGGCGGGGTACAGGTAGACCCACAGTACGGAATGACAACAGTGGATCTGAAAAAATCTTGGATACACTGACGAACCGTTCGTCCTAGCCAATGATGTGGCACAGGTTATCTATGTGAAGGACATGTCTACCAGACCGAGGAAAAGAAAAGATAAGGAAGCGAATACATCATACGATGAGCCAAAGCGCCACATAGTTCTTTCAGGAAAAAGGGACATCCTGGGAGTGGAGGGTAAGACAGACATGTCTGAAGATTATGAAAAGTTTCATGAAATTCCTCCCTTCAAAGTCAAGGCTGACCCAAGCATCCTGATAAACGATGAAGATTATCCATGGTTACGGCGCAATAAGCAAATGACACAAGCGAAGAAAAAGTGAAGAGTTTTTTCCGCAACTATTATGATGATACCATGCCAACTTTGTAACAAACGAGTATGATACCATTGTCCGTTTGTACTATTCAAATTTCAATACTACTTGCACTAACAGAGAAAGTTTTTAATTGGTTTTACCAGAAAGAATTAAAAAAATAAAGCAAATAACAAAAGAAAATAAATAATGCAGAAAACAAAACAAAAAAACTTGAAAAATAAATAGCAACAATAAGTATTTTGTTGTAAGTATAAACAAAATAAAATAAATAAAGCAACAAAGAAAATAAATAAAGCAACTCTAAATACAGCAAAAAAACAACTTAGAAATAAACAAAGAAAATAAAATAAATAAAGCAACTCTAAATACAGCAAAAAACAACTTAGAAATAAATAGCAACAATAAGTATTTTGTTGTAAGTATAAACAAAATAAAATAAATAAAGCAACAAACAAAATAAATAAAGAAAGTAAAATAAATAAAGCAACTCTAAATACAGCAAAAAAACAACTTAGAAATAAACAAAGAAAATAAAATAAATAAAGCAACTCTAAATACAGCAAAAAACAACTTAGAAATAAATAAAGCAAAAAAGGAAAAAAATATTGGGCGCTGCCCAGTGAGCCTGCAAGGCCTATAGCACAGGATCCACCTGTAATATAAGGCCCAGCAAGCTCACAGGGCAGCGCGCAGAGTTAGGCCCAGAAGCCTGCATTTGAGAGGAGCTCGAGAGGGTGGGAGCAGCAGCCCTTATAAACCACTCTCGAGCTCCCTCAGCTAGCGAGGTGGGACTAAACATCCCACCGCACCCGCGCCAGCACAGGGCCTTTAGTCCCGGTTGGTGGCACCAACCGGGACTAAAGGGTGGCATTAGTCCCGGTTGGTGGCTGAAACCGGGACTAATGACCCCCTTTAGTCCCGGTTGCTGCCACCAACCGGGACTAAAGGCCCCTCCTTCCCGCCCTTTGGGCTGCTGAAAAGGGACCTTTAGTCCCGGTTGGTGGCAGCAACCGGGACTAAAGGGGGGCATTAGTCCCGGTTTCAGCCACCAACCGAGACTAATGCCCCTCCTATATAACCAACACTTGCGAAAATTTGGGCAGTTTTTTCTTCCCCGCCCCGACGCCTCCCTCGATCTGCTCCTTCCCCGCCCCCGTCGCCGTCGCCGTCGCCCCCGTCGCCCCGTCGCCGTCGCCGTCGCCCCCGACGCCGCCTCGTCGCCCCGCCCCGCGCCGTCGCCGCGCCCCGCGCCGTCGCCCCGCCCCGCGCCGTCGCCGTGCCCCGGCCGGCCCGTCGCCCCGCGCCGCCGCGCGCCCCGCCCCGCCGCCGTCGCGCCGCCCAGCCCTGCCGATGTGAGGGGCTCCCTTTTTTTATGTTTAATATTGCTGTATATATATATATAGTTGCTGTGTATATATGTATATATGTGTATATTTTTTTTATGTTTATATAAATTGCAGTATATATAGTTGCTGTATTTATACATATGTGTATATCTTTTTTTTCTTAGGAATTTGCTAAATATATATGTTAAATATATATTTATGTGTATATAAATATATTTTTTCTTAGGAAGTTGCTGTATATATGTGATGTGTGTATATGTGATGTATATATATGTGTATGTGGCTATATAGTTTTTTGTTTATATATGCTAAATATATATAGAAAGTTTTATATATGCAAAAGTTACAAATTTAGAAAAAGAAGGATAGGAAAGAAGAAAATAAGAAAGAGGAAAGAAAGAAGAGGAGAGGAAGAAGAGGAGAAATAAATAAGAAGAAGAAAAAAAAGAAAAAAAGAGGAGAAGAAGAAAGGAATAGAGGAGAAAGAAGAGAAATTTTCTCTTCTTTCTCCTCTATTCCTTTCTTCTTCTCCTTTTTTTTTCTTTTTTTTCCTTCGATCTTCTCCTCTAGCGGTTCCTTTTTTCTTCTTCTTCCTCTTTTTTTTATCGGATATGTCTATGTCGATATACACCCTCCCCGATAACTTCTACATTAGGGGGGGCCGGGGTCGAGGGACCGAGAGGCCGAAGGTCGAGGGGTCGAGGGTCGTCGAGGGACCGAGAGGCCGAAGGTCGAGGGGTCGAGGGTCGTTGAGGGACCGAGAGGCCGAAGGGCGAGGGGTCGAGAGGTTGCCTAGCAGTCGGGGGTCTAGGGTTGTGGATCGCCGAGCAGTCGGGGGTCAAAGTATTGAAGAATTCCATGACTTCATCATTTGCCAGAAGTAACCGGGGCATTTTGGTACAAAGTTATGCAAAGATATTTTGGAACGGAGTTCCTGATAGAATAATCCGTCTTTTGTTACGAATTATCCTATCTGGGACTCCGTTCCAAAATAACTTTGGAGAGCTTCGTACCATCATGCTACTGTTACTTTCGCCTAATGATGAAGTATTGGTTTTGTTGAATCCTTTGACACTCGACAAAATGTGACATGAGGGGGTCTAGGGTTGTGGATTGCCGAGCAGTCGCGGGTCGAGGGGTCGAGAGAGGTTGCCTAGCTAGTGTCAAAGTATTGAAGAATTCCATGACTTCATCAGAGGTTAGCAGAAGGACGAGCTGGGAAACAAATTGCCCAGCTCGGCGAACAAGCGAACCAATCGTGCCCCCCGCTCAAGGTGTCTAGCGACATGGTCGCTAATGATCCGAGGATGGTGCCCGGTTATACCAATCTTGCAGATTACGCGTCCGACGATGTACACTATGATTTCTTGGAAGTGCAGATACAAAGATACGAGTACGGGAAGCCTCTCGTCAAAAATGAAAGATCTCTATCAACGAATATGCGAAGATTGCATGATTGGTACTTGAAAATCTGCAGAGAGTCAGGGGGGAGGAATAACTTGTATTTGAGAGTTAAACCGGAGCATGACCTCGTTGGAATTGACCTGTTGCCTGTTCCATTTGAGGAGTTCTATCAATTTTTCAATCAATTGGCCCTCGATAAAACAACGGTCACTTGTTACTGTCTGTAAGTAGTACTACTTCTGTCATTAAGTTTCTCTATATAGCTGATCTTCATTGCATGTATTTATAATTATCCTCACTATATTATGCAGATTGAAGATCGTCGAATTGAAGAAAAGACAAGTAGGTGATATTGGGTTTATTAACACATACCTCATAGATGCAACCGAGGTTAAATTGCGTCCCGACGATACCGAGACCAACTTGCTATGATCGTTGGTGGTAAATGAAAACAAAGATATAATACTCTTTCCTTACAACTTCAAGTGAGTGTTAATGTCTTGTGCATATTTGGTTTCCCTTATATATCAGTCAAGGTTATAGTGATGTAATTGATGATCTCATGCATTCGTGCGCAGCTACCACTATATTCTCTTAGAGATTAAGCTTGAGAAGGGAGTAGTAACTGTCTTCGACTCTAAACGTAAAGATCCCGAGGAGTATGCGGACATGACTCAAATGCTAGCCAGGTAAGTTAAATCGATCAATATTATCCACCATGCATATATATCAGCAACTTCATTTCTGATATCAACTAATTGTTTTCTTTGTCTGGCAGGGCTTGGAAAAAATTCACCAAAAAAGCTCCAGGACTGCCGAAGAAGCTACAATTTAGATACCCGAAAGTAAGTACTATATAGTAGCATGTTCCGCGCGTGCATCTCCTATATCTTGATTCAAGCGCTAGTTTCATCAATACCAATTTGGCATTCTTGCTTATTAGTTTGATTGACCTCTATTTCTTGTAAAGTGGTTGTGGCAGGAACCCGGGAATGATTATTGTGGATACTACATTTGCGAGTCCATCCGCCACACGACCTGTGAGCGGGGCTACACTGATGAACAATTTGAAGTGCGTAAGCAATCAATAATATTCACAAATTTATAGCATCATTTCATGTATTGACCCCCTACTTCAAATTAGATGTTTCGGATGCGGGATGAACTCCTAACACCAGATCGACTGCGAGCAATTCAAGAGGAATTGGCGGCATTCTTCCTTGAACACGTGATCGCTGAAGACGGAGAATACTATATGGACCATGCATCCATGTGTTAGGAGATTATTTTTGTAAGAGATAATTATTGTATATATGTGCCCGGTAGTGTCGGATAGATATACGAGAACTTGTTGTTCGACCAATCTCTCGGAGAAGGAGAGGTGGTCGATATTACTTCTCTCTGTATGCATATATATATATGTTGATTATACGATCTTCTGTTTCCTTCGTTTGGTTAGTAGCTAGCAGCTAGCTAGCTAGCTAGCGTGACTCTAGTCCTCTCTATATACGTATGTGTAGTATGTAGCGTCGACCAAGCACGGACATAAGAGAGAACACTTCTCTCTATTAATTAGCTAGCTAACACAATATATGAAACACCTAAATTAACCCCCCAAAACCTAAAACCCCCCCTCCCCTTTCAAAAAAAAACAATAACCACAGCCACAGAAATGCTGACGCGTGGAAGCCTTTTGATCCCGGTTGGTACCACCAACCGGGACTAAAGCCCCTCCTACCTGGACTCGGTGCGCAGGCCACGTGGACACCCTTCTGCCCCGGTTCTGGATTGAACCGGGACTAAAGGGTCAGAGCATTAGTACTGACCCTCTTGTCCCGGTTCTGGAACCAGGGCTAAAGGCCCAAATGAACCGGGTCTAATCCCCCTTTATCTACTAGTGGTGAGAGGGCCCATGTGGGGACCACAACCCACCAGGGCACGCGTGGGGGTCCTGGCGCGCCCAGGTGGGTTGTGCCCACCTGGTGCACCCCCTATGGTATTATTTGCATAAAAAATTCTTAAATATTCATAAAAAATCATATAAAATTTTCAGGGCATTCTGAGAACTTTTATTTTGGGTAATTTTTTATTGCACAGGAAATTCAGAAAACCAACTAAACATATAATTTTATTTTATTTAACTAGTAAAAACAGAAAATAAAAAGTAAGGACAGTAGGTAGTGCTTGCTAAATTCATCAACTTCATACTACTCAAAAATGATTCATTAATAAAGTTGATCAGGTCTTGTTAACAACCACTTTCGGTTAGCATGAAACTGAAGAACTTTCGTAAATCACTAAGTTACCTCAATGGGGATATGAATGTCCCCAACAATAAGCATTTCATATTTCTTTTTGACAGTAGGTAGAGGTATTTGAAAACTTCCAATAGTGATTTTCGCAGATTTTTTAGTAACATTAATACCATTTACTGGGAATTGTTTCTTTGGAAAGTGCATGTATAATCATTACCATTAATATGAAAAGTGATCTTGCTTTTTTTTGCAATCAATAACAGCCCCTGCAGTATTCATGAAGGGTCTACCAAGAATAATAGACATTGTCGTCCTCGGGTATCTCAAGTATAACAAAGTCAGTCAAGATAGTAACATTAGCAACAACAACGGGCACATCCTCACAAATACCGATAGGTATGGCAGTTGACTTGTCAGCCATTTGCAAAGATATTTCAGTAGGTGTGAGTTTATTTAAGTCAAGTCTTTCATATAAACAGAAAGGCATAACACTTACACCAATTCCTAAATCACACAAAGCAGTTTTCACATAATTCTTTTTTATAGAGCATGGTATAGTTGGTATACCCGGATCTCCATGTTTTTAAGGTACTCCATATTTGAAAGTATAATTAGCAAGAATAGTGGAGATTTCAGCTTCTGGTATTTTTCTCTTATTTGTGATGATGTCTTTCATATACTTTGCATAAGGAGGCATTTTTAAGATATTGGTTAAACGAGTACGCAAATAGACTGGCCTCAGCATTTCAGCAAGGCGTTCAAATTCTTCATCATCTTTATTTTTAGTTGAGTGGGGTGGAAAAGGCATAGGTTTTTGAAACCAAGGTTCTCTTTCTTTACCGTGTTTTCTCGCAACAAAGTATCTTTTGTCATACCTTTTATTCTTAGGTTGTGAGTTATCAAGATCAACAGGTGGTTCTATCTCAACATCATTATCTGATTCTTTATCATTTGGTTGAGCATCTTCATGAACCTCATCATTATCTTTTTCATTATCACTAGGTGAGTGTTCATTACCATATTGAGTTTCAGCATCAGAGATAGAAATATCATTATCATTGTCAGGAGGTTTTTCTACTTCAGGTTCACTAGTGGCATGCATAGTCCTATCATTTTTCTTTTTCGTTTTCTTTTGAGAAGGACTAGGTGCAGTCGTGTTATTTCTTTGTGAATCATGTTCAATTCTTTTTGGTTGTCCCTCGGGATAAAGTGGTTCCTCAGTCATTTTACCTCCTCTAGTTGCAACTCTAACAGCAAAGTCATGCATATTATAATTAATTTCATCAAGAAATTCTCTTTGAGATTTAGCAACTTGTTCTAATTGAGCTTGAACCATAGAAGCATGTTTTCCAATACCTCTAACATCATTTGAAATTCTAAATAACAAGTCACTCAAGCGAGTAATCATATCAGAATTGTATTTCAATTGCTTCATAACATTTGCATTGAAGTGATCTTGTTTTCTAATATGGTTTCTCATAAGGCATTGGCTAGGATGCATATTGTGAGGATTATCATTGTCATTGAACTTCATAAAAGAATTTACCTCTACCACCTTAGGCAGTGGTGGTGCATTAAGCCCATGTATTTCTTCAATAGGAGGTATATTTTTAACATCCTCCGCTTTGATACCTTTTTCCTTCATAGATTTCTTTGCCTCTTGCAAATCTTCGGGACTGAGATATAATATACCCCTCTTCTTCGGAGTGGGTTTAGGCGGTGGTTCAGGAAGAGTCCAATCATCATAATTCTTCAATATATTATTCAATAATTCTTCAGCTTGTCCAATAGTTCATTCCCTAAAAAAACAACCAGCACAACTCTCTAGGAAGTCCCTAGAAGCATCGATTAGTCCATTATAGAAGATATCAAGTATTTAATTTTTCTTAATAGGATGACCAGGCAAAGCATTAAGTAACTGGCAAAGCCTCCCCAACTTGTGGGAGACTCTCTTCTTCAATTTGCACAAAGTTAAATATTTCTTGCAAGGCAGCTTGTTTCTTATGAGCAGGGAAATATTTTTCAGGGA
This sequence comes from Secale cereale, assembly GCA_902687465.1. NCBI lineage: Eukaryota > Viridiplantae > Streptophyta > Magnoliopsida > Poales > Poaceae > Secale > Secale cereale. The sequence goes on from LR738715.1 coordinate 817,078,321, forward strand.
AGTGGTAGGTCATATCCTAGGGACTACGCACACAACCAAGAGCAAGAGTATGGTACCAAGCTTTAGCATTACCCTTTAATGAGAACGGAATAATTTGAGAATAAAGTAGTAACGAGTTTTCTCATTGTGAGTAAAAACGTTGGCTATGTCATTTAGCTTAGTGAGATGTGCCACAACAGTTTCAGTTTCATAACCATGGAAAGGATCAGATTCAACCAAAGTGATTAACTCTGGGTCGATAGAGAATTCATAATCCTTACCATCAATAAAGATAGGTGAAGTAGCAAACTTAGGATCACCTTTCATTCTATCATTTAGAGATTTTTCTATATACTTGTGTAGTTATTTCTCTAGATCATCTCTATCATTACAAGCAAGAATATCTCTAGTTGCTTATTCACTCATAACATAACCTTCCGGTACCTTAGGCAATTCATATGCATTTAGGAAGGCTAGTTCTAGCAGGTATGTCAGGAGTTTCAGTTTCAAGCTCATCATCAGATTCAACAACATCATGTTGTATTACTCTAGCAATTTTTTCATCAAGAAACTCACCAAGTGGCACATCATCATTATCAAGCAAGGTACTAGCATCATCATAAGCATCATTCATAGTAGAAGTAGCATCATCAATAATGTGTGACATATTATAATTAATAGCATGTGGTGGTGTTGCAAGTTTACTCATAACAGAAGGTGAATCTAAAGCATAAATGGATGGCAGTTCGTTACCTCCCCTCGTTTTCGACGGAAATATCTTAGTCTTTGGAACCTTCGGATTCTTCATGTGATAATATGATAATAATCCCAAGAAACTCAACAAACATAGCTATGCTCCCCGGCAACGGCGCTAGAAAAAAGGTCTTGATAACCCACAAGTATAGGGGATCGCAATAGTTTTCGAGGGTAGAGTATTCAACCCAAATTTATTGATTTGACACAAGGGGAGCCAAAGAATATTTGCAAGTATTAGCAGTTGAGTTTTCAATTCAACCACACCTAGAGATTAATTATCTGTAGCAAAGTGATCAGTAGCAAAGTAATTTGATACTTTTGATAGTAGTGACAGCAGCAACAGTAATGATAACAGTGGTAGCAGTAGTTTTGTAGCAAGTGTAGCAGTATCGATAGCAGTAGTAACTTAGCAATATCAATATAGGATAAATTCGTAGGCATTGGATCGATGATTTGTTGGATGATATTCATCATGTGACCGTTATAACCTAGGGCGATACGACACTAGCTCCAGTTCATAAATATAATGTAGGCATGTATTCCGTAAATAGTCATATGTGCTTTATTAAAAGAACTTGCATGACATCTTTTTTCCTACCCTCCCATGGTAGCGGGGTCCATATTGGAAACTAAGGGATATTAAGGCCTCCTTTTAATAGAGATCCGGAACAAAGCATTGACACATAGTGAATACATGAACTCCTCATACTACGGTCATCACCGGGAGTGATTCCGGTTATTGTCACTCCGGGGTTGCCGGATCATAACACATAGTAGGTGACCATAATTTGCAAGATCGGATCTAAAACATGGATATAATGAATTCATAAACAGTTCAGATCTGAGTTAATGGCACCCGGGCCCAAAGTGACAAGCATTAAGCATGGCAAAGTCATAGCAACATCAATCTCAGAACATAATGGATACTAGGGATCGGCCCTGACAAAACTAACTAGATTACATGATGAATCTCATCCAACTCCTCACCGACCAGCGAGCCTGGGAAGGAATTACTCACTCACGGTGGGGAGCATCATGGAATTGGTGATGGGCAAGGGTTGGTGATGACGAAGAATGAAGGCCCCCCTCTCTGGAGCCCCAAACGGATTCCAGATCTGGCCTCCTAAGGAAGAACAGGAGGTGACGGTGGCTCCATCTCGTGGATCATGATAATTCTTTCTCCCTGATATTTTTCTCTAAAGATAGGAATTTATAGGGTCAGGGTTGTCGTTTGTGGGGCCACCAGGTGGGTACAACCCACCTGTGCGCCCTAGGAGAGGGGGCTCCCTAGTGGGTTGTGCCCACCCAGGGGCCCCTCTCTAGTGGGTCTTGGCTCCAGTAATTCTCTTTTATTCCATAAAAAATCCTCGCGAAGTTTCGTTTCATTCCGAGAACTTTTATTTCTGGACAAAAACAACACCATGGTAGTTCTGCTGAAAACAGCGTCAGTCCGGGGTTAGTTTCATTCAAATCATGCAAATTAGAGTGCAAAACAAGAGGAAAAGCGTGAGGAAAATTAAATATGTGGGAGATCTATCAAGCCCCTGAGTGAGAGGGTTTCTCTTCACTCGAAGTGTTTTTGAAACTTAGGCGAGTACAGGGTTGCAGCTAAGTCCCTGAGCGAGAGGGCTGCTCTTCACTCGTAGTGTTTTTGAAACTTAGGCGAATACGGGGTCGCAGCTAAACCCCCGAGTGAGAGGGTTGCTCTTCACTCGGAGTGTTTTTGAAACTTAGGCGAGTACAGGGTCGCGGGTAAGTCCCCGAATGAGAGGGCTCCTCTTTACTCGGAGTTATTTTGAAACTTAGGCGAGTACTAGACCGCAGCTAATCCCCTGAGTGAGAGGGTTGCTCTTCACTCGGAGTTATTTTGAAACTTAGGCAAGTATGGGGTCGCAGCTAAGCTCCCGAGTGAGAGGGCTGCTCTTCAATCAGAGTTATTTTGAAACATAGGCGAGTACAGGATCGCAGCTAAGTCCCCGAGTGAGAGGATTGCTCTTCACTCGGAGTGTTCTTGAAACTTAGGCGAGTACGGGGTCGCAGCTCATCACCCGAGTGAGAGGGCTGCTCTTCACTCAAAGTATTTGTGAAACTTAGGCGAGTACGGGATCGCAGCTAAGCCCCCGAGTGAGAGGTTCTCTCTTCACTCGAAGTGTTGTTGAAACTTAGGCGAGTACGGGGTCGCTGCTAAGGCCCCGAGTGAGATGGTTGCTCTTCACCCGGAGTATTTTTGAAACTTAAGCGAATCGGATTCGTGGCTAAGCCTCCGAGTGAGAGGGTCGCTCTTCAGTCGAAGTATTTTTGAAACTTAGGCGAGTACGGGGTCGGAACTAAGCCCTCGGGTGAGAGGGATGCTCTTCACTCGGAGTGTTTTTCAAACTTAGGCGAGTACGGGGTCGCAGCTAAGCCTCCGAGTGAGAGGGTTGCTCTTCACTCGGAGTATTCTTGAAATTTAGGCGAATCGGATTCGTGGCTCAGCCCCCGAGTGAGAGGGTTGCTCTTCACTCGGACTATTTTTAAAACATAGACGAGTATGGGGTCGCAGCTAAGCCTCCGCGTGAGAGGGTTGCTCTTCACTCGGAGTGTTTTTGAAACATAGGCGAGTACGGGGTCGCAACTAAGCCTCCGAGTGAGAGGATTGCTCTTCACTCAAAGTATTTTTCAAACTTAGGAGAATCGTATTCACAGCTAAGCCTCCGAGTGAGAGGGTTGCTCTTCACTCGGAGTATTTTTAAAACTTAGGCGAATCGGATTCGCGGCTAAGCCACCCACTCGGGTTTGAACTGATGTGTTTACGGGATAGCAGTCATTAAGATACTGTCAAAATATTGTCTTTGATAAGCAAACTAAAGGATTCTTATTACAACTTGGTTGACCACCAAGTCTGAGTCGCCGTAGACCATCAGGCGACGGACGCCGAGTGAGATGGCCAAACGCAAGCCATACAAAAGTCCCTCATACTCAGCTTCATTTTTTGAAGAATCAAAGTGAATTTGGAGGACATAGCTGAGCTTGTCGCCTCTGGGGATACCAAAACCACACCTGCACCAGACCCATTCTACATTTTGGATCCATCAAAGAACATAGTACAATGTTCCGAGTGAACCTCAGTCGGTTGCTCCTGTTCAATCCACTCGGCAACGAAATCTGCTATTGCCTGAGACTTGATTGCTTTCTTTGCCTCGAACTTGATATACAAAGGAAGGAGTTCAATCGCCCATTTGGCTACCCGACCAGTTGTGTCTCAATTGTTCAGAATTTCAGATAATGGAGCATCGCTGACGACTGAAACTAAGTGATATGCAAAGTAATGCGCAACTTTCTTTGCGGTCAAGTAAATTCTATACACAAGCTTCCGATAATGTGGATATCTCTGCTTGGACGGAGTCAAGACTTCAGAAATATAGTACACTTGGCAGTGATCTTTGTAGGCTTTGCCTTCTTCTTCTCACTCGACCGTGAGCACTGTGCTGACAACTTGTCCAATGGTTGTGATATACAATAACAGAGGCGCTTTGCTGATCGGGGCAGCAAGCACCGGCTGGGTGGAAAGCAGGGATTTGAGCTCTTCAAACGCTGCTTCAGCTTCAGGATTCCACTCGAACTTGTCAGACTTCTTCATCAGCCGGTAAAGAGGTATTGCCTTTTCACCGAGACGTGAGATGAATTGACTCAATGCGGCCTAACAACCAGTAAGCTTCTGAACATCGTGCACGCGCACGGTGCGTTTCATTCGGAGGATTGTGCTAACCTTTTCTAGGTTTGCATCGATCACTCGTTCGAAAACGAGGAAACCGAGTAACTTTCCACCTGGGACTCCGAATGTGTACTTTGACGGGTTTAGCTTGATATCGTATCTTCTCAAGTTGGCAAAGGTTTCAGCGAGATCAGTCAGTAGGTCGGAGCCTATACGTGACTTGACCATGATGTCATCCATGTATGCTTCCACATTCCGACTGATTTGTTTGAGCAGACACTTCTGAATCATGCGCATGAATGTGACGCCAGCATTCTTGAGGACAAAAGGCATGGCAACATAACAAAAACACCCGAATGAGGTGATGAAGGTTGTTTTTATTTCGTCAGGCCCATACAGTCGGATCTGATGGTACTCAGAATATGCGTCTAAAAGGGACAGACGCTCACATCCAACAGTCGAGTCGACGATTTGATCGATGCGGGGGAGAGGGAAGTGATCTTTCGGGCAGGCCCGATTGATATGTTTGAAATCAATACACATGCAGAGTGATCTGTCTTTCTTGGGGACCATGACAACATTTGCGAGCCACTCATAGTGGTATATCTCGCGGATGAATTCAGCTGCCAGAAGCCGAGCCACCTCCTCGCCAATTGCCTTCCTCTTCTCCGCGGCGGACCGACGGAGATTCTCTTTAACGGGTATTGCTTTTGGGTCTACTCACAAACGGTGCTCAGCCAGTCCCCTGGGTACACCCGACATGTCAGATGGTTTCCATGCGAAGATGTCCCAGTTCTCACGGAGGAACTGAATGAGCGCTTATTCCTATTTGCTGTCAAGTGTTGTTGAGATGTGAGTGGGAGCAGCATTGGGATCAGTCGGATGAATATGCACGGGCTTTGTCTCTCCGACCGACTAAAACGTGAACTCTGAAGCAGGTTTCTTGGCTCGCAATAAATCACTTGGATATGCATTCTTCTGATATTCTTCCATTTCTACTACTGCCATCTGTTCATCGGCAATCTTTGAGCCCTTCTGGAAGCACTCTTCTGCTTTCTGTCGATCTCAAGTGACTGTGATCACGCCTTTGGGACCATGCATCTTTAACTTGAGGTACACGTAACACAGTCAAGCCATAAAACGGGCATATGCAGGCCTGCCCAGAATAGCATGGTAGGCACTGTGAAAATCCACCACCTCGAACGTCAACTTTTCCTTGAGGTAATTCTTTGAATCACCGAAAACCACATCACGAGTAATCTGACGGAGCGAATCGGCTTTCTTCCCAGGGATGACACCGTGCAATCGCATGTTGCTCTCACCGAGCTTGGACATCAAAATGCCCATCCCTCAGAGGGTTTCGGCATACAAGATGTTCAAACCACTGCTAGTATCCATCAAAACCTTGGTCAGTCGAGTGCCCTCAACAACTGTGTCGACCACCAATGCCTGCCGCCCGGGGGTAGAAATGCATGCTGGATGGTCGGACTGCTCGAATGTAATGGGAGTCTTTGACCACTTCAAGTACGTCATTGTTGCCGGAGCAATCATGCTTACTTACCTGTTGATGACTTTCAGTTGACTTTTGCTCTCGGTGTCAGCAAAAATCATTAAAGTGGTATTAACATTGGGGTAACCATCCTCCTCCTCTTTGTCTTCATCCTTATCAGATTCCTTTTCTTTCTCGTTGGGATGAACCTCTCGGAAGCTCTGAATTAGGAGTAGACATTGCCGAGTGGTATCCTTGGGGTAAATAAAGTTCCCCTCTTCATCATTCTTGGTGCGTATATGGCACGGTAAATCCAGCACATCATTTCCCACTTGATCTTTCACTTTCTTGGGGATCCAAGGACCCTTAGGCTTTCCTTTGAACTTCCCTTGGTTCACAACTGCCGCCTCACCAGGAGTGGCGGGTTCAGCTTTTCGCTTCTGTTTCCAACTAGAATTCCCTCCTCCGTCGTCCTGGGCGACTGGTTTGTTCTTGCCACTGCGGAGTCGGTCTACTTCCTCGCTGTTGGCATACCGACTGGCTATTTCCATCATCCGAGCCAGAGACATGTCTCCTGTCCGGCTGAATTTCAGGTTAAGCTCTCTGTACCGAACGCCCTCCTTAAAGGCGCGGACTGCTTGATGTTCCAACACATTCTCCACGGTATGACGAAGAGTGGTCCACCTCTAGATGTAATCTCTCAAAGTTTCATTCTGCTTCTAGACACAATGCTACAATTCAGCTAGCCCGACAGGTCGTTTGCAAGTGCCTTCAAAAGTCCTGACAAACACTCAGGCCAATTCTTCCCAATTGAATATGCTACCAGGAGCCAACGGATTCAACCAAGCTCTGGCTGAGCCCTCCAGCACCATGGGGAGGTGCTTCATGGATACATCATCATTACTACCACCAATCTCCACAGCCACTCGGTAATCCTCTAGCCAAGTGTCTGGCTTCGAGTACCCAGTGAACTTGCTTACTCCTGTCGCCAACCAGAAGTTGGGAGGGATGTCAGCGGCCCTTAGTGCCGTGCTGAAACATTCAGGCCCAGACACATGCACTCTGCTGCCACTCGGACGATTTCTGTCTTGTCCTTCTCTGTGTGCCCGGTTCCTATCGACCAGACCCTGCACAAGAATCGACCTCGCATCAAACCCGGGCTCTCTTGCATTGGGTCCACTAGGACTCTTCGTTCATCACCATGCGGGGGCCTATCATCATACTGCCGGGGCACATACGATCCGCTCCTCGGAGGTGTCATAGGCACTCGACGGCGGTCATCACGGCCGAGTCGACGGTCATACTGCTCGTAGTTCCGACCCAAATACTGCTATTGGCGGTGCCCACGACCCTCACGTCGTGGAGGCGATCTTGGGCTATGAGCCGACAAGACTATGTCTACCACCACTGACCTGTTGTGTATTCTGTTGCGCGACTGAGAAATGGCTGAGTTTTGCTCACCTACTGCTCGAAGCAGCGCTCGAATCTGCATCAAAGCTCTTTCAGCCTCCGATTGGGATGGCTGAATTGATTCTGCTATACGGGCTGCGGCTATAAGATTTTGCATTGGAGTGCGGTATACCTGGGGCTCAGGCGGAAACAACTGTCATTGTCGTCGACTGGATTGAGGGATCAATCGGCGGGCATGCTCGTCGCGTGAACGCTGAAGGTTCTCCAGACGTGCACGCTCGGCCAAGGAGGCCTGGTGCGCTGCCTCCAGGGCCCGAGCCTCGAAAGTCTCTCCCACGATGGGGGTCCGAAGTGCCTCGACGTTACGGCGATGCAACTCTTCCCTTTGTTCCGCAGTGAGGGCATGAGGCACACACTCATCGCGACCATACGATGGACCATCGCCGCCGCCGCCACCGCCACGAGGGTACCCAGGTGGGCTACGACTGGAGTAGACCATAAGGACCTCCGTTGCGGGGTCGCTGCTACCGCACTCGGAAAGTGTGTCTATGGAACCAGTAGACCTGCCCGTAGAGGTATTCGTCGGGCTCTATCGCCGTGACTTGGGGAGTGGCCGACTGGCGGGCCACCGCATGCTTCACCCACAGTTGGAGCCGCGATCGACCAGACCGCTTGCGATCGCGTATAGCGGGGAGAGCGGATGATGAAGGAGCCGACCGATACTGGGTCGACGGCTGCCGGAGGACGATGCCACATGCACTCGCGTGAAAGTGCGCCGCCCCGCGGACGGGAAGGGCCTCGACGTGAGGGGGGCCTCCTGGAGCCAGGTGGAGTCGTCGACGATAAAGACAAGCGCGCCGAGTCGGATCTCGTGACCCAGAGCTAGACCACCACCGGAAACCATGTTGACGAAGACCGGAAATATTGCAAACACGCCGGAAGTCGCTAAGACACCTGCCCCACGGTGGGCGTCAACTGTCGTGGTACTATGTCTGATAGTAAGAGTAGGGGGTAAGTATGAGGAGGCAAGATACTAACTACGGCGAGGTTGTACACACGAGTTTACGAGTTCAGGCCCCTCTCGGAGGAAGTACAAGCCCTACGTCTCGGTGCCCTAAGGCGGTCGACTGGAATATGGGGTGTGTGTTACAGGGGTTGTGAACCTTTGTACCAGAGGAGGGGGTGGCTTATATAGAGTGCGCTAGGACCTGAGCCATCCCCCGTTACATAGGGTTCAATGTACATAAAGACAAGATGTTACAGATAAGGCCTGCTATAAAGAGCTATAAATGACCTTTAAGGCTACGGAGTGAATGCCTGACCGTTGCCATCCTGAGTGACTTTAGATCTTCTACACTCCGAGTGGTTTCTTGTGTGGTCAAGTGACTTCATCTTGGTCGAATGGAATTGGGCTATCAAACTGGAATAGTTGGTCGAGTGGTTGCACTCCAAGGTGACTTTAGTCGGTAGATGCTGCTGTACTTTGAATGTCTTTGACTCTAGAGTAGTGTCCTTGGGAAGGGTATCTAGGTCAGGCCTATTACCCTATCCTAGGTACATGTCATCGTCAGTTGATTCAAGACGATGCACACGTAGCTTGAAGTCGACGGGGCGCGAGGGTGGACCGATCATCTACCATGGAGTCATGTTGAAGGTGGAGCTGGATTGAGGGGCTACGGTAAGGATCCAGAGAATCGAAGCCTATTCAGCGGAGGGGAAAATGCGAGTGACACGCAGTTCAGACTAGAGCCTAGTGGTCTTATAGAAGCGTAAAACTCTTCATTGATCGGTGATGATCGATGGTACTCTGCAGTGGGCGTTGAGTGATGTGGTTTTGCGACCCTTGAGACTCGACCGGGACAGCGGAGGCTCGACGCGGTAATAGCGGCGAGGCGTGTGGTATGCACGAGGCATGGAGATGAGCCAGGGGTCTGGTGGTCATACATGTGGTGAGACAACTACGAATTTGACTCCAGATGACTACAAGCAATGGTGAGATTCCTTCAAGTTTCAGAAAAGCGGTTAAGAAAGGAGCGGTGATGTTGAGTTCATGTAACTCTTACGTGTGATACCCAATATGTGAGTTGTTCACTTTCACGTAGGTCAGTGCTCAGTGAGGGATGATGTTGGATGAATACTCTAGAAGTTAGGAGCATAAACTAGAGTAACAAGGAACTTGATTTTGCTCGAGTGTTGACTGTGATCAAGAAAAGGAGGGACTACAAGTTGCAGGTGGAGTCAAATGAAGTCTTTGGAGTGGCAGCGGTACTCACGGAGTAACTCAAGTCCAATGAACATGGAAGTTTGACGCATTGACGAATTCAAGGTGGTGGAGAATATTCGCCAAGGTGGAGTTTGTTAGAGTTGTGTCGAATATAGTGTACAAGGTAGGTTACAGTTGGACTCTGAGCAGTATTGTGTTTAGATAGGATATGGAGTCGTGTTCTAATAGGACACTTGTATCCTAGGCCTCTCATATATACTCGGGGTGGACACACGTTGTAACCTATGCCAACATAATAGCACCGGAACGCAAGGGGAACCCGGCGGCGTCCAGGGCGACTGGGTGCGGTATTGTAGCGGTGTCATGGGGAGGAGCGCCCATGGGACGTAGCCATATCGGTGAACCTCGTTAACAAGTCTCGATGTCGTACTCGTATGATTGCTTGGTTCCTCGGATGATCGACGGTGCACCTCGGATTTATTATAACACATACATTTTGTGAGCAAAAGAAGCATATATATATTTTTTAAACGGAGACAAAAACTTTGCCTCATCTCATGAATAAGGGAGTTTAAACAAGGTCTCAAGGAGGGTCATTACTCATCAACAAATGCCAAAACAAAAGACTAGTCTCGCGGCAAAGGATAGCTCAGAAAACGCGTATAGTGGCCTTCGTCGACGGGACAAACGCTCCAGTGTATGCGTTACAAGGCAACTAGCATTTTGTCATGGAAGTTCGTGAAAGAATGTTCTTGTTTTTCGTTGGAAAAACCAACGCCGACCTATAAAAAAGTCTCCCTTTCTCTTTTCAGGAGCAGAGCTTCAAAAGATGGGAAATTCCAATGATTCTTCGTTCATTATCATGTCGATTCCTCACAATCGCTCTTTGTGATGCTGCGGAACCATGGCAATTAGGATCTCAAGACGCAGCAACACCTATGATGCAAGGAATCATTGACTTACATCACGATATCTTTTTCTTCCTCATTCTTATTTTGGTTTTCGTATCACGGATGTTGGTTCGCGCTTTATGGCATTTCAACGAGCAAACTAATCCAATCCCACAAAGGATTGTTAGTGTTTAGCTCCGGCCAAAAACCAATTCCCGGCGTTGATGCCCTCTAGCACCGTGGCAGCAGTGGTTTTCTTCCGAAACACCCCCACATTTCTCACTTTCCAAACCTCCCAAGATACTAGCATTATAAGTGAAGACACCGCCTTCCTCCGGTGTCCACGAGCAAGGACCGTCCTTGTCCACCACTCGTGGACCGAAGGGATTCCGGCCCAAGCGGCGGTGTCGATCTCCGGCGTGTCAAGGCAACATCTCAACACATTCCAAATGTGAGTGGAGAACCTATACTAGAACATAATGTGTGCCACCGTCTATGTTCGCTTAGAATATTATAATTACAAAATACTTTTCTAGTGGTAGAAGCTTACGCATTTTGTTGGGTTTAATGGCCTACAGCGGATGCTCTTTGAGGCAAGGGAAGCACATAACTGAAGAAGGCTGACGGCAATGGAGTACTCATTTCTGAGCGCATGTATATAACACCTTCCATTACTCCTAATAGTACTTTGGAACCAAATCAATTTTTATTCCGATGTTTGCCTGCTATTATAATGTGTATATTGCCAGAGTGATTCCAGATTTGCAACAGCATCCTTGTATTAAGAAGATGCAATAATATTCTGAAGTTTACATTACTCTAAAACTATTGATACTTCCTTTAGAAAGCGAGATATGATCGAATTAATTTTCACAGTCCAAAAAGCAAGCAAATGGTCCTTAGTAACCTACGAAGGTCGAAGGGTACAACCTCCTCCTACCCCCGCCCATGCTGGGACAGCATGACAAGAAACCGTAACTGAGAAACAAAGATTTGGCAAAATGTAACAGAACAGCTTCACAAGATTTACAATGTGTGTCATTTGCTCTTTAGGTTGCTTCAAGCAAATAACAAAGCCTTTTCACTAAAAGTATCCAACCTGCTCAACTCAATGCAAATAATCATAAGCAACATGATCATCGTGTATAGATACGTAAGCGCTTGAAACATTCCATGTTAATACTTTTTACAGCCAGAGTTTCAAGTCTCTCCACAAAAAGAATCCGCAGCAGGCATTGGTAACTCACCTACACTATCAGCTAACCATAGTGGTGCATATATTTCTTCAATGGATGTTCCACTTCTGCACATTAAGTTATATAAGGTTTGTTTCCAAAATTTCCTCACTGGATGTTCCACTTCTGCTCCAGAGCGGTGCATATTCTAGCTAAACAGCAGGCAGCACTGAGCGGGTGGCTGGAAACTGCAACGAGGTCAGATGTGACTATGGTTCAAAGAAAACTATGAAGAAATAATAAATGTATCAGAAATATAATTTCAAGATTAATACTCAAGAAAATGAGAAAATGTAGTACACCTCGAGACATGATATAATTACCTACTTGTCCACCCAATGAAACTGCAAAATCTAAGCTTATACTTGTGAACTACTTAAAAGCATCCAGGAGAGGGATGAAATTTCCAAGTTATCCAACATTACAACCAATAGTCACTGACTCAAGAGTTTCTGGCAAACCAGAGCCCTGTTCTAGACAGACTGGCAGACATATACCATACCTAACAGTATGTAGTAACAAAAAATCGACAAGCCGAATTGTGTGCATCTCATTTTAATAATTCTTTGCTGGCTGCAACTAACAGTATGCTCGAAGTATCTATTTTACAATGTGCACCCTGGGTATAATCATACAGTATTACACTATTATTCTAACAGATTCAAGCAACAGCAAAATCACATTTATGTGAAGAGGGAATGCTTCGGCACACCCCCCTACCAAAAGGTTTACTACTTTCGAGGTAAATCAATGACCAAGATTAGAACATACCCCTTACTTAAAAAGGGTGATAGGGATAATTTAGGCCTTAAAAAGCCGCACAAGAATTTAGCCCTCGTGAGCAACCACCCAGGCCCTTGATATGTTCGGTTGCCATCTCTTCTTGTTTACGGTATTCGTTTTCTAATCCCTAATTTCTTCTGCCGCTGCCGCTGGAATTTGTTGGTGTGATTGGGGTGAGGGCATCTCCTGAATGCTGCTCCACGCGGTCATGTACCCATCACTCAAGATGCGGCCTCACCTACGGCAGGAGACGAAGACAAGCTCCTTCACTACCAGAAAAACAGGGTTTGCCGACGGCCAAATATATGCCGACGGCTGCCGTCGGCATCTAGAGACCTATGCCGACGGCTAAAGGTAGGCCGTAGGCGTACAAAGGCCGTCGGCATACATCCATCTATGCCGACGGCCCCGTCGGCATAGAGGAGGCCGTCGGGATCGCACGAGCTACGCCTACGGGTGCCGTCGGCATAGGACAGGCCGTCGGCATAGACCTGGCCCACCTGCCCGGTCAGCGCAGACCACGTGACGGCGTTGACCCTACGCCGACGGGCCGTAACGGCGCCCGTCGGCATATCTGTGGCAGAGGTATGCCGACGGTCTGGCCGTCGGCATAGGCCCCTCTGCCACGTCCACGATCCGTGCGCCAAGCCACGTCATCGATCCGTGAGACGAAGGCTGATATGCCGACGGCCAGGCCGTCGGCATACATTTATTTTAATTATTTTTTTAATTCCATTTCTGTTATTTGTGGCAGAGGTATGCCGACGGCATGGCCGTCGGCATAGGCTCACTCGCCACGTCATCGATCCCTGCGCCACGCCACGGCATCGATCCGCGGCACAACCTGCGTGGGGTGTAATGGTATGCCGACGGCCTAGCCGTCGGCATAGGTGTACTTTACTTTATTTTTATTTTTAGTTTGCTTTGTTGTTTTTACTTTGCTTTGTTGTTTTTACTTTATTTTAATTTTTGTTTTGCATAAGATAATTATGCCTTATCTAAAAAAATTCCCGATGTATATCGATTGCCGCCCCCCCCCTCCGGTAACGAACGTCCGGTGTGTGCCCCCCCTCACGGACGGCGCCGCCGCCGGCACCTGGAGGGGGGAAACGGACGCATGGGGTCTACACGGAGGGGATCTTGCTGTGGATCTGTCCCGGATGTTTCTCCAGGCTGTTCCTATGGGCTGACCTAACACAACCGGGCGGGGAGGTCCACTGGCCAAAGCCCGTCCGCGCAAAGTCAAAGGGCTAGATCCCGTGGTCCAATGCTACAGGGTTAGGCGGGACGGGGGCACTGGGGGGGTAGCAATGCCACCGGAGCGTCGCACCGGGCCCTCATACATGCGTGGTGGTGTGGTGGCATGTCCGAAGAGGCGGGACGCGTGTCCGGTGGTCTTACTTATGGAGAGGAGAGAGCGTCTGGGGGACTGAAAGGGCACACACAGGGGAAAAGTTATGAAGGGAGCTGGCATTTAAGCCTGCGTTGCATTTATATATAGACTTATCGTATTCCCAACACACTAGTTTGATCGTCTGAGCACCTATTCTCTTCATATTTCTGGATTGAAACTTGTTTGAAGACACCCAGTAATATCCTTTCAATCTAGAGTAGTATATTACATACTGTTGATTATTTTCTCGAAAAGATGCACATTATCGGAAACGGTCGACACAGTCGAAATGGTCTCGATGCATATGTGAAAGTGTTCATGCATGCGTAGAGGCCCGTCTTGGGGCTCCGGTGTGTGCCCCCCCCCCCTCACGTACGGCGCCGCCGCCGGCACCTGGAGGGGGGAAACGGACGCGTGGGGTCTACACGGAGGGGATCTTGCTGTGGATCTGTCCCGGATGTTTCTCCAGGCTGTTCCTATGGGCTGACCTAACACAACCGGGCGGGGAGGTCCACTGGCCAAAGCCCGTCCGCGCAAAGTCAAAGGGCTAGATCCCGTGGTCCAACGCTACAGGGTTAGGCGGGACGGGGGCACTGGGGGGGTAGCAATGCCACCGGAGCGTCGCACCGGGACCTCATACATGCGTGGTGGTGTGGTGGCATGTCCGAAGAGGCGGGACGCGTGTCCGGTGTGTGCCCCCCCTCACGGACGGCGCCGCCGCCGGCACCTGGAGGGGGG
>LR738715.1:817095710-817168725 GCA_902687465.1 Secale cereale
TTTTTTTTAAGTTTTTACTGTTTTTTTAGTAATTTTGTAGCTAGTTAGATATAGATAGTTAGATAAGTATTTAGGTAGTTAGTTAGTTAGTTAGTTAGATAGTTAGGTTAGATAGTTAGTTAGATAGTTAGATAGTTAGGTTAGATAGTTAGTTAGATAGTTAGGTATTTAGATAGTTAGATAGTTAGATAGTTAGTTAGATAGGTAGATATGTAGATAGTTCGATAGTTAGATAGTTAGATATGTTAGATTGTTAGATAGTTAGGTTAGATAGTTAGATAGTTAGATAGTTAGTTAGATAGTTAGATAGGTAGATAGTAAAAAAATTTGGTTAGATGAGATGATATATAGATAGGTAGATAGTTAGATAGGTAGATATTGTTAATGTTGTTAGTTTTTTTGCCTACATGATGCAAAAATAAATGAATGCATGTTTAAATGTTTTAAATATGGTCTATGAGTTGTGATGTTCTAATTTTTGTCGCGATGCAATTTGCAGGCTTTGTGGTTTCGCATTTCATTGGAGTGACCGTTGTCTGACGCGTTGGCCCCCCTGAGCATCCCTCTGCTGTTCGACTACTTCCTCTACAGCCGAGGGTGAGCTACAAGTCCATCTCCTCCAAATTTTAGATTTCATTCTCGAGTCAAGTGACATAACCTAGGCGTCTCCCGTCCGAAAGGGTTGCATCGATAAATATGCATTCAATTGCATATTTATCACCGTAGCTCTTTCGGATTGTCCAGCGTTTTCCATGGACAGCCCGAGGATGTGTAGATTGGGTATGTTCTCCATGTTCTACCCCGTTCCGAGACAGGATTTCGACGGTGCCTCCACATTGTTCTCCGGAGCACATTCTCTCGGCTATTTGCCGAGACGTGTTTCTGGAGAACAGCGGGGAGGTGCTGCCGAAATTTTTTGTCGGAACGGGGTAGAATGGAGAACGTACTCAATCTACACATCCTCGGGTGGGATTAGGACCCATCTTTACCTATTAGGGATGTAGGTGGATTAAACGCGGTAGAAACTGAAAATTTGATGTGATTAATTTAAGTGAACCCTTAATTATGTTGTGTGGGTTGCAAAAAAGCAGAGGATGGCAGATAATCAGTGGATGTACAGTTGTTTTATCCATCGGAATCGAGTAACATCAGAGTGGATCACGAAAACCGATGTATATTTGAAGGAGATATTCCGTCGTCCAATGAGAATTATCCCTCCATGCCCCTGTGCGAGATGTGCCAGACGTCACCGTAGAAATCAGACGGACATGAGTGAGCACCTTCGCACTTACGGATATATGCCAAACTTTGACATGCCGCCGATAAACATAGCCGAGCAGGACCGTGGTAGAGAGGAGGTGATGCGACAACGCATCGATGGATACGAGGATGACGGGGTCAGGGACATGCTAGATGATGTCATTGTTGCAGAAACGGCAAATGCGACACCTTCAGAGAATGAACCGGAGGAGCTGGAGGCAACTGCAAAGGCCTTCTTGGAGGTCTTGGCCTCGTCGAAGAAACCTCTTTATGCGGGTGCGAAAATATCTCAGCTGGATGCCATCTCGCAACTGATTGCAGTCAAGGCTGAGTACGGCTGTAGCCAGAAATGCTTCGAAGCATTCCTGGGAGTATGGGCTAACAGCCTCCCTGAGGGTCATGAACTGCCGAAAAGCATGTACGATACAAAGAAAATCATGAAGGCACTCTCTATGGATTATGAGAAAATAGATGTTTGCTCGAAGAATTGCCTTTTGTTTAGGCACGAGTATGCGGATGACAAGTACTGTAGTAAGTGCGGTTCGTCTCGGTACATTGAGGTGGTCGGTGAGGATGGTGAGAAAAAGCAGCTAACCATCCCCGTTAAGGTTCTTCGGTATCTTGATTTTATAAAAAGACTGCAGCGCCTTTTCATCACGAAGGAGTCTGCCAAAATGATGAAGTGGCACAAGGAAGGTATAAGGTACAATCCAAATAAAATCATACATCCATCGGGAGGGGAAGCATGGAAGTCATTCGATGAAGAATACCCCGAGGAAGCAGCCGAGGCTGGGAATGTCAGAATAGCCATATCAGGTGATGGGTTGAATCCATATGGTATGTCGTCCAATCCATACAGCTGCTGGCCTGTGTTTGTAATTCCGCTCAATCTTCCTCCCGGTGCCCTAATGCAACGGAAGACCATGTTCTTGTCGCTCATCATTCCGGGGCCTGACTACCCGGGGAAGCAATTGGGTGTGTTTATGCAGCCGCTTGTGGATGCTTTGCACCATTCTTGGTACTTTCCGAGGTTGACATACGACCGAGATCTGCAGAGAAATTTCTTGATGAAAGTTTGGTTGCACTATTGCATGCATGACTTTCCCGGCTATGCTCTATTCTGCGGATGGTGTACAAGTGGTAAGATGCCATGCCCAGTGTGCATGCAGGCTCTGCGAATGATTTGGCTGAGTAAGGGTGGCAAGTATGTAGCCTTTGACCTGCATCGACAGTTCCTCCCTCCAGACCATCCAGACAGGGAAGACAAGAAGAACTTCACGAAAGGCCGGGTTGTTCATGAAGTAACCGAGATTCCAACATTTTCGGGGACAGATGTTCTTGCTCAGCTAAAAGCTCTCAAGCCTAAAGGCAAAGGCAAAGGCAAAGGCAAAGGCAAAGGCTTCGAGGGATATGGTGAGACGCACAACTGGACTCACATTACCCCGTTCTCGCAGCTTCCCTATTTCAAAGACCTCAAACTTCCTTACAATATTGATGTGATGCACACCGAAAAGAATGTGGCAGAGTCCCTTTTCACAACGATCCTCAACATTACTGATAAGACGAAGGATAACGTTAAAGCTAGAGCCGATCAACAGAGAATTTGTGATAGACCACGGCTTAACATGAAGCCTCCCACAGGCGGTCGAAAAAACTGGTTCAAGCCAGATGCTGACTTTGTCCTTAAACCGCCGGGAAAAAAAGAAGTACTTATCTGGCTGAAACAAATTTTGAAGTTCCCCGATGGTTATGCATCGAATATAAGTAAGGGAGTCAATCTTTCAACGGGCAAAGTGACCGGCCTGAAGAGTCATGACTACCATGTATGGATTGAGCGCATAATGCCGGTGATGGTTCGAGGCTATGTCCCCGAGCATGTCTGGCGAGTGCTTGCCGAGCTTAGCCATTTCTTCCGCACACTCTGTGCTAAAGAAGTAAGTAAAGAGGTGATTGAAAAATTGCATAAGAAGGCACCGGAGTTGATAGTCAAGCTAGAGAAAATCTTTCCGCCAGGCTTCTTTACTCCGATGACACATCTCATTCTGCACCTCGCGAACGAGGTATTGTTGGGGGGGCCTGTGCAGAATCGCTGGCAGTACGGCCCTGAGAGGCAGAACAAGCATCTCCGACGGAAATGTGGAAACAAAGCTAAGATTGAAGCTTCCATAGCTGAGGCGGTTATCCTAGAGGAGGTGGGAGGGCTGGGGCCTCGAAATCTTATAACATGCCACGACAAGAGTGGGAGGACCTCATGTTCTATATCTTGCACAACATCAAGGAAGTTGAGGAAGTGTGGATGAGGTAATACCACTACACCATTCCTTTATGTCTTCCACATCATCATGTTCCATGTTCACTTAGTCCCGGTCTAACACCGCTTTTCTTATTTTTAGTGATTTCGTTCAAGTGGAATGGACGGGAGTGAATCCTCCTACTGAGGCAGAGGCACTTACTCTTCTCCGTCATGGAAACCCTGGACGTAAAAATTTTGTTGCTTGGTTCATGGAGAAAGTAATTTTCCACACTCCCCTATTAAATACCTACTTCAACATTTATTAGTTAACCAAACTAATGCACGCAACAATTTCCATTATACTTGTAGGGAAAAGATCCGAACATATCTATGGATGATGAATTGAGATGGGTTTCCATGGGTTTTGACCCTGCCGTCATGACATGTAAAAAGTATGATGTGAATGGGTATCGTTTCCATACAGAGGAGCACCAAAACAGCCGCCCCGATCCCAAAACTATAAATACCGGAGTGTACACCCCCGGTCAAAATTCAGTAGACTACTACGGAAGGGTACAAAATATATACGAGGTTAAATTCCGCCAGGGGCGTGAGACCCTAAGTCTTCCTGTGTTCAAATGTCGATGGTTCGATCCGCGGGAGGGGGTAAAACATACGCCTTCCATTGGTTTGGTAGAAGTTAAACCATCAACCGTCTATGCCGGAGCCGATCTCTTCATTGCGGCTACCCAAGATACACAAGTATATTATCTGCCTTACCCATGCCAGAAAGCGTATCTAAAGGGTTGGGAAGTTGTGTTCAAGGTTTCGCCACATGGTAAGCTGCCAGACCCGAATGAAGACGATTACTACAACATTAACCCCATGACATACGAGGGAGTGTTCTATCAAGAGCAACCTGATGATGATGATGATGATGATGGTGTGGTTAGAAACGATGACGCTAGACCATTGGGTGATGATGATGTGGACCCAAACGTCGACGATACACGGAATGATGGTGAGACCATTGTCAATGAAAATGACATACTTATGCTAGAAAAGTTAAACGAAGCCGCTGACGACGAGGAAGAGCCTCCACCTCCGTCGGACAACGAAGATGATATGATTGATAGTGATGATGAGACGGACCGAGAAAGAGGTTACAACAGTGATGATTCATATGGGTTCTAGCAGATGTACGTTTCAAGTTTTTTTTCTATAGTTTAGGAATATGCCTTTTTATGCATTTTTATTAATGTGTTTATTATCATGCATTTTCCTTCATTTCATTAATTTACTAATTGCTTTTTCTCTTTTCAATGCAGGTTCGTGGAACATGGGCAAGGGGAAGGCCGACGGCGTGGGTTTCCTACGCAAGGTCGTCGGGGGGGCTAGTCGGAGTGGTCGAGCACGTAATCCCCCCCCCTCGGCTACTTGACGATGACTCCTCACAGGGAGGTCGAGGGAGAGGTGCCCCTAGAGGAGGAGGAGGGAGATCCTCTAGAGGACGAGGTGCTGGGGGGAGAGCCACTACAGGGGGTCGCGGCCAGAAAGAGCGCACCCTCACCGACTTAGGGGTGTTGTCTTCGAGGCCCTCCTCTAGTGAGGTACCCTCCTCTAGTGAGGTACACTCTAGGGAGGAGGAGGAGGAGGTGGAGGTGGAGGAGGAGGAGGAGGAGGTGGCGGAGGAGGCAGGCGAGGAGGAGGAGGAGGAGGAGGAGGGCGAGGCAGGCGAGGAGGAGGGTGGTGGCGGGGATGATGGTGGTGACGGGACCGGGGTTGACAACAAGGGGTGGCTGCGTGGTAACGCAAAGCTACCAAAGCAGGTTCCTGCTACTGAGGAGCAGAAGTGGCTCATTCAGCCCACGGGAAAAGAGTAAGCGCCACTTTGTAATAATTTCATTATTTTGCTTGTCACATGCTTATTCCGGTTGTTATATATTTTGCTTGTCACATGCTAATAATTCATTCTTTTGCAGCAACTGGATATATTCTAAAGGGGTCCGTATTCCCAACGGCCTCATCATTGTCTTGCTGAAGTTACACTGGCCGGGGTTGTACTGTCCGGATCCAGTCAGGCAGCCGGATCGTCGGGTTTTGGCCACGAGCTGGGACCACTGGGAAGCGGCCCCCCACGCGGACCATGACACCCATGCCAAGGCCGTGATCACTACTTTTTGGGTGAGTTCTCTTCAGAAGTCCATTCTACTTTCATGAATGATTTAACTCAGGGCTTCTTCCATTCTTGTTTCATGCATGTTTGTAGAAATTCTATCGAGTTCTTCCGGAGCATAGGGCTAGAGCGGACTTGATTGTGCTGCGCCAATGCAAGAAGAAGGCCCGCCAGCTGCAGTACGAGGTGCGCTATGTGGCCATCTCCACATACTACCACGACGTTCTTGGTGTGAAGATGAGCAAGGAAGATGCGCGGAGGATGGGCATTACCTTGGAGAAGCCCGAGTTCTTGGCGGTAAGTATAAAAGATTTTCCATTATGCCATTATGCTTCCATTATGCCATTATGCTTTTCATTATGCCATTATGCTTTTATTATGCTTTTATTATGCTTTTATTATGCTTTATGCTTTATGCTTCCATAACACCAATTTGTACACACCTATATGCCATTATGCTTTTATTATGTAGGTGTGTCCAAATTGGTGTTATGGAAAAGACGAGTCCTGGGCGGCATTGGTTGATCTTTGGTGTGATGAGGCTGGAGCCTGGGCGGCTATGAGAACCAAAAATAAGGCTAACCGAGGGACGGAGGGAGTACATGCTCAGGGAAACCGAAACCACTATCTCCACAAGGCAGTTAATGTATGACTAACCCCATTAAACATTCTTCTTCTATTTACCATCAGTTTCTTATGTATGACTAACCTCTATTTGGTGGTGCAGGAGGAGAAACTGAAGCAGCCGCTGTCAGACATGCAGGCGTGGGAGATCGCCCATACGCGGAAGGACCCCAAGCCTGGCGATAACAAGTACTACGGCAAGAAGACTGCGGGGAACATCCAAGCCTACTCTGAAGCCTATTTAAAGTTGCATCCTGACACACCTGACCCCATTGCGGCGCCTCTGGACGAAAGGGCGGTGGTGAGCATGGGGCCCAAGGAGCACGGTCGGGAGGCGGTTCTCGATGCTGTGATCACTCCTAGTATCTCCTACACACAGCTTCGTCGGATCGACCCGAGCCTGAGCCAGCGCACGAGCTAGCCAGTGACCAGTGCACAGTCCCTCTTCCAGGAGCAACAATCTGTAAGTATTTTCCCTCTTATCTTCATTGCTCATTTTATTTTCCGCATTTATTATTTTTATGAGTTCTATCATGGCATACCGTAGGCCTACCTGGAGTACACACGCCAGGAGACCATGGCGTGGCATAAGAGGCTTTATGAACACCAAGTGCAGAGGGATCTCCAGATGCAGCAGGCTTTTCAGGAAATGGCGGCCGGCAGGTGTCCTCAGTTGCAGCCAGCACAATGCCCTCCAGCGCAACCAGTGCTGCTGACCTTCGAGGAGTTTGTGGAACAGACCGCTGGCCCCTCGCCGGTTAGTTCATCCCCAATCTATTCATCCAAAGCATGTCATGCCTTTCAACATAGTCATATATCCCGTTAATATGTCTTTTCAACATCCAGGGAACAGGTGGATCTACCGTTGGCGGTGGTCTTCGCAGCACTCCGGAGACACGGAGCCCGACCACTCCGATCCACGGAGGCGGAGGCGGAGGTGGAGGTGGAGGCTTCGGCGGTCTTGGTGGTGGCTCTGCTGCTAGCAGTGACGACTTGGGCTTCGGCGGTCTTGGCGGTGACGACCTCCGTGGTGCTCGATGATAGTCCTAGATGACTTGCGTGCTTATCTATATGCTTATGTGATCACTATCGACAGTGTTGGTTGTGTTGATGATCTTTTAGAGATTTGTGTGTGATGATGATCTTTTAGAGATTTGTGTGTGATGATGCTTAATTATGCATATATTGTTGTGATGGTGCCGGATGATATGTGCTGTTGTTTATATGTTTATTCTGTTATATATGTCTATTCTATCATATATATGTGTTGTGTATTGAATTGAATTCATTTGAAACAAAACAGAAAAAAAAAGCAGAAGAAAGCTATGCCGACGGCAAGGCGTCGGCATAGGGATACTATGAGCTCCCAGTAGCTGACACGTGGCAGCTATGCCGACGGCCTGACCGTCGGCACACAATTTGTACTAAGCCGACGGCCGGGCCGTCGGCATACCTGCCACGCGTCAGCTACTGGGAGCTGCGTATGAATGAGTAAGCCGACGAAGTCGCCGTCGGCTTATAATTCAATATATGCCGACGGCCGGGCCGTCGGCATAGGCCTGGTCCACGACCAACGACAGGCAGCCACGTGGCATGCCTATGCCGACGACGACCGTCGGCATAGCCCTTGTCCGCGAGCAACGCCAGGCAGCCACGTGGCAGCCCTATGCCGACGGCTTGCCGTCGGCATAGCCCTGGTCCACGAGCAACGCCAGGCCGCCACGTGGCAGCCCTATGCCGACGGCAAGCCGTCGGCATAGCCATATGCCACGTGGCGGCCCGTCGCTGGGCGAACTTAACGGCTGTGGGCGCCGTTAGGCACGGACTTTGCCGACGGCCGTTGCCGTCGGCATTGATGTACGGCCGCCGTCGGCATAGCATATATGCCGACGGCTTTTCTATGCCGACGACCAACCAGGCTATGCCGACGTATATGTTGCCGACGGCCCTATGCCGACGAGGGCCGTCGGCATAGGTCTGTCCCGACGGGACTCAGGGCTATGCCGACGGCCCTGGCCGTCGGCATAGGGGGCGATTCTGGTAGTGCTTCCTGTGGAGGCTCGCATGCAAGCCGTAGAGGGGCCGAGCGCACGACCAGCAGAGCTGTTCTTTTTGGAACAGCGAACTAACTGGGGTTCTGTTTGGGCTCTACATACCCAATTAGACCATAAATTTTCACCGGAATTAAGCCCTGGTTATTTTTTTAATCGAGATTTAGGAGATTAACTTTCTGACTTTTGTGGATGGATAAGGATACCCTTTTCAACGTTTTGAAGGGAGGTGTACCGCAGCACCTCTCAATGGGAAAATGTATTAGGTAGTTCTCAGGACACAATACTCTTTTCACACCAAAAGATCATATATGATTACTTACTCCGTATGTACTCATCTGTGTATTCATTGTTAATCTTTCCATGAGCCATGGTACCAACCTGGAACATTGTACAGATGAGATAAATTTAGGCACCAGAGTAACAGAGGATGGGACAAAGCTACAAAATAGCACAGTTTTTACTCACCACAAACACAAGGGCTTCATCATCACTGCATTCGGCAACATAGTCATTCAGTTTAACTGACTTATCCGCGCTATATGAAAGCCCTATGCAGCAAATAGACATCAATAAGCTTCGGTGAGCCAATAGGTATATATTTTACTTTTATTAATATGACAGAAATCTCACCAATCTTCCTTGAGCCAACACGTAGATACTGCGTAACAGGATTTTTAATAACATTAAGGAGCTTCTCGCGCCTCCCAACTGCAGTAATGCTCAACTTTTGCAATAACTGTGCTGCAATCTCATACAAACTACTTGCACTTCAGCACAATTCAGGACAGAGACACAAAGATGCACATTGTTTACACTTTTGCTATTGGAAACTTACACATCAATCCACAAAAACGTTTTGGTGTGCGTGGCAAGCGAACATTCGGCTTGACCTCAAACAACACCCCCTTTTCAGTCCTAACATAAACAGCTTGTAACCTCCCAGCCTTAGTTAGAGGGCTATCAAATATTTCCAACAGAGCCTGCAAAGAAATTTGAAAAAAAAAATCAAGATGTTCATGATTTCAGAGAACGGATCGGGAAGGATTGAGACAAAAGATTGGTGGCTCCATCGACCTTCTCTTTTGTCATAGTATTCATATGTACTTCCTCCGTAAAGTAATGAGACATATGTACTTTGTAATCACATAAAGAGCACTTTCAAGGGACCCTAACAACCAACTCAGATTCTCAAATAAATCTCAATTTGAAGGCCCAAACAGTGGTCAACCACAGAAAGAGAAGAAAACATTGCTAACGCATATATGCATCATATGGGGAGAGAGATGGACAGTAAACTAACAGAAAATTTTGAGTTTGATTTCCCAGTAATGCAACAAGGATTTAAGATAAACGGATCAGCTTTCTAATCATATGCCATTAGTAGTCAAAAGAAATCAAAACGGCAAAAATTTACAATACCTGGTAAATGATATCAGGCCTATAATCAGCAGGATTCCGATTCTGCTTCCTCAAATAAATTGCATGATCGTCTGAGTTCAAGATTTGCATAGTCTGTGCAAAATTACAAGGAGAGTTGTCAAAACAAACATACATGTACAGAAAACATTTGTTTGGTGAAAAACTTATTGACCACTTTAATCATCAGTGCTACTAGAGAAAACTGACAGCTATATAAATTGTCAAATTGGTAGAGAAAGGACTTGCTCTTTACATCCTAGGAGCAAATAATTTTACATCCAGATAAACAATTAAGAGTGAATTCCGGTTTTTACCCCATATTTTGACATTTTTGACACTAATTACCCCATTTAGCGGGATTTCATCCGTTTTACCCCATTTAGCAAAAGTGTTGCCACAATTTACCCTGTTTTAAATTTTTTGGGCGTTTTGACCGGCTGGCATGCCACGTCCACAGTTTTTTCCTGCATATTTCCCCCCCCCCCCTACTCAACTCGTTTCTGGTTTGAAGTATTCTGATGGGACGACTATACTTGATCAGCATGGCATATTACCATTGAATAAATTATCGGAGAAATTGTTACTGATATAATTTGAAATCATGTATGTTTTTCTTCAGATATGATATACGATCCTATGTATGCATGGTTCTATGGATTATATTAAAGTGGTGTAAATATACTACTTCACTAACTCTGATACACCTACATATATGAATATCTAGGTAGCAAATATGTTGACCGGTAGAGTGTTAATACATGCACAAGTGATAGCATCTGTTGCTACTTGCTAGCTGTAAAGGAATTTTGGATATTTGTATCTTACAATGCATGCTGAAACATGTGTATTTACCCTATTAGAGTAGATTATGATTTATGATGATTGCAGCCACTAATTCATTTTTATTTTTCTTGCACAAAGCGGATGTCAACCAAGATGTGGAGTGTTATATATTTTACATGTCAGTGGATAAAAGAATCCAAAGCCGGAGATGATTGAGAGGGACTTCATTAGTTATTTTGATATAAAGGAGAAGATCAAGGAGTTGGTTTCCAACCCTTGGGACAATGTTTATTATCAGAAGAAGGTGGCCAACGGGAACTCCATGGTTGAGTTAACAAATGATGCAGGCATGATGAACATGCTATAGGAATTTGATGCTTATATGGAAATCAGTTTGCATGTTTGATTGGGGGCGAGCAACGCAAATGAGAAGCTACGGGAGGCGAGCGTGGCGTGCGGCCGACTTGGGCGTTGTGCGTTGGATGTGACGTGAGCGACCGCCATCGGGCCGAGCCGGTCGGGAGAAGCTGCACGGCACTGTTCAGCAGTGAGAAAAATAGTCATGAAAAAACACTGACGTGGCATGACTGTTGGACCTAACAATTGTGACCGACCGGTTAGAATGCGCACAAAACTTTAAACAGGGTAAATTGTGTCAACAATTTTGTTAAATGAGGTAAAACGGATGAAATTTCGCTAAATTGGGTAATTAGTGTCAAAAATGTCAAAATAGGGGGTAAAAAGCGGAATTCACTCAACAATTAATCGTGGTCAGTCTTAATTCCAGTACACAGCTAGACAATAAATAGACTGTCAATTCTATTATCGTTGAAGCATCCCAATTTTAAGAACTAAGGAATAATATTGTGGATTATTGCTTTACTTTTTCCAGTAAAATTGATACACTGAAAAGTTAGGATTACTGCTGATTCTTAAGATTCCAACTCCAGTGAAACTCCCAACACGACTTTTAAGACAGTAGAGCCAACCTTCGGAAACCAAATCTATAGCAAAGTGAATGGAAAATCTCAGTTAACAACTTAACATCAGAACTCTAATTAGGGAAGCAAAAGTGCATCCGTCAGGATGGATTGGCGTGGGCCAGAGCAGGGAAACCAACAGAAATAACAAAGGAATCAGGATACCTTGCCGACTTTGCCGACCTCCAGGCAGGCCCTCTCGAGCACGAAGATCGCCCTGGGCCGCTTCCTCCCATCTACTGGCCGGGGCAGGACAGGAATCCCCTCCGCTACCTCAACGTTCTCGTCCCCCTCCGTCACATCCTCTCCCTTCCCTTCGTCGTTCTCCCGTGGCTGCAACTCCTCCGCATCGTCGGCACGGGAGGCCGTGCCGTCTTGGAGCTTCCTCTTCTTCTTTCCCTTTGCTGCGTACCGCCGCCCCATCTCGCTTCCGGGTTGGGATTTAGCCGCTTAGGGTTCCGGCCTTTCGGGGATGCAACGCGTGTTGAAAATAGCGGCCACTTGGGTTTGGAGGGACGTGCCCTAAATATTGAGCGTCTAAGTTGTTTTTTTCCTTTTTATTTAGGTTTAGCATCTAAGTTTTATACGTTGATTTTACACGGAGATTCGTGTGGATAGTTTCTTTTTTTTTCTTTTCTTTTCTTTGTTTGATTGTCAAGTCACTTAGAGCATGTAGGGAAGGCTACTTTAAAAGTGCCGGTCGGTGAATCAGGCCGCACACCTTTGCTCTAGGGAAGGCTACTTAAATAAGCTTTGCAGGACATGAATACTGGTATCACCGGAGTTTTCTAACTCTGTGACAGGCTCAGAGTGTACCGCTACCTGGTTTAATTATACCAGCAAGTTCCACTCAAAAACTATCACAGGTAAAATAATTGATAAGGCGGAGAAAAGAGAAAGCGTAAAAAAAAAGTCTAAGAAATAAGGGCTCATATGGCTCGATTAAGGGTTTGTACTGCTCAATTAGGGTGTGGATATGGGGTTCAATTCAAGTGTCTAGGTCCGGTTAGATTTGGTTGTCGATATGTCACTAGTAGAAAACAGGGCATTGGTCCAGCCCATTAGCCCCGGTTCAATCTAGAACCGGGACCAATGGGGGTACTGGACCCGGTTCGTTAGCCCAGGGGGCCGGCCGGGCCACGTGGGCCATTGGTCCCGGTTCGTCTGGACCTATTGGTCCCGGTTGGAGCTAAAAACCGGGACCAATGGCTCTTGCTCCTGGCCCACCACTATTAGTCCCGGTTTGTTTTATGAACCGGGACCAAAGGCTCCCCTTTAGCCCCGGTTTGTAGCACCAACCGGGACCAGTGAGTTGCCTATATAAACCCCCTCACTCAAGAGCAGAGCTCACTGCTCTGTTTTTTTTCTGGCCGAGGGCGACAGGGGTTAGTGGTGCTCTAGCTCACCTCCTATGCACACAACATGTTCGGTGGAATGCCCGAGCCACACTAGTTAAGCTTTTCTCCTCTCGAAGCTCTATTTTCTCCGAGATTTGTCTAGGTTTAGCGGTCCGTCACGTCCCGTCCCCGTCTTCGCCGCCGTCGATCGCCCCCGCCGATCTCGTCACCGGCACCACCGTGGTGAGCCTCTTGTTATGTCCATGCTTTTCTTACTTTTATTATTGCTTTAGATAGATATTTGTCTAATTTTCTTACGTTTATTATTGCTTGTTATTATATAGTGCGATGGTTTTGATATCCGCCCACGTGGGCCCTCGTCCGGTCTACGATTCGGATGTGGTATATTATCTTTAATTTATAACTATTTGTTTTAGTGCTTATGATAGTTATGCCGACCAACCTGACATGCATAGATGTTTTATTATGTCTAGGAGGTAGTTGAACCGGAAATTCCTACGGACCCTCTTGTGGAGAGGTTAAATTTAGTTGAAGAGGAAAACATTTCGTTAAAGAAAAAATTGGAAAAAATGGAGGAGGAGAAGATGGAATTGGAGTTGCATGTTGCGGAAGTTATCGATGATCACAAGATCAATATGGAACCTATTGTCGAGAGGTTAAATTTAGTTGAAGAAGAAAACAAATTCTTGAAGGAAAAAATAAAAAAAATTGTGGACGAGAAGATGATATTGGAGTTGCATGTTGCGGATGTCGTCGATGATCACAAGATCAAGATGGATGCAATGCGGTTGAAGATTAAAAAGATTAGAAAATATGCCATTAATACCGAGGCTTGGTATCATTATGCCGTTGGATCAATTGTTACCTTGGTTGCGATTATGATAGCATTTGTTTTCGCGTTGAAATGTTTTACATAGTTTCGATGTGTATGGAGAGCTATATATGTTGTTAGATGAGAACTATATATATATGTATGTACTTTGGTTTTAATGTGATGATGAACTTTTATCCATTTGGTCACTTAATTATCTATTTATGATGTTCTGTAATGGTTTTTGACACACTTAATTATATATAAATGCACGCAGATGAACCGCCAATGGATGTACGGTGACAGACACACCTCCGAGTACATTAAGGGCGTGCGTGAGTTTCTAAATGTGGCAGAGGCAAACAAGCAGAATGGTTTTATGTGTTGTCCATGCACTCAATGTGTGAATACGATGTCTTACTCTAACCGAAAAATCCTTCACTCCCACCTGCTTTACAAGGGTTTCATGCCACACTATAATGTTTGGACGAGGCACGGTGAAATAGGGGTTATGATGGAAGACGGCGAAGAAGAAGAGTACGATGACAACTATGTGCCCCCTGAATACGGTGATGCTGCAATGGGGGGAGCTGGTGAAGATCACGAGGAACCAGACGATGTGCCCAATGATGCTGCAACAGGTGAAGCTGCTGAAGATCAAGAGGAACCAAATGATGATCTTCGCCGGGTCATTGTCGATGCAAGGACACAATGCGAAAGTCAAAAGGAGAAGCTGAAGTTCGATCGCATGTTAGAGGATCACAAAAAAGGGTTGTACCCCAATTGCGAAGATGGCAACACAAAGCTCGGTATCGTACTGTAATTGCTGCAGTGGAAGGCAGCGAATGCTGTGGCTGACAAAGGATTTGAGAAGCTACTGAAAATACTGAAGAAGAAGCTTCCGAAGGATAACGAATTGCCCGACAGTACATACGCATCAAAGAAGGTCGTATGCCCTCTAGGATTGGAGGTGCAGAAGATACATGCATGCCCTAATGACTGCATCCTCTACCGCGGTGCATACAACGATCTGAACGCATGCCCGGTATGTGGTGCGTTGCGGTATAAGATCAGACGAGATGACCCTGGTGATGTTGATGGCGAGCCCGCCAGGAAGAGGGTTCCTGCGAAGGTGATGTGGTATGCTCCTATAATACCACGGTTGAAACGTTTGTTTAGAAACAGAGAGCATGCTAAGTTGATGCGATGGCACAGTGAGGACCGTAAGAAAGACCGGAAGTTGAGAGCACCCGCTGACGGGTCGCAATGGAGAAAAATCGAGAGAAAGTACTGGGAGGAGTTTGCAAAGGACGCAAGGAACGTATGGTTTGCTCTAAGCGCGGATGGCATTAATCCTTTCGGGGAGCAGAGCAGCAATCACAGCACCTGGCCCGTGACTCTATGTATGTATAACCTTCCTCCTTGGATGTGCATGAAGCGGAAGTTCATTATGATGCCAGTTCTCATCCAAGGCCCTAAGCAACCCGGCAACGACATTGATGTGTACCTAAGGCCATTAGTTGAAGAACTTTTACAGCTGTGGAATGGAAACGGTGTACGTGCGTGGGATGAGCACAAACAGGAGGAATTTGACCTAAAGGCGTTGCTGTTCGTGACCATCAACGATTGGCCCGCTCTCAGTAACCTTTCAGGACAGACAAACAAAGGATACCACGCATGCACGCACTGTTTAGATGACACTGAAAGTATATACATGGACAAGTGCAGGAAGAATGTGTACCTGGGCCATCGTCGATTTCTTCCGACCAACCATCAATGTCGAAAGAAAGGCAAGCATTTCAAAGGCGAGGCAGATCACCGGAAGAAGCCCGCCATGCGTACCGGTGATCACGTACTTGCTATGGTCAATGATTTACACGTAATCTTCGGAAAGGGCCCCGGCGCACTAGCTGTTCCGAATGACGATGAGGGACACGCACCCATGTGGAAGAAGAAATCTATATTTTGGGACCTACCCTACTGGAAAGACCTAGAGGTCCGCTCTTCAATCGACGTGATGCACGTGACGAAGAACCTTTGCGTGAACCTGCTAGGCTTCTTGGGCGTGTATGGAAAGACAAAAGATACAGCTGAGGCACGGGAGGACCTGCAACGTTTGCACGAAAAAGACGGCATCCCTCCGAAGCAGTATGAAGGTCCTGCCAGCTATGCTCTTACGAAAGAAGAGAAAGAAATCTTCTTTGAATGCCTTCTCAGTATGAAGGTTCCCGACTGGCTTCTCGTCGAATATAAAGGGAATAATAAATATGGCAGAGAAAAAGTTCCAGAACCTAAAGTCTCATGACTGCCATGTGATTATGACGCAACTGCTTCCGGTTGCATTGAGGGGGCTTCTACCGGAAAACGTCCGATTAGCCATTGTGAAACTATGTGCATTCCTCAATGCAATCTCTCAGAAGGTGATCGATCCAGAAATCGTACCAAGGCTAAGGAGTGATGTGGCGCAATGTCTTGTCAGTTTCGAGCTTGTGTTCCCACCATCCTTCTTCAATATCATGACACACGTCCTAGTTCATCTAGTCGACGAGATTGTCATTCTGGGGCCCGTATTTCTACACAAAATGTTCCCCTTTGAGAGGTTCATGGGAGTCCTAAAGAAATATGTCCGTAACCGCGCCAGACCAGAAGGAAGCATCTCCATGGGCCATCAAACAGAGGATGTCATCGGGTTTTGTGTTGACTTCATTCCTGGCCTTAATAAGATAGGTCTCCCTAAAGCGCGGTACGAGGGCAGACTGACTGGAAAAGGCACGCTTGGAAGGGACTCAATAATATGCAGGGACGGTTATTCTTGGTCTCAAGCACACTACACAGTTCTACAGAACTCTACATTGGTGACCCCGTATGTCGATGAACACAAGAACAGTCTGCGCTCCAAACACCCGGAGCAGTGCGACGACTGGATTACACGTGAACACATCAGGACTTTCAGCAGTTGGTTGGAAACACGTCTCAGAGGTGACAACACTGTTTGTGATGAGTTGTACTTGTTGTCCAGGGGACCATCTTCGACTGTATTGATTTACAAAGGATACGAGATAAATGGAAATACATTTTACACGATTGTCCAAGATCAAAAGAGCACCAACCAAAACAGCGGTGTCCGCTTTGATGCAACAACCGAGAGGGGAAAGGACACATATTATGGTTACATAGTGGACACATGGGAACTTGACTACGGACATGATTTTAAGGTCCCTTTGTTTAAGTGTAAATGGGTCAATCTGTCAGGAGGCGGGGTACAGGTAGACCCACAGTACGGAATGACAACAGTGGATCTGAAAAATCTTGGATACAATGACGAACCGTTCGTCCTAGCCAATGATGTGGCACAGGTTATCTATGTGAAGGACATGTCTACCAGACCGAGAAAAAGAAAAGATAAGGAAGCGAATACATCATACGATGAGCCAAAGCGCCACATAGTTCTTTCAGGAAAAAGGGACATCCTGGGAGTGGAGGGCAAGACAGACATGTCTGAAGATTATGAAAAGTTTCATGAAATTCCTCCCTTCAAAGTCAAGGCTGACCCAAGCATCCTGATAAACGATGAAGATTATCCATGGTTACGGCGCAATAAGCAAATGACACAAGCGAAGAAAAAGTGAAGAGTTATTTCCGCAACTATTATGATGATACCATGCCAACTTTGTAACAAACGAGTATGATACCATTGTCCGTTTGTACTATTCAAATTTCAATACTACTTGTACTAACAAAACAAAACAAAACAAAACAAACTTGAAAAATAAATAGCAACAATAAGTATTTTGTTGTAAGTATAAACAAAATAAAATAAATAAAGCAACAAAGAAAATAAATAAAGAAAGTAAAATAAATAAAGCAACTCTAAATACAGCAAAAAACAACTTAGAAATAAACAAAGAAAATAAAATAAATAAAGCAACTCTAAATATAGCAAAAAACAACTTAGAAATAAATAGCAACAATAAGTATTTTGTTGTAATTAAGTATAAACAAAATAAAATAAATAAAGCAACAAAGAAAATAAATAAAGGAAGTAAAATAAATAATTTCAAATTTAAACTATTCAAATTTGAATACTACTTGCACTAACAGAAAGTTTGTAATTGGTTTTACAAAAGAAAATAAATAATGCAGAAAACAAAACAAAAAAACTTGAAAAAAAATAGCAACAATAAATATTTTTTTGTAAGTAGAAACAAAATCAAATAAATAAAGAAACAAAGAAAACAAATAAATAAAAATAGCAACAGTAAGTATTTTGTTGAAAGTAGAAACAAAACTAAAAAATAAAGCAACAAAGAAAAAAAGAAAAAATATGCCACCTGCTGGGCCCACACGGCCTGAATACGACTAGAAACCCAACCATGGGCCAGGATTCAGGCCCGTAGAAAGCCCAGCAAGTCCACAGGCAAAGCAGTGTCAGTTTAGGCCCTTAGGCCTGCAGTTTAGAGGAGTTCGATAGGAGAGAGGCAGCGGGGCTTATAAACTGGTGCTGCTCTCCCTCAACTAGCGAGGTGGGACTAAACTTCCCACCGCACCGCGGCAAGGCCTTTAGTCCCGGTTGCTGCCACCAACCGGGACTAAAGGGTGGCATTAGTCCCGGTTGGTAGCAGAAACCGGGACTAAAGGCCCCTCCTTCCCGCCCTTTGGGCTGCTGAAAAGGCACCTTTAGTCCCGGTTGGTGCCACCAACCGGGACTAAAGGGGGGGTATTAGTCCCGGTTTGTGCCTAGAACCGGGACTAATACTCCTCCTATATAAGCTACACTTGCGAAAATTTCGTTCAGTTTCTCCTTCCCAGCCCCGACGCCGACCTCGATCTGCTCCGTCCCCGTCGCCGTCGCCGTCGCCCCCGTCGCCCCCGTCGCCCCGTCGCCGTCGCCCCCGACGCCGCCTCGTCGCTCCGCCCCGCGCCGTCGCCGCGCCCCGCGCCGTCGCCCCGCCCCGCGCCGTCTCCGCGCCCCCCGGCCGGCCCGTACGTCGCGCGCCCCGCGCCGCCGCGCGCCCCGCCCCGCCGCCGTCGCGCCGCCGCGCCCCGACGCCGCCTCGTCGCCGCCCCGCCCCGCCGCCGTCGCGCCGCCCTGCCGATGTGAGGGCCGGCTCCCTTTTTTTATATGTTTAATATATATTGCTGTATATATATATATAGTTGCTGTGTATATATATGTATATATGTGTATATTTTTTTTTCTTAGGAATTTTCTTAGGAAATTGCAGTATATATAGTTGCTGTATATAGTTGCTGTATTTATA
This sequence comes from Secale cereale, assembly GCA_902687465.1. Taxonomy (NCBI): domain Eukaryota; kingdom Viridiplantae; phylum Streptophyta; class Magnoliopsida; order Poales; family Poaceae; genus Secale; species Secale cereale. The sequence continues at coordinate 817,114,670 of LR738715.1, forward strand.
TGTATGTGTATATCTTTTTTTTTCTTAGGAATTTGCTAAATATATATGTTAAATATATATTTATGTGTATATAAATATATTTTTTCTTAGGAAGTTGCTGTATATATGTGATGTGTGTATATGTGATGTATATATATGTGTATGTGGCTATATAGTTTTTTGTTTATATATGCTAAATATATATAGAAAGTTTTATATATGCAAAAGTTACAAATTTAGAAAAAGAAGGATAGGAAAGAAGAAAATAAGAAAGAGGAAAGAAAGAAGAAGAGGAGAGGAAGAAGAGGAGAAATAAATAAGAAGAAGAAAAAAAAGAAAAAAAGAGGAGAAGAAGAAAGGAAATAGAGGAGAAAATTCTTCTCCTCTATTCCTTTCTTCTTCTCCTTTTTTTTTCTTTTTTTTTCTTCGATCTTCTCCTCTAGCGGTTCCTTTTTTCTTCTTCTTCCTCTTTTTTTTATCGGATATGTCTATGTCGATATACACCCTCCCCGATAACTTCGACATTAGGGGGGGGGGCGGTGTCGAGGGTCGTCGAGGGACCGAGAGGCCGAAGGTCGAGGGGTCGAGGGTCGTCGAGGGACCGAGAGGCCGAAGGGCGAGGGGTCGAGAGGTTGCCTAGCAGTCGGGGGTCTAGGGTTGTGGATCGCCGAGCAGTCGGGGGTCGAGAGAGAGGTTGCCTAGCTAGTGTCAAAGTATTGAAAAATTCCATGACTTCATCATTTGCCAGAAGTAACCGGGGCATGTTGGTACGAAGTTATGCAAAGATGTTTTGGAACGGAGTTCCTGATAGGATAATCCGTCTTTTGTTACGGATTATCTTATCTGGGACTTCGTTCCAAAACAACTTTGGAGAGCTTCGTACCATCATGCTACTGTTACTTTCGCCTAATGATGAAGTACTGGTTTTGTTGAATCCTTTGACAACTATAGCTAGACAAAATGTGACATGAGGGGGTCTAGGGTTTGTGGATCGCCGAGCTGTCGGGGGTCGAGGGGTCGAGAGAGGTTGCCTAGCTAGTGTCAAAGTATTGAAAAATTCCATGACTTCATCATTTGCCAGAAGTAACCGGGGCATGTTGGTACGAAGTTATGCAAAGATGTTCTGGAACGGAGTCCCTGATAGGATAATCCGTCTTTTGTTACGGATTATCTTATCTGGGACTTCGTTCCAAAACAACTTTGGAGAGCTTCGTACCATCATGCTACTGTTACTTTCGCCTAATGATGAAGTATTGGTTTTGTTGAATCATTTGACACTATAGCTAGACAAAATGTGACATGAGGGGGTCTAGGGTTTGTGGATCGCCGAGCAGTCGAGGGTTGAAGCTAGTTCTACGTTTGCCATTAATATATCCATCTGTCATGTTTGAATAATAATTGGCATGTTGTAAATATTTGTAGAAACAATGGACGACAACACCCGAGACGTAGCACAAGAAGCGATGTTGATGGACATAATCGCAGACGGACAAAATGCCGTCAGGTCGTATCTCAACGACACCGATGAGCAGGTCGAACAAGAGCTGCGGCTGGAAGATCTAGGCTATGATATTGATGAATTCGGTGACCCAATGCACATGGAAGAAGTAGACCGTGAGGACAGCTCCGGTGACCCAATGCCGGTGCAAGAAGGAGACCGTGATGCTGGCTCCGGTGACCGAACCGAGTCCGGCCAGGAGGTATATATGTTTGTTAAGCATGTGCTGACTAGTTAATTGATTCATTCATTAACTCTCGTCTTTGTTCCTTTTCTAGCCCTCCGGATCGAGCAAATCTTCGGTAAAGAGACGAGGAGCGAAGAAAAAGTTGAGGCCGGATGAAAAGTTTGAGATCTCAGAAATCTCGCGCTCCGGCGAGCCGATTGCACCCATCCGCACAAAGAACGCATTTGTTAATCAGTGCGGGGTTCTGGTTAGGGACAAGATCTCGATCAGCATCCATCAATGGTTAAAGCCGGCTGCAAACGACGCTCAGGTGACTTATGTCACAGATATGCAGAAAGAAGATCTTTGGACTGAGCTGAAGTCAAACTTCGTCCTACCGCGAGAGGTTGATCCGGCGAAGCCAGTTAAAGAGGACTTAATCAAGTCTTATGCACTTTCGAAGATGGCAGACCAATTCAGGGCATGGAAGAAAAAACTGAATACGTTTGTCAGAGAGAAAACGACTCCAGAATTCGTGGGCATATATGAGAAGATCAAAGATGACTGGCCCGCATTTGTGGCCCATAAGAAGTCGGAAAAGAGTCAGAAGATGTCGGAGACAAACCGGATAAATGCTGCAAAGAAGATGCATCACCATCGCACGGGGTCGGGCGGCTACCTCGTAGCCCGGCCTAAGTGGGCCAGGGCTGAGAATGATCTGCTTCAGAAAGGGATCGAACCAGAGACAATGCACTGGCCAGAACGTTGCCGGACTTGGTTCTTCGGGGCTGGCGGATCCTTGGACCCTGTAACAGGGTGGTGCATTTGGACGGACAAGCAATTGGAAACACCACTCAGGAAGATGCGGCAGTATATCAAAGCCTCTCGTCAAAAATGAAAGATCTCTATCAACGAATATGCGAAGATTGCATGATTGGTACATGAAAATCTGCAGAGAGTCTGGGGGGAGGAATAACTTGTATTTGAGAGTTAAACCGGAGCATGACCTCGTTGGAATTGAGCTATTGCCTGTTCCATTTGAGGAGTTCTATCAATTTTTCAATCAATTGGCCCTCGATAAAACAACGATCACCTGCTACTGCCTGTAAGTAGTACTACTTCTGTCATTAAGTCTCTCTATATAACTGATCTTCATTGCATGTATTTATAATTATCCTCACTATATTATGCAGATTGAAGATCGTCGAATTGAAGAAAAGACAAGTAGGTGATATTGGGTTTATTAACACATACCTCATAGATGCAACCGAGGTTAAATTGCGTCCCGGCGATACCGAGACCAACTTGCTACGATCGTTGGTGGTAAATGAAAACAAAGATATAATACTCTTTCCTTACAACTTCAAGTGAGTGTTAATGTCTTGTGCATATTTGGTTTCCCTTATATATCAGTCAAGTTTATAGTGATGTAATTGATGATCTCATGCATTCGTGCGCAGCTTCCACTATATTCTCTTAGAGATTAAGCTTGAGAAGGGAATAGTAACTGTCTTCGACTCTAAACGTAAAGATCCCGAGGAGTATGCGGACATGACTCAAATGCTAGTCAGGTAAGTTAAATCGATCAATATTATCCACCATGCATATATATCAGCAACTTCATTTCTGATATCAACTAATTGTTTCCTTTGTCTGGCAGGGCTTGGAAAAAATTCACCAAAAAAGCTCCGGGACTGCCGAAGAAGCTACAATTTAGATACCCGAAAGTAAGTACTATATAGAAGCATGTTCCGCGCGCGCATCTCCTATATCTTGATTCAAGCGCTAGTTTCATCAATACCAATTTGGCATTCTTGCTTATCAGTTTGATTGACCTCTATTTCTTGTAAAGTGGTTGTGGCAGGAACCCGGGAATGATTATTGTGGATACTACATTTGCGAGTCCATCCGCCACACGACCTGTGAGCGGGGCTACACTGATGAACAATTTGAAGTGCGTAAGCAATCAATAATATTCACAAATTTATAGCATCATTTCATGTATTGACCCCCTACTTCAAATTAGATGTTTCGGATGCGGGATGAACTCCTAACACCAGATCGTCTGCGAGCAATTCAAGAGGAATTGGCGGCATTCTTCCTTGAACACGTGATCGCTGAAGACGGAGAATACTATGTGGACCATGCATCCATGTGTTAGGAGATTATTTTTGTAAGAGATAATTATTGTATATATGTGCCCGGTAGTGTCGGGATAGACGATATACGAGAACTTGTTGTTCGACCAATCTCTCGGAGAAGGAGAGGTGGTCGATATTACATCTCTCTGTATGCATATATATATATATATATGTTGATTATATATACGAGATCTTCTGTTCCTTCGTTTGCTTAGTATAGCTAGCAGCTAGCTAGCTAGCTAGCGTGACTCTAGTCCTCCATATACGTATGTGTAGTATATATGTAGCGTCGACCAAGCACGTGAAGGAAATATGCCCTAGAGGCAATAATAACGTTGTTATTTGTATTTCCTTATATCATGATAAATGTCTTTTATTCATGCTAGAATTGTATTAACCGGAAACTTAGTACATGTGTGGATACATAGACAAAACAGTAAGTCCCTAGTATGCCTCTACTAGACTAGCTCATTGATCAAAGATGGTTATGTTTCCTAGCCATAGACATGAGTTGTCATTTGATCAACGGGATCACATCATTAGGAGAATGATGTGATGGACAAGACCCATCCGTTAGCATAGCACTATGATCGTTTAGTTTTACTGCTATTGCTTTCTTCATGACTTATACATGTTCCTATGACTATGAGATTATGCAACTCCCGAATACCGTAGGAACACCTTGTGTGCTATCAAACGTCACAACGTAACTGGGTGATCATAAAGATGCTCTACAGGTGTCTCCGAAAGTATTCGTGGTGTTCGCATAGATCAAGATTAGGATTTGTCACTCCGAGTGTCGGAGAGGTATCTCTGGGCCCTCTCGGTAACACACATCATAATAAGCCTTGCAAGCAAAAGACTAATGAGTTAGTCACGAGATGATGTGTTACGGAACGAGTAAAGAGACTTGCCGGTAACGAGATTGAACTAGGTATAGAGATACCGACGATCGAATCTCGGGCAAGTAACATACCGTTTGACAAAAGGAACAACGTATGTTGTTATGCGGTTCGACCGATAAAGATCTTCGTAGAATATGTAGGAGCCAATATGGGCATCCAGGTTCCGCTATTGGTTATTGACCGGAGAGATGTCTCGGTCATGTCTACATAGTTCTCGAACCCGTAGGGTCCGCACGCTTAAACGTTCGTTGACGATATAGTATTTAATGAGTTATGTATGTTGGTGACCGAATGTTATTCGGAGTCCAGGATGTGATCACGGACATGACGAGGAACTCCGGAATGGTCCGGAGATAAAGATTAATATATGAGATAATAGTGTTTGACCTCCGGAAGGGTTCCGGAATTCACCGGAAGAGGTTCCAGATGTTTCCCGAAGTGTTTGGGTACAAGAACACGTTATTTGGGCCAAAAGGGAAAGCACACAAGGTTTTTGGAAAGCGCAAAAGGAAGTTTTGCGGAGTCCAGGGGCCAGACGCCAGGGTCCCTGGCTGTAATGCCCAGGATGGAATTATACCTCCTACGTGTCGAGGCACGACTTAAAGGCATAAGTCCATCCTAGAATGATCTCAAGTTTGGTAATCTTTGCACAACTCATGTAAAAGAGGGATAGTAAACTGAAAAATAGTTGGCTTACAATCGCCACGTCACAGAATAACAGTACAAGTCTCAAACATCATTCATTAAGATCACTACAACCCTCTAAGGGCAAAAGCCAAATGTCAAAGTACCAAACTCAGATAAATAAAACAACCACAGGCGGATCGAATCCTAGTAAGAGACTCCACTACTGATCGTCCGGGTAGCGCACGTAGTAACGACTACGCTCCTCGTCGTACTCCCAATCCAGCTCGGTGCCATCACCTGGATAGCTCACAGCTGGACCTGCATCTGGTGTGTGAAGTAACTGTGAGCCACCGAGGACTCAGCAATCCCGTTCCCGGGTAACAGAACTATCAAAGCCTTTAGGTGAGGGAAAAAGGCTGAAGAAAGAACAAGTCTGCAGCAGCAACTAGCATCTAGCTTACGCAAGAGAGAGCGAGAAGAGAAGGCAAAGCGAGAAGTGATCACTAAGTGATCCTAGCTACAAGCTCACAAACATAACCCCTCCGTGTTCAACTCCCGAATCCCTATTCGGAAATTGACAGTCACGGAACACACGCTGGTAGTGTATTAGTATCATTGTGTCAAGTTATCTACAACCGGAATTAACAAGCTCCCATCTGCCACATAACCGCGGGCACGGCTTTCGAAAGTTCAAACCCTGCAGGGGTGTTCCAACTTGACCCATTACAAGCCCACGATCCGCGGAGTCGCAACTCCAAAGTGGGAAGACCCGAGTATCCTCGGAATCCCGTGCTCAAGTTAAACCGAACTAAGGTAAGGCTAATCCAGCAAATCCTCCCGGCGTGTCGACACCCTGATCGTAGCCGCGCGTATCTAGGTCTCAGGACACGACCGGATGGGCGATCCCACGGGTTTTTACCAAACCTTGAGTTTCCTCGAGGTGGCCCCGCGTAACCCCCGTTTCGGACCAACACTCATGTGGAGCACTGGCCCGGGGTTGTTGATTAAGAAAAAGGGTTTATAACTCCCTATGCAAGTTTAGTTTGTTATTAGGCAAATAGTACCAATGTTGGGACTTGCTGGAAAAGACTTAGCACTTAGCGGTTTATCGAGGGGGTCCCATACACCCCAACCGTGTTAGGAACGCATAATCAAGGAACATAAAACCGGCTTATACGGATCCTAACGGCATGAGTGGAACAAAACACCAAGCAAAAGGCTTAGCCTTCCACCCTTGCCAATATATAGGTGATTTCAATTAAAGCATTTATATAGTGTGATATAACCCAACCAAACTTCAACATGGAGCAAGCATCTTCACTTCACCTGCAACTAGCAACGCTATAAGAAGGCTGAGCGAAGCGTACTTAGCCAAGCAACGGTTTGCATAGGTAGGGTGGTTAACATGGCAATTGGTTACAAGTAGGAGGCTGACAAGAAGAACATGGGCATCGAGGCAAAACTATAGATCGAGACTACTAGCAATAGACAAAGATAGTAATGTTATCGGGGTTCGGTCATCTTGCCTGAAGAGAAGAAGTTCGGATCAAAAGAAGGGTCCTCTTGCTCAAACTCGTTGGAAACCTCGTGATCAACCTCGTTGGAAAACTCGTGCTCAACTTCCGGGTCTAAACAAGACAAACACACCAGCACCAAATCAACACAATGCAATGCGCACTCGAAAAACATGTATGCATGATGGATGCACTAGAGATGCACATGGAGCACGGAAAAACATCACTCAAGCAAAACACCTCAAAACAAGATAACAACCTGATATTATTAATCTACACAGAAAAACACCCAAGTTTGATATAAGATTCGCTGAAATCGGAGTTACGGGCTAAAAGTTATGCCCGAAACAAGATTTGAGCGAAAACTGCAAATTACAGCAACATGGCATCTTGGGAGCACAAAATAAATAATCTACAGCACCCAAAAGGCATAGCAAAGGACTTGAACATAAACTAGATATAATGTACAGCAACTAGGTCCAAAGTGCACCCCAAACGGAGTCACGGATCAATAGCAATGATCTTGGACATATTGAACTTTGAAATAAAATTCTGGCAGCAGAATTTTATTGAAAGTTTGGAGCAAAAGATAAACATGCTACAGCCACTCAAATGGACATGTGAGGACATGGATGGAAAGACAACAATATATACTTCATGGAACAATCAAAATCCACCCCAAAACTATCATGCTTTGTCCTACAACATCACACGAACATGGCATCGGAACGTTACAGATTTCAGACTTAGTGAAATTTCACTAAGTCCCAAAACAGCAACATCATCATAGCACACAAAAGAGCATGTTTAATACACCTCGAAACTAAACATGGCAAAGGGTAAGCACCTCATCAAAATACATATGACGGTGATCCCGAAACACACAAGCATGCATCGTTGAGGCAAACACAACGATTGCAACAAGCTCAACAACATGGCATTTCATAACAAGTAAAAACACAACATTTGAACATGGCATCTTGCAACGATGATAACAAGGAAACAATACATCTACCATGCAACCTATCACAAGCAACACGTAGTTCGTGACAAGACGAACACGTGGACATGTCATTTGCTTCGTTTGGACAAACGAGCTAAAAGATATCACATGTCAAAGGTGGCATGAAAATAACACATAGCAGCAGTTTATATCATCATACACTCTTGCAACAGCAAAACAAGCACCTAGATGATCTCTAACATGCATGACTACAACAGGTAAAACGTAGAGGACATCTCCACGAACATCTGGACATGCTACACGCGCAAAACGGAGCACCAGGCACAAAGTTAGAGCAGTTTGAAAAAGGCATAACAGATCAGTTAAACAGGGACTTAGGAGATTTAGGGTTCACCTCTCCAGATCAGATCTGGAGGAAAAAAACAGGAGATGGGCCCTGGCGCGGTGCGGATCCGGCCCAGGCGCGGCTGGCGATTGCGGTGGAGAGCGGTGCCGAGCGGCCCGGCGGCTGGGCCGGCCCGAGACGGAGCGGGGCGGCGGCCTGGGGGCGCGACGTGGCCCAGCGGGGCGGGAGGCCCGCGGTGGAAGCGCCCGGCGCTGGAGCGGCCTGGTCCGCGGAGCCCACGGGGGAGGCGGCCCAGCCGGCTGGCGATGCCCGCGGTGGCGCGGCTGTGGCGCGGCTCGGGCCGAGGCAGAGCCCAGTCGCGCGGAGGGAACGGCCAAGTGGTCCCTGGCCCAGGGCGTAGACGCGGTCGGCGGGGAGCGGCGAAGAGGAGGCGAGGGGGAAAAACTGGGCCGAAGCGGAGGCGATGTGGGGACCTGGCCTCGGTCGGTCGAGGGAGAGGCCAGCCCGGTGCGGTCGAGGCGCGGGAGGAGACCGCGTCGATCCGGCGGCTGATTTCCTGGCGTTGACCCGAACGCCCTTGAGGAGATCTGTCGATCGGCGGCTGGTTCCCAGGTTCCTTCGGGATCTGGGGAAAAAAAGGGAGGATTGGATCTGATAAAAGAAAAAAAAAGGAAAGTGGAGAAGGGAAGAAGAAGGAGATGCCCCAAATAGACCTAGGGTCTATATATAGCAGTTAGACTAGGGTTTGAGACTAGGGGATGTTTAGGAGCCCTCCGATCTGGATCCAACGGATCCGATCGCGGGATGATTTTAAAAGGACCAGACGGAGATAAAAGAAAGCAACGAGGGTGTTTTCGGGACACGAAGTAAGGGCACTTCGGACCCACACGGGCAACGGAGGGAAAAGTCAACGGAGTCCAAACGAGACGAGATTTGAGAGGCAGGTTGCACACAACAAAACAACAACACACAAAACAACCTCGCGGCACACCGGTAACGTAAAACGCCCGAACAACAAAGAAGGCCTACGGGACGTCACGGACACGTGAGGGAGCTCCGGAACACGAAACGGACAACGGGAAGAAACGCCACGAACCGGAAACAACCCACAACACAGATGCAATGCAATGCACATGTCTACATGATATGAATGAAAGCCACACACTCACACAACAAAACGACGAAAGCCCGAAAGACAAAGAACCCGAAATGGAAATAGATGAAGCCGGAGATTTATTATAAGCCCAAAAGGGAAAGTATTACATCCGGGGCATTACACCGAGGCATGTTGGTACGAAGTTATGCAAAGATGTTCTGGAACGGAGTTCCTGATAGGATAATCCGTCTTTTGTTACGGATTATCTTATCTGGGACTTCGTTCCAAAACAACTTTGGAGAGCTTCGTACCATCATGCTACTGTTACTTTCGCCTAATGATGAAGTATTGGTTCTGTTGAATCCTTTGACACTAGCTAGACAAAATGTGACATGAGGGGGTCTAGGGTTTGTGGATCGCCGAGCAGTCGGGGGTCGAGGGGTCGAGAGAGGTTGCCTAGCTAGTGTCAAAGTATTGAAAAATTCCATGACTTCATCATTTGCCAGAAGTAACCGGGGCATGTTGGTACGAAGTTATGCAAAGATGTTTTGGAACGGAGTTCCTGATAGGATAATCCGTCTTTTGTTACGGATTATCTTATCTGGGACTTCGTTCCAAAACAACTTTGGAGAGCTTCGTACCATCATGCTACTGTTACTTTCGCCTAATGATGAAGTATTGGTTTTGTTGAATCCTTTGACACTCGACAAAATGTGACATGAGGGGGTCTAGGGTTTGTGGATCGCCGAGCAGTCGGGGGTCGAGGGGTCGAGAGAGGTTGCCTAGCTAGTGTCAAAGTATTGAAAAATTCCATGACTTCATCATTTGCCAGAAGTAACCGGGGCATGTTGGTACGAAGTTATGCAAAGATGTTCTGGAACGGAGTTCCTGATAGAATAATCCGTCTTTTGTTACGGATTATCTTATCTGGGACTTCGTTCCAAAACAACTTTGGAGAGCTTCGTACCATCATGCTACTGTTACTTTCGCCTAATGATGAAGTATTGGTTTTGTTGAATCCTTTGACACTATAGCTAGACAAAATGTGACATGAGGGGGTCTAGGGTTTGTGGATCGCCGAGCAGTCGAGGGTTGAAGCTAGTTCTACGTTTGCCATTAATATATCCATCTGTCATGTTTGAATAATAATTGGCATGTTGTAAATATTTGTAGAAACAATGGACGACAACACCCGAGACCTAGCACAAGAAGCGATGTTGATGGACATAATCGCAGACGGACAAAATGCCGTCAGGTCGTATCTCAACGACACCGATGAGCAGGTCGAACAAGAGCTGCGGCTGGAATATCTAGGCTATGATATTGATGAATTCGGTGACCCAATGCACATGGAAGAAGTAGACCGTGAGGACGGCTCCGGTGACCCAATGCCGGTGCAAGAAGGAGACCGTGATGCTGGCTCCGGTGACCGAACCGAGTCCGGCCAGGAGGTATATATGTTAGTTAAGCATGTGCTGACTAGTTAATTGATTCATTCATTAACTCTCGTCTTTGTTCCTTTTCTAGCCCTCCGGATCGAGCAAATCTTCGGTAAAGAGACGAGGAGCGAAGAAAAAGTTGAGGCCGGATGAAAAGTTTGAGATCTCAGAAATCTCGCGCTCCGGCGAGCCGATTGCACCCATCCGCACAAAGAACGCATTTGGTAATCAGTGCGGGGTTCTGGTTAGGGACAAGATCCCGATCAGCATCCATCAATGGTTAAAGCCGGCTGCAAACGACGCTCAGGTGACTTATGTCACAGATATGCAGAAAGAAGATCTTTGGACTGAGCTGAAGTCAAACTTCGTCCTACCGCGAGAGGTTGATCCGGCGAAGCCAGTTAAAGAGGACTTAATCAAGTCTTATGCACTTTCGAAGATGGCAGACCAATTCAGGGCATGGAAGAAAAAACTGAATACGTTTGTCAGAGAGAAAACGACTCCAGAATTCGTGGGCATATATGAGAAGATCAAAGATGACTGGCCCGCATTTGTGGCCCATAAGAAGTCGGAAAAGAGTCAGAAGATGTCGGAGACAAACCGGATAAATGCTGCAAAGAAGATGCATCACAATCGCACGGGGTCGGGAGGCTACCTCGTAGCCCGGCCTAAGTGGGCCAGGGCTGAGAATGATCTGCTTCAGAAAGGGATCGAACCAGAGACAATGCACTGGCCAGAACGTTGCCGGACTTGGTTCTTCGGGGCTGGCGGATCCTTGGACCCTGTAACAGGGTGGTGCATTTGGACGGACAAGCAATTGGAAACACCACTCAGGAAGATGCGGCAGTATATCAAAGCAGCGCATGCAGGGACGTTCATCCCCGACAGAGAGAACGACGAGCTGACAATGGCCCTCGGGAATCCTGAGCACCCTGGACGGACACGAGGCACGCCAGGCTCCCTTCCGTGGCGTGCTGGGTTTCCGGACGCAGGAGGCTACAAATGCCACGACAGGAGGAAGAAAATGGAGATGACCGAAATCCAGGCGCTGCGGGCCAGAATACAAGCGATAGAGGAACGTGAAGCAGATCGGGAAAGAATTGCCGAAGCTTCCCCCGAAGCTACCCCGCCATCTCAGCGGAGAAGCAGCGTGGCTTCCACCGAGCTGCTTCAGCCAGAGCTTGCCTTGACGGCTACTGCCAGGAATCCTGTGGATGCTATCACGCAGGCACAAAATTGCCACCTTATGGCACAGTGGATGAATCTGAAGGTCAAGGCGGCTGCTGGCTCTGTTTATCCTTCTGGACCAGACGACACTTTTCACTGCCGGCCGATTCCAGAAGGATATGCTAGGGTGATGGTCGACGAAATAACGGAGGGATTTGAGGAGCTCCAGCTTGACCACCCTACCGGTGAAGGGGAGACTCGGCTGGGTTCTTCACTGAAGACTCCATGCCTATGGCGGAAGGACCTAATCAACATTCTGAACTGGACGCCTCCGCCTCCTCCTCCTCCTCCGACGAGTCAGGGCACTCCGCCTCCTCCTCCGGCGAGTGACCATCAGGGCACTCCGGCGAGTGACCATCAGGGCACTCCGGCTCCTTCTCCGGCGCGTGGCGGCACACCGCCTCCTTCGCCGCCGGCGCGCCCGAGCAGACAGCCAGCTCCTCCTTCGCCTAATCAGCAAGGGCGGAAGAGACCTGCCGCCGCTCCGGCTGCTCCTGCTCCGGCGCCTAAGCAAGTAAAAAAGACAGCCGCTTCGTCTGGTCCGGCGACGTCTACCAGTACAGCCAGAGGCGGGAGGCGATGCAGATTCGGTCCTTCTCTCACGCCTCTAGAGAAGTTATCGTACGAGAGGTCCGACGAGGAAAACACGAAGATCGCTGAAGGCGAAGTGAAGGACTTTTTTGAAGGGTTGAAAGCACAGAGACATCCACCTCCGGAGGAGAAGATAGATGCGGTGAAAGCAAAGCGCACTCTTGCTGCCCTGAAGCAACCAGCGAAAAGTAAGCCGAAGGGCAACTATGACCGCATTATTCAAAAGACATTTCAAGATGCCAAGCGGTCCGGAAGTACAAAAAGTGATCAGAGGTTAGAAGAAGGGCGAGCTGGGAAACAAATTGCCCAGCTCGGCGAACAAGCGAACCAATCGTGCCCCCCGCTCAAGGTGTCTAGCGACATGGTCGCTAATGATCCGAGGATGGTGCCCGGTTATACCAATCTTGCAGATTACGCGTCCGACGATGTACACTATGATTTCATGGACGTGCAGATAGAAAGATACGAGTACAAAAAGCCTCTCGTCAAAAATGAAAGATCTCTATCAACGAATATGCGAAGATTGCATGATTGGTACATGAAAATCTACAGAGAGTCTGGGGGGACGAATAACTTGTATTTGAGAGTTAAACCGGAGCATGACCTCGTTGGAATTGACCTGTTGCCTGTTCCATTTGAGGAGTTCTATCAATTTTTCAATCAATTGGCCCTCGATAAAACAACGATCACCTGCTACTGTCTGTAAGTAGTACTACTTCTGTCATTAAGTCTCTCTATATAGCTGATCTTCATTGCATGTATTTATAATTATCCTCACTATATTATGCAGATTGAAGATCGTCGAATTGAAGAAAAGACAAGTAGGTGATATTGGGTTTATTAACACATACCTCATAGATGCAACCGAGGTTAAATTGCGTCCCGGCGATACCGAGACCAACTTGCTACGATCGTTGGTGGTAAATGAAAACAAAGATATAATACTCTTTCCTTACAACTTCAAGTGAGTGTTAATGTCTTGTGCATATTTGGTTTCCCTTATATATCAGTCAAGTTTATAGTGATGTAATTGATGATCTCATGCATTCGTGCGCAACTTCCACTATATTCTCTTAGAGATTAAGCTTGAGAAGGGAATAGTAACTGTCTTCGACTCTAAACGCAAAGATCCCGAGGAGTATGCGGACATGACTCAAATGCTAGTCAGGTAAGTTAAATCGATCAATATTATCCACCATGCATATATATCAGCAACTTCATTTCTGATATCAACTAATTGTTTCCTTTGTCTGGCAGGGCTTGGAAAAAATTCACAAAAAAAGCTCCGGGACTGCCGAAGAAGCTACAATTTAGATACCCGAAAGTAAGTACTATATAGTAGCATGTTCCGCGCGCGCATCTCCTATATCTTGATTCAAGCGTTAGTTTCATCAATACCAATTTGGCATTCTTGCTTATCAGTTTGATTGACCTCTATTTCTTGTAAAGTGGTTGTGGCAGGAACCCGGGAATGATTATTGTGGATACTACATTTGCGAGTCCATCCGCCACACGACCTGTGAGCGGGGCTACACTGATGAACAATTTGAAGTGCGTAAGCAATCAATAATATTCACAACTTTATAGCATCATTTCATGTATTGACCCCCTACTTCAAATTAGATGTTTCGGATGCGGGATGAACTCCTAACACCAGATCGACTGCGAGCAATTCAAGAGGAATTGGCGGCATTCTTCCTTGAACACGTGATCGCTGAAGACGGAGAATACTATGTGGACCATGCATCCATGTGTTAGGAGATTATTTTTGTAAGAGATAATTGTTGTATATATGTGCCCGGTAGTGTCGGATAGATATACGAGAACTTGTTGTTCGACCAATCTCTCGGAGAAGGAGAGGTGGTCGATATTACTTCTCTCTGTATGCATATATATATATATATATGTTGATTATACGATCTTCTGTTTCCTTCGTTTGCTTAGTAGCTAGCAGCTAGCTAGCTAGCTAGCGTGACTCTAGTCCTCTCTATATACGTATGTGTAGTATGTAGCGTCGACCAAGCACGGACATAAGAGAGAACACTTCTCTCTATTAATTAGCTAGCTAACACAATATATGAAACACCTAAATTAACCCCCCAAAACCTAAAACCCCCCCTCCCCTTTCAAAAAAAAAACAAAAACCACAGCCACAGAAATGCTGACGCGTGGAAGCCTTTTGGTCCCGGTTGGTACCACCAACCGGGACTAAAGCCCCTCCTGCCTGGACTCAGTGCACAGGCCACGTGGACACCCTTTTGCCCCGGTTCTGGATTGAACCGGGACTAAAGGGTCAGAGCATTAGTACCGACCCTGTTGCCCCGGTTCCAGAACCGGGGCTAAAGGCCCAAATGAACCGGGTCTGATCCCCCTTTATCTACTAGTGTGTGGTTAGATTAGGGTGTGCATAAGGGGTTAGATTAGGGTGTCGATATGGGGTTAGATTGGGTGTCGGTACAGAGGTTGATTAAGGGTTTGATGGGTCTCAAATTAGTCTTGTCGAATTGGTCTAAGTGATGTTCTTGACGCTGTGATAGATGCACATGTTTTTCGTGACCAGTCTATGCTACTTTGCTATATGTGCATGTGTGTTGATCTTCATGATTAGTCCATGCTAGTTTGTTATGTTCATTGATCTTGTTTGGTTTGATTAATAGGATAAGAGCTAAGGGCAATGATGTTGCTGGGGCCAAGGGGCAAGTAGGTGGCCCCGGGCAGGGTTGTCTCGCAGAGGTGGGGAGGCCGACAAATGTCGGACATTTCAATGAGTTGCTTGGTCTACCCACCTCTGCAAGATAATTTGGCTTACGAAAGCACATGGGCACCATCCAACGGGAGTTGAAACTCGGGAAGAATATTGGTTGCACCTGGAAGGTGGCACTATCCAACGGGAGTTGAAACTCGGGAAGATTATTGGTTGGACCTGGAAGGTCAAGCTCCAGGAGATCCACGGGACGCCGACCATGCACTACTAGGGAAAAGCTCATACACAAAAGCTTACCAATAGCGCTTGTCAAAATAAACCGCAACTGCTATTTACCAGTAGTGCCCGGTCACAAAACGCGCTACAGCTAAAGTTATGGTAGTAGAGCCTCTACAAGAAAAAGCGCTACTACTACAATTTCCACACTATTCTTGCCAGGTTGGGAATAGTAGTAGTGAACTTTGGTAAAACGCGCTGCTTGTAAGTTGGTTGTGGCAGCGCATTTCTGGGAAACGCGCTACTGCTACTAAAAATAAAATAAAATGAAAAACATAGAGAAAAGTAAATGAAAATGAAAGAAATAGAAAAAGGAGAAAGGAAAAAAAGAAAATATAAAGCAAAATAAAAGAAAAATAAAAATAAAGGAGAAAGGCGTAGCAGCAGCATGCTTTTAAAACAAGCGCTATAGCAAATGTAGCAGTAGCGTGTTCCTTGGATCCCGCTATAGATAAGAAAAGCAAAAGCAAAACGAAAAAAGAAAAGAAAAAGGAAAATAAATAGCTACTGCCTATAGAAGTTGCGCGTTTTGGCAGCCAACGCTATAGCTAAGTTAGCTATAGCACTTTTTTGGGCCAGCGCTACCATTATTTTTTACTTAACCCCTGCCCGATTTTTCTTCCCCCCGGCCTGGCCACTTCCCCCAATTCCCCTCTCTTCTGTCTCCGCCGCCATCGCCCTCCGTCATTGTCTGCTGCCGCGCGTCCTCCCTTCGCCCTCTGCACGCCGTCTGCTTCCCTCGGTGGCCGTCTGGTGCCCGCCCTTCGCCACGCGCCCGAGCCCGAGCCCCGAGCCCCCACCTCGACGCCGCGCGCCCCCTCCCTCGTTCGCTCTGCCTCCTCCTGCTCGCTAACTCCGCCGGCGCCCGAGGTGAGCACGCCTACACCTGCTCCTCCTCCTCCCCTACATCTGCCTAGCTTGGGTTCCTAGGGTTCATCAATTTTTAGTGTTCATCCAATTATCTAGGGCTCATCTAATTAGTTAGGGTTCATCAAATTGGCTAGTAGTTGTAGATGTTTAAGTAGTTGTATAGTTGTTGTGCACCCGATGTAGTTAACTAAATATAATTTCTTCAAGAACACTAGCAAGCTATTATCTGTGTCTTTTCTCGACTATTCTTGTGACCATATCTCTAGATTAATGTTATTTGGGTCAATGAACCCAATTTCATAGCGTCCAGCTCTTTTCATTTCATACATCTTCATTCCGCATAAAACCACAGAAAAGAATATAGTGAGCATAATTACAGGTAATGTCAGGCCCAATTGGAATGCCACCCAGCCTCAAAGGGATCATATAATATTTTCATGCCTAGAAATTTCCATGTGCAGCCATAAGACATTATGGGCTCTGGCATAGTATGAGTAAGTTGTGGGACCTCTTTCAGTGGTGGACTAGCATATGTAGCGGATGTAGGTGTACCGGTCCACCCGGGGTAAAGAGTCAATGCTTCTGAAAGACTGTGTCTCGGTCATCCGTTTCTCAAACACCATAAAGTGCGAGAAATTAAATGGAGGCGATCGAGTCTTGTGGGGAAAAGTGCACAAACCTCTGCAGAGTGTACAAACTATTCATGAGTAGCCGTGTCCCCGGTTATGGACATCTTTGAGTATCTAGAAGTGGATTATTTGTTGATCTCAACACTCTATTTAATTAATTTGTTGGGTTAATAATGACTTTGGTTTGGGATTGAGATGAAGGAACCATTCTCAATTGTTCATGATTTAAATTTAACAAAGTTGTTAAATAACTGCATTCCTTTGTGGTAGGGAAAAATCAGCTTTATGCAAAAACAGCCTTACAGCCTCCACCAGCCAAATATGCATGTAGTTGTAGGCATTGTTCATCATTCTCCTTACAGTGTGAAATTGCCAGTACATTCAATGTACTGACCTACATGGCTGCAACGTCTCATGTTGCAGGAATTATTCGATGAGTAAGTGTTACATTAGGGTTGTGTTGTCTACACTCAACTTTGCCGTTGGTGTTGATGGAACTCCACAACCTTTGTTTCTTCCAGTATGTGTTAATCAAGGTAATAGTATTTACGTTACTTTATACATATGATTTATCTCTGTTATAAATCCTCGAGTGTTGTGCATGTCAGCATACCGATCCAGGGATGACACTTAAGCATAGAGACTTGATCCATTCGGGTCGGGTCGCTACAAGATGGTATCAGAGCACATGTTGACTGTAGGACGTGACCCTAGAAACTAGCCAGCCCATAGGAAAGGATTTCTCTAAAACTTTCCTTTCAAAAAGATTCCATATCTCTCTTCTTTTCCAAGCTTTGTCAAATCTTCCCTTTGACCTTAAATAGTTAGACAATACCCTTTTCCATTTGGACCACTTCGGAGTAAAAAGGATTTCACAATACATTGGAAGAGTTGATGACTTTGAAGAGATGTTGACCTTTGGAGGACCAAAACCCTGTTATGTACTTACGTTTGATGCGATGTTTGTGAGCCATCATTTGTTTGATGTTTTTCAGACGGGCACACAACAAAACCAGTCTTTTCAAAACCATTGTTTGTATTGAGTGTATCTCTCTCTCTCTCTCTTCTGAATCTCAGCCCAAAACCCTTGGACCCAATAGAGGATGATTGAAGATAGACCTGAAGTCTCTGGACAAATGACCCAGCCGGAGGCAGATTTATGGATACAAAACATGGAGGATCACTTCAGGAACAATTTGGTTGCAAGGAAGTATGAGGTTCAATACACTCTCTAGTACTTTACAAAAAGTGCTGCAACATGGTGGAAGATGCATCGAGCCATACAAGGATGTACTGGAGCAAAAAGTTGGGAGGAATTCAAGGAGACGTTGTTTAAATCCCGTCTCATCCGAGAGCGTGGTGAGAAACCGAAGAAGAAGCATTGTGCCTGCAGGATTTGTGGAGAAATAGGACACACCCAGGAGGAGCACAATGATGAATGCCCTAATTGTGAAGGAAGTCACCTAGCTGAAGAATGCCCAACTAGGCAGATTACTTGTTTCTTGTGTGAAGGGACTACCCACTACCCGGCTCAGTGTGACATTTACCCCATGGTGCAGTGAACTATCCAGCAGAAGAAAGAAGCAATGAAAGAAGTCCTCAAGGAAACCTTAAGAGAATCCGCGATAGAGGAAGATATTGACGACCCTGATGGAGAAGGACTAGATAGATATTACTCACGTGCTTGCTACTCATGTGGAAAAGAAGGACATTTTTCACAGCATTGCACGAAGGAAAGCCATGAGTATCTGGGAGACTTCCCGACAGAAGAGGTGGAGTTTGATCCACAAAAGATAGAAGAATCTATTATACAATTATAACAGAAGACAAACAAGCCATGATGTTCATCCACATATATTAAATTATATCAACCATTAGTTTTGCAGATTAAGGGCTAAGATTTAAAGATATAAACGTTACATAGAAATATTGTATATATGTCTTTTTGGAACATAGGAAGTTGTCACGTACATTTTTTTAGAATTCATGTACCTGTTATGATGGAAAGGTGCAAATTAAAATAAATTATAGGACAAGGAAACGTATAAAAGACATACACCCATCTCAAACTAGATCACGTGCACACTAGAAGAAAAAAAATACGCGGTCAGGTCACATAATTAATGACTTGGCGTACGTGGGCAGGAGACCGAGTCCTCATGCCAAATAAAGGAGACAGAGTTCTCATGTAGTACAAAAAAAGAGGACGAGTCCCTGTTCATATTCCCAGAAATTACCAAGCTAATAAAAAGATCCCAGGAATTGACGATGCAAAAATTATTAGTCAAACTTGAGTGTCCTTAGTGTCTAAATATTTGTCTAACTCAGGAGGAAAATACATGTGTCTATTTTATTTTGAGGCAAATGTGTCGGATTTTCAAGGTCCTACCAAACGTAAGAGCATAATGATGCCAATAATAAAAAATATGCAATTACTGTGCACCTAAGCTAAATCAGAAATTAGATGGGTACACTATATATAATTAAAATGTACTAGCACATGTGCCCGTGCGTTGCAACGGGATTACACCTGTTAAAATGCAGGACCCGGTCATAATAAACGTAAACCCGTCATGATCAAAGCCGCCCTCCCTGTTCTCCACAGTCTTCGCTGCCACCACAGACCGTAAGAGCTGCACACACCGCGACCATCAGGGTGTTTGCCCGGTCTGCAATGCTGCTGGCGTGCGAGCGTGTTGCCTCCTGAACCAGATTTTCAAGGTGAGGTCTTACTATCAGCACCATGAATATTTGTTGCTCTCGATGCACATGTCCATGTAGTGCTTAATAAAAATCTAAGGATACACGCAATTGCAGGTTGGATAGAGCACAGCAGCACATTGACGTATCTTTTTGTGCGACTTTCTCAAGTTTGTCTCATGATAGTCATTAGTACAGTTTATCTTCTGTTTCATCTTTCATGTGTTCTCTATGTAGAAGATGGGTCTGGAGGATGTAAGCATCTAGATGGGGGATAAAGAACAACCTTCTCCAACTCACATACTCGAGTGTTGTTCTCCTAAAGACTTGCTATTCTGGCATCTGGATTGGGGATAAAGAACACAATTCATCATTAGTGCATGAAAAGCCTTGGCTGGTTGGGGCAGAACGGGATCCGTTATAGTGTATCAGTGCATTTCACTTGACCGGTCATTGTACATCATAAATAAATTCAGGATTTTTGCAGATTCCTTGCTCCTACAGTAAGCAATTCTTGTGTTTTTTTTTTGCACTTTGTGGTCATGATTCTACAATTTTGCTTACGGACTTGCTTATGGTATTCCTGATTTGCTGCATCCAATGGTAAGCTATTCTCAGTCTTTTTAAGGCTTGGTCATGAATCGATGGAATGCTATAAAATAGCCTGATGGTATTTGTAGTGTATCCTTTTACAGTCTCCATCTTTCCAGGCATCTTGGTTTTACAATTCGATTTGCTTATGTGCATGTTAAATAAATTCAGGTTTTACAATTATGGTATTCTTAATTTACTGGATCCAATGGTAAGCTATTCTCAGTTTTTTTAAAGCTTGGTCATGAATCGATGGAATGCTACAAAATAGCGTGAAGGTATTTGTAGTGCATCCTTTTACACTCTCCATCTTTCCAGGCATGCATCTTGGTTTCACAATTCGATTTGCTCATGTGCATGATACTGCAATGCATACGTTTATTTGTTATACTTGCCATGTTGTCTCTGGAAACTGAGTTTTGTGCGTAAGCACACCCCATGCGAGGTCCTAGATTGATATTATAAGTGATCAGTTTATAGGAATTTCAAGGCAATGAAGAAGCTAAGAAGGTTGCTGACAAGGTATTCTATTGATCTGAACTTTAAGCTTTGCCTTCTTACTTGGCAGTCTCTGCTATCTATTGTGTGTTTAAGTGAAACATTTAAATCCTTGGACACAATGAACAATGGGATAATTAGTCTTGGAAAAATAGGGGTATGTTTACGTTTATTATGATTGGGACCTGCATTTTAACAGGTGTAATCCCGTTGCAACGCACAGGCACATGTGCTAGTATATATATATATATAGCTAAACAGAGGTGATTTGAATACACGATCATTAAAAAAATCATGAACTGCTTTGTATTTTCTGAATATATTTTATGGAACCACGAATTATTTTATAATATGTGAACACTTTTTTAAAAATCACCAACATTTTTTAATCACCAACATTAAAAGAAGGGGAAATAAAATCAGAAGCAATAAAAGAAAAGGCATCAAAGAAAAAAAAAAGGCTCTACACAGGGCCGGCACATGAAGGGGACGTGGAGGTACATGTTGCTAAAACGGGAGAGAAAATGGTTAGAAGCAGGGATCGAACACAGACCGGCTGCGTGTAGGAGGTACGATTCTGCCATTGCGCCACATGCATGTTTGTTTTTATAGGTGGTGTCACCCTGTAAAAGAACTAAATCGGACGCGTGTTTGACAGCAAAAGTTGAAACGTTTTCTTAACTTATTGGTGGCATGATGGGTAATTTAATGCAACTTCGAGGGTAATTTTAATGACGTACGGGCTGAAACCGAACTTTTTTTATTATTAGGTAAAGATATGTACGGTAAATATCCACATATACAATACAAAAAAATAATTTTCTTATTTACACGTAAGTTAATTCTAGAAGAACATGTCAAACATATTTTAAAAAAATTGTAAGATATCAGTGCGTACTAATTAATGAATATTTTGAACCTACATTTGTAAAAAAATTGTAGCAGTATCAAAATGCATGAATTATTCGCAAACAAATATATAAACATGCATGAATTCATCGCTATAGGAAAAGAAGTTCACCTCAGTTGGATGAAGATGACTTGAGGTATCCTTGAATTGAGGGTCGCTGCTGCTGTATTACAATCTTAAATATTTGGGAAAAATACTTGCATGTACGAAATACATGTTCACTTCATGAAGACATGGAAGCAAAAAATATTAAGAGAGCAACCCAGTGTCATTGTGTAACGTGTGTGAGCAACACATCTTATGGGAAGAAAAACGATGTTGTTACCATAACAATAGACACGGAAGCGACATGCCATGTCAAGTACATATTAAGTTGCTTGAGTTATGCCTGAAAGACGGTAGAAAAATTGTTCTATGGTCAGTGCTTCAAAAAAGTGTTGCCTTAATTGAACCAGAAAATATAAGTTGCTTCAGTTATGCCAGACATACCGTAGAAAAATTGTTCTAAGGCCAGTGCTTCAAAAAAGTGTTGCTTTAGTTAAACCAGAAATTATAAGTTGCAACAATAGAGAGAAGTAGTAAGAGAGGGGAACCTATGATAATAGCGGTAGAGTGATTTGATTGACAAAGAGATAATGAGTGAGGGATAGTGTTCGAACAAAAAAATCATGAAACAAATCATCTCATGAATTTATTACCCATTTTTCTTATGCTGAAGAAATATACACGAATGAAAGACACGACAAGAAAAACACACATACAGGGAGAGGGAGAGAGTATACCCAACTAGAGATAATGCATAACTACATGAATTAGATTTAAATCAATGGCTTATGAACATAGATAATGAGAGTAAGATCAACTACCAATGAAGTATTTGGAGGCATGACATGTACAAATTGGTGGATGCCTTCGAGGTAATACAACCACAAAGAAGGTGGGTAGACCAAGGGATATCTAGGATGAGATGAGAGTACGAGGTACAAATGTTTAGATTTCATTATAGGTTAAAAAAATGGTCGACATAAGTTATAAGTGAAAAGGTAGATATGTCCAAATGTAACGGAACTGTAATGAGCATGATTCCTTCAATATGATAAAAACTAAATATTATAAATCTAGCCGCGCAAATGCGCGGGTCACACTACTAGTTGATAGGAACGAAGAAGTCGAGGAAGAGACAGAGCGTGTGTCCCCAGAAGAACCCAATATTTGCGGAAAAGGACATGAGTCACATCACATGTTACCGGTGCCAGGATTTAGGTCATTATGGTAACCACTCTCCAACCAGGAAGCGGAGAATCCAGTGAACCAGGACAGTGGCCATGAAGTCCTTAGATTTGTCTAATGCCATTAGTTTACGCTACAAGGAAGTAGAGCTTTTTGCCAAGAGAAGGTTCAGACCGGAGGAAAGATGATCAGAGTAGTTAAGATCTAGATATTAGAATGAAGCATGTAGCTAAATATGGAATACACTTTTATTACGATGTTGAGTTGAGTTTTGGAAAGAACATTGTAATAGATCGTGAACCAATAGAAGTTAATATTTTTGGAATCCAAGAAGGAAATGTTGTCACTAGTTGGATGATTGTGAGTACCTCTCTTGCTATCTCACCCAGACCAAGACCTAGAACCCATGGACCAGCTGACCCCAAACCTTTCTCGGCCAAATGACCCCATTTTACCCAAGGATGTCCATATGTTGTCCTGAGAACCCCTTCTGTCTTATACCTACAGATGACAACCCTTTACGAGTCGTTTCTCAAGGGCCCGGAAACGATCATGACCCTGACTAGCGACCAGGATTACCCAAAGATCCTGAAGGACATGATGAAGCATATTCACCTAGAAGGAGATGCAGTTTACAAGGGTTATCCCTTCATGGAGAATGGAGTTGAACTTTGGTACGTGGAGGTCCACCTCCATCGTGTGAAAGGAGTTTGCCCAAAAACTATGGGTCAATACTTTTTCATCTCTCGAGTACCTCGAACAACATTCTTCGACTCTATTCGTGAAGCTGCTATGGAGGCCATACATGATTGGAGAAATACTCGAAGCAAGACTTCGTTATACCCAGGAATGCCTGAGTAAGGTGCATGTAGAGATAAAGCACATGACCAATAGGACGAAGCAAAAGATTGATGATTTTAAGAATAACATTCCATAATTCCAGTGGGACTGAAGCGTCCTTTGCTAGGACAAAGGAATAAACATGGGAGGAATGTTTGACCATACCCAACTATGTGGATGGCAACATTTGTAGTGAAGCACCTTTGAAATTGAGTGTTGAATAGTGGTTCAGGAAGTAATAAAAGATTTGATATTAGGAGATTATGGATTATGGATGAACCGGTGCATTTTGTTTAGTGGTACTTTACTGTGTGAACCCTGGACAATAGAAAGGAAAGTGTTGCCCCAAATAGTGGAGTGTGCACAAATAAGTTGGAGTTTATGTTGGATATGATGCTTACCGCAAGGTTGTGATGGAGATAAATACAATTGGATTAAAAAAAGGGTAATGCTGGAGTATGGAGCAATAGTGACTCCCAGGATGAATTAAGGATATACAAGTTCTGAAGTGGACCCATAAGCTAAGAACCTAAGGAGGCTACGTAATTACAAGGGAACCACGAGACTTGTTAGTAGTAATATGTTTCTGCTGTAATGAAGCAAAGCACTATGCTAGAGAATGTCCCAAGGAGAAGGAGAGTTGTGCTAAGTAGTTGAGTTGAAGCATGAAATGGAAATGCAGTACACCGTAGTAAGTTGAGAATAAATCCAGTTAGCATCGCTGGCATTGAACTGGATTTTGTGAGTTGTTACTATATAGGCAATGAGTGAAATCTTGATACATGGAATAAAGATTTTGAAGAAAACTGGTGTTATACATTTTATGGGTGGTAGAACACCTCACCGCTACCGAATACAAGAGCTAGTTACATCAGACTTTGGAATGGAGCAGACAATGATGAGTCTGAGTAATTACATCATAGTTTTATCAATAGAAGGAAGGAATACAGAATAATTGGATGGATTTAAGAGAGCCAAGGAAGTTGGATGTTGGAAGTATGATCGTTTGCAACCCGATGATGAGACCAAGTGTTGCTAGTGAGGAGATGAGCCATAACCCACAGGCCGAGGACCTGTCGAGAAAGCAAGCACACTCTTGCTGAAGGAAAACCCATGTCAATAGATGATCTTGTAGGTGTTTACACGATACCCGAGGGTTGTGAAGAAACGATAGATGTTTTGTTCAGCTTGCAGAATCAATGGAATTATTCGAACTTCGTTCGTCGACAAGAGAACCTATCCAATGCTTGTGAGGATGACCGAGTGTTAGAATGCGAGATTCACTAAACCATATAAAAGGTAATGATTTGGGTGCGGAATGGATTGCTCACCATACCGACTTACTCTTATTGTTCGCCTATGTTATATAGGATGGTAAATCTGAGTGACTTACCTATAGTAGAGAGACAACGATGAAAATACCTTGTTTAAACCTTAGAATGGTATAGAAATTTTTCCATCGTACACGGCATGCTGTTGCCAACCGTAGGATATATGGTGAGGATGAAGCCCAGACCCGTTTTCTACAGGGACCCAATCAAATTGTTTGATGACCACCATGAGATATCGATATTTGTTTAGTATTGGCGCCAGACCTGTCAGTTAAGAAGAACTAGTCTCAGAAGAACCTTACCAAGATGAAAGGACACAAGAATGGATGGCAAAGGTCATGCCACTACCGTAAGAACCTAGAGAAGGTATTATGCCAAAGATTTGAGAAGACCGACACCGTCAGCCCAAAGCATGGAGTACGTGAGTTTATCTTAGAACCGTGACCTTGTTTCTAAGTGTGGTAGCACAATAGACCATATATCAGTGGATTTGCTAGAAGACCCCCAAACCCCAACCTATTTCTTGCTAGCCTGTCCGACTCTCGAGGACAAGATTCATTTATAAGTGTGGTAGGTTTGTAACATCCGAAAATTCTGAATTTTGGAATGTTATAATAAATAGATAGATTTGATTGCTTGTTTGATGTGCTGAGTGAAATTGAGTGAAATTTGAAACTTTTGAAAGTTAGATGAGAGGGAATAAAATGACTTTCCCAAACATTCACTTTGCATTTTGTGACCTCTGGGAATTCAAATTCTTTTCAACACAAAACTCTAGAGTGAAGATAATATGACTTCTTCCATTTATTTTAAATGATAAAGGGCTTAAAATTTCAACCTCGAAATATTTTCCAATTCGGAAACTTCATGCAACTCAATGATTTTCTTGAGAGAAGATAAAATGACTTCTTAAAATTATAGGACATATGAGTTGGAAGTTCCTCCGAAGTAGTTTTGAAAATTTTATTTTTTCAAAATTGAGTTTTGGGTTTTATTCAAATTATTTTTTTTCTCCAAAAATAAAATATATGGAAAATAGGGTAACATGATTCCCTACAGTGGAAAATTGGAGAGAAATAAATTTGAAATCATTTTGGTATTTTTTTAAAAGATTTTTATTGGTTTTTATTGCAACAGTAGAACTATTTGATTTATTAGAATTTGTGAGGATTTTATTTGATAGTAGAAAAATGTTCAGCTTGTAGAGAATCTTTTTCTACAAATTTTGGTATATTATATGCCTATATAATATTTTTACTTATTTTGTTTTTATTCGTTTTCTTTGTCTGTTTTAAAAAATGTTTTAAAAAAGGGGACTTTCCCCACCGTACTGGGCCAGCCCAGTTCGCCACCGCCCCCATCTCCAAGCTCGGGACGAAGTCCCGTGCCAGTACGCCGCCGCTACCGCCGTACCTTCGCCGGACACCTCATCGCCCCTAGCCCCTCCCCCACGCAAAGCCCGACTCCCGCCTCTCCATAAATACCGCCACCGCCGCCCCGTTTCTCTCCTCGCATCACCGCCGCCGTCCCGCATCTCGCCGCCGCCGCTGCTTTGCAACCGCCACTGCCGTGCATGTGACGCCCGAAGACCGGCGTCCCAGAAGATTCCAAAAGATTCCGGAAGATTCCAG
The DNA here is from genome assembly GCA_902687465.1 of Secale cereale. Classification (NCBI taxonomy): domain Eukaryota; kingdom Viridiplantae; phylum Streptophyta; class Magnoliopsida; order Poales; family Poaceae; genus Secale; species Secale cereale. Next base: position 817,141,373 of record LR738715.1, read on the forward strand.
ATGTTCCGGGTTCTCCCGTGTGTTTATTTTGTGCTTGTGTTATTTATTTTTGCATTGCATCATGTCATCATGCCATCATGTCATATATTATTTTGCATCTCAACCTAAATAAATCGTGTGGACCTTCGGTCCATTTAAATCGAGGGAAGGTGACTTCTCTTTATAACATATAAAAGCCTCTCAATATTTAGGGAGCTATATTTAAAATATTCCAATTGGTTGGGATCACCGTAACACACTTACAATAATTTCCCCATGTCTTTTCCACTTCGAGTTTCCTTCAAAAATCCTTGCCAATATTCTTTCCGTTGTTTCGAGGTTCTTCCAAAAAACCCTCCAACAATTTTATTAAATTCCTGACATTTTTGTGAGCCCGGGGATTTTGACCTCGTGTGCTAATTCTTGCCCTAACTCCTCCTCTTTTTCTTTCTTCTCTTTTATCCTCTGCTAAAAGGGAAATAAAAAAAGAACAGGCCTCCCTCTCCCTCCTTGGCCCAATCCCTCCAGGCCCAAGCCTCCTCCAGCCTCCATCTTTTCAGCCTCCCTTCTCTTGGGCCTCCTCCTTCCCATTGGCCCAACACCAGGCCTCCCAGGGCTCCCTCGCCCGAACCCTAGCCTCCCCTCGCTCCCTCCTGATTCCTCCGCCGCCACCCCCATCGACCGCTCGCACCTCGTTCTCCCCGACCCGTTTTTCTCTCGCTCTGCCCGAAAACCTCGTCGCCTCGATCTCTCCTCTCTCCCTCGAGCCTTCGCTCCCAGCGCCCGCCTGGCCCCACCGTCGCCAGAGCCTCCGACCAGACCGCGCCCTCCGCGCCCCAAGGCCGCGGTTCCTTTGACGCGCGCTGCTTCCCTCGTCCGCCCGAGGCTGCGGCCTTCTCCTCTGCCAAGGCCGCGCCGGTCGCCCCTCCCTCCAGGGCCAGCAGCCGCCGGCGCCCTGCGGCCTCTTCCCCATCGCCAGGGCGCCCCGCGGCCAGGCTCCCCTCTGGCCGTCCGCGCCCTCCTGCTCGGGCCCGCGCCCGACGGCCTCCCTCCGCGGCTCCTCCCTCCGTTTCAGCGCCGCCGGCCAGGTTCCTGCCTCGACGCGCCCTTCTTCACAGCCGCCGCGCCAGTCCTCCGCGCGCCGTGCGCCAAGGCCGCCCCGCTGCCCTGCTGGAGCACCAGCGCCCTCCAGGCCGCAGCGTCCGCCTCTGCCCTGCCTCTGCGCGGATCCAGGCCCCTGCCTCGCAGTGCTGCTGCCTGCCCTCGTCGTCCCGAGACCGTGCTGGATTTTTGTGTTGTTTTGGTTGCTTGTATTCATTGACAGAGAACGTGTTCATCTACGACTCGAGACCGGAGATTCAAGTACCTCTACGAACGAGCTCCGTGAACATCTACAAAACGCCCCGTGTACGACTACCGACGCCCGGAAAACGACCAAGTTCCACTACTTCCCACGACGACCACGTGTACAACTACGATATCGAGACCACAACCTTTTGTCAAGTACCACGACGACCGAACGAGACGATGACAAGTACCTCTACGGATCATGTACAACTACCGTCGCTCGATGACCGCGAGTACCACTACCGTCGCCCGAGTACAACTACCGCTACGAGAACGACTACCTTCGGTGAAGAAATGAGAACGTCTACTTCCTCTCCGAACGGAACAACTACTTCCTCTTCGGAACCGTGAACCACTACTTCCGCTACGACGTGAACAACTACTTCCTCTACTTCATCTACGACTCGAACCCCTCCGATAACGCACGCTTCAAAGGTATAACGAGACGACCCCGTGACCCGTGAATGCTTGTTGTGTTGTATGTAATGTCTCCCGTGTGTGCTTCGTGCCCGTTCCACCTTTGTCATGTTCCTCGGTTGCCTCGTCACCGACTCGTGGGAACCCGGTAACGGGATCGCCCCACCTTTCATATCGTTTGACTCGCTCACGCCGTCTATCTTTTGCACCGGACTCTCAGCGAGTACCGGAACCGAGGTGTTGCGTTGCATCATTTCGGATCGTTGCCGTGGCACCCTTTCTTTCCACCACGGTGACAAATGCTTCTTTCTCTTATGTCAACTTTTAATAAAACTTGCATAAACTTGATCATGTCATCCGCATCATTTAACAACATTATATATGTTTAATTGTTGTTTGCTTATAATTATTAAAACATGCTCATGAGGATTTTCCGGATATGTTGTTGTTATTTTTCCGGCCTCATTTAAAATGTCTTAATAGTGTAGTTTCTTTATGCTTCACCTCTTGCCATGTTAACAAACAATTAATCTTGTCTTGTAAATAACGAGAGTCAATTAAATAATTAATTGTGGTGTTTTGTCAATATGCAACTCGTTGCATATTGAGCTCCACTTAACTTGTAGTATTTGTTTGTGCACTTGCCATGCCTTGCATATTTAAACCGGACATGCATCATATTTGGATGTGCATCGCATGCCACGCTTTTGCTTGTGTGTTTACCGAGTTGTTTGTTTTCTTTCCGGTTGCTTCTCTTGTTAGCTTCGGTTTCGTTCCGGAGTTGTGAGGATCCGCTCGACTGTTGCTCCGTCTTCTTCATGGATCCGTTCTTCTTCTCTGTGGAATCCCAGGCAAGATGACCGAACCCGGATACCATTACTATCTTTGCCTATTGCTAGAAGTCTCGATCTATAGTTTTGCCTCGATGCCCATGTCTTTCTTGTCAGCCTCCTACTTGTAACCATGAACCTGTTTAACCACCCTACCTATGCAAACCGTTGTTTGGCTAAGTACGCTTCGCTCAGCCCTTCTTATAGCATTGTTAGTTGCAGGTGAAGATTGAAGATGCTTGCTTCATGTTGAAGTTTGGTTGGGTTATATCACACTATATAAATGCTTAAAATGAAATCATCTATATATTGGCAAGGGTGGAAGGCTAAGCCTTTTGCTTGGTGTTTTGTTCCACTCATGCCGTTAGGAACCGTATAAACCGGTGTTATGTTCCTTGATTATGCGTTCCTAACATGGTTGGGGTGTATGGGACCCCCTTGATAAACCGCTAAGTGCTAAGTCTTTTCCAGCAAATCCCAACATTTGGTACTATTTGCCTCATAATAATAACTTAATTAATTAATTAATTTGCATAAGGGGGACGCTCCTTGGAGATTCTTTTCTACATAGCAGGGGGGGCCAGTGCTGATGGCGTTGGTCCCAAACGGGGAGTCTGCAGGGCCGCCTTGGGGCAACCCGAGGTATCTGGTATACCTGTAGAATCGCCCATCCGTTCGTGTCCTGAGACTTAGATACGCGCGGCTACTATCAGGGTGTCGACACGCCGGGAGGATTTGCTGGATTAGCCTTACCTTAGTTCGGTTTAACTTGAGCACGGGATTCCGAGAATACTCGGGTCTTCCCACCTATGGAGTTGCGACTTCGCGGATCGTGGGCTTGTGATGGGCCAAGTTGGAACACCCCTGCAGGGTTTGAACTTTCGAAAGCCGTGCCCGCGGTTATGTGGCAGATGGGAGCTTGTTAATTCCGGTTGTAGATAACTTGACACAATGTTCTAATACACTACCAGCGTGTGTACCGTGACTGTCAATTTCCGAATAGGGATTCGGGAGTTGAACACGGTGGGTTTATGTTTGACCGGCTTTAGTTAGGATCACTTCGTGATCATCTCTCGACCGAGGAACTTCTCTTCTCGCTCTCTATTACGTAAGTTAGTGCTAGTTGATGCTGCAGACTCTTGTTGTTCCTTCACCTCTAGTTCTTTCTTCAGCCTTGTCCTCACCCAAGGCTTAAATAGTCTTGTTACCCGGGAACGGGATTGCTGAGTCCTCTGTGGCTCACAGTTACTTCACCACACCAGATGCAGGTTCAGCTGAGTTTGATGCAGGAGTTGGACCAGTTCTTCACCGGGAGTTCGATGAAGAGTGGACCGTTTGCTTGTGACGTTTCGATGTTCAGTAGTGGTTTCTACTAGGATTCGATCCTGACCTGTGGCTTTATGTTGTTTTGGTATCTTTCTTTTGGATCTTCGCCCGTAGTCGGGTTGTGATGTTTTGAATGATGATTGCTTATGTAATGTATTGTGTGAAGTGGCGAGTGTAAGCCAACTATCTTCTTTTGCAATTTAATCCCTCTTTTACATGAGTTGTGCAAAGATACCAAACTTGAGATCATTCTAGGATGGGCTTATACCTTTAAGTCGTGCCTCGACACGTAGGAGGTATAGTCCCATCCTGGGCATTACAGTGCACTTCTCCCGCCGCTGCCGCTCGCGTTGCTCGCCGCGACCGCCCGAGCGCCGCCGCGCCGCACCACCTGCCCCGCCCCGCCTTGCCAAGCTTCGCCAGAAGCCGCCTCCGCGCTGTCCTTCGCCTGTCTCGCCGGACTTTCCGGAGCCGCCGCCGGCCGGAAACCTGGCCCGAACCGCCCGACCCGGTTCTTCTCCGCCGAACCCGCGGTGTTAAAGAAAAACCGCTAGGTATAAAAACCTCCCCGGTTCCCTATTTTAGTTTGGTTTTTTTATTAGGCTAGGTCGATTCTGCAAACATTCTTTGTGTAGAACTAGATAGCGAGCGTTCGCTCAGTAGTTTTTTTCTTCTTTTTTTTACTTTTCGGTCAGGGACCTATCTATGAATATTTATTTCACATTTTAGTCCCTACACTTCAAACGGCCAGAACTTTTTACTCATTGGTCCAAATCCAACGAATCCAACGCCCACATCTTCGTTACGATCCCCTCTTTCCAGTAAAACAACCTACTCATATTTTTGAAAATTTTAAAATTTGAATTCAACTAGTTTTAAAATTTTAAAACTTGTTTTGATCATAACTTGAGTTTCGTAACTCCGATTTAGTTGATTCTTTTTGCAAATCGAAGCCCTTGACCTAAACTTTCTCATAAGGCCAAATTCACATAATTTTGTTACTGTTGGAAATTGGTTTCTGTTTCAAGAGTCATTCGTTTGTTTTCAAAGTTTTCCGAAGTGTTTATTCGTTCTTTCCGATCTTCTGAGTGATTGCTTATGTGTGGTTACTATTGTTTGCTTACTATAGATTGATCGGAGTGTGACGAGTAGATATATCACGAGTTCTGAGTACGAATCTTCTACATCGTTAGTACAAGGCAAGTTCACACTTTGATCATACTTTCCAATACCCAGTTTTCATTGCATTAGTTATATCCTCAAACACTTGGATGAGTAGGACTGGTTACATAATATGATGCTTTGTAGTTCATGAGGTAGGAACCCAATGACCTGAGATCAACCAGGGGGGCGGTATACGCTTTCTTACTTATTGCTTAGCCATGCTCGTAGACGTGGATTGGTACGAGAGTTTCATGAAAGATATGAGTGTTATTTAAGGGAAACTCTAAGGTGGAAATTTAATACACATCTAGGTGGATTGGTTGTGGCACCCTGGAGTACCTAGTGGTTTGCCGGGCACCTGGAGAAACCAGTGTTGTCCTAGGGGATCCCGGAAGAACCGTGTGATCACCCTATTGGAATGCCACCCAGGCTCCAAGGGATCATATAATATTTTCGTGCCTAGAAACTTCCATGTGTAGCCACAAGCCATTATGGGCTCTGGCATAGTATGAGTAAGTTGTGTGACCTCTTTCAGTGGTGGACTAGCAGATGTAGCGGATGTAGGTCTGCCGGTCCACCTGAGGTAAAGAGTCAGTGCTTCTGAAAGACTGTGTCTCGGTCATCTGTTTCTCAAACACCATCAAATGCGAGAAATTAAACGGAGACGATCGAGTCTTGTGGGAAAAAGTGCACAAACCTCTGTAGAGTGTACAAACTATTCATGAGTAGCCGTGTCCCTGGTTATGGACATCTTTGAGTATCTAGAAGTGGATTATTTGTTGATCTCAACACTCTATTTAATTAATTTGTTGGGTTAATAGTGACTTTGGTTTGGGATTGAGATGGAGGAACCATTCTCAATTGTTCATGATTTAAATTTAACAAAGTAGTTAAATAAATGCATTCCATTGTGGTAGGGAAAAATCAGCTTTATGCAAAAACAGCCTTACAGCCTCCACCAGCCAAATATGCATGTAGTTGTAGGCATTGTTCATCATTCTCTTTGTAGTGTGAAATTGCCAGTACATTCAATGTACTGACCTACATGGTTGCAACGTCTCATGTTCCGGGAATTATTCGACGAGTAAGTGTTACATTAGGGTTGCGCTGTCTACACTCAGCTTTGCCGTTGGTGTTGATGGAACTCCACAACCTTTGTTGCTTCCGCTATGTGTTGATCAAGGTAATAGTATTTACATAACTTTATACATGTGATCTACCTCTATTATAAATCCTTGAGTACTATATGTGTCAGCATACCGATCCAGGGATGACACTTAAGCACAGAGACTTGATCCATTCGGGTTGGGTCGCTACAGATTTATCTGGCCTATTTCATGATATATCTAAATTCATGAGCGAAAAAGATAGTAGCTGCATGCTTAACAGAAGAATGCTCAATATAGGAAAACTCCAAAAAGATTCTCTGAATACAGGGATGCATATGGATGAATTGCCTTTCAATTTCTACTATAAGCATAGATACAGCATCTACAAGGCTACTAGTTCCGTGAAGAATAGAGCAACGCATAGTGGGCAAAGCACCGGCACATGTAAAGAAGTCTTGAAGAACTCCTTTTCCAATAATATTAAAACTTCCAACCCGGAAATTCTTAATATGTAAAGCGGTAGCTTCATCCGGGAGGTCTACATGAATGTTGCCCTCGACATTGCTACCCTTCTCGATAAAATCGTCCCCCATCTCAGACATGAGGGCGATCAAGCAAGCAACACACACAAGAAGACAAGAAGCAAGCAAACGATAAACACACGACGGAAGAAGGGCAAATAAAATGGCAAGGGTGAAGTGGGGGAGAGGAAAATGAGAGGCAAAAAATGTAATGCGAAGGACAAGGGTTTGTGATAGGTACTTGGTATATGACTTTTGCGTAAGCCTCCCCGGCAACGGCGCCAGAAATTCCTCTTCCTACTTCCTGAGCTTGCTTTGTATTCCCTCGAAGAGGAAAGGGAGATGCAACACGGTAGCGTAAGTATTTCCCTCAATTTTTGAGAACCAAGGTATCAATCCAGTAGGAGACCACGCGCGAGTCCCTCGCACCACCGCAAACAAATAAGAACTTCGCAGCCAACGCGATAAGGGGTTGTCAATCCCTTTACGGTCACTTACAAAAGTGAGATCTGATAGAGATGATAGTTTATATTTTTGGTATTTTTAGTTTATAAGAACATCAAATAAAAGAGAGAAAAGTAAAGTGGATGTAGATTGATATGTTGAGAATAGACCCGGGGGCCATAGTTTTCTCTAGTGGCTTCTCTCATGATAGCGATATTCTACGGCGGGTAAACAAATTATCATAGAGCAATTGATAAAAAAGCGAATAATTATGAGACTATATAGGCATGATCATTGTATATAGGCATCACGTCCGAGACAAGTGGACCCAAAAGATTCTGCATCTACTACTATTACTCCACACATCGACCGCTATCCGGCATGCATCTAGTGTATCGAGTTCATAAGAATAGAGTAACACCTTAAGCAAAATGACATGATGTAGAGGGATAAACTCAAGCAATATGATATAAACCCCATCTTTTTATCCTCTATGGCAACAATACAATACGTGCCTTGCTGCCCCTACTGTCACTAGGAAAGGACACCGCAAGATTGAACCCAAAGCCAAGCACTTCTCCCATTGCAAGAACTATAGATCTAGTAGGCCAAACCAAACCAATAATTCGAAGAGACTTGCAAGGATATTATGAGCACAGATAAGAAGTTCAGAGAAGAACCAAATATCTTTCATAGATAACATTGATCATAAACTCACAATTCGTCGGATCTCGACAAACACACCGCAAAAAGAGATTGCATCGAATAGATCTCCTCGAAGACCGAGGAGAACTTTGTATTGAGATCCAGAGAGAGATAAGAAGCCATCTACATACTAGCTATGGACCCGAAGGTCTGTGGTAAACTACTCACAACTCATGGTGAGGGCGATGATGATGATGAAGAAGAACTCTGCGATGGATCCCCCTCGGGTGGAGCTCCGGAACAGGATCCAGAATGCGATCTTCACAGGAACAGAAGGTACGGCGGTGGAATTAGGGTTTTTTCTCTGTTCACGGAGTTTCTAGGGTACGTAGACTTATATAGGAAGAAGGAGGGCACTGGGGGACGCTCGAGGGGGCCACGAGACAGGGGGCGCGCCCTGGGAAGGGGAGCGCGCCCACCACCCTCGTGGGCCAGCCCTCAATCCCCTGACGTGGTTCTCAAGCTTCGTGTGCGTGATTTTCTCCAAAAATATCTGTCGCGAAGGTTTCATTCCGTTGGGACTCCGTTTGATATTCTTTTTCTGCAAAACCCTGAAACATGCAAAAAATAGCAATCTGGACTAGGCCTTCGGGTTAGTAGGTTAGTCCCGAAAATGATATAAAAGTGAATAATAAAGCCCATTAAACATCCCAGACTTCATAAATAATAGCATGGAACAATCAAAAATTATAGATGAGTTGGAGACGTATCAACACAACACCGCCTACACCACAGAGCACCCAAACACGAGCAGTTAGTAAGGCAACTGCAGTGCGGAAAGCACGAGGACCACCACTCCGAACCCCAAGTCAACGCTTAAAGCAGAAGAAGAATTATTCTCAGGTCAGGTTCTGTAACTATAGTTTATACTACTTTGCTCTTGCATCACTGTATTTACTCATACCAACTAATTTCAAATTTGAAGGATGCAATTGAAACTCCAATGGCGCAGCAATTATGTTTTAAACCTGTTTCTTTAACGTGTTTGTTGTAACTTGCTCTATGTTGATTTCAGTTTCAATTGAATAAAGAGTTATATCCTCATGACATGCACCTTACAAGTGTTGTTATTGCTATGTAGTTTCCCACACTTATATTCTGTCTAAGCTGCTTTGTCTTAAATAGATATGATTTGAACTGTATCTATCTTGATTTGGCAACATAAACTAGAATGATATAGACCATACAGTGACCATACTGCATAGATATATGTTTGTTTCATGCTGTTATCCTGTCCACCTTACTACTGAACTGGTTTACCAGAATGAGTTTCATATACTACATTGTAAACATGTGATGTGTTTGTTTGTTTTTCTTTTAGAATGCGGATAAAATATTGGAGAAGAGTACCCCGTTATGCAATGGTACATGAAGTAATGCAGATAAGTTTCAAGATAGTGAGACATCCCTGTTGGTCGCCAAGAAAGCTGATAAAAACTATATTGAAGACACTGAGACAACCCCAAAGTCCTGTCTTGATGTAGTGTTTGAGTTACTGGCTACTACTGCTGGCACCAGCTCTTCAAACTCGCTGCCTGAACCAGTTCGGCTTCTTGAGTCTCAACTTCAAGTTGAAAGACATCAATCAGATGTTATGCGACACGAAGCCGAAGGACTGAGGAAGTCCCTGCATAATTCAGATGCATACTTTCTGCTGCAACAACTAGTGCTGGAGAACTTAAGCGCCAAACAAAATAAAGTTAATAAGCTTGCTAAGTATCTTGCCAGCATTATGGGTACCCAGGATATTGTTTCTCGAGCTCTTCTGAAGTGGTTTCAGTTTTGGACTTGTTTTGCTGCGGCGTTTATATGCTGCTTTGTTCCCTATATTTGAAGTGGTGGCGAACTTTGATGCCCAGTGGATGTAGTATGTGTAATAGCCATGATAGCCTAGCGTAAGTTGCTTGCCTATTTATTTCCATATTATCTTGTTTATTTGTTTTCTTGTAGTCAGTGGAGTTCTTTTTCCGTGGTTTGCTAGTGGCCGCAATAGCCTATTTTTTAAAACTAGGCCACATTAACCATGGGCTACATATTTACTATAGTTAGCATGGGCCTCTTACGGGCCGTACAAACAATGGGCCTTCTAAGGACCGTAGAAACAATGGGCCTTATACGGGCCGTGGACAGAATCTGCCTTCTACGGGCCGTATGATCGGTTGGCCAAACATGGGCCAATAACAGACCACATTATGGCCGTAAATGGGCTAGACTTGAAATCGTCCGTTCATGGGCTGACCATAACGGGGCGGCCATAAAGGGCCGTGGTTAATCGGCCGTATTTGATGACGCTATGAAAACGGCCCAACGTATTAACGGGCCACAAACGGGCCGACTATAACCACGGGCTGAATATGGCCCACAAGCAGAAAATGACAGTAACGGGCCGAAAGTAAACGAATGTTGGAAATGACCCCAAGAATAAATGGGCCTTGAGTAGGCCGAAAGATATCATGGGCTGGAAACGGCCCGACGGAATAATGGCCCGTTAATGAGTATAAAGTAAAACACTGTTCAATACGGGCCAGTTTTACCATGGGCCGTTAGTGGGCCGAGGGTTACTAAGGACCTGATATGGGCCGAAAGACGTCATGGGCCATACATGGGCCGGAAGTTAAAATGGGTTGGAATTATATTGGACGTTCCAGATGATGCTACTGGGCCTAATTTGGATAGGCCGTAAACGGGCCCTGGGTTAGCGGGCTGTAAATGGGCTATATGCGAACAGGCCGTTAACAGGCTTGCCGTGGGCCGGCCCGTGACCTTTTGACCAAGTCAAACGGACCGGTCTTTTCAGAGGAATGGGCCTCTGTTGGGAACTGTTCATTACGGGCCAGTATCACCACGGGCCGTTAATGGGTCGAGGGTTACTAAGGGCCTCATATGGGCCGAAAGACGTCATGGGCCATACATGGGACGGAAGTTAATACAGGCTGGAATTATATTGGACGGCCCAGATGACACTACTAGTCCTAATTCGGATAGGCTATAAACGCGCCCTGGGTTAGCGGGGTGTAAATGGGCTATATGCGAACATGCCGTTAACAGGCTTGCCGTGGGCCGGCCCGCCACCTTTTGACCAAGTCAAACGGGCCGGCCTTTTCATAGGAATGGGACTCTGTTGGGTCGTGCCACGTGTCGACGTATCATAGGAGCTACGTGTCCAGTGAGTGGATGACATTTGTTCCAACGGCGAGCCGACACGTGTTCCCTCCAGCCAATGATAATTTTACACGTGGAAAATCCCCATTGGTCTTGGCTGCTAACGGGTTATCGAATCCAAAACCGGACCCGATAGCTTAACGATGTTCCGTTACGGTGGATGCCATGTGTTGGTCACCCTTGACGAAAGCACTTCTGTGACGCGCGATTTATCTTCATGGCAGTGGACACTTCCGTGATGATAATTTTGGTTAGGTCATCGAACACTTCTACGACAACACAGGTATGACTATCTTGATTTTTTCATAAAATCATCATGGATGTACATGCATGATAGAAAACGTGACCTACTATGACAAACACGTATCATCAGGGAAGTTTATTTTTTTGTAGTGATGGTGACGAGCAAGGATGATGCTTGCATCTTTGGAGGCGAGAGTGATGATGTGCCATCTTCGGCCTTCATCCTCGGTGACGATGATGAGATGGTAGAGCATGGGATTTTCCCTTCGACCGTGGCGACGTAGGATGACTTGAGTGACTTGTGCCACTATATTGAGAGTGAGAGCGAGTTCACCACTAGCCCCATATATGATGAGCTACCACAATTCACATGTGAGGATAGCCACAACCCCCACCACTTGAGTGAGATGAGTGACTCCACCATATGTTACATTGAGTGCACCTACCTTGAGGGAGTGAGTGAGCCACCACATAGAGAGAGTGAGATAGTTGATAGGTCATGTGAGGCCACTTTCAACACTAACGACTTGACCTCTACCGCTATTGTGCCTTCTCATTTGGTGCTAGGTCCCACATTTGATGACGCGCCGATCCTCGACGACTTCGTCCTTCCTATGGACAAGACGATGGCCATGGTGGAATATGATGCATCCCCCACATGGTTCCATCAAGATGAAGATGATGACCACCATTTGGTCTTTCCCACCTCACCTACACCACATGAGTGGAATGAAAAAGGTAACATAGGTGAAGGTGATGCTCTCGTCCCGCTAGTGGACTATGCTGACATTGATTGCTCGCTTGATGTTGATCCATCTATTGCCATGCTTCATTCTAGTATGATTTCCCCATGCGACGATTTACCCATTTATGATGAGTTTGATGATTTCCATGTGGAGTCTATTAGTTGTGATGCCATGTTGCATAGGACTTCTTGTGATAATTCTCCTGGTCACATCATGGTTGCTAATCCGCTTGACTTGTCGTATGCTATGCATGAGATCAATAACATGTCACATTTGCAATCTCATCGTAGTAACTATGCATATGCAATTAAAATAAACCGAATTTGCACATATGGCATAGATGACAAGCCCATGGTTATTGGCATTTGTTTTTCTTGTGATGATATTGACATGCTTCCTTTGCATCATATCCATCATATGCCATGCCATGATTACCTAGCTTCGGACATGCATTGTTTTGTATGTTATTCCACTTCTCCACATTATGCTTCCAATATTGCTCATGAGGAGACACCCATAGTTTCCTCATACATTTTAGGATATTTTGATCCATCCCATCCATTGCATGATCCCCATACTCGTATGCACAATATGCTCCCCATGAATGAAAATGCTATTGTTGTGCCACATACTTGCTCTAATTTGTGTCCCCATCGTGCTATACATGACAACTATTCTTTAATGATGGATGACATATTTCTCTATCGTGCCTCAAATTTCCTTGAGCGATGCTTATCTTGTGCTAACTCACACGTGCACATACACATCATGATGGACGATGTGTACATTTACCACGCACACAATTTCTTTGGTTTGTGTCTCTTTTGTGTAGGTCCCCATACTTACTCATCAACCTCGCAAGAGCACGAGTTGACGAAACGAGCTCTAGAGAGCAACGATGACTTGGAATTCCATGGATTATCTTTCCCACCGCTCTCTTTGCGCAAAAACTTCACGCATTTCTTCTACATGGCCCTCACATGGTTATGGTTTATTGCCTATTATATCTCTTATGCCCATCTTGCCATGTTTAGTTTGCATGATATGCCTTTACCATGCATTTGTGACCCATGCTTTGCATTACACATGATGATTGATTCTCATGCTTGTATGCTTATTTGCAAGCTTGGTGGAGATATTGCTAGTTATTGCCATGATTGATTTGTGCCAAACGCTTACGATGATGCTCTGGCCATGATTCACTTTCCTGCTTGCGATATGTCATGTGCATTGCCTATATCCAATATTTTCTCACGTGACATGATTGCCATGGATTTCTCTAGTGTGTTGCATCTTCGCGCCACTAGCTTGCACGACATGATTACCAGGTTTGCTTTGTGTAGTGCATCACCCATGATTCATACTTGCTCATTACATGTGGTTGATCGCATCTATTCCCATGCTTTACACATGATTGATATTGCTTGTTGTCATATGTCTCCACATGTTACCTCTCTCATGCTATATGATTGTCCATGTATTGAGCGCAACCATGATTTTAGTCTTGCCAATGAGATTGCCCACATATCATTCTCGCATTTATTTGGAGATTTTGACATAATTCTTGTGAAGCATGCTTGTCTTACCTCTTTGCACCAAATGCCTACTGCCATGAATATAGCCATTCTTGCATCATAATATTCATGCACTTTTGTTCCTATTGGTTATGTGCAAGAGAAGAGAACCATCATGATGGATGATGTGTTTATCTACCATGCGCACACGTTCTTTGTTTTGTTGTGTGCATGTGTAGGACACTTGGACTTCGTGTCGACTTCCACTTCACGTGAGTTGACCACTAGAGCTCTTGAGAGCGAACCACCTTCTATCACGATGATTCTACATCGCACTTGCTTGTACTTTGGCATTGTGAAGAACGCACAAGGACACGCTTTCAAGGTGATATCCTTCTCTTTCGAGATACCCAAAACCATGAGCATGTATATTGTGGATCATACTACTTTTGTTGCTTGCACCATGAGACTTATTTGTGTGTTGCATCCCATTCTTGGATTACTTGCTACTATCATATGTTTGGTTGCAAAAATGCCACTTCTTCACATATGTCATGCCCCATTGCTTGTCACGTGATTGACTTTATTGCCTCACACATGATGAACAATTGCTCTTTCTATTGTGTTAAGTGCCATACTATCTTCACTAAACCCTATGCACGTTATGCTTGGATTGTCTTGCACTTGACCCATGTGTTTAGACACTTCATTTTATTTGGTGTTGTGAATTATTCCTATGCCTATGATAGACCTTTCATTGAGCGCTTTGCCATACTTTCTATGACCTTGAGGTAGATGCTTTCTTCACGTGTCCAACATATTTGCATCTCTACCTCACATTTGCATGATCGTACCCATGATATCTTTGCTTGTGCTCAATTTATGCGCTTACATGCCATGTCACAATCCTTTGTCAAACCATATGCTTTGCATGATGACAACACTTGTTGGGTGAATCACCACTTGAATGCTTGGTTTTGCACTAACGCTAACCACATTTGTTTTTCCAAGTGTTTGTTGTCCTTGCTCCTTTTGAAGGAATCACGAGACGGTGCGACATTGGAGAGTGCACATTTTGAGCTACTAGATGATGAGTACTTGGTGAACGTCCACATGTATATGGCGATGCCATCTCTTTCCCATGGTGATTTGGCTTTAGATCCGAGACCGGATCTTTTCCAAGGGGGAGGGGATGATGCGGAGCATCCTAAGGACATTGCTACTTCTCGATCTTGTGTTGTATTCCCTCGAAGAGGAAAGGGTGATGCAGCATAGTAGCTTAAGTATTTCAATCAGTTTTTCAGAACCAAGGTATCAATCCAGTAGGAGACCACGCGCGAGTCCCTCGCACCTGCAGAAACAGATAAGAACTTCGCAGCCAACGGGATAAGGGGTTTTCAATCCCTTCACGGTCACTTACGAAAGTGATATCTGAGAGATATGATAAGATAGTATTTTTTGTATTTCTGGTATAGAAACAGAAAGTAAAGAATGCAAATAAGTAACGGCGGAAGAAATTGGCAAGTTGACGGGAAACTAATATGATAAAGATAGACCCATGGGCCATATGTTTCACTAGTGGCTTCTCTCGTGATAGCAAAATTCTATGGTGGGTGAACAAATTAATGTCGAGCAATTGATAGAAAAGCACATAGTTATGAGAATATCTAGGAATAATCATTGTACATAGGCATCACGTTCGTAACAAGTAGACCGAAATCATTCTGCATCTACTATTATTACTCCACACATCGACCTCCTATCCAGCATGCATCTAGAGTATTAAGTTCATAAGAACATAGTAACGCCTTAAGCAACATGACATGATGTAGAATGTGGCACCTCGATTCGCATAGAATAGGGGGCCTTCGCACGTCAGCCCAGGATAATACCTGACGCACGACAGGTCCAAGATACAGCATTCGAGGTACAATAATATTCATCAAATATCAGGGTATATGATTACACATTGATGAATATAATTATCTGGCATAACCCTAAGGCTATTTACATGAAAGCGGAAGTCTATTTATTTGGCGGCGGAAGTCTTGGTTTGGCGGCGTAGTAACTCTGGCTAGGCTCCACAACTCACAGGACTGGTAAGATTACGGCCTAGCGCGATGGAGCAAGCGAACAAAGCAAGTGTGACCTACAAAACTGGCATGACACGCCAGGTCAGTACATTGAATGTACTTGCAAGACAACCAAATACATAGCATCCAAACAGGCAGAAGACAAGGCAAGAACCAAGCACATGCAACAACTCCCTCATATCAAAACATGGCACGAATTTAGATTAAAGGAGCATGAACCACTTCATACATCGACTAATACAGTAATAACATGGCATATCTAATATGATTTCAACATGGTGATGGCAACATGGTATATTATCTTAATCATGGCATAACTAAATAAATCGAAGCATGTTATGGCATCATAAGAATATGCGGAAAATAAACTACTATCCAAACAGGCATAACATTTTACTTTATGCAACAATATCTAGTACTACCATGGCTCCTTAAAATGCAAATTATTAATCATACAATATAACCAAATTTGTACACCGATCCCATCGGATTATATTACCAACGGGTTATCTTACCACATAACCGTGATCGTTTCGGCGATCACGACCACAACTAACACTTGGCCTCCAAGATTTACCGAGAACTTATTTTGTGATCCCCACATCGTCGTGACTTCGCACGACTATTTCATTCTTGTTACCATACCAACAAATTTTATTATATCTGGTTTTATCCTCCATTTCGATGAAGACATGATAGTGTGACCTACTACAAACTGTGTGCTATCGATAGACATTAGAAACACTCTACAGAGGTAGCGCACTGTACCCACACCACGGAACACATGGCCTCGTCATCCCATTCGGGTGGACCAACGGCGTTCCGACGGAACCGACATATTGTCATGACACTCTCTCGGCCACTTCGACCCTTTCCCCTCTGGGCTAGTCCTGGGTGGCCCTATATCTACCAAAGACACACCGACCACCGTCGTGGCCAAACTGTCCCAAACGGGGACCCGGTACCATAACAACAACAACCACGGGCACACAAGGCTTATGTCCGCCTACCTGATCAAGGTAGCGCGTGTCCATAACCTTCCCTCGTTGGAGGCACCGGCGAGAGGCACAACAATAGTTCGTATTAAGGCCTTCCCACAAATGCAAATGTGGCTGCATTTAAAAAGTTCGATTTGGTGGCACCATGAACCAATCCCATCGATGACGGAGGAGTTTGTTATTATTAATTCATTTTTATTAAGTCTCCATTACCATGAGCATATTTAACAAGAATGCAACAAAGATCATGCAACATACAAAAGCAGGTACAAAAGTATTGAACTTCTTAGGTGTACAACCATAGCATAGGAGCAGGATAAAACCAAATACTAGCATATTAACGGTGCATAAAAATCATCTTAGCATTTTATAACAATGTCATGAGAAATCAAATTATAGTGGTGACAAGGCATTATAATAATGACATTTTAACTAACATGGCAAAATATGTCATGTATCACAAGCATGCATGATAGGCATAATGAAAGGACTCCAACTGAAAATGCGAGTCTGGAGCTTATGATAAGAGGTTGGCTTGCCTGGGGCTGATAAATACTCCGGGAAGAAGCGGGAAACGATCACGGAAAGAGTTGCCGGAACCACTTCTTTCTCGAAAGAGGCTGGTTAGCAGCAAGGGCAAAATGGTCATTTTCAGAATGTTGAAACATAATGAAAACAAGGTCAACAGAACGGGCTCGACGAAACGAAGAAGTGGGCTTTGGATTCACCTCATTCGTAGTTACCGATAAAAAGATATGGACGTTTAAAGTTCAGGGACTAGTTTGTAAAAAAATATCTCTACAGATGGGTCCGTGGTAGTTTAAACAGAACGTGTCTTTTTTGAGATTACGCTTTCCCCTAGAGGAAAACGTATTTCCGCCCGAAGCAGAGGAAGAAGGCGCTTCTCTTAAGGGAAGACGTATTCTTAGGAATACGCTTGCACTTAACCACGTCAGCGGGCCGGCCCGGTCAGCGCTAAGAGGTTGACAGGTGGGGCCCGTCGCTTATCCACATCAGCACCCGACTAGGTCAACGCTGAGTGGCTGACGTGCGGGGCCTGCAGGGCAGGGTCGTCATCTTCATCTCGTCTGCGCTCGCCCGCGGTCCAGAGAGAGGTCGCCGGCGCGGGGGCTCGTCCGACCGGCTCTGGCCATCTCCGGCGGCGCTCGACCCACCAGAATGACCAGCGGAGGGAGACGCATCCTTCCCCGCACAGAACGAGACTCGAGGAGGGAGGGTACGATGGCACCATGGGCCATGGCGGACGGCGGCTTCAGTCAACGACGGGAACACAGCGGGAGGCCACCGGAGGACCAACAGGAGGGCGAGGAAGTCTACTGGGTGGTGGTGGAGGGCTCTAGTGGAGGAGGGAAAGAGGGAGGGGCTCTCTGCCGCCGGAATCGAAGGGGACAGAGGCGGCAGCCATGGCGGCCATTAGAGGGGGATGAGGAGCTCTGAGGCAAGGGGAGGAGCTGGGGAGGGTTGTGTACTGCGGTAAGGCTCGAGATGTGCTTAAATAGGCGCGGGGCAGGCTCGAGGGGGAGGGGAAAGTGACATGCGGCTCGCGACGTGTCCGTGCGCCGGCGACGCACACGATGTCGGCAGACGCTGCCAACGAGCTCTAAGAGCAGCGGGAAGGCGACGAGGGGAGAGCGGACGAGTGTCAGGGGCTCACGAAGTCGAGCACGAGCACTGGGACGAGCAGAGGAAGAAGACAAAGGAGGGGAACGTGACGATGCACAATGGCGCACTGTTCGACCAGTGGCACTGCTCACCGGAGAAGAAAACGAGTGAGGTAAGAGGTCCAGAGGGAAGAAGACGGCGAGGGGGTCCTATTTGGCAACAGTGGCGACGCTAGAGCCGGTCGGAGCAGCGGTGCCGCCGACAATAGTGGCGAGACCATCGTTTTGGTTGGCTCTCCGCGTGATCACCACGGACAAGGCATGCTCCAGAGTTCTTACTGGAGTAAAACCTTGTCTACTGCGTAGCCCCACGAAGGTAAGGAGTTACCATGGTAAAGAAGTAGGCAGAGACAAAATGGAGTGAGTAGAATAAGCTCCACAAGTTTGCTGTTGCAAACTTGACAACATTCTAGAGGTAAAACCAAAGAAGTGGAAAAGTAACAAGAATGTCTGGGAGGCTTAGGGTAACAAGGGCTATGATCCTGGGAGTTTTGAGGCTATTAGGACAAACATTTAGTATAGTTGCTTTACAACTGCTAAATTCTGCCTAGAAAACAAATGAGGATGAAGCACTCACTAGGAGTGATGGAATGTGCTGAAGTTTGGCAAAGCTTGATGATTTGGTCATACAGTGATGCTGTAAAAAGCTCATCCCAATTGGACTTTCCAAATTAGGACTTGCTTCACAAACATCATTTCTGACCAAAAGCTTAGGAAAAATCTAGGAAAATATTGGCTACATGGATTGAGCCAATATCTTGGGAAGATGAGTTATATGACTAAGAGAGGGCTTGGGAATATCCTCAGCTATAATGGAGCAAGATAAAATGTATTTGCTTCACAAACTGAAAAATTTCACAGAAAGCAAGAATTGCTTCTGTGCTCACATAGCTTAATAAAATGAGCTAAATTTGGGTAGAGGCTAGTGATTTGGAATACTTGAGAGTATGGAAGAGTTTCACCCCATTTCAAAAATTTATGAAGGTACTTCCTTCACAAACTTGTATTCTAGTCAGAAACTTTGAAAAATTGCCCAAGGGGCTAGGATGAAAGGATTGAGCTCATATTTGGTATCCATGGGTGATTTATCATTGTTAACCACCCTGCCAAATTACAGCCTAATTGGCATTAAGAATAAGGCAGTTCCTTAGCAAAGTTTCAGAGAAGGCCGAAACTTGCATTGGATCATGTGCCAAAATTTTGAACTGTGGGACGAGAAATAATGATGGAACTAATGATTATATAGCAAGGACAAGCTCCACAATTTATGGGAGAATTTTCCCTGCTATAAAAATAATAGTTCCTTTGGAAAATGGCAAAAATGCAATATTGGCTAAAAATAGGAAAAGGCAATTTTCCTTATTTTAATGTGGCCAATATTATTGCCAGAGCTTGGATTAGGCATGAGTATCATCTCCACCAATTCTCATGAATTCAGGAGATGCATAGCTATGCCTCTGGATTTTATTCCTCAGACAAACAGGAAAAAGAATAAATCACAATTCAAAAATATTGCATGGAACTTGGCAATATTTTTGCATATCCAAGAATTTGGAGGATGAGATGGTATCTAGGAATAGATGAAATGATCAACAGATCAAGGAAAATGTTGTCTCCTTTATAATCACAAAGGCCACCTATACATTCCAAAAGTTTGGAATTAGGGTTTTTGAGAGTATTTGAGGGGATGCAAATGAGGTCTTGCACACTGAAAAAGACATGACCAAGGTTTTGAAGAGTTGAACATGACCAGAAATCTCAGGGACATCTAGAAATCCTCATGAGAAAATTTGAGAAAGGGTTGCCAGGAAGAAATAATAGCACAAAATTGATAACCCAATTTTGAGGCTGTTACATAGAGGGATAAATTCAAGCAATATGATATAAACCCCATCTATTTATCCTTGATGGCAACAATATTATACGTGCCTTGCTGCCCCTACTACCAATTCGAAGAGACTTGGAAGGATATTATAATCATATATAAAATATTTTGGAAAAGAATCAAATATTGTTCATAGGTAATCTTGATCATAAACCCAGAATTCATCGGATCTCGAGAAACACACCGCAAAAACATTACATCGAATAGATCTCCTTGAAGATCGAGGAGAACTTTGTATCGACATCCAAAAAGAGAGAAGAAGCCATCCACCTAGTAATTGTGGACCCGAAGGTCTGTGGTAAACTACTCACAACTCATTGGTGAGGCTATAGTGTTGACGTAGAAGCACTCCATGATCGATCCCCCTCCGGCGGAGCTCCAGAACAGGCCCCAAGATGGGATCTCACGGGAATAGAAGGTTGCGGCGGTGTAATTAGGGTTTCATCTATTGCCTCGATGTTTTCGGGGTATGTGGACATATATTGGAGGAAAAAGTACGTCGGTGGAGTAACATGGGGCCCACGAGGGTGGGGGCGCGCCCTGCCCCCTCGTGGGCACCTCATTTCTTCTCTGAGTTGTACCCAAAGACTCTCGTGAAGATATCATTCCAAAAATAACTCTCCCGAAGGTTTCATTCCGTTTGGAATCCGTTTGATATTCCTTTTCTGCGAAACACTTAAATAGGCAAAAAAAAATAGCAATCTGCACTGGGCCTTGGGCTAGTAGGTTAGTCCCAAAAATAATATAAAATTGTATAATAAAGCCCATTAAACATCCAAAACAGAAAATATAATAGCATGGAACAATCAAAAATTATAGATACGTTGGAGACGTATCAAGCATCCCCAAGCTTAATTCCTGCTCGTCCTCGAGTAGGTAAATGATAAAAATAGAATTTTTAATATGGAATGCTAACCAACATAATTCTCAATGTAATTCTTTTTATTATGGCATGAATGTTCAGATCCGAAAGATTCAAGATAAAAGACTATATTGACATAAGAACAATAATACTTCAAGCAAACTAACAAAGCAATCATGTCTTCTCGAATTAACATGGCCAAAGAAAGTTCATCCCTACAAAATCATATAGTGAAGCTATGTTCCATCCTCGTCACACAAAATACTCCGATCATACACAACCCCGGTTTCAGCCAAGCAATTGTTTCATACTTCCATGTTTTTCAAACTTTTTCAACTTTCATGCAATACATGAGCGTGAGCCATGGATATAGCACTATAGATGGAATAGAATGGTGGTTGTGGAGAAGACAAAAAGAGGAAGATGGTCTCACATCAACTAGGCGTATCAATGTGCTATGGAGATGCCCATCAATAGATATCAATGTGAGTGAGTCGGGATTTCCATGCAACGGATGCACTAGAGCTATAAATGTATGAAACCTCAACAAAAGAAACCAAGTGGGTGTGCATCCAACTTGCTTGCTCAAGCCAATTGTTGGAATATACAAGCCAAGTTCTATAATGAAAATTCCCACTAGTATATGAAAGTGACTAAACAAGAGACTCTCTATCATGAAGATCATGGTGCTACTTTGAAGCACAAGTGTTGAAAAAGATAGTAGCATTGGCCCTTTTTATTTTTTATTTTTTTTCCTTTTTTAATTTTTTTCCTTCTTTTTTTGAGCCTTTCTTTTTTTTCTTTACCTTTCCTTCTCTTTATTCATTTTTTTCTTTGAGACAATGCTCTAATAATGATGATCATCACACTTATATTGATTTACAACTCGATATTACAAGTCGATACTAGAAGAAAGTATGACTCTATATGAATGCCTCCGGTGGTGTACTGGGATGTGCAATGAATCAAGAGTGACATGTATGAAAAATTATGCATGGTGGCCTAGCCACAAAGACGATGTCAACTACATGATCATTCATGGCAATATGACAATGATGAAGCGTGTCATAGCAAACAGAACGGTGGAAAGTTGCATGGCAATATATCTTGGAATGGCTATGGAAATGCCATGATAGGTAGGTATGGTGTTTATTTTGAGGAAGGTATATGGTAGGTCTATAGTACCGTCCAGAGTTGCGCGGTACAAGAGAGGCTAGCAATGGTGGAAGGGTAAGAGTGCGTATAATCCATGGACTGAACATTAGTCATAAAGAACTCACATACTTATTGCAAAAATCTACAAGTCATCAAAACAAAGTATTGCACGCATGCTCCTAGGGGAAGGGTTGGTAGGAGTTAACCATCGCGTGATCCCGACCTCCACACAAAGGATGACACTCAATGAAATACCTCATGCTTCAAATTTGTCACACAACGGTTACCATACGTGCATGCTACGGGACTTGCAAACCTCGACACAATTATTTCTCAAATTCACAACTACTCTACTAGCATGACTCTAATATCACAAACCTCATATCTCATATTAGGACTAATTTTTAACCAAAGCACATTACCATGTTGTTCTAAAAGACTCTCAAAAAAATATAAGTGAAGCATGAGAGATCATTAATTTCTACAAAATAAAACCACCACCGTGCTCTAAAAGATATAAGTGAAGCACTAGAGCAAAACTATCTAGCTCAAAAGATATAAGTGAAGCACTAGAGTATTCTAATAAATTCAAAATCATGTTTATATCTCTCAAGAATGTCTATCTAGAAAGGATGATTGTGGCAAACTAAAAATCAAGGACTCAACTCATACATGACGCTCCAAGTAAAACACATATCATGTGGTGAATAAAAATATAGTCCTGAGTAAAGTTACCGATAGACGAAGACGAAAGAGGGGATGCCTTCTCGAGCCATCCCCAAGCTTAGGCTTTTGGTTGTCCTTGAATTTAACCTTGGAATGCCTTGGGAATCCCCAAGCTTTGGCTCTTGCCTCTCTTTGTTCCATAGTCCATCAAAGCCATACTCAAAACTTGAAAACTTCACAACACAAAACTTAGCCAAAAATCTCATGAGCTCCGTTAGTATAAGAAAACAAACCACCACTCAAAGTTACTGTAATTAACTCATTCTTTGTTTATATTGGTGTTAAACCTACTGTATTCCAACTTATATATGATTCATACCCCCCGATATTACTCATAGATTCGTCAAAATAAGCAAACAACACACGAAAAACAGAATCTGTAAAAAACAGAACAGTCTATAGCAATCTGTAGCTTTCGAATACTTCTGTAACTCTAAAAAAATGAAATAAATCGGTGGACATGAGTAATTTGTCTATTAATCGTCTGGAAAAAGAATCAACTAAAAAGCACTCTCCAGTAAAAACTGGTCGCTAATCTCGTGAGCGCTAAAGTTTCTGTTTTTTACAGCATGATAACATAAACTTCACACAAGTCTTGCCAACGGTTGTACTTGGCACAAACACTAATTAAAACACAAAACCACATCCAAACAGAAGCTAGATTAAATATTTATTCCTAAACAGAAGCAAAAAAATGGGTTGCCTCCCAACAAGCTCTATTGTTTAACGCCCCTAGCTAGGCATGATACAAGAATACATCGACGTATTGCCATCTTTGGTAGGCAATCCATAATTGGCTCTCATAAAAGATTCATAAGGTAATTTGATTTTATTTCTAGGAAAGTGTTCCATGCCTTTCCTTAACGGAAATTGGAATCTAATATTTGCTTCCTTCTTATCAATAATTGCACCAAACGTTCTAAGGAAAGGTCTACCAAGAATAATAGTACATGTAGGATTGCAATCAATATCAAGAACGATGAAATCTACGGGCACATAATTCCTATTGGCAAAAATAAGAACATCATTAATCCTTCCCATAGGTTTATTAATGGTAGAATCCGCAAGAGGCAAATTTAAAGAACAATTATCAAGCTCATTGAAACCTAACATATCACACAAAGCTTTTGGAATTCTGGAAACACTTGCACCCAAATCAAACAAAGCAAAGCATTCATGATCTTTAATCTTAATTTTAATAGTAGGTTCCCACTGATCATAGAGCTTTCTAGGAATAGAAACTTCTAAATCATGTTTTTCTTCATAAGATTGCATAAAGCATCAACTATGTGTTTGGTAAAAGCCTTATTTTGACTATAAGCATGCGGAGAATTTAGCACGGATTGCAACAAGGACATATAATCTATTAAAGAGAAATTATCATAATTAAATCCCTTGAAATCCAAGAGAGTGGGTTCATTGCTATTTAAAGTCTTGACCTCTTCAATCCCACTTTTAACAATTTTAACATCAAGATATAAAAACTCTGAATCATTGGGACGCCTTTTAACCAAAGTAGATTCATCTCCAGTCCCATCTTTATCAAGATTCATACTAGAGAGCAAGGATTTCGTAGGAGACACATCAATCACTTTCAGATCTTCATCTTTATTTTCATGAGAACTAGAATAACACGCTTTCATAAAGCAATCCTTTTTTGCACGCATCCTAGCGATTATTTCTTTGCACTCATCAATGGAAATTCTCACCGCTTTGACAGACTCATTGATATCATGCTTAGGCGGAATAGATCTAGGTTTCAAAGAATCAATTTCAAGAGTAATTCTATCCATGTTGCTAGCCAACTCATCCATCTTAAGCAATTTTTCTTCAAGCAAGGCATTGAAATTCTTTTGCGAATTCGTCAGCTCTTTAACAATAGTCTCAAATTCAGAGGGCATTTACCAAAATTTCCATAAGAGTTATTGTAGGAATTACCATAATTATTAGAGGAATTACTAGGAAAAGTCCTAGGATTAAAGTTTCCTCTATAAGCATTGTTAACAAAATTATTCCTAACAACGAAATTCACATCCAAAGATTCATTATTATTTTCAATCAACGTGGATAAAGGCATGTCATTAGGATCAAAAGAACCACTCTTAGCAGCAAATAATTTCATAAGTTCATCCATCTTTCCACTCAAAACACTCATCTCTTCAATATCATACACTTTTATAGTAGTAGATCTTTTGGTGTGCCATTGAGAGTAGTTAACCATAATATTATCTAGGAGTTTGGTAGCTTCTCCTAAAGTGATTTCCATGAAAGTGCCCCCCGCGGCCGAATCTATAAGATTTCTAGAAGAAAAATTCCAGGCGGCATAAAATTTTTGTATAATCATCCATAAGTTCAAACCATGTGTAGAGCAATTGCGTATCATTAATTTCATTCTCTCCCAAGCTTGTGCAACATGCTCATGGTCTAGTTGCTTAAAATTCATAATATCGTTTCTAAGAGAGATAATCTTAGCGGGTGGAAAAAACTTAGAGATAAAGGCATCTTTGCACTTATTCCACGTATCAATACTAATTCTAGGCAAAGAGGAGAACCAAGTTTTTGCACGATCTGTATGTGAAAATGGAAATAGCTTCAATTTAACAATATCATTATCCGTATCCCTCTTCTTTTGCATATCGCACAAATCAACAAAGTTGTTTAGATGGGTAGCGGCATCTTCACAAGGAAGGCCAGAAAATTTATCTTTCAGGACAAGATTCAACAGAGCAGCATTGATTTGACAAGATTCAGTATCGGTAATAGGAGCAATCGGAGTGCTAATAAAATCATTATTGTTGGTATTGGAAAAGTCACACAATTTGGTATTGTCTTGAGCCATAGTGACAAGCAAGCTATCCAACACTCAAGCAAATAAGAGGCAAGTGAACAGTAAACAAACGGAAAAAGAAGGGCGAATAAAACGGCAAGGGTGAAGTGGGGGAGAGGAAAACGAGAGGCAAATAATGTAATGCGAAGGATAAGGGTTTGTGATATGTACTTGGTATATGACTTTTGCGTAGATCTCCCCGGCAACGGCTCCAGAAATTCTTCTTACTGCTTCTCGAGCTTGTGTTGTATTCCTTCGAAGAGGAAAGGGTGATGCAGCACAGTAGCGTAAGTATTTCTCTCAGTTTTTGAGAACCAAGGTATCAATCTAGTAGGAGACCATGCGCGAGTCCCTCGCACCTGGACAAACAGATAAGAACTTTGCAGCTAACGCGATAAGGGGTTGTCAATCCCTTCACGGTCACTTACAAAAGTGAGATCTGATAGATGGTATAGAAATAGAAAGTAAAGAATGCAAATAAATAACGGCGGCAGAAATTGGCAAGTTGATGGGAAACTAATATGATAAAGATAGATCAGGGGGCCATAGGTTTCACTAGTGGCTTCTCTCATGATAGCAGAATTCTATGGTGGGTGAACAAATTACTGTCGAGCGATTGATAGAAAAGCGCATAGTTATGAGAATATCTAGGCATGATCATTGTATATATGAATCACGCCCGTAACAAGTAGACTGAAATGATTCTGCATCTACTACTATTACCCCACACATTGACCGCTATCCAGCATGCATCTAGAGTATTGAGTACATAAGAACAGAGTAACGCCTTAAGCAAGATGACATGATGTAGAATGATAACCTCACGGAATATGATATAAAACCCATCTTTTTATCGTCGATGGCAACAATACTATACGTGCCTTGCTGCCCCTACTGTCACTAGGAAAGGACACCTCAAGATTGAACCCACAGCCAAGCAGTTCTCCCATTTCAAGAACTACAGATCTAGTAGGCCAAACCAAACCAATAATTCGAAGAGACTTGCAAGGATATTATAATCATACAAAAAGGATTTCAGAAAAGAATCAAATATTGTTCATAGATAATCTTGATCATACACCCACAATTCATCGGATCTTGACAAACACACCGAAAAAAGATTACATCGAATAGATCTCCTCAAAGATCGGGTAGAATTTGTATTGAGATAAAAAAGGGAGAAGAAGCCATCTAGCTAGTAACAATGGACCCGAATGTTTGTGGTAAACTACTCACGACTCATTGGTGAGGCTATGGTGTTGATGGAGAAGCACTTCGTGATCGATCCCCCCTCCGGCAGAGCTTCAGAACAGGCCCCAAGATGTGATCTCACGGGAACAGAAGGTTGCGGCGGTGGAATTAGGGTTTCATCTGTTGCCTCGATGTTTTCAGGGTACGTGGAAATATATAGGAGGAAAAAGCACGTCGGTGGAGCAACGTGGGGCCCATGAGGGTGGGGGCGCGCCTACCCCCCCCCCCCCTGGGCGAGCCCTGCCCCTTCGTGGGCACCTCGTTTCTTCTCTGACTTGTACCCCAAGTATCTCGTGAAGATATCGTTCCAAAAATAACTCTCCTGAAGGTTTCATTCCATTGGGACTCCGTTTGATATTCCTTTTCT
>LR738715.1:817168735-817200100 GCA_902687465.1 Secale cereale
CCCCCCCCCCCCCCTGGGCGAGCCCTGCCCCTTCGTGGGCACCTCGTTTCTTCTCTGACTTGTACCCCAAGTATCTCGTGAAGATATCGTTCCAAAAATAACTCTCCTGAAGGTTTCATTCCATTGGGACTCCGTTTGATATTCCTTTTCTACGAAACACTTAAATAGGCAAAAAAACAGCAATCTGCACTGGGCCTTGGGTTAGTAGATTAGTCCCAAAAGTAATATAAAAGTGTATAATAAAGCCCATTAAACATCCAAAACAGAATATATAATAGCATGGAACAATAAAAAATTATAGATAAGTTGGAGACATATCAGACATCACCATGTCAAGAGTCCGTTTGGCAATAGACATGTGCGACATCTCCTTCACATACATAAAGGTGAATCATATCCTTTACACGTGCTCACTTGACACCTTCGAGGATGGTATACTACTTGACACTCCACTCGTGTGCATCCATAGGTATTGTCGGAGCTTCTCGGGCGACGAGGAGGAGTGAAACCTCCAAGGAACACCTACACCATTAGCGAGGGAAGCATGGAAGCGAAGATGTAAGAAGACAGAGCGGCTGAAGTTACAGCTGCCGGAAATCCGGCACCTGCAACAGAACCACACCCGAGGCTTGGCCCCGCTAGCCCGGTCCTCCGGCGAAATGTCCGGACATTCGGTGCTTCTCGAGCGCCCGGACATCCGGCCATTCCCCTGGACATTCGGCGACTCGTGAAGAGCCGGACTTCCGGCCCGACCGTCAGACATCCGGCCTTGCCTGCGTGCATGTATCCGGGCCGGAGGCCCATGTACCTGTTTTGCCCCTTACTTACCCCTTCATGGCCTAGACTATATATACTCCTCCACCCCCGCCATTTTAGGGTTAGCAAATATGATAGCTCATTTTAGACTAGAGCTTTGTTCATCTATGTGGTTCTACTCCTACGAGTGACCACGGCCATGATACGTCCAAAATGTATCTATAATTTCTGCTTGCTCCATGCCTCTTTTCTGTGATATTGCTATGATATTTATGCACTTCCATACACTTTTGATCATATTTGTACTAACCTATTAACTCAGTGCACCACAGTGCCAGTTCCTGTTTTCTGCTGTTTTTCTATTTCAGGTTTCCCCCATATTAAAAGTGCTCCAAAAATTCCGGGAAAAATACAGGAAAAATCAGCGTACAGGAAGCTTCGAGAAGAACCAAAGCGGGGCCAGAGGGGAGCCAGGGGTGGCCCAGGCGGCCACCTGGCGCGGCCCACCCCTGGCCACGCCAGGGGGCGCCTGGGGCCCCTGCTCCGCCTCTGGCTGCCCCCTTCGCATATATATTCCTCTCGTCCCGAAACCCTCGAGGACGGAACCCTTTTTCGTGATCTCGCCTCTGTTCCGCCGCCGCAGCGCTTCCAAGATCGGGAGCATCAGGAGAACTCTTCCCGGCACCCTGCCGGAGGGAAGAACCACCACCGGGAGCTTCTCCACCACCATGGACGCTTCCCGGATGAGTCGTGAGTAGTCCCCCTTGGACCATGGGTCCATGATCAGTAGCTATGTGATGTTCTCCTCCCCTCTTTACTCTTCATGGTTTAGACCTCGTGAGCTGCCCTACATGATCGAGGCACATATGTAATCTTTCTGCTGTTGCTTTGCTGAGTTTGCTGGGATCTGATGGATTATGACACTATGTTCAGATTGTGTTTGAGTAATATATTTGATTAACCTCTTTTATATCTTTGTTCTTGAGTAATTCTAGCATGTTCTACGTTGCTGTTTATTGCTTTGGCCAAGTAGTAGGTAGTAACTCCAAGAGGGAGCGTTATGCTTGATTGTGGGTTCATGCCCCCTGATGACTAGCTTGAGTGACAGAAACATGAGTCTAGGGGATGTGCTGTTGTCACAAGGGAGAAAACAACGGTGCTTTTACTTGCAGGTGCAAGGATTGTTTACTTTACGCAAAGTTCTTTTAATGCAGTTGTCTGTTGCTTTGAGTTTACACTTTGGGTGGGATTCGCAACTTAATACCAGCGAGATGTTCTGGATAGATATCTCAAGGTGGATGATTAGTAGTAGATGCAGATGGATTTCGGTCTACTTGCCTTGGCGTACCGCCCATGCTTTTGAGCCTCTACCTTTCTTGGCAGCATAGTTAACATTGGTTTGCGCACATAATCCTGTCAATTGCCCAGCTGTAATTTGTTTACATCGCTTTGCTGTTTTATCATCTTTTGGGAGAGAGACATCACTAGTGAACATCATGGGACCCCGGTCCATATTACCACCACTGATCACACCTTCTATTTACTTCCAGTTTCTATTTCCTAGTTGCAGTAATAGCTATCATTATTATCTCTTGTGTTTGATCCTTTGTAAACAACAAGGCCGGAGGGATTGACAACCTCTCTGAACTCGTTGGGAGCAAAGTTATTTGTATCTGTGTGCAGGTCCTGTCAACCGCTAAGTTTCTGGCGCCGTTGACACCTACTTGTCGACCCTCGGAGTCTCACGGGATTCGATCCTTGGTATCTTTGCCAAGGGAAATTTGCCGCTACGCTACATCTCAACCTTCCACTTGGGGTAACCAACGAGGGGCGAGAAGCCATCAAGCAAGTTTCTGGCGCCGTTGCCGGGGACTCCACACTTCAAGATAGGGGAGTTGCACGCTATCTTTTATCTTTGCTTTTTTAGTCTTGTTAGTTTACCTTTCAGTTTTTGCTTTAGTGTCCCTTACAAAAAATCACAAAAATAGTTATCTTGCTTGCTGCTGCTATGGGTTCCACCGAGAACACCAAGTTGTGTGACTTCACTAGTCATAACAACAATGACTTTATCTGCACGCCTATTGCTACACCTGCCACTTCAGCACCTTCTTATGAGATTAAACCTGCTTTACTGAACCTAGTTATGAAAGATCAATTCTCCGGTGCTGGAGATGATGCTGCTTTGCACTTAAATAATTTTGTTGAGCTCTGTGATATGCAAAAGTACAAGGAAGTAGATGGTGATATTGTTAAGCTTAAGCTTTTTTCCTTTCTCCTTGAGAGGAGGAGCTAAAATCTGGTTTCAATCCTTGCCTAGGAATAGCATAGATTCTTGGGACAAGTGCAAGGATGCCTTTATTGGGAAGTACTATCCCCCTGCTAAAATTATCCAACTAAGGAGTAACATAATGAATTTTAAACAATTGGATAATGAACACGTTGCCCAAGCTTGGGAACACATGAAATCTCTTGTCAAGAACTGCCCTACTCATGGTTTGACTACTTGGATGGTTATCCAAACTTTTTATGCAGGCTTGAACTTTACCTCGCGGAACTTGTTAGATTCGGCCGCGGGAGGAACCTTTATGTCAACTACACTTGGTGCTGCCACGAAGCTTCTCGACGAGATGATGTCCAATTATTCCCAATGGCACACCGAACGCGCTCCAACAGGTAGGAAGGTAAACTCTGTCGAGGAGATTTCCTCCCTAAATGAAAAAGTTGACTTGATCATGTCTCTACTTTCCAAGCAATCTTCTATTGATCCTCATGATGTTCCTTTAAATTCTTTGATTGCTCAAGATCAAGTAGATGTGAACTTTATTTCTAGAAACAATTTCAATAACAATGCTTATAGGAGTAATTTTGGTAGCAACCCTAGACCGTTCCCCTCTAATTCCTATGGGAACAACAATACTTATCCTAGCACCAGGAACTCCACTTCTGAACTAGATATTATGCTTAAAGACTTCATCACTACCCAAAAAGCCTTCAATAAGAGTGTAGAAGAAAAACTAGACAAACTAGATAATCTCTCTTCGAAGGTAGAAATTTAGCCCATGAGGTAGAGTTGCTTAAAATTAGAACTTCTCCTCTTGAGGAGAGGAAGACCACTCCTATGAATGCTATTCAAGTGCAAATTAATGAAAACATTAGTATGATGGCTAAACTTAAAGAGAGATGGGCTAGAGAAAAGGAGGAAGAAGATAGAATTAAGAGCCTTCCTACCCACCACACTGTTGCTACTATTCAAGTTGTTGAGGATATCCAAACTCTTAGCACCCAATGCACTCCTAGTCCCATTGGACCTATTAATGGTGATGCTATGACCTCAACCGTAGAAGAAACTCCTATGACCATAGAAGCTACCAAAAAAGTGAGCCTAAAGGACGCCACTACCACTTTTCTTGATAGTAGTGACCTTGATTATGATAATTGCACCCTTTCTGAAGTTATTGGTTTTCTTCACAAGATGTCTAGAGATCCCCACACCAGCACACTTAACCTTGCCTTCACAGAGCATATCACTAATGCTCTCATCAAAGCTAGGGAGGAGAAGCTTAGGGTAGAAGCCTCCATACCTAGAAAGCTAGAAGATGGTTGGGATCCTATGATTAAAATTAAGTTGAATAACTTCTGTTGCTATGCTTTATGTTATGTTGGAGCTAGTACCTCCGTTATGCCCAAAAGAATGTATGATATGCTTGAATTGAAACCTTTTGATCCTTGTTCTTTTGGTGTTCGTCTTGTTGATTCTTCCGTAAAGAAACCTTTGGGGAAGATCGGCGATGTTCTTATCATTGTCAATGACAATTATGTTCCCGTTGATTTTACTATTATGGATATTGAATGTGAACCTTCATGTCCAATTATTTTGGGACGTCCTTTTCTTCGCACCGTTGGTGCTATCATTGACATGAAAGAGGGGAATATAAAATTCCAATTCCCTCTCAAGAAAGGGATGGAACACTTCCCTAGAAAGAAGATTAAGTTGCCTTTTGAGTCCGTTACACGGGCTAGCTATTCTCTTACCCTTGATAAAACTTGATCTTCTCTTTTTGCATCATGCCTAGCTTAAAGGCATAAAAGAAAGCTCTTTTGGGAGGCATCCCACAACAAATTAGGTTTTATTTTTTGCTTTTGTTGTGTCTTGATGTTTGTTACTACAATAGCATCATCATTGTATCTTTTCTTTTCTGCTTTGTGCCAAGTTTAGCCTCCGATTGCAAGAAAGTTCAAAAGTTGTGACGTGCTGTCCAGGAAACAGATTCTGTCCTTGGACAGAAAAATTCTAATAAAATCACCAGATCATCTTTTCGATCTGAATTCTTTTGACAGCGTGCTCTATACAATTGGCTTTCGAGCGTCTGCTCTGAGTTTTTTTATTTGAGTTGCAGAAGTGCCCCGAAAATATTATTTAATACCTGCTGGTCTGTTTTTTACAGATTTTGTCCTGTTTTGCCTTTTCTTCGTTTTGCAAACCTTGAGCTTGCATTTTCTTTGCAAAAACCTTTTGGCAATCTTGAGAAACAGTAGCTCTTCAAGATTATCCTTATTTCCAGTAGGGAAAAATTATTTTATTATGGGCACTAACCTCGCTAATCAGATTATGATGAGTTATGTATGAAGGGAGTTTTCAAGTGTGCGAGGGAAGATAATAAAAGAAGATTCAGGAGGGTCAAACGCTCAAGCTTGGGGATGCCCCCGTGCACCCCCAAGAATAATCAAGAAGACTCAAGCATCTAAGCTTGGGGATGCCCCCATGCATCCCCTTCTCCATCAACAATTATCAGTCCGTCTTTCGTTCCACTATATTTTAATCACTTCATGCGTTATGTGCTATGCTTGGAGCGTCTTGCTCTTAGTTTCCTTTTTAGTTTTCTTTAGCTTTGCTTGCTGTTCATAACAAGTTAGAACCTAGCTTTCTTTGTGTGGGAGAGAAACACGCTCCACTTCAACCTAGAACACAACATAGGATTTTCATGCTTATCTTTGATGTGTGTGTTCTTTGTCTTTTCTTAGTTGCTGTCATGTTTAGCTCTTAGTTTTCATGCTTTTCTTTTTAAAGAGCTTTTCTTTAGTTGGTTGCTGAACTCTCTTGAGTTTTCATGTTTATCTTGTTAAGAGAGTTTGCCTGTTGCACTGAGTTGTGTGTCTTAACTTAAAGTAGGTAATTGAGGTTGCTAATTAATTTTAGTAGTAACTTGCAATAGTTTTGAGGTATTGCCATGAGTAATGTCTGAACTTTTGGTGTCAAGAGCTTTAGCCTATTAGTGATAGATGTCGTATTTTGGGCAATCCGTGTTTATTTTCGAAAACCTACAAAATAGTTGAGAACTTTAGCTACTAAATGGATCACTAATCTTTGGAGGGATCGAATATTAGAGTACACTCACGTACCATGAGCCGAGGATGCGCAAGGATAACCAAACCCCCATACACTCCTCCTCGAGGTACTTGTCTCTTTGTGA
Organism: Secale cereale; assembly: GCA_902687465.1. Classification (NCBI taxonomy): domain Eukaryota; kingdom Viridiplantae; phylum Streptophyta; class Magnoliopsida; order Poales; family Poaceae; genus Secale; species Secale cereale. Next base: position 817,174,963 of record LR738715.1, read on the forward strand.
ACTTCCTAATTAGATTGAGAGTTACCGATAATAAGTGCATGAGTTCTTCGGACTAATGTGAGTATTCGAAAGTTGACACTTCCACCTAGCCATATTTTTCTAGCCTCTTCGGTACCGTACATTGCCCTTTCTCACCTCGAGAGTTGGCGCATACTTCGCCGGTGCATCCAAATCCTTGGCACGATACGCTCTGTCATCATAAGCCTCATTATATCCTTCCTCAAAATAGCCACCATACCTACCTATGAAGGCATTTCCATAGCATTTCCGAGATACATTGCCATGCAACATCCATCTTCTCATGACTTGATCTTCATGTCATACATGCTTTTTGCCTGATCGATGAGCCGCATGCTAGTTGGGCCTTGCCCTAATCATTGCTACATGACGTGCTAGTATCATTGCATATCCTGCTACACCGGCAGAGGCATACATTTGCATACATCATGATAGTTTCATTTTCTTTATGTTGAGTACTTTTGTAAAGTGTGAAAGATCTTCTATACTTCTTGTAATTTGTAGAGTGTTGCCCCTAAAGTGAGGAAAAGATCCCAAAGAGGACAAAATCAAAAGATCCCAAAGAGGAGAAAATCAAAAGATCCCAAAGAGGACAAATGAGAGTTAAATAGAAAGAGCCATTGAGGCCACAAAAAAATAAAAAAGAGAAAAAAGAGAAAAAGAAATAAAAAGAGAGAAGGGGGCACACTACTATTCCTTTTGAGAGATCCACACTCGTACTCCATCTTATACCTTGTACTCCATAGAGATTATCATTTATGCATATAGCTATGTGGGGACCTTCACACTATAGTACTTGGCTTGTATATTGCAATGATGAGCCTCCTCAAAAGAGCTCTAGGTCTTCATGAGCAAGCAAGTTGGATGCACCCCCACTAGTTCCATTGGAGAGCTTACCTTAGCTCATATGTGCATCCGTTGCATGGCAATCCCTACTCCTCACATCATATCTATCATTTGGCTTTCTCTCGCCCATGATTGTCCTCATTGATGTGAGCCTTTCACACCTTTTTTGTCTTCCCCCTCCATCATTTTTCTCTTTTAGCCATCCTAAGTGTCAAGTTTCTTGCTTACGCTCATCCATTGCATGAGTGCTCAAAATATTGAAAGGGAGTGGATCATTTTGACATGTACCTGGCTGGTGGTCTGGGGATGAGTCAAGATAAGATTCCAAGGAAGACCAAGTGTGAAACTTTAGTAGATTAAGTTCTCAACAATAGAAAAGCTATGTTTTACTCTCTCGTATATCCCTATCCCCATTCTTGCACGCAAACACCATTTGGAGACATTCGAGTCACGGACAGCGAGAGCTCTTGCACCTTTATGTTCTTATGTTGCTTGTTACAATGCTAATATAGACTCTTCCCTGTTATGACTTGAATTGAATTACATGCCTTGATTGCTTTACTTAAAAAGTTCTTATATGGTTGATAGCATGTCACCACAGAAATTATGCTTGTTATCATTTACCTACTCGAGGACGAGCAGGAATTAAGCTTGGGGATGTTGATACGTCCAAAACGTATCTATAATTTCTGCTTGCTCCATGCCTCTTTTGTGTGATATTGCTATGATATTTATGCACTTCCATACACTTTTGATCATATTTGGACTAACCTATTAACTCAGTGCACAACAGTGCCAGTTCCTGTTTTCTGCTGTTTTTCTATTTCAGGTTGCCCCCATATTAAAAGTGCTCCAAAAATTCCAGGAAAAATACAGGAAAAATCAGCGTACAGGAAGCTTCGAGAAGAACCAAAGCGGGGCCAGAGGGGAGCCAGGGGTGGCCCAGGCGGCCACCTGGCGCGGCCCCACCCCTAGCCGCACCAGGGGGGCGCCTGGGGCCCCTGCTCCGCCTCTGGCTGCCCCCCTTCGCATATATATTCCTCTCGTCCCGAAACCCTCGAGGACGGAACCCTTTTTTCGCGATCTCGCCTCTGTTCCGCCGCCGCAGCGCTTCCAAGATCGGGAGCATCAGGGGAACTCTTCCCGGCACCCTACCGGAGGGGAGAACCACCACCGGGAGCTTCTCCACCACCATGGACGCTTCCCGGATGAGTCGTGAGTAGTCCCCCTTGGACCATGGGTCCATGATCAGTAGCTATGTGATGTTCTCCTCCCCTCTTTACTCTTCATGGTTTAGACCTCGTGAGCTGCCCTACATGATCGAGGCACATATGTAATCTTTCTGCTGTTGCTTTGCTGAGTTTGCTGGGATCTGATGGATTATGAGACTATGTTCAGATTGTGTTTGAGTAATATATTTGATTAACCTCTTTTATATCTTTGTTCTTGAGTAATTCTAGCATGTTCTCCGTTGTTGTTTATTGCTTTGGCCAAGTAGTAGGTAGTAACTCCAAGAGGGAGCGTTATGCTTGATTGTGGGTTCATGCCCCCTGATGACTAGCTTGAGTGACAGAAACATGAGTCTAGGGGATGTGCTGTTGCCACAAGGGAGAAAACAACGGTGCTTGGACTTGCGGGTGCAAGGATTGTTTACTTTACGCAAAGTTCTTTGAATGCAGTTGTCTGTTGCTTTGAGTTTACACTTTGGGTGGGATTCGCAACTTAATACCAGCGAGATGTTCTGGATAGATATCTCAAGGTGGATGATTAGTAGTAGATGCGGATGGATTTCGGTCTACTTTCCTTGGCGTACCGCCCATGCTTTTGAACCTCTACCTTTCTTTGCAGCATAGTTAGCATTGGTTTGCGCACATAATCCTGTCAATTGTCCAGCTGTAATTTGTTTACCTCGCTTTGCTGTTTTATCGTCTTTTGGGAGAGAGACATCACTAGTGAACATCATGGGACCCCGGTCCATATTACCTATTACCACCACTGATCACACCTTCTATTTACTTCCTGTTTCTATTTCCTAGTTGCAGTCATAGCTATCATAATTATCTCTTGTGTTTGATCCTTTGTAAACAACAAGGCCGGAGGCATTGACAACCTCTCTGAACTCGTTGGGAGCAAAGTTATTTGTATCTGTGTGCAGGTCCTGTCAACCGCTAAGTTTCTGGCGCCGTTGACACCTACTTGTCGACCCTCGGAGTCTCACGGGATTCGATCCTTGGTATCTTTGCCAAGGGAAATTTGCCGCTACGCTACATCTCAACCGTCCACTTGGGGTAACCAACGAGGGGCGAGAAGCCATCAGGCCCCTCTACTGAGAAGATACACACCGTATTCAAGACCTCTTCGGAGAAGATCCTACGAGATTCAAGGCCCCTCACACGAAGATCCTACGGGATATCATCAAGACCTCCACTTGGAGATGAACTCTACCTTGTATCTTTCCCTTTGTTGTTCATGTACCTTGTGATCTTGTGTCTTTGATTGTCTAGTGGATATGTGATTGGACTTGTTCTTGAGTGTTTCCCCTTGTGATTTATCCTTGTTCTTCCCCGTGTTCATCGTGTTCTTCGTGGGATCCCCTCCATTTTGTGAAAGATCGGCCAAGAATTGGGTTAGCCCCGCATCATACCCGCTCTCCGTCGGAGGGGTTGGTAAAGCTCTCTGCCAGGGCTTGATTGTCAATGGAAGTTAGTCTAGCCCGGACGGGGACTAGATCCTTGGGAGGGAGATATCCCTGTGCTTGAAGTGTCCTCGGGCATGCAAGGGATACAGAACAGCTTTTCCAATCTCCTGCACGAGGGCCCTGAGGGCGCGAGGAAGAGCTTGGGGCATTGGCCATGTTTGGAGATTTTTTGCAGGCACTAGGGTTTCTTCTATGTGGAATGGAATGGAGAGGCAACTAAGATCTATTCTCTTATATAGGCGCCTTCCCTACACAACCAAGGGGGTAATTGCAAAATTTCCCAGACGGTTCGCATTCGCTGGACACATGCAAGGCAAGGCGACGTCGGCGAGGAATCAACAGATTACAATATTAAGAGAAGCTGAACAATCATCCAGAAGGACTCACCTTGCAAGACCGAAGACATGAAGCCGAACATGATCTCGTCCTTGAAGGCATGTCCGGGGGCTACTGAGGGAGTCCCGTATTCGGGGGTCCTTAGGCATCCGGGTCGATTAAGCTGGGCCGTATTGATGGGCCACAAAAGAAGAAGCAGAAGACTCTCCCCCGTATTCGGTCAGGACTACTATGTAGGTAGAAAGGCAAGCGTAGACTCCGGATGTATGAATTACTTCCTCCCCAAGTCATCCTTGTAACCCTAGGCCCTCTCTAGCGTGTATATAAGCCAGGAGGTTTAGTCTGTAGAGGGAATGATCAACATCACAATATCCTCATAGGTTAGACTTTAGGGTTTAGCCATTAGGATCATGAGGTCGATCAACTCTTGTACTCGTACTCAATCATATTAATATAGCAGGAAGTAGGGTATTACCTCGATCGAGAGGGCCTGAACCTGGGTCAACATCGTGTCCCCAGCCTCCTGTTACCATCGATCCTCTAAACGCATAGCTTGGGCCCCCCTACCCGAGATATGTCGGTTTTGGCACCGACAAGGACCTTCTCCTCGAAGAACTCCTTCCAAATAAGCTCATAACGTCCGTGTACAATTTTCTGAAAATAAAAATTTTGGGGTGACAAAAAGTTGTTAACAAAACTTTATAAAATTAATAGCAGCTACTCATAGGGATACATAGAAGCTATAGCAAGCATTCAAACTACTTAGAACACTAAGAATACAACATGCAAGCACATCTTCAACAGTGATACGTCCATTTTGCATCATGCTTTTATATTGATATTTATTGCATTATGGGCTGTTATTACACATTATGTCACAATACTTACGCCTTTTCTCTCTTATTTTACAAGGTTTACATGAAGAGGGAGAATGCCGGCAGCTGTAATTCTGGGCTAGAAAAGGAGCAAATATTGGAGACCTATTCTGCATAACTCAAAAAGTCCTAAAACTCCACAAAAGTCAGTTTTGGAATATATAAAAAATATTCTGAGAAGAAAGCACCAGAGGGGGCCACCCACCGTCCACGAGGGTGGGGCACGCGCCCTACCCCCCCTGGCACGCCCCTACCTCGTGGGCCACCTAGCAGCCCCTCGATGCCCATCTTCTGGTATAAGGTGTCTTTTGCCCTAGAAAAAATCATAAGGAAGCTTTCAGGATGAAGCGCCGCCGTCTCGAGGCGGGACCTTGGTTTAACCAATCTAGGGCTCCGACGGAGCTGTTCTGCGTGGGAAACATCCCTCCGGGAGGGGGAAATCGTCACCTTCGTCATCACCATCGATCCTCTCATCGGGAGGGGGTCAATCTCCATCAACATCTTCATCAACACCATCTCCTCTCAAACCCTAGTTCATCTCTTGTATCCAATCTTTGTCCCAAAACCTCATATTGGTACCTGTGGGTTGCTAGTAGTGTTGATTACTCCTTGTAGTTGATGCTAGTTGGTTTATTCGATGGAAGATCATATGTTCAGATCCATTATGCATATTAATACCCCTCTGATTATGAACATGAATATTCTTTGTGAGTAGTTACGTTTGTTCCTGAGGACATGGGAGAAGTCTTGCTATAAGTAGTCATGTGAATTTGGTATTTGTTCGCTATTTTGATGAGATGTATGTTGTCTTTCCTCTAGTGGTGTTATGTGAACTTTGACTACATGACTCTTCACCATTGTTTGGGCCTAGAGGAGGGCATTGGGAAGTAATAAGTAGATGATGGGTTGCTAGAGTGACAGAAGCTTAAACCCTAGTTTATGCGTTGCTTCGTAAGGGGCTGATTTGGATCCATATGTTTCATGCTATGGTTAGGTTTACCTTAATACTTCTTTTGTAGTTGCAGATGCTTGCAGTAGAGGTTAATAATAAGTGGGATGATTGTCCAAGGAAGGCCAGCACCCAAGCACCGGTCAACTCACATATCAAATTATCAAAGTAACGAACATGGATCATATGAGCGTGATGAAAACTAGCTTGACGATAATTCCAATGTCCTCGGGAGCGCTTTTCCTTATGTAAGAGTTTGTTCAGGCTTGTCCATTGATACAAAAAGGATTGGGACATATTGCTGCACCTTATTTACTTTTATTACTTGCTACTCGTTACAAATTAACTTATCACAAAACTATTTGTTACCGATAATTTCAGTGCTGGCAGAGAATACCTTACTAAAAATGGCCTATCATTTCCTTCTGCTCCTCGTTCGCTTCGACACACTTACTTATCGAAAGGACTACGATAGATCCCCTATACTTGTGGGTCATCAAGACTCTTTTCTGGCACCATTGCCGAGGAGTGAAGCGCCTTTGGTAAGTGGAATTTGGTAAGGAAAAATGTATATAGTGTGCTAAAATGTACTGTCACTTGTTACTATGGAACATAATCCTTTGAGGGGCTTGTTCGGGGTATCTTCACCCCAACCAGTAGAGAAAAGAGTTGCTCCTCAACCTACTGAACCTACTGAGAATGTTTACTTTGAAATTCCTTCGGGTATGATAGAGAAACTGCTAGCTAATCCTTTTACAGGAAATGGAACATTGCATCCCGATTTGCACCTAATCTATGTGGATGAAGTTTGTGGATTATTAAGCTTGCAGTTACGCCCAAGGATGTTATCAATAAGAAGGTCTTCCCTTTATCTTCGAAGGGAAAGGCATTGACATGGTTTAGGATATGCGATGATATTGGATGATGGAACTATAACCGATTGAGATTGGAATTTCATCAGAAGTTTTATCCTATGCATGAGGTTCATCGTGATCGTAATTATATATATATAACTTTTGGCCTCGCGAAGGAGAAACTATCGCTCAAGCTTGGGGGAGGCTTAAGTCAATGTTACATTCATGCCCCAAATATGAGCTCTCAAGAGAAATTATTATTCAAAAAATTTATGCTCGGCTTTCTCTCAACAATCGCTCCATGCTCGATACTTCTTCTACTGGTTCTTTTATGATAAAGACTATTGAATTAAAATGGGATTTATTGGAAATAATTAAACGCAACTCTAAAGATTGGGATCTCAGTGAAGGTAAGGAGTCAGGTATAACACCTAAGTTTGATTGTGTTAAATCTTTTATGGATACCGATGTTTTCCGTGAATTTAGCACTGAATATGGACTTGACTCTGAGATAGTAGCTTCTTTCTGTGAATCATCTGCTACTCATGTTGATCTCCCTAAGGAGAAGTTGTTTAAATATCATCCTCCCATTGAAGTAAAAGTACTTGAACCCGTTAAAGTTGAAGAAAAGACTATCATTTATAATGTTGATCCTATTATTCCTACCGCTTATATTGAGAAACCCCCCTTCCCCGTTAGAATAAAGGATCATTCCAAAGCTTCAACTATGGTTTGTAAGAGTAATACTAGAACACCTACACCCTCTGAGCAAAATAAAGTTGAACCTAGTATTCCTATGGTTAAAGATCTCTTGGTCGATAATATTAATGGGCATGTTATTTACCTCTGTGATATGATACGTCTCCAACGTGTCTATAATTTTTGATTTTTCCATGCTATTATATTATCCTTCTAGGATGTTTTATGGGCATTATCATACACTTTTATATTATTTTTGGGACTAACCTATTAACCCAAAGGACCAGTGCAGATTGCTGTTTTTTTTCCTATTTCAGGGCTTCGCAGAAAAGGAATATCAAACGGAGTCCAAACGGAATGAAACCTTTGCGAGAGTTATTTTTGGAACAATATGAACATAGAAGACTTGGAGTACACGCGAGGAAACAAAGGAGGTGGCCATGAGGGTTCAAGGCACGCCCCCTCCTACAGGGCGCACCCCCACCCTCGTGGGGCCCCTCTGGCTCCCCCGATGCCCTCCTTCCTCCTATATATATCCAGAGACCCTGAAAACATCAAGGAAACAGAGAAACCCTAATTCCACCTCCACAACCTTCTGTTCCCGTGAGATCCCATCTTGGGGCCAATTCCGAAGATCCGCCGGAGGGGGGATCTTTCACGGAGTGCTTCTACATCAACACCATTGCCTCACCATGAGTTGTGAGTAGTTTACCACAGACCTTCGGGTCCATAGTTATTAGCTAGATGGCTTCTTCTCTCTTTTTGGATCTCAATACCAAATTCTCCTCGGTCTTCGAGGAGATATATTCGATGTAATCTTTTTGTGGTGTGTTTGTCGAGATCCGATGAATTGTGGGTTTATGATCAAGATTATCTATGAGAAATATTTGGTTCTTTTCTGAATTCTTTTATGTATGATTATACTATACTTGCAAGTCTCTTCGAATTATCGGTTTGGTTTGGCCTACTAGATCTATAGTTCTTGCAATGGGAGAAGTGCTTGGCTTTGGGTTCAATCTTGCGGTGTCCTTTCCCAGTGACAGCAGGGGCAGCAAGGCACGTATTGTATTTTTACCATCGAGGACAAAAAGATGGGGTTTATACATATTGCTTGAGCTTATCCCTCTACATCATGTCATCTTGCTTAAAGCATTACTCTGTTCTTATGAACTTAATACTCTAGATGCATGTTGGATAGCGGTTGATGTGTGGAGTAATAGTAGTAGATGCAGAATCATTTCGGTCTACTTGTCATGGACGTGATGCCTATATATAATGATCATTCCTAGATATTCTCATAATTATTCGCTTTTCTATCAATTGCTCGACAGTAATTTCTTCACCCACCATAGAATTCTGCTATCATGAGAGAAGCCACTAGTGAAACTTATGGCCCCCGGGTCTATTCTCAGCATATCAATCAACAATCTACTTTACTTTGTTGTTTTTACTTTCTGTTCTTATATCCAAAAATACCAAAAATATCAAACTATCCTATCTATCAGATCTCACTTTCATAAGTGACCATAAAGGGATTGACAACCCCTTATCGTGTTGGCTGCGAAGTTCTTATTTTTTTTTTGCAGGTGAGAGGGACTCGCGCGTGGTCTCCTACTGGATTGATACCTTGGTTCTCAAAAACTAAGGGAAATACTTATGATACTGTGCTGCATCACCCTTTCCTCTTCGAGGGAATACAACGCAAGCTCGAGAAGTAGCATGATGAAGGTGCTAGAATTGCTAGACCCAATAATAAAAATAAACATAGACATGTTGTAGGCATGCCTGTTATTTCAGTTAAAATAGGTGATCATTGTTATCATGGTTTATGTGACATGGGTTCTAGTGCGAGTGCAATACCACATTCCTTATACGAAGAATTTTGCATGACATTTCACCTGCTGAGATAGAAGGTATTGATGTTACAATTAAGCTTGGTAACAGAGATACTATTTCACCAATGGGGATTGTTAGAGATGTTGAAGTCTTGTGTGGGAAAGCTAAATACCATACTTATTTTCTTGTTCTTGGTTCCCCACAAGATGACTTTTGCCCCATTATATTTGCTAGACCCTTCTTGAATACTGCTAATGCTAAGATTGACTGCAAAAAGGATATTGTTACTGTTGGTTTAGGGGATATGTCTCATGATTTTAACTTTGCTAAATTTTGTAGACATCCCCATGATAAAGAATTGACTAGTAAGGATGAAATTATTGGTCTTGCTTCTATTGTCGTGCCTCCTAACGATCCTTTAGAATAATATTTGCTAGACCATGAAAATGATATGTTTATGAATGAAAGAAGGGAAATAGATGAAGTATTCTACATGCAGGGACCTATTTTGAAACACAACTTTATTGTTGAAATCCTAGGGGATCCTCCTCCACCCAAGGGTGATCCCGCGTTTGAGCTCAAACCATTAGCTGATAATCTTAAGTATGCTTATCTCGATGAAAAGAAGATATATCCTGTTATTATTAGTGCTAACCTTTCGGAGCAGGAAGAAGAGAAATTGTTGAAAACTCTAAAGAAGCACTGTGCTGCTATTGGATACACTCTTGATGATCTTAAGGGCATTAGTCCCACTCTATGCCAACACAAAATAAAATTGGACAAAGACGCTAAACCAGTTGTTGATCACCAACGACTGTTCAATCCTAAGATGAAAGAAGTGGTATGAAAAGAAATACTAAAGCTTCTAGAGGCAAGTATAATTTATCTTGTTGCTGATAGTCAGTGGGTAAGTCCTGTCCATTGTTTCCCTAAGAAGGGAAGTATTGCTGTTGTTCCTAATGATAAAGACGGATTGATCCCACAAAGAATTATCACAGGTTATAGGATGGTAATTGATTTCTGCAAATTAAATAAAGCTACTAAAAAGGATCATTGCCCTTTACCTTTTATTGATCAAATGCTAGAAAGATTATCCAAACATACACATTTTTGCTTTCTAGATGGTTATTCTGGTTTCTCGCAAATACCTATGTCAAAATAGGATCAAGAAAAGACCACTTTTACTTGCCCTTTCGGTACCTTTGCTTATAGACGTATGCCTTTTGGTTTATATATTGCACCTGCTACCTTTCAAAGATGCATGATGGCTATATTCTCTGATTTTTGTGAAAAGATTGTTGAGATTTTCATGGATGATTTCTCCGTTTGTGGAACTTCTTTTGATGATTGCTTGAGAAACCTTGATCGAGTTTCGTAGAGATGTGAAGAAACTAATCTTGTCTTGAATTGGGAGAAGTGCCACTTTATGGTTAATGAAGGTATTGTCTTGGGGCATTAAATTTCTAAAAGAGGTATTGAAGTTGATAAAGCCAGAGTTGATGTTATTGAAAAGATGTCGTGTCCCAAGGACATCAAAGGTATAAGAAGTTTCCTTGGTCATGCCGGTGTTTATAGGAGGTTCATTAAAGACTTCTCAAAAATTTCTAGGCCTCTGACTAATCTCTTACAAAAAGCTGTTCCTTTTGTCTTTGATGATGATTGTGTAGAAGCATTTGAAATACTTAAGAAAGCCTTGATATCTGCACCTATTGTCCAGCCACCTAATTGGAATTTACCCTTTGAAATTATGTGTGATGCTAGTGATTATGCTGTAGGTGTTGTTCTAGGACAAAGAGTTGACAAGAAATTAAACGTTATCCAATATGATAGTAAAACTTTAGATAGTGCCCAGATAAATTATGCTACTATTGAAAAAGAATTCTTAGCAGTTGTATTTGCCTATGATAAGCTCAGACCTTATATTATTGATTCTAAAGTATTTGTTCACACTGATCATGCTGCTATTAAATATCTTATGGAGAAGAAAGATGCTAAACCTAGACTTATAAGATGTGTTCTCTTGCTACAAGAACTTGATTTGCATATTACTGATTGAAAGGGAGCAGAGAACCCCGTTGTAGACAACTTGCCTAGGTTAGAGAATGTTCTTGCTGACCCACCACCTATTGATGATAGCTTTCCTGATGAACAATTAGCTGTCATAAATGCTTCTCCTACTGCTGCATGGTATGCTGATTATGCCAATTACATTGTTGCTAAATTTATACCACCTAGTTTCACATACAAGCAAAAGAAAAAGTTTTTCTATGATTTAAGACATTACTTCTGGGATGACCCACACCTTTATAAAGAAGGAGTAGATGGTGTCATTAGACGTTGTGTACCTGAGCATGAACAGGAACATATGCTACGCAAGTGTCACTCCGAGGCATATGGAGGACACCATGCTGGAGATAGAACTACACATAAGGTATTGCAATCCGGCTTTTATTGGCCTACTCTCTTCAAGGATAAGTTTGTCTTGTCTCGTGATGAATCTCAAAGAATTGGTAATATTAGTAGACGTCAAGAAATGCCTATGAATTATTCACTTGTTATTGAACTATTTGATGTTTGGGGCTTTGATTATATGGGACTGTTTCCTTCCTCCAATGGGTATACACATATCCTAGTTGATGTTGATAACGTTAGTAAGTGGGTAGAAGCTATTCCAACTAGTAGTGCTGATCATAACACCTCTATTAAGATGCTTAAAGAAGTTATTTTTCGAGGTTTGGAGTCCCTAGATACCTAATGACTGATGGTGGTTCACATTTTATTCATGGTGATTTTCGTAAAATGCTTCGCTAATATGATGTTAATCATAGAATTGCATCCCCATATCACCCACAGTCTAGTGGTCAAGTAGAACCGAGTAATAGAGAGCTCAAATTAATTTTGGAAAAGACTTTTAATAGATCTAGAAAGAATTGGTCCAAGAAACTTGATGATGCATTATGGGCCTATATAACTGCATATAAAAATCCTATGGGCATGTCTTCGTATAAAATGGTTTATGGAAAATCATGTCACTTACCTCTCGAAATAGAACACAAGGCAAATTGGGCCATTAAAGAGCTCAATTATGATCTCAAACTTGTTGGTGAGAAGAGACTATTTGACATTAGCTCACTTGATGAGTGGAGAACCCAGGCCTATGAAAATGCCAAATTGTTTAAAGAAAAGGTTAAAAGATGGCATGACAAAAGGATACAAAAGCGTGAGTTTAATGTAGGTGACTATGTTTTGCTATAAAACTCTCGTTTAAGTTTTTTTGCAGGAAAACTTCTCTCTAAATGCGAAGGTCCTTACGTTATCCAGGAGGTCTATTGTTCCGGTGCCATAAAAATCAACAACTTCGAAGGCACAAATCCAAAGGTGGTGAACGGTCAAAGAATCAAACATTATATCTCAGGTAATCCTATAAATGTTGAAACTAATGTCATTGAAACCGTAACCCCAGAGTAATACATAAGGGACACTTTCCAGAATGTTTCAGACTCTGAAAAAGAAGAGGTATATGGTACGGTATGTAAACCGACTCCAAAACAGTTCTAATAGCAATTTTCTCCATTTTGGAATATTTAAGAAAATAGGAAAATAAGAAGTAGTCCGAAAGGGACACGAGGCATCCACGAGGGTGGAGGGCGCGCCCTACCCCCAGGGCGCGCCCCCTGCCTCGTGGGCAGCTCGTGTGCCCTCCGGACTCCGTTTTCTTAAAAGATACTTCTTTTGGTTGGTAAAAATTCATTATATAATCTCTCGAAAGTTTTGACCACCTAACCACGACAAAATCATCTGCTTTTGTTTCGAGCTGTTGTTCTGACAAATCTAGATCATCATGACGTCTTCAAGAGCCTCCAAGGACAAGTTTTTCGAGAAGGTCATCAACCCCTACCTCGCGGAGGTGCTGCAACACCCTCAAACCATTGAGATGCGTGAGGGGGTGCTGCACATCCACGATGTTGAGGGACCAAGGAGGACTAGAAGCATAGAGACAAGACTCGAAGAAATGGAGCAACAAGTTTTCAAGTGCCAGGGGATGGTGGAACGCGGACTCAACGCCAACCACATGATGATCACGGAATTCACCAACAACCACAAGCTGGATGCCAAGAACATTGGGGAGGCCATCTTCAAGCTTCATGAGAAAATCGAGCACCTCCAAGCCCAGATCTATGACCTGCAAAACCAAAACTATGAGTATGAATATAGATTCAAGAAGATGAGTTTGGCTGTAGATCTGAGGATCCCAGAGACTCGATAATCCATCTACGATGGTGAGCCTATGCCTTGGAAGCTGGACGACAAGCCTACATCATCAACAACTCCATCATCACCACCTCCAGAGAAAGAGACATAAACACATGGGTATGGGCACTCCCCTTTACAACTGCCAAGCTTGGGGAGGTGCCCCGGTATCGTATCATCATCACACTTCTATCTTTACCGTTTTTCTTAGTTTGATCCTTTTGGTTATATCTTGATCTAGTAGAATAAAGTTTAGTATGATCTAGTTGTGAGCTTTGCTTTATGATCCTTATCTATGTAATCGAGTCCCTGAGCTATATATAATAAAGATTAGTTTTGAGTCAAGGGCTTGATTATCTCACTATGATCATGAGAGAATAAAATAAAGAATAAAAAGAATTAGAGAGATCAGATTGATCTTATGGAGAGTAATGACTTCACATATAAAGAGTATGATGAATAAAAGTTGTTGAGAGTTGACAAACATAGTTTTGGTCATCGTTGTGATTAATAGGGAATGAGAGGTTTTCACATATAAATATACTATCTTGGACATCTTTTATGATTGTGAGCACTCATTAAAATATGACATGCCAAAAAGTTGATGTTGGACAAGGAAGACAACGTAATGGGTTATGTTTTCTTATATCTGAAATAAGGTATATTGTCATGGATCATCCAACATGTTGATCTTGCCTTTTCCCCCTCATGCTAGCCAAACTCCTTGCACCAAGTAGAGATACTACTTGTGCTTCCGAATATCCTTAAACCCAGTTTTGCCATGAGAGTCCACCATATCTACCTATGGATTGAGTAAGATTCTTCAAGTAAGTTGTCATTGTTGCAAGCAATAAAAATTGCTCTCTAAATATGTATGATCCATTAGTGTGGCGAAAATAAACATTATACGATCTTGTGATATGGAAGCAATAAGAGTGACGGACTACACAATAAAGGTCCCTATCACAAGTGACAATATAAAGTGATATTCTTTTGCATTAAGATTTTGTACATCCAACCATAAAAGCACATGACAACCTCTGCTTCCCTCTGCGAAGGGCCTATCTTTTATTCTTGTCTTATACCTTATACAAGAGTCATGGTGATCTTCACATCTCGTTTGGCCAGCACATTGTGTTGGAAAGATCCTGACATATATAAACAATTGGATGTAGGTTATCATAAACAATTATTGTTGACGTTACCCTTGAGGTAAAAGGTTGGGAGGCAACACTATAAGCCCCTATCTTTCTCTGTGTCCGATTAAAACTCCATACCCATAAGTATTGCGTGCGTGTTAGCAATTGTGAAAGATTAAATGATAGTTGAGTATGTGGACTTGCTGAAAAGCTCTTATGTTGACTCTTTCCAATGTTATGATAAATTGCAATTGCTTCAATGACAGAGATTATAGTTTGTTAGTTTTCAATGAAGTTTCTGATTCATACATGACATTGTGAATAGATTTTTACTTTAGCATAAGAAATCATATGACAATATGTTGTTGTTATAAGAATGATCATGATGCCCTCATGTCCGTATTTTATTTTATCGACACATCTATCTCTAAACATGTGGACATATTTTTCGATATTGGCTTCCGCTTGAGGACAAGCGAGGTGTAAGCTTGGGGGAGTTGATACGCCCATTTTGCATCATGGTTTTATATTAATACTGATTGCATTATGGGCTGTTATTATACATTATGTCACAATACTTATGCCTTTTCTCGCTTATTTTACAAGGTTTACATGAAGTGGGAGAATGGAGGCAGCTGGAATTCCGGGCTCGAAAAGGAGCAAATATTGGAGACCTATTCTGCACAACTCAAAAAGTCCTGAAACTCCACGAAAGTCGGTTTTGGAATATATAAAAAATATTGGACGAAGAAAGCACCAGAGGGGGGCCACCCACCGTCCACGAGGGTGGGGAGCGCGCCCTACCCCCCCTGGGCGCGCCCTCTGCCTCGTGGGCCACCTAGAAGGCCCCCGATGCCCATCTTCTGGTATAAGGTGTCTTTCGCCCTGGAAAAAATCATAAGGAAGCTTATGGGATGAAGTGCCTCCATCTCGAGGCGGAACTTTGGCGGAACCAATCTAGGGCTCCGGCGGAGCTGTTCTGCCGGGGAAACATCTCTCTGGGAGGAGGAAATCGTCATCGTCATCATCACCATCTCCTCTCAAACCCTAGTTCATCTCTTGTCTGCAATCTTTGTCCCAAAACCTCAGATTTGTACCTGTGGGTTGCTAGTAGTGTTGATTACTCCTTATAGTTGATGCTAGTTGGTTTATTCGATGGAAAATCATATGTTCAGATCCATTATGCATATTAATTACCCTCTGATTATGAAAATGAATAAGATTTGTGAGTTGTTACATTTGTTCCTGAGGACATGGGAGAAGTCTTGCTATAAGTAGTCATGTGAATTTGGTATTCGTTCGATATTTCGATGAGATGTATGTTGTCTTTCTTCTAGTGGTGTTATGCGAACGTCGACTACATGACACTTCACCATTGTTTGGGCCTAGAGGAATGCATTGGGAAGTAATAAGTAGATGATGGGTTGCTAGAGTGACAGAAGCTTAAACCCTAGTTTATGCGTTGCTTCGTAAGGGGCTGATTTGGATCCATATGTTTCATGCTATGGTTAGGTTTACCTTAATACTTCTTTTGTAGTTGCGGATGCTTGCAATAGAGGTCAATCATAAGTGGGATGATTGTCCAAGGAAGGCCAGCACCCAAGCACCGGTCCACCCACATATCAAATTATCAAAGTAATGAACGCAAATCATATGAGCGTGATGAAAACTAGCTTGACGATAATTCCCATGTGTCCCCGGGAGCGCTTTTCCTTATATAAGAGTGTGTCCAGGCTTGTCCTTTGCTACAAAAATGATTGGGCCATATTGCTGCACCTTGTTTACTTTTATTACTTGCTACTCGTTACAAATTACCTTTTCACAAAACTATCTGTTACCGTTAATTTCAATGCATGCAGAGAATACCTTACTGAAAACTGCCTATCATTTCCTTCTGCTCCTCGTTGGGTTCGACACTCTTACTTATCGGAAGGACTACGATAGATCCCCTATACTTGTGGTTCATCAAGCAGCACCAAGAGTAGCTAATTATTCAAAGTATAAACCACTAAAACAAAAACTAATCAGACAAATGGTGGAGTCACATACCAAGCAACAATCCCCCGAGACAATTTCGAAAATGGAGCTTCGACCAAAGAGATCGAAATCCGCGGGTTTGAGCTCAAGAATAGGAGAGAAGGCAATGGATTTTTTTCTGGAGGTAAGTGATGATGTGGGATAAAGAGGTAAGTGCACTAGTAGAAAACAGGGCATTGGTCCAGCCCATTAGCCCCGGTTCAATCTAGAACCGGGACCAATGGGGGTACTGGACCCGGTTCGTTAGCCCAGGGGGCCGGCCGGGTCACGTGGGCCATTGGTCCCGGTTCGTTTGGACCTTTTGGTCCCGGTTGGAGCGACAAACCGGGACCAATGGCTCTTTGTCCTGGCCCACCACCATTGGTCCCGGTTAGAGATATGAACCGGGACCAAAGGCAACCCTTTAGCCCCGGTTCATAGCACCAATCGGGACCAATGAGGTGCCTATATATAACCCCTCACTCAAGAGCAGAGCTCACTGCTCTGTATTTTTTCTGGCCTAGGAGGAGAGGGGTTAGTGGTGCTCTAGCTCACCTCCTATGCACACAACGTGTTCGGTGGAATGCCCGAGCCACACTAGTTAAGCTTTTCTCCTCTCGAAGCTCTATTTTCTCCGAGATTTGTCTCGGTTTAGCGGTCCGTCACGTCCCGTCCCCGTCTTCGCCGCCGTCGATCGCCCCCGCCGATCTCGTCACCGGCACCATCGTGGTGAGCCTCTTGTTATGTCCATGCTTTTCTTACTTTTATTATTGCTTTAGATAGATGCATGTTTGTCTAATTTTCTTACGTTTATTATTGCTTGTTATTATATAGTGCGATGGTTTTGATATCCGCCCACATGGGCCCTCGTCCGGTCTACGATTCGGATGTGGTATATTATCTTTAATTTATAACTATTTGTTTTAGTGCTTATGATAGTTATGCCGACCAACCTGACATGCATAGATGTTTTATTATGTCTAGGAGGTAGTTGAACCGGAAATTCCAACCGACCCTCTTGTGGAGAGGTTAAATTTAGTTGAAGAGGAAAACATTTCCTTAAAAAAAATTGGAAAAAATGGAGGAGGAGAAGATGGAATTGGAGTTGCATGTTGCAAAAGTCATCGATGATCACAAGATCAAGATGGACCCTATTGTCGAGAGGTTAAATTTAGTTGAAGAAGAAAACAAATTCTTGAAGGAAAAAATAAAAAAAAATTGTGGACGAGAAGATGATATTGGAGTTGCATGTTGCGGATGTCGTCGATGATCACAAGATCAAGATGGATGCAATGCGGTTGATGATTAAAAAGATTAGAAAATATGCCATTCATACCGAGGCTTGGTATCATTATGCCGTTGGATCAATTGTTACCTTGGTTGCGATTATGATAGCATTTGTTTTCGCATTGAAATGTTTTACATAGTTTCGATGTGTATGGAGAGCTATATGTTGTTAGATGAGAACTATATATGTATGTACTTTGGTTTTAATGTGATGATGAACTTTTATCCATTTGGTCACTTAATTATCTATTTATGATGTTCTGTAATGGTTTTTGACACACTTAATTATATATAAATGCACGCAGATGAACCGCCAATGGATGTACGGTGACAGACACACCTCCGAGTACATTAAGGGCGTGCGTGAGTTTCTAAATGCGGCAGAGGCAAACAAGCAGAATGGTTTTATGTGTTGTCCATGCACTAAATGTGTTAATACGATGTCTTACTCTAACCGGAAAATCCTTCACTCCCACCTGCTTTACAAGGGTTTCATGCCACACTATAATGTTTGGACGAGGCACAGAGAAATAGGGGTTATGATGGAAGACGGCGAAGAAGAAGAGTACGATGACAACTATGTGCCCCCTAAATACGGTGATGCTGCAATGGGGGGAGCTGGTGAAGATCAAGAGGAACCAGACGATGTGCCCAATGATGCTGCAACGGGTGAAGCTGCTGAAGATCAAGAGGAACCAAATGATGATCTTCGTCGGGTCATTGTCGATGCAAGGACACAATGCGAAAGTCAAAAGGAGAAGCTGAAGTTTGATTGCATGTTAGAGGATCACAAAAAAGGGTTGTACCCCAATTGCGAAGATGGCAACACAAAGCTCGGTACCGTACTGGAATTGCTGCAGTGGAAGGCAGAGAATGCTGTGGCTGACAAAGGATTTGAGAAGCTACTGAAAATATTGAAGAAGAAGCTTCCGAAGGATAACGAATTGCCCGACAGTACATACGCAGCAAAGAAGGTCGTATGCCCTCTAGGATTGGAGGTGCAGAAGATACATGCATGCCCTAATGACTGCATCCTCTACCGCGGTGCATACAACGATCTGAACGCATGCCCGGTATGCGGTGCATTGCGGTATAAGATCAGACGAGATGACCCTGGTGATGTTGATGGCGAGCCCGCCAGGAAGAGGGTTCCTGCGAAGGTGATGTGGTATGCTCCTATAATACCACGGTTGTAACGTTTGTTTAGAAACAGAGAGCATGCCAAGTTGATGCGATGGCACAGTGAGGACCGTAAGAAAGACGGGAAGTTGAGAGCACCCGCTGACGGGTCACAATGGAGAAAAATCGAGAGAAAGTACTGGGAGGAGTTTGCAAAGGACGCAAGGAACGTATGGTTTGCTTTAAGCGCGGATGGCATTAATCCTTTCGGGGAGCAGAGCAGCAATCACAGCACCTGGCCCGTGACTCTATGTATGTATAACCTTCCTCCTTGGATGTGCATGAAGCGGAAGTTCATTATGATGCCAGTTCTCATCCAAGGCCCTAAGCAACCCGGAAACGACATTGATGTGTACCTAAGGCCATTAGTTGAAGAAATTTTACAGCTGTGGAATGGAAACGGTGTACGTGCATGGGATGAGCACAAACAGGAGGAATTTGACCTAAAGGCGTTGCTATTCGTGACCATCAACGATTGGCCCGATCTCAGTAACCTTTCAGGACAGACAAACAAAGGATACCACGCATGCACGCACTGTTTAGATGACACTGAAAGTATATACCTGGACAAGTGCAGGAAGAATGTGTACCTGGGCCATCGTCGATTTCTTCCGACCAACCATCAATGTCGAAAGAAAGGCAAGCATTTCAAAGGCGAGGCAGATCACCGGAAGAAGCCCGCCATGCGTACCGGTGATCACGTACTTGCTATGGTCAATGATTTACACGTAATCTTTGGAAAGGGCCCCGGCGCACTAGCTGTTCCGAATGACGATGAGGGACACGCACCCATGTGGAAGAAGAAATCTATATTTTGGGACCTACCCTACTGGAAAGACCTAGAGGTTCGCTCTTCAATCGACGTGATGCACGTGACGAAGAACCTTTGCGTGAACCTGCTAGGCTTCTTGGGCGTGTATGGAAAGACAAAAGATACAGCTGAGGCACGGGAGGACCTGCAACGTTTGCACGAAAAAGACGGCATCCCTCCGAAGCAGTATGAAGGTCCTGCCAGCTATGCTCTTACGAAAGGATACGTGATGAGTTGTACTTGTTGTCCAGGGGACCATCTTCGACTGTATTGATTTACAAAGGATACGAGATAAATGGGAATACATTTTACACGATTGTCCAAGATCAAAAGAGCACCAATCAAAACAGCGGTGTCCGCTTTGATGCAACAACCGAGAGGGGAAAGGACACATATTATGGTTACATAGTGGACATATGGGAACTTGACTACGGACATGATTTTAAGGTCCCTTTGTTTAAGTGTAAATGGGTCAATCTGTCTGGAGGCGGGGTACAGGTAGACCCACAGTATGGAATGACAACAGTGGATCTGAAAAATCTTGGATACACTGACGAACCGTTCGTCCTAGCCAATGATGTGGCACAGGTTATCTATGTGAAGGACATGTCTACCAGACCGAGAAAAAGAAAAGATAAGGAAGCGAATACATCATACGATGAGCCAAAGCGCCACATAGTTCTTTCAGGAAAAAGGGACATCCTGGGAGTGGAGGGCAAGACAGACATGTCTGAAGATTATGAAAAGTTTCATGAAATTCCTCCCTTCAAAGTCAAGGCTGACCCAAGCATCCTGATAAACGATGAAGATTATCCATGGTTACGGCGCAATAAGCAAATGACACAAGCGAAGAAAAAGTGAAGAGTTTTTTCCGCAACTATTATGATGATACCATGCCAACTTTGTAACAAACGAGTATGATACCATTGTCCGTTTGTACTATTCAAATTTCAATACTACTTGCACTAACAGAGAAAGTTTTTAATTGGTTTTACCAGAAAGAATTAAAAAAATAAAGCAAATAACAAAAGAAAATAAATAATGCAGAAAACAAAACAAAAAAACTTGAAAAATAAATAGCAACAATAAGTATTTTGTTGTAAGTATAAACAAAATAAAATAAATAAAGCAACAAAGAAAATAAATAAAGAAAGTAAAATAAATAAAGCAACTCTAAATACAGCAAAAAACAACTTAGAAATAAACAAAGAAAATAAAATAAATAAAGCAACTCTAAATACAGCAAACAACAACTTAGAAATAAATAGCAACAATAAGTATTTTGTTGTAAGTATAAACAAAATAAAATAAATAAAGCAACAAACAAAATAAATAAAGGAAGTAAAATAAATAAAGCAACTCTAAATACAGCAAAAAACAACTTAGAAATAAACAAAGAAAATAAAATAAATAAAGCAACTCTAAATACAGCAAAAAACAACTTAGAAATAAATAAAGCAAAAAAGGAAAAAAAATTGGGCGCTGCCCAGTGAGCCTGCAAGGCCTATAGCACAGGATCCACCTGTAATATAAGGCCCAGCAAACTCACAGGGCAGCGCGCAGAGTTAGGCCCAGAAGCCTGCATTTGAGAGGAGCTCGAGAGGGTGGGAGCAGCAGCCCTTATAAACCACTCTCGAGCTCCCTCAGCTAGCGAGGTGGGACTAAACATCCCACCGCACCCGCGCCAGCACAGGGCCTTTAGTCCCGGTTGGTGGCACCAACCGGGACTAAAGGGTGGCATTAGTCCCGGTTGGTGGCTGAAACCGGGACTAATGACCCCCTTTAGTCCCGGTTGCTGCCACCAACCGGGACTAAAGGCCCCTCCTTCCCGCCCTTTGGGCTGCTGAAAAGGGACCTTTAGTCCCGGTTGGTGGCAGCAACCGGGACTAAAGGGGGGCATTAGTCCCGGTTTCAGCCACCAACCGGGACTAATGCCCCTCCTATATAACCAACACTTGCGAAAATTTGGGCAGTTTTCTTCTTCCCCGCCCCGACGCCTCCCTCGATCTGCTCCTTCCCCGCCCCCGTCGCCGTCGCCGTCGCCCCCGTCGCCCCGTCGCCGTCGCCGTCACCCCCAACGCCGCCTCGTCGCCCCGCCCCGCGCCGTCGCCGCGCCCCGCGCCGTCGCCCCGCCCCGCGCCGTCGCCGCGCCCCGGCCGGCCCGTCGCCCCGCGCCGCCCAGCCCTGCCGATGTGAGGGGCTCCCTTTTTTTTATGTTTAATATTGCTGTATATATATATAGTTGCTGTGTATATATGTATATATGTGTATATTTTTTTTATGTTTATATAAATTGCAGTATATATAGTTGTTGTATATATAGTTGCTGTATTTATACATATGTGTATATCTTTTTTTTCTTAGGAATTTGCTAAATATATATGTTAAATATATATTTATGTGTATGTAAATATATTTTTTCTTAGGAAGTTGCTGTATATATGTGATGTGTGTATATGTGATGTATATATATGTTTATGTGGCTATATAGTTTTTGTTTATATATGCTAAATATATATAGAAAGTTTTATATATGCAAAAGTTACAAATTTAGAAAAAGAAGGATAGGAAAGAAGAAAATAAGAAAGGGGAAAGAAAGAAGAAGAGGAGAGGAAGAAGAGGAGAAATAAATAAGAAGAAGAAAAAAAAGAAAAAAAGAGGAGAAGAAGAAAGGAATAGAGGAGAAAGAAGAGAAAATTTCTCTTCTTCTCCTCTATTCCTTTCTTCTTCTCCTTTTTTTTCTTTTTTTTTTCTTCGATCTTCTCCTCTAGCGGTTCCTTTTTTCTTCTTCTTCCTCTTTTTTTTTATCGGATATGTCTATGTCGATATACACCCTCCACGATAACTTCTACATTAGGAGGGGGCCGGGGTCGAGGGTCGTCGAGGGACCGAGAGGCCGAAGGTCGAGGGGTCGAGGGTCGTCGAGGGACCGAGAGGCCGAAGGTCGAGGGGTCGAGGGTCGTCGAGGGACCGAGAGGCCAAAGGTCGAGGGGTCGAGGGTCGTCGAGGGACCGAGAGGCCGAAGGGCGAGGGGTCGAGAGGTTGCCTAGCAGTCGGGGGTCTAGGGTTGTGGATCGCCGAGCAGTCGGGGGTCAAAGTATTGAAGAATTCCATGACTTCATCATTTGCCAGAAGTAACCGGGGCATTTTGGTACAAAGTTATGCAAAGATATTTTGGAACGGGGTTCCTGATAGAATATCCGTCTTTTGTTACGAATTATCCTATCTGGGACTCCGTTCCAAAATAACTTTGGAGAGCTTCGTACCATCATGCTACTGTTACTTTCGCCTAATGATGAAGTATTGGTTTTGTTGAATCCTTTGACACTCGACAAAATGTGACATGAGGGGGTCTAGGGTTGTGGATTGCCGAGCAGTCGCGGGTCGAGGGGTCGAGAGAGGTTGCCTAGCTAGTGTCAAAGTATTGAAGAATTCCATGACTTCATCAGAGGTTAGCAGAAGGACGAGCTGCGAAACAAATTGCCCAGCTCGGCGAACAAGCGAACCAATCGTGCCCCCCGCTCAAGGTGTCTAGCGACATGGTCGCTAATGATCCGAGGATGGTGCCCGGTTATACCAATCTTGCAGATTACGCGTCCAACGATGCACACTATGATTTCTTGGAAGTGCAGATACAAAGATACGAGTACGGGAAGCCTCTCGTCAAAAATGAAAGATCTCTATCAACGAATATGCGAAGATTGCATGATTGGTACTTGAAAATCTGCAGAGAGTCTGGGGGGAGGAATAACTTGTATTTGAGAGTTAAACCGGAGCATGACCTCGTTGGAATTGACCTGTTGCATGTTCCATTTGAGGAGTTCTATCAATTTTTCAATCAATTGGCCCTCGATAAAACAACGGTCACCTGCTATTGTCTGTAAGTAGTACTACTTCTGTCATTAAGTTTCTCTATATAGCTGATCTTCATTGCATGTATTTATAATTATCCTCACTATATTATGCAGATTGAAGATCGTCGAATTGAAGAAAAGACAAGTAGGTGATATTGGGTTTATTAACACATACCTCATAGATGCAACCGAGGTTAAACTGCGTCCCGACGATACCGAGACCAACTTGCTTCGATCGTTGGTGGTAAATGAAAACAAAGATATAATACTCTTTCCTTACAACTTCAAGTGAGTGTTAATGTCTTGTGCATATTTGGTTTCCCTTATATATCAGTCAAGGTTATAGTGATGTAATTGATGATCTCATGCATTCGTGCGCAGCTACCACTATATTCTCTTAGAGATTAAGCTTGAGAAGGGAGTAGTAACTGTCTTCGACTCTAAACGTAAAGATCCCGAGGAGTATGCGGACATGACTCAAATGCTAGCCAGGTAAGTTAAATCGATCAATATTATCCACCATGCATATATATTAGCAACTTCATTTCTGATATCAACTAATTGTTTTCTTTGTCTCGCAGGGCTTGGAAAAAATTCACCAAAAAAGCTCCGGGACTGCCGAAGAAGCTACAATTTAGATACCCGAAAGTAAGTACTATATAGTAGCATGTTCCGCGCGTGCATCTCCTATATCTTGATTCAAGCGCTAGTTTCATCAATACCAATTTGGCATTCTTGCTTATCAGTTTGATTGACCTCTATTTCTTGTAAAGTGGTTGTGGCAGGAACCCGGGAATGATTATTGTGGATACTACATTTGCGAGTCCATCCGCCACACGACCTGTGAGCGGGGCTACACTGATGAACAATTTGAAGTGCGTAAGCAATCAATAATATTCACAAATTTATAGCATCATTTCATGTATTGACCCCCTACTTCAAATTAGATGTTTCGGATGCGGGATGAACTCCTAACACCAGATCGACTGCGAGCAATTCAAGAGGAATTGGCGGCATTCTTCCTTGAACACGTGATCGCTGAAGACGGAGAATACTATATGGACCATGCATCCATGTGTTAGGAAATTATTTTTGTAAGAGATAATTATTGTATATATGTGCCCGGTAGTGTCGGATAGATATACGAGAACTTGTTGTTCGACCAATCTCTCGGAGAAGGAGAGGTGGTCGATATTACTTCTTTCTGTATGCATATATATATATGTTGATTATACGATCTTCTGTTTCCTTCGTTTGCTTAGTAGCTAGCAGCTAGCTAGCTAGCTAGCGTGACTCTAGTCCTCTCTATATACGTATGTGTAGTATGTAGCGTCGACCAAGCACGGACATAAGAGAGAACACTTCTCTCTATTAATTAGCTAGCTAACACAATATATGAAACACCTAAATTAACCCCCCAAAACCTAAAACCCCCCCTCCCCTTTCAAAAAAAAACAAAAACCACAGCCACAGAAATGCTGACGCGTGGA
>LR738715.1:817205733-817243105 GCA_902687465.1 Secale cereale
AACTTAGGCGAATCGGATTCGTGGCTCAGCCCCGGAGTGAGAGGGTTGCTCTTCACTCGGACTATTTTTAAAACATAGACGAGTATGGGGTCGCAGCTAAGCCTCCGGGTGAGAGGGTTGCTCTTCACTCGGAGTGTTTTTGAAACATAGGCGAGTACGGGGTCGCAACTAAGCCTCCGAGTGAGAGGGTTGCTCTTCACTCAAAGTATTTTTCAAACTTAGGAGAATCGTATTCGCAGCTAAGCCTCCGAGTGAGAGGGTTGCTCTTCACTCGGAGTATTTTTAAAACTTAGGCGAATCGGATTCGCGGCTAAGCCACCCACTCGGGTTTGAACTGATGTGTTTACGGGATAGCAGTCATTAAGATACTGTCAAAATCTTGTCTTTGATAAGCAAACTAAAGGATTCTTATTACAACTTGATTGACCACCAAGTCTGAGTCGCCGTAGACCATCAGGCGACGGACGCCGAGTGAGATGGCCAAACGCAAGCCATACAAAAGTCCCTCATACTCAGCTTCATTTTTTGAAGAATCAAAGTGAATTTGGAGGACATAGCTGAGCTTGTCGCCTCTGGGGATACCAAAACCACACCTGCACCAGACCCATTCTACATTTTGGATCCATCAAAGAACATAGTACAATGTTCCGAGTGAACCTCAGTCGGTTGCTCCTGTTCAATCCACTCGGCAACGAAATCTGCTATTGCCTGAGACTTGATTGCTTTCTTTGCCTCGAACTTGATATACAAAGGAAGGAGTTCAATCGCCCATTTGGCTACCCGACCAGTTGTGTCTCAATTGTTCAGAATTTCAGATAATGGAGCATCGCTGACGACTGAAACTAAGTGATCTGCAAAGTAATGCGCAACTTTCTTTGCGGTCAAGTAAATTCTATACACAAGCTTCCGATAATGTGGATATCTCTGCTTGGACGGAGTCAAGACTTCAGAAATTTAGTACACTTGGCAGTGATCTTTGTAGGCTTTGCCTTCTTCTTCTCACTCGACCGTGAGCACTGTGCTGACAACTTGTCCAATGGTTGTGATATACAATAACAGAGGTGCTTTGCTGATCGGGGCAGCAAGCACCGGCTGGGTGGAAAGCAGGGATTTGAGCTCTTCAAACGCTGCTTCAGCTTCAGGATTCCACTCGAACTTGTCAGACTTCTTCATCAGCCGGTAAAGAGGTATTGCCTTTTCACCGAGACGTGAGATGAATTGACTCAATGCGGCCTAACAACCAGTAAGCTTCTGAACATCGTGCACGCGCACGGGGCGTTTCATTCGGAGGATTGTGCTAACCTTTTCTGGGTTTGCATCGATCACTCGTTCGAAAACGAGGAAACCGAGTAACTTTCCACCTGGGACTCCGAATGTGTACTTTGACGGGTTTAGCTTGATATCGTATCTTCTCAAGTTGGCAAAGGTTTCAGCGAGATCAGTCAGTAGGTCGGACCATATACGTGACTTGACCATGATGTCATCCATGTATGCTTCCACATTCCGACTGATTTGTTTGAGCAGACACTTCTGAATCATGCGCATGAATGTGACGCCAGCATTCTTGAGGACAAAAGGCATGGCAACATAACAAAAACACCCGAATGAGGTGATGAAGGTTGTTTTTATTTCGTCAGGCCCATACAGTCGGATCTGATGGTACTCAGAATATGCGTCTAAAAGGGACAAACGCTCACATCCAGCAGTCGAGTCGACGATTTGATCGATGCGGGGGAGAGGGAAGTGATCTTTTGGGCAGGCCCGATTGATATGTTTGAAATCAATACACATGCAGAGTGATCTGTCTTTCTTGGGGACCATGACAACGTTTGCGAGCCACTCAGAGTGGTATATCTCGCGGATGAATTCAGCTGCCAGAAGCCGAGCCACCTCCTCGCCAATTGCCTTCCTCTTCTCCGCGGCGGACCGACGGAGATTCTCTTTAACGGGTATTGCTTTTGGGTCTACTCACAAACGGTGCTCAGCCAGTCCCCTGGGTACACCCGACATGTCAGATGGTTTCCATGCGAAGATGTCCCAGTTCTCACGGAGGAACTGAATGAGCGCTTATTCCTATTTGCTGTCAAGTGTTGTTGAGATGTGAGTGGGAGCAGCATTGGGATCAGTCGGATGAATATGCACGGGCTTTGTCTCTCCGACCGACTGAAACATGAACTCTGAAGCAGGTTTCTTGGCTCGCAATAAATCACTTGGATCTGCATTCTTCTGATATTCTTCCATTTCTACTACTGCCATCTGTTCATCGGCAATCTTTGAGCCCTTCTGGAAGCACTCTTCTGCTTTCTGTCGATCTCAAGTGACTGTGATCACGCCTTTGGGACCATGCATCTTTAACTTGAGGTACACGTAACACAGTCAAGCCATAAAACGGGCATATGCAGGCCTACCCAGAATAGCATGGTAGGCACTGTGAAAATCCACCACCTCGAACGTCAACTTTTCCTTGAGGTAATTCTTTGAATCACCGAAAACCACATCAAGAGTAATCTGACGGAGCGAATCGGCTTTCTTCCCAGGGATGACACCGTGCAATCGCATGTTGCTCTCACCGAGCTTGGACATCAAAATGCCCATCCCTCAGAGGGTTTCGGCATACAAGATGTTCAAACCACTGCTAGTATCCATCAAAACCTTGGTCAGTCAAGTGCCCTCAACAACTGTGTCGACCACCAATGCCTGCCGCCCAGGGGTAGCAATGCGTGCTCGATGGTCGTACTGCTCGAATGTAATGGGAGTCTTTGACCACTTCAAGTACGTCATTGTTGCCGGAGCAATCATGCTTACTTACCTGTTGATGACTTTCAGTTGACTTTTGCTCTCGGTGTCAGCAAAAATCATTAAAGTGGTATTAACATTGGGGTAACCATCCTCCTCCTCTTTGTTTTCATCCTTATCAGATTCCTTTTCTTTCTCGTTGGGATGAACCTCTCGGAAGCTCTGAATTAGGAGTAGACATTGCCGAGTGGTATCCTTGGGGTAAATAAAGTTCCCCTCTTCATCCTTCTTGGTGCGTATATGGCACGGTAAATCCAGCACATCATTTCCCACTTGATCTTTCACTTTCTTGGGGATCCAAGGACCCTTAGGCTTTCCTTTGAACTTCCCTTGGTTCACAACTGCCGCCTCACCAGGAGTGGCGGGTTCAGCTTTTCGCTTCTGTTTCCAACTAGAATTCCCTCCTCCGTCGTCCTGGGCGACTGGTTTGTTCTTGCCACTGCGGAGTCGGTCTACTTCCTCGCTGTTAGCATACCGACTGGCTATTTCCATCATCCGAGCCAGAGACATGTCTCCTGTCTGGCCGAATTTCAGGTTAAGCTCTCTGTACCGAACGCCCTCCTTAAAGGCGCGGACTGCTTGATGTTCTAACACATTCTCCACGGTATGACGAAGAGTGGTCCACCTCTAGATGTAATCTCTCAAAGTTTCATTCTGCTTCTAGACATAATGCTGCAATTCAGCTAGCCCGACAGGTCATTTGCAAGTGCCTTCAAAAGTCCTGACAAACACTCAGGCCAATTCTTCCCAATTGAATATGCTACCAGGAGCCAACGGATTCAACCAAGCTCTGGCTGAGCCCTCCAGCACCATGGGGAGGTGCTTCATGGATACATCATCATTACTACCACCAATCTCCACAGCCACTCGGTAATCCTCTAGCCAAGTGTCTGGCTTCGAGTACCCAGTGAACTTGCTTACTCCTGTCGCCAACCAGAAGTTGGGAGGGATCTCAGCGGCCCTTAGTGCCGTGCTGAAACATTCAGGCCCAGACACATGCACTCTGCTGCCACTCGGACGATTTCTGTCTTGTCCTTCTCTGTGTGCCCGGTTCCTGTCGACCAGACCCTGCACAAGAATCGACCTCGCATCAAACCCGGGCTCTCTTGCATTGGGTCCACTAGGACTCTTCGTTCATCACCATGCGGGGGCCTATCATCATACTGCCGGGGCACATACGATCCGCTCCTCGGAGGTGTCATAGGCACTCGACGGCGGTCATCACGGCCGAGTCGACGGTCATACTGCTCGTAGTTCCGACCCAAATACTGCTCTTGGCGGTGCCCACGACCCTCACGTCATGGAGGCGATCTTGGGCTATGAGCCGACAAGACTGTGTCTGCCACCACTGACCTGTTGTGTATTCTGTTGCGCGACTGAGAAATGGCTGAGTTTTGCTCACCTACTGCTCGAAGCAGCGCTCGAATCTGCATCAAAGCTCTTTCAGCCTCCGATTGGGATGGCTGAATTGATTCTGCTATACGGGCTGCAGCTATAAGATTTTGCATTGGAGTGCGGTATACCTGGGGCTCAGGCGGAAACAACTGTCATTGTCGTCGACTGGATTCAGGGATCAATCGGCGGGCATGCTCGTCGCGTGAACGCTGAAGGTTCTCCAGACGTGCACGCTCGGCCAAGGAGGCCTGGTGCGCTGCCTCCAGGGCCCGAGCCTCGAAAGTCTCTCCCACGATGGGGGTCCGGAGTGCCTCGACGTTACGGCGATGCAACTCTTCCCTTTGTTCCGCAGTGAGGGCATGAGGCACACACTCATCGCGACCATACGATGGACCATCGCCGCCGCCGCCACCGCCACGAGGGTACCCAGGTGGGCTGCGACTGGAGTAGATCATAAGGACCTCCGTTGCGGGGTCGCTGCTACCGCACTCGGAAAGTGTGTCTATGGAACCAGTAGACCGGCCCGTAGAGGTATTCGTCGGGCTCTATCGCCGCGACTTGGGGAGTGGCCGACTGGCGGGCCACCGCATGCTTCACCCATAGTTGGAGCCGCGATCGACCAGACCGCTTGCGATCGCGTATAGCGGGGAGAGCGGATGATGAAGGAGCCGACCGATACTGGGTCGACGGCTGCCAGAGGACAACGCCACATGCACTCGCGTGAAAGTGCGCCGCCCCGCGGACGGGAAGGGCCTCGACGTGAGGGGGGCCTCCTGGAGCCAGGTGGAGTCGTCGACGATAAAGACAAGCGCACCGAGTCGGATCTCGTGACCCAGAGCTAGACCACCACCGGAAACCATGTTGACGAAGACCGGAAATATTGCAAACACGCCGGAAGTCGCTAAGACACCTGCCCCACGGTGGGCGTCAACTGTCGTGGTACTATGTCTGATAGTAAGAGTAGGGGGTAAGTATGAGGAGGCAAGATACTAACTACGGCGAGGTTGTACACACGAGTTTACGAGTTCAGGCCCCTCTCGGAGGAGGTACAAGCCCTACGTCTCGGTGCCCTAAGGCGGTCGATTGGAATATGGGGTGTGTGTTACAGGGGTTGTGAACCTTTGTACCAGAGGAGGGGTGGCTTATATAGAGTGCGCTAGGACCTGAGCCATCCCCCGTTACATAGGGTTCAATGTACATAAAGATAGGATGTTACTGATAAGGCCTGCTATAAAGAGCTATAAATGACCTTTAAGGCTACGGAGTGAATGCCTAACCGTTGCCATCCTGAGTGACTTTAGATCTTCTACACTCCGAGTGGTTTCTTGTGTGGTCAAGTGACTTCATCTTGGTCGAATGGAATTGGGCTATCAAACTGGAATAGTTGGTCGAGTGGTTGCACTCCAAGGTGACTTTAGTCGGTAGATGCTGCTGTACTTTGAATGTCTTTGACTCTAGAGCAGTGTCCTTGGGAAGGGTATCTAGGTCAGGCCTATTACCCTATCCTAGGTACATGTCATCGTCAGTTGATTCAAGACGATGCACACGTAGCTTGAAGTCGACGGGGCGCGAGGGTGGACCGATCATCTACCATGGAGTCATGTTGAAGGTGGAGCTGGATTGAGGGGCTACGGTAAGGATCCAGAGAATCGAAGCCTATTCAGCGGAGGGGAAAATGCGAGTGACACGCAGTTCAGACTAGAGCCTAGTGGTCTTATAAAAGCGTAAAACTCGTCATTGATCGGTGATGATCGATGGTACTCTGCAGTGGGCGTTGAGTGATGTGGTTTTGCGACCCTTGAGACTCGACCGGGACAGCGGAGGCTCGACGCGGTAATAGCGGCGAGGCGTGTGGTATGCACGAGGCATGGAGATGAGCCAGGGGTCTGGTGGTCATACATGTGGTGAGACAACTACGAATTTGACTCCAGATGACTACAAGCAATGGTGAGATTCCTTCAAGTTTCAGAAAAGCGGTTAAGAAAGGAGCGGTGATGTTGAGTTCATGTAACTCTTACGTGTGATACCCAATATGTGAGTTGTTCACTTTCACGCAGGTCACTGCTCAGTGAGGGATGATGTTGGATGAATACTCTAGAAGTTAGGAGCATAAACTAGAGTAACAAGGAACTTGATTTTGCTCGAGTGTTGACTGTGATCAAGAAAAGGAGGGACTACAAGTTGCAGGTGGAGTCAAATGAAGTCTTTGGAGTGGCAGCGGTACTCACGGAGTAACTCAAGTCCAATGAACATGGAAGTTTGACGCATTGACGAATTCAAGGTGGTGTAGAATATTCGCCAAGGTGGAGTTTGTTAGAGTTGTGTCGAATATAGTGTACAAGGTAGGTTACAGTTGGACTCTGAGCAGTATTGTGTTTAGATAGGATATGGAGTCGTGTTCTAATAGGACACTTGTATCCTAGGCCTCTCATATATACTCGGGGTGGACACACGTTGTAACCTATGCCAACATAATAGCACCGGAACGCAAGGGGAACCCGGCGGCGTCCAGGGCGACCGGGTGCGGTATTGTAGCGGTGTCATGGGGAGGAGCGCCCATGGGACGTAGCCATATCGGTGAACCTCGTTAACAAGTCTCGATGTCGTACTCGTATGATTGCTTGGTTCCTCGGATGATCGACGGTGCACCTCGGATTTATTATAACACATACATTTTGTGAGCAAAAGAAGCATATATATATTTTTTAAATGGAGAAAAAAACTTTGCCTCATCTCATGAATAAGGGAGTTTAAACAAGGTCTCAAGGAGGGTCATTACTCATCAACAAATGCCAAAACAAAAGACTAGTCTCGCGGCAAAGGATAGCTCAGAAAACGCGTATAGTGGCCTTCGTCGATGGGACAAACGCTCCAGTGTATGCGTTACAAGGCAACTAGCATTTTGTCATGGAAGTTCGTGAAAGAATGTTCTTGTTTTTCGTTGGAAAAACCAACGCCGACCTATAAAAAAGTCTCCCTTTCTCTTTTCGGGAGCAGAGCTTCAAAAGATGGGAAATTCCAATGATTCTTCGTTCATTATCATGTCGATTCCTCACAATCGCTCTTTGTGATGCTGCGGAACCATGGCAATTAGGATCTCAAGACGCAGCAACACCTATGATGCAAGGAATCATTGACTTACATCACGATATCTTTTTCTTCCTCATTCTTATTTTGGTTTTCGTATCACGGATGTTGGTTCGCGCTTTATGGCATTTCAACGAGCAAACTAATCCAATCCCACAAAGGATTGTTAGTGTTTAGCTCCGGCCAAAAACCAATTCCCGGCGTTGATGCCCTCTAGCACCGTGGCAGCAGTGGTTTTCTTCCGAAACACCCCCACATTTCTCACTTTCCAAACCTCCCAAGATACTAGCATTATAAGTGAAGACACCGCCTTCCTCCGGTGTCCACGAGCAAGGACCGTCCTTGTCCACCACTCGTGGACCGAAGGGATTCCGGCCCAAGCGGCGGTGTCGATCTCCGGCGTGTCAAGGCAACATCTCAACACATTCCAAATGTGAGTGGAGAACCTATACTAGAACATAATGTGTGCCACCGTCTATGTTCGCTTAGAATATTATAATTACAAAATACTTTTCTAGTGGTAGAAGCTTACACATTTTGTTGGGTTTAATGGCCTAGAGCGGATGCTCTTTGAGGCAAGGGAAGCACATAACTGAAGAAGGCTGACGGCAATGGAGTACTCATTTCTGAGCGCATGTATATAACACCTTCCATTACTCCTAATAGTACTTTGGAACCAAATCAATTTTTATTCCGATGTTTGCCTGCTATTATAATGTGTATATTGCCAGAGTGATTCCAGATTTGCAACAGCATCCTTGTATTAAGAAGATGCAATAATATTCTGAAGTTTACATTACTCTAGAACTATTGATACTTCCCATTTTAGAAAGCGAGATATGATCGAATTAATTTTCACAGTCCAAAAAGCAAGCAAATGGTCCTTAGTAACCTACGAAGGTCGAAGGGTACAACCTCCTACTACCCCCGCCCATGCTGGGACAGCATGACAAGAAACCGTAACTGAGAAACAAAGATTTGGCAAAATGTAACAGAACAGCTTCACAAGATTTACAATGTGTGTCATTTGCTCTTTAGGTTGCTTCAAGCAAATAACAAAGCCTTTTCACTAAAAGTATCCAACCTGCTCAACTCAAT
The DNA here is from genome assembly GCA_902687465.1 of Secale cereale. NCBI lineage: Eukaryota > Viridiplantae > Streptophyta > Magnoliopsida > Poales > Poaceae > Secale > Secale cereale. Next base: position 817,214,110 of record LR738715.1, read on the forward strand.
GCAAATAATCATAAGCAACATGATCATCGTGTATAGATACGTAAGCGCTTGAAACATTCCATGTTAATACTTTTTACAGCCAGAGTTTCAAGTCTCTCCACAAAAAGAATCCGCAGCAGGCATTGGTAACTCACCTACACTGTCAGCTAACCATAGTGGTGCATATATTTCTTCAATGGATGTTCCACTTCTGCACATTAAGTTATATAAGGTTTGTTTCCAAAATTTCCTCACTGGATGTTCCACTTCTGCTCCAGAGCGGTGCATATTCTAGCTAAACAGCAGGCAGCACTGAGCGGGTGGCTGGAAACTGCAACGAGGTCAGATGTGACTATGGTTCAAAGAAAACTATGAAGAAATAATAAATGTATCAGAAATATAATTTCAAGATTAATACTCAAGAAAATGAGAAAATGTAGTACACCTCGAGACATGATATAATTACCTACTTGTCCACCCAATGAAACTGCAAAATCTAAGCTTATACTTGTGAACTACTTAAAAGCATCCAGGAGAGGGATGAAATTTCCAAGTTATCCAACATTACAACCAATAGTCACTGACTCAAGAGTTTCTGGCAAACCAGAGCCCTGTTCTAGACAGACTGGCAGACATATACCATACCTAACAGTATGTAGTAACAAAAAATCGACAAGCCGAATTGTGTGCATCTCATTTTAATAATTCTTTGCTGGCTGCAACTAACAGTATGCTCGAAGTATCTATTTTACAATGTGCACCCTGGGTATAATCATACAGTATTACACTATTATTCTAACAGATTCAAGCAACAGCAAAATCACATTTATGTGAAGAGGGAATGCTTCGGCACACCCCCCTACCAAAAGGTTTACTACTTTCGAGGTAAATCAATGACCAAGATTAGAACATACCCCTTACTTAAAAAGGGTGATAGGGATAATTTAGGCCTTAAAAAGCCGCACAAGAATTTAGCCCTCGTGAGCAACCACCCAGGCCCTTGATATGTTCGGTTGCCATCTCTTCTTGTTTACGGTATTCGTTTTCTAATCCCTAATTTCTTCTGCCGCTGCCGCTGGAATTTGTTGGTGTGATTGGGGTGAGGGCATCTCCTGAATGCTGCTCCACGCGGTCATGTACCCATCACTCAAGATGCGGCCTCACCTACGGCAGGAGACGAAGACAAGCTCCTTCCTGTGGAGGCTCGCATGCAAGCCGTAGAGGGGCCGAGCGCACGACCAGCAGAGCTGTTCTTTTTGGAACAGCGAACTAACTGGGGTTCTGTTTGGGCTCTACATACCCAATTAGACCATAAATTTTCACCGGAATTAAGCCCTGGTTATTTTTTTAATCGAGATTTAGGAGATTAACTTTCTGACTTTTGTGGATGGATAAGGATACCCTTTTCAACGTTTTGAAGGGAGGTGTACCGCAGCACCTCTCAATGCGAAAATGTATTAGGTAGTTCTCAGGACACAATACTCTTTTCACACCAAAAGATCATATATGATTACTTACTCCGTATGTACTCATCTGTGTATTCATTGTTAATCTTTCCATGAGCCATGGTACCAACCTGGAACATTGTACAGATGAGATAAATTTAGGCACCAGAGTAACAGAGGATGGGACAAAGCTACAAAATAGCACAGTTTTTACTCACCACAAACACAAGGGCTTCATCATCACTGCATTCGGCAACATAGTCATTCAGTTTAACTGACTTATCCGCGCTATATGAAAGCCCTATGCAGCAAATAGACATCAATAAGCTTCGGTGAGCCAATAGGTATATATTTTACTTTTATTAATATGACAGAAATCTCACCAATCTTCCTTGAGCCAACAGGTAGATACTGCGTAACAGGATTATTAATAACATTAAGGAGCTTCTCGCGCCTCCCAACTGCAGTAATGCTCAACTTTTGCAATAACTGTGCTGCAATCTCATATAAACTACTTGCACTTCAGCACAATTCAGGACAGAGACACAAAGATGCACATTGTTTACACTTTTGCTATTGGAAACTTACACATCAATCCACAAAAACGTTTTGGTGTGCGTGGCAAGCGAACATTCGGCTTGACCTCAAACAACACCCCCTTTTCAGTCCTAACATAAACAGCTTGTAACCTCCCAGCCTTAGTTAGAGGGCTATCAAATATTTCCAATAGAGCCTGCAAAGAAATTTGAAAAAAAAAATCAAGATGTTCATGATTTCAGAGAACGGATCGGGAAGGATTGAGACAAAAGATTGGTGGCTCCATCGACCTTCTCTTTTGTCATAGTATTCATATGTACTTCCTCCGTAAAGTAATGAGACATATGTACTTTGTAATCACATAAAGAGCACTTCCAAGGGAACCTAACAACCAACTCAGATTCTCAAATAAATCTCAATTTGAAGGCCCAAACAGTGGTCAACCACAGAAAGAGAAGAAAACATTGCTAACGCATATATGCATCATATGGGGAGAGAGATGGACAGTAAACTAACAGAAAATTTTGAGTTTGATTTCCCAGTAATGCAACAAGGATTTAAGATAAACGGATCAGCTTTCTAATCATATGCCATTAGTAGTCAAAAGAAATCAAAACGGCAAAAATTTACAATACCTGGTAAATGATATCAGGCCTATAATCAGCAGGATTCCGATTCTGCTTCCTCAAATAAATTGCATGATCGTCTGAGTTCAAGATTTGCATAGTCTGTGCAAAATTACAAGGAGAGTTGTCAAAACAAACATACATGTACAGAAAACATTTGTTTGGTGAAAAACTTATTGACCACTTTAATCATCAGTGCTACTAGAGAAAACTGACAGCTATATAAATTGTCAAATTGGTAGAGAAAGGACTTGCTCTTTACATCCTAGGAGCAAATAATTTTACATCCAGATAAACAATTAATCGTGGTCAGTCTTAATTCCAGTACACAGCTAGACAATAAATAGACTGTCAATTCGATTATCGTTGAAGCATCCCAATTTTAAGAACTAAGGAATAATATTGTGGATTATTGCTTTACTTTTTCCAGTAAAATTGATACACTGAAAAGTTAGGATTACTGCTGATTCTTAAGATTCCAACTCCAGTGAAACTCCCAACACGACTTTTAAGACAGTAGAGCCAACCTTCGGAAACCAAATCTATAGCAAAGTGAATGGAAAATCTCAGTTAACAACTTAACATCAGAACTCTAATTAGGGAAGCAAAAGTGCATCCGTCAGGATGGATTGGCGTGGGCCAGAGCAGGGAAACCAACAGAAATAACAAAGGAATCAGGATACCTTGCCGACTTTGCCGACCTCCAGGCAGGCCCTCTCGAGCACGAAGATCGCCCTGGGCCGCTTCCTCCCATCTACTGGCCGGGGCAGGACAGGAATCCCCTCCGCTACCTCAACGTTCTCGTCCCCCTCCGTCACATCCTCTCCCTTCCCTTCGTCGTTCTCCCGTGGCTGCAACTCCTCCGCATCGTCGGCACGGGAGGCCGTGCCGTCTTGGAGCTTCCTCTTCTTCTTTCCCTTTGCTGCGTACCGCCGCCCCATCTCGCTTCCGGGTTGGGATTTAGCCGCTTAGGGTTCCGGCCTTTCGGGGATGCAACGCGTGTTGAAAATAGCGGCCACTTGGGTTTGGAGGGACGTGCCCTAAATATTGAGCGTCTAAGTTGTTTTTTTCCTTTTTATTTAGGTTTAGCATCTAAGTTTTATACGTTGATTTTACACGGAGATTCGTGTGGATAGTTTCTTTTTTTTTTTCTTTGTTTGATTATCAAGTCACTTAGAGCATGTAGGGAAGGCTACTTTAAAAGTGCCGGTCGGTGAATCAGGCCGCACACCTTTGCTCTAGGGAAGGCTACTTAAATAAGCTTTGCAGGACATGAATACTGGTATCGCCGGAGTTTTCTAACTTTGTGACAGGCTCAGAGTGTACCGCTACCTGGTTTAATTATACCAGCAAGTTCCACTCAAAAACTATCACAGGTAAAATAATTGATAAGGCGGAGAAGAGAGAAACCGTAAAAAAAAAAGTCTAAGAAATAAGGGCTCATATGGCTCGATTAAGGGTTTGTACTGCTCGATTAGGGTGTGGATATGGGGTTCAATTCAAGTGTCTAGGTCCGGTTAGATTTGGTTGTCGATATGTGGTTAGATTAGGGTGTGCATAAGGGGTTAGATTAGGGTGTCGATATGGGGTTAGATTGGGTGTCGGTACAGAGGTTGATTAAGGGTTTGATGGGTCTCAAATTAGTCTTGTCGAATTGGTCTAAGTGATGTTCTTGACGCTGTGATAGATGCACATGTTTTTCGTGACCAGTCTATGCTACTTTGCTATATGTGCCTGTGTGTTGATCTTCATGATTAGTCCATGCTAGTTTGTTATGTTCATTGATCTTGTTTGGTTTGATTAATAGGATAAGAGCTAAGGGCAATGATGTTGCTGGGGCCAAGGGGCAAGTAGGTGGCCCCGGGCAGGGTTGTCTCGAAGAGGTGGGGAGGCCGACAAATGTCGGACATTTCAATGAGTTGCTTGGTCTACCCACCTCTGCAAGATAATTTGGCTTACGAAAGCACATGGGCACCATCCAACGGGAGTTGAAACTCGGGAAGAATATTGGTTGCACCTGGAAGGTGGCACTATCCAACGGGAGTTGAAACTCGGGAAGATTATTGGTTGGACCTGGAAGGTCAAGCTCCAGGAGATCCACGGGACGCCGACCATGCACTACTAGGGAAAAGCTCATACACAAAAGCTTACCAATAGCGCTTGTCAAAATAAACCGCAACTGCTATTTACCAGTAGTGCCCGGTCACAAAACGCGCTACAGCTAAAGTTATGGTAGTAGAGCCTCTACAAGAAAAAGCGCTACTACTACAATTTCCACACTATTCTTGCCAGGCTAGGAATAGTAGTAGCGAACTTTGGTAAAACGCGCTGCTTGTAAGTTGGTTGTGGCAGCGCATTTCTGGGAAAAGCGCTACTTCTACTAAAAATAAAATAAAATGAAAAACATATAGAAAAGTAAATGAAAATGAAAGAAATAGAAAAAGGAGAAAGGAAAAAAAGAAAATATAAAGCAAAATAAAAGAAAAATAAAAATAAAGGAGAAAGGCGTAGCAGCAGCATGCTTTTAAAACAAGCGCTATAGCAAATGTAGCAGTAGCGTGTTCCTTGGATCCCGCTATAGATAAGAAAAGCAAAAGCAAAACGAAAAAAGAAAAGAAAAAGGAAAATAAATAGCTACTGCCTATAGAAGTTGCGCGTTTTGGCAGCCAGCGCTATAGCTAAGTTAGCTATAGCACTTTTTGGGGCCAGCGCTACCATTATTTTTTACTTAACCCCTGCGCGATTTTTCTTCCCCCCGGCCTGGCCACTTCCCCCAATTCCCCCCTCTTCTGTCTCCGCCGCCATCGCCCTCCGTCATTGTCTGCTGCCGCGCGTCGTCCCTTCGCCCTCTGCACGCCGTCTGCTTCCCTCGGTGGCCGTCTGGTGCCCGCCCTTCGCCACGCGCCCGAGCCCGAGCCCCGAGCCCCGACCTCGACGCCGCGCGCCCCCTCCCTCGTTCGCTCTGCCTCCTCCTGCTCCCTAACTCCGCCGGCGCCCGAGGTGAGCACGCCTACACCTGCTCCTCCTCCTCCCCTACATCTGCCTAGCTTGGGTTCCTAGGGTTCATCAATTTTTAGTGTTCATCCAATTATCTAGGGCTCATCTAATTAGTTAGGGTTCATCAAATTGGCTAGTAGTTGTAGATGTTTAAGTAGTTGTATAGTTGTTGTGCACCCGATGTAGTTAACTAAATATAATTTCTTCAAGAACACTAACAAGCTATTGTCTGTGTCTTTTCTCGACTATTCTTGTGACCATATCTCTAGATTAATGTTATTTGGGTCAATGAACCCAATTTCATAGCGTCCAGCTCTTTTCATTTCATACATCTTCATTCCGCATAAAACCACAGAAAAGAATATAGTGAGCATAATTACAGGTAATGTCAGGCCCAAGATGCGATTCTATCCCGATCACGTGACACTTACGTGATTGGGGCACAACCGCATTTCGTGCGCTTAGCAAGATGGATATAATTACATCGTACCATTACATACATACATGGGGGATACAATAATACATACAATTCACATGAATACAGCAACATCAATAAAAAGCATCCGACTACGGATGCAAACATGAAAAGCACAACGACATCCATCTGCTACCCCAGGCTGCCGACCCGGAACCTAACCCAAGACTGAAGAAGAAGAAGAAGAAAGAACTCCAACACAACGATCAACGCTCTCACGTCAAGACATCGGAAACCTGCACCTGCAACTGTTGTTGTAGTATCTGTGAGCCACGAGGACTCAGCAATCCCATAACCATGGGTAACAAGACTATCAAAGCTTAATAGGTAGAAAGAGGTAAAGTGGTGAGGTTGCAGCAGCGGCTAAGCAAATGTATGGTGGCTAACTTACGAGTACAAGAATAAGATGAGCATCTACGTAAATGGTCGCAAACTAGTAGTGATCGCTAAAGATCCTGAACTACCTACGAGTCAAACATAACCCCACCGTGTTCTCTTCTCAAAGTGAAAAGAGACAGTCACGGTTACTCACACAGTTGTGTGTTTTACTTCAGATCCTCTGTCAAGTTTTCTACAACCGGACATTAACAAATTCCAATCTGCCACATAACCGCGGGCACGGCTTTCGAAAGATCATAACCCTGCAGGGGTGTCCCAACTTAGTCCATCACAAGCTCTCACGATCAGCTGAAGTGATAAATATAATATCATCACCCCTTATCTTAGGGAAATCCGATCAGGCTCGGCATCCCGGTGCACAAGACATTTCGACAATGGTAAAACAAGTCCAGCAAGACCTCCCGGCGTGCCGACACCCTGATAGTAGCCGCGCGTATCTCGTCTCAGGCCACGTCCGGATGGGACAAGCTACGAGTAAAACCAGCCCTCGGGTTTCCCCAAGGTGGCCCCGCAGGTTGCCCGTTTGGGACCAACACCATCAGCACTGCCCCCCTGCTATGTAGAAAAGAATCTCCAAGGAGCGTCCCCCTTATGCAATTTAATTAATTAATTAAGTTGTTATTATGAGCAAATTAAAACCAATGTCGGGCCTTGCTGGAGGAGTTTTATTCAAAGACGAACTATCAAGGGGTCCCCATATACCCATCGTGTAAGGAACGCAAAATCAAGGAACATAATGCCGGTTTATCGGCGCCTAAGGTGGCATGAGTGGAACAAAACACCGAGCAAAAGGCCAAGCCTTCCACCCATGCCCAGTATATAGGTGTGCTATTATATATATATATATATATATATATATATATATATATATATATATATATATATATATATATATATATATAACATATTGTGATATTTTACAACAACAAGTTCCCTCCTGGAACGATCTTCATCTTCACCTGCAACTAGCAACGCTATAAGAGGGGCTGAGCAAGCGGGTAACATAGCCAAACAATGGTTTTGCTAGGAAGATGTCAAGGTTAGAGGTTTCATGGCAACAAGGAGAGGGGCTGACAATAAAGATGGGTAGCGCGACATATAACGATAGCATCGAGACAACTAAGCAAAGGCAATGATAGTAAAGGTATCCAAGGGTATGGTCATCTTGCCTAAGATCCCGCAAGGAAGAAGAACGGATCCATGAAGAAGACGGGGAAGAAGCCTTGAGGAAGAACCACGGGTAGATGAACGAATCCTCACGAATGCAACGGAACAAGCACTAACGAGAAGAAGCAAGCAACATGGTAAACACACCACACGAGACATGACAATATGCTCAAACAAGTATGATGCATGATAGTTCTATATAGGACGCACCACAAGTCTATACAGGAAGCACAACATGGCAAGGTAGGAAGCACAACAAAACAACACAAGTCTATATAATGCAATACATGGCAAGGTATGATGAATGACAAAACTATACAGGAAGCAATACATGGCAAGGTAGGAAGCACAGGAAAACAACACAAGTTTATATATGATGCAATACATAGCAAGGTATGATGCATGACAAGTCAATACAGGAAGCACAGAAAGTCTATACAGAAAGCATAGCATGGCAAGGTAGGAAGCACAGAAAAACAACACAAGTCTATATGATGCAATACATGGCAAGGTATGATGCATGACAAGTCTATACAGGAAGCATATAAAGTCTATACGGGAAGCATAGCATGGCAAGGTAGGAAGCACAGAAAAACAACACAAGTTTATATATGATGCATTACATGGCAAGGTATGATGCATGACAAGTGTACACAGGAAGCAAAACATGGCAAGGTAGGAAGCACAACATGGCAAGGTATGATGCAATACATGGCAACGGTGCAAGATGCACCCAAACATCAAGCAAACATACTCCAAACATGTTAACAAGATGATATTATGATTCTACATGCAAAAACACACAAGTTTCATATAAGGAACACTCAAAACGGAGCAACGGGCTAAAAGATACACATGAAACAAGATATAACCACAAGCTGAAATTAACAGCCACATAGCAACTTTGGAGCAAGGTAAATATATGCTACAACACTCAAACATGGTGACAAGAAGCATGGACATGAAGTAGACATATCCTACAGCAAACAACTCCATTGGAGCATCTCCATAGGAGGCATGGATCAAAAGCAACAAGCTACAACATTTGATCATGACACTAAAAACCTGACAGCAATATTTTATAGCAACTTGGGAGCAAGAAATAAATAAGCTAAAGGATATTACAGATTCCAAACTTAGTGAAATTTCACTAAGTGTTAAAACAACAATAACAACATGGCATGTTTGCAAGCATGTTTAAGTCAACACAAGGCATATCATGGAAAGTTAAATGCACCACATCAAAGAACACATCATGGAGAATCTAAAATATCTAGGCATGTGACATGGGGACAAACACATCAATAGCAACAAGCTCCTCAACTAGGCATCTCGTAACAAGTTACAAAACCTAACAGCCAAATGCACTTTTGCAATAGCGATAAACATGGCAATATGAACTCAAACAAGCATGCTATAGCAACCAACATGTAGAGCATCTCATGATGAACATTTTGACATATCATTTGCATCATTTGGATAAACATGCACCAAGTTATCATATCACGAACATGGCAACAAAATAACAAGTAGCAGCATTTTATAACAAGTAGCACCCTTGCAACAGATATTAGAGCATCTAGATGAAGTCAAACAAGCATGGCACAATGGAACAAAGTGTAGAGCATATCACCACGATCATTTTGACATATCATTCACTCAAAACGGATAAACACACAAAAAATTATTAGCTCCACAAGAATGCATCAGACAACAGTTTAACAGGGACTTAGCAGTTTTTACCTAGGGAAAAAAACACAACGGGCGGTGGATAACTAAACGGTGCTCAGGCGCTGGATAGGAGGGGAGGCTCACCCATGGGCTTCGGCCCAGATCTGGAGGAGGCAGGCCGGAGCAGGGCCTGGAGCTGGGCCGTGGCCCACGTGGCTCTGTAGGCCGGCCCCGAAGGAGGCCCACACAGGCGCTGGGGAGGCCGGCCCAGGCGACGTGCAGGCGAGGCAGAGAGGCCTCGTCCTCCTCCCGACGCAGAAGAAATGGGCGAGGCGGCGGCAGCGGTCAACGGCGCAGCAGGGCGGCGGAGACGGGGCGCCGGCGACGGGGATGGACGGATCTGGATCGGCCGGATCCATTCCCGGCGGTGGCGGGGTCATACGGGGCGGCGGCGAGCTCCTAGGCCGACGGGATCCGGAGGGTGGCGGGGCTCGATCTGGTGGTGCGGCATCGAGGCGCGGAGGCAGCGCTCGTCCGGGCCTGCGGCGGCGGAGACGGCAGAGCCAGAGGAGGCGGAGGCGGCGGCGGCCAGATCAGATCCTCCCGAGCCGGTCGAGCGGGGTGAGCGGGAGGCCGAGGCGCTCGGTCGGGCGCGGGGGCGGGCCTGGCCCGGGCCTGGGCGGGCTGGCGCGGGAAGGAGACCAAGAGGGGCGACGTGGCGCCTCCTGAGTGGAGGAGGGGCGGCTCAGGGGGTCTGGGGAGCCAATGGCGATGCGCCACGTGGCGGGGTGAGGTGCCCAGCGGCGCTGGGTGGCTGGCTGGCGTGACAAGTGGCGAGGGAAGGCTGGAGCTGCACGGAAATTGAGGAAGGAGGTGGCTGGAGGTTAGGGAAGGGGCTAGGAATGCCCAAAATGGCAAGAGGGGGTCTATATATAGGCATAGGGGCTAGGGTTTGGGGGTTTTGGACCGATCCGGAGCCATCGGATCGTGATCCAACGGCAACAGAGCGAAGGGGGAATAGGGTTGGCCTAGGTGGGCTGTGTAGATTAGTTGGGCTGAGATGCGAGGAGAGGGAGAGAGGCCCGCGGGGGTTTTCGGAGACCGAAAACGTCCGACGAAATAACCGGCGACTAGTGCCGCTATATATATCCGTTGGGCTATCAAACGAGCTCCGAATGCGATGAAATTTGGCACGCGGCCTGTCTACACTATAATAAGACCACAGGCCAATTTTCATCCCATTCCGAGAACATTTTTCGGCCACTTATAAAATAAATATTCGGAGGCACCGCGGGCACGTGCAAGTGTGTCTGGGCTCAGAACGGACAACGGAGAGGACGAGGGAACTCGGGCGGATGCAAGTTTTGAAAACATGCTGATGCAAGCACACATGATGACATGGCAAGATGCAACACGCAAGCAGATGACAGGGCAACGTCTACGAATAACTGACTGACATCTCGCGCACCGGTCTCGGGGTGTCACAACACTCCCCTACTAAGATCTCGTCCCGAGATCTTAGGAACGAGACGGAAGTTGAAAAGGAAGAACGAAGTTCTTCGATGACAAAAGAGTGAAACCAAGAATATTAGAGGTTGAATAACTTGTAAGAAAGGATACAACGAAGAAGAACGAAGTTGGAAGACTTCGTTAGACGAGGAATACGACGAGAATCAAGGTGGTTGAAAGGCACGAAACAAGAGCTAAAGGAACAAGAATAAATTCGAAACCACTCCGGTTAAAAGAGATAGAAAAGGAATCTCCACGAAGGAATTCGGGTAGCACTCGGACTAAAACTGAAAGAAATGGCACACCAGTTGAACATGAATGGAATGGAACAAGAACTTGAGAAGATGGAAAAAAACATGGCGAAATGAACAAGACAATGCCTTCAGAATAATTAAAATGATGGAATTAAAAGAATGGAGAAGAAGATGACAACTTCCATCACGAATGAATTTGAAAGAGGATCTTCAGAAGAAAGGCTTGAACGGAGCTGTTGAGATAATCAACAACAAAAGAATAAGCTTGGTGTGGACTTATTTAATCATCTCAAAAGTTGAGGTGAATTATGCCAGAACCAAAAGATGGATTAGTTGAGAATGAAGAAAGAAATGCAAAACTCCATAAAAGAATACGGAGAATTATTTGTACTCGAGAGGCAAAAGAATAAGAATGATTGAGCTGCTCCAGAAGAATTGGTTGAGTATTTGAAGAATGAATTGAATTGCGATGAACCTCCACGGAGGACTCCGGTAACGAAAGGATGATGATATAGAAAAGACGGATGAAAAGAATAAGATTAAGGCCTTGCGATGATTAGTCAGGGTTCCGATGAGATAACCGAGAAAAAACTTGAACTCCGGGAAGAAAAGATGAAAGGACTTGGAACTAGAATTTATTCAAGGAGAATAAACTCCGAAGGAAGGAATTAAATCAACTTGATGAAAAAGTAATAAGAATTATGTTATGCTTCTTCTCCACCAATAAATTGATGAGAAGCAATGGACTCGCATACTACTTATTCTCGTTGAAAAGATTAAAGAGGGATATATCGCGAACTTGCGAAAATCTTCATGGAACACCGGTAGGATATGAATAAAAGAATGGATTAATATGATAACACTGGAATAGAACTCTTGAGCGAACCACCGTAAGGAATTAAAAAATCGAGTGAAGAACGAGAATGACCACCGTAAGGAATGAAATTGAACGATGCAAGACGACAAGCCACCGTAAGAAAATGAATCGAGTGAGTACGATGAATCGTCGGAAGAATAAAGCACTTGGGAATTTAGATGACGAGCACGAAGAGATCGCGAACTGATTAAAGAATACTTGAACGAAGCACCGGACAAATGTGAGACGAACGAAGAGGGATCAATGAAGAATATTTGGAGGGCGAAGTTGAAAACTGAGAACGAAGAAATCTTCTGAAATGATGGCCTTCGGAGGAACACAAAGAAATAATTCATGAAAATACTCCGGAAGGATTAAAAGAAGAAGGTTGAACCCATGATGAAAATAATTAAAACGATCTTGGGAAAGGCATATGACTGATGGAATCCATACTTATGTCACACTTGAAAAGAATTTCGGAACACTCCGGGAAATAGAAGAGTCAGGTAAGATCCGGGGAAAAGACGTGTGCGTTATGAGCCCACCGAAGAGAAAACTCTGTTGAAATGGAATGCAAAGGAGATGATGCACCGGAACAATTGAAAAACTCGAATGAGGTGACAACTTCAAATTAATTGGAATACACACAACTCTCTTGAGATGTCTTCTGAACTCCGGAATAATTAATTAGCGAGAGGTGAACGATCAAGGGAAAAACATTTAAGCCGATGAAAGAATAAGAACAACACCAGAAAACTTGAATTGAAATCCACCGAAAAAGAAGAAGAGGTGAAGAATATCGAATCGAGAGGAGAATTCATCGGAGAATAAAGGAGATGAATGATGACAAACTAGACGAGAATTCACCGGTTGAAATAACTGAGGAAAAATGCAAAGGATTCACACGAGTAGAATGGATACTCGATTAAGGACTCCGGTCCGAGAAGCAAAAGGGTGGGCGGGTGGGAAAAAGAAAGACCACAACGGACGAGGAAAACACCGTCGGTTGGAAAGAACTGAGGGTTGAACTTGCAAGAAGAAGAGGGTCGAATCCACTTGACGAGAGATGCACCAGATGAAAGAACTGACAACGTAACGAACGAAAACTAACCACGAGAACCTAAACAAAATTGAAGGGGAAGAGGGGTAATTCAAAACACCTACGTTAAGATTCCTCACCAGAGCGATGAAGGGACAGGGAATTAAAAAGAATTCCTACTCTCCGATATAACTAGACTCCGAAAAAGTTTTGCTAGACTCGACAACGGCCAAGCTACGATCAATCAAGGGGGCTCCTATGGTCGATCGAGGCTCTGATACCAACTTGTCAGGCCCAAGATGCGATTCTATCCCGATCACGTGACACTTACGTGATTGGGGCACAACCGCATTTCGGGCGCTTAGCAAGATGTATATCATTACATCGTACCATTACATACATACATGGGGGATACAACAATACATACAATTCACATGAATACAACAACATCAATACAAAGCATCCGACTACGGATGCAAACATGAAAAGCACAACGACATCCATCTGCTATCCCAGGCTGCAGACCCGGAACCTAACCCAAGACTGAAGAAGAAGAAGAAGAAAGAACTCCAACACAACAATCAACGCTCTCACGTCAAGACATCGGAAACCTGCACCTGCAACTGTTGTTGTAGTATCTGTGAGCCACGAGGACTCAGCAATCCCATAACCATGGGTAACAAGACTATCAAAGCTTAATAAGGTAGAAAGAGGTAAAGTGGTGAGGTTGCAGCAGCGGCTAAGCAAATGTATGGTGGCTAACTTACGAGTACAAGAATAAGATGAGCATCTACGTAAACGGTCGCAAACTAGTAGTGATCGCTAAAGATCCTGAACTACCTACAAGTCAAACATAACCCCACCGTGTTCTCTTCTCAAAGTGAAAAGAGACAGTCACGGTTACTCACACAGTTGTGTGTTTTACTTCAGATCCTCTGTCAAGTTTTCTACAACCGGACATTAACAAATTCCAATCTGCCACATAACCGCGGGCACGGCTTTCGAAAGATCATAACCCTGCAGGGGTGTCCCAACTTAGCCCATCACAAGCTCTCACGATCAGCTGAAGTGATAAATATAATATCATCACCCCTTATCTTAGGGAAATCCGATCAGGCTCGGCATCCCGGTGCACAAGACATTTCGACAATGGTAAAACAAGTCCAGCAAGACCTCCCGGCGTGCCGACACCCTGATAGTAGCCGCGCGTATCTCGTCTCAGGCAACGTCCGGATGGGACAAGCTACGAGTAAAACCAGCCCTCGGGTTTCCCAAAGGTGGCCCCACAGGTTGCCCGTTTGGGACCAACACCATCAGCACTGGCCCCCCTGCTATGTAGAAAAGAATCTCCAAGGAGCGTCCCCCTTATGCAATTTAATTAATTAATTAAGTTGTTATTATGAGCAAATTAAAACCAATGTTGGGCCTTGCTGGAGGAGTTTTATTCAAAGACGAACTGTCAACGGGTCCCCATATACCCATCGTGTAAGGAACGCAAAATCAAGGAACATAATGCCGGTTTATCGGCGCCTAAGGTGGCATGAGTGGAACAAAACACCGAGCAAAAGGCCAAGCCTTCCACCCATGCCCAGTATATAGGTGTGTTATTATATATATAACATATTGTGATATTCCAACAACAAGTTCCCTCCTGGAACGATCTTCATCTTCACCTGCAACTAGCAACGCTATAAGAGGGGCTGAGCAAGCGGGTAACATAGCCAAACAATGGTTTTGCTAGGAAGGTGTCAAGGTTAGAGGTTTCATGGCAACAAGGAGAGTGGCTGAAAATAAAGATGGGTAGCGCGACATATAACGATAGCATCGAGACAACTAAGCAAAGGCAATGATAGTAAAGGTATCCAAGGGTATAGTCATCTTGCCTAAGATCCCACAAGGAAGAAGAACGGATCCATGAAGAAGACGGAGAAGAAGCCTTGAGGAAGAACCATGGGTAGACGAACGAATCCTCACGAACGGAACAGAACAAGAACTAACGAGAAGAAGCAAGCAACATGGTAAACACACCACACGAGACATGACAATATGCTCAAACAAGTATGATGCATGATAGTTCTATATAGGATGCACCACAAGTCTATACAGGAAGCACAACATGGCAAGGTAGGAAGCACAACAAAACAACACAAGTCTATATAATGCAATACATGGCAAGGTATGATGCATGACAAAACTATACAGGAAGCAATACATGGCAAGGTAGGAAGCACAGGAAAACAACACAAGTTTATAGATGATGCAATACATAGCACGGTATGATGCATGACAAGTCTATACAGGAAGCACAGAAAGTCTATACAGGAAGCATAGCATGGCGAGGTAGGAAGCACAGAAAAACAACACAAGTCTATATGATGCAATACATGGCAAGGTATGATGCATGACAAGTCTATACAGGAAGCACAGAAAGTCTATAAGGGAAGCATAGAATGGCAAGGTAGGAAGCACAGAAAAACAACACAAGTTTATATATGATGCATTACATGGCAAGGTATGATGCATGACAAGTGTACACAGGAAGCAAAACATGGCAAGGTATGATGCAATACATGGCAACGGTGCAAGATGCACCCAAACATCAAGCAAACATACTCCAAATATGTTAACAAGATGATATTATGATTCTACATGCAAAAACACACAAGTTTCATATAAGGAACACTCAACACGGAGCAACGGGCTAAAAGATACACATGAAACAAGATATAACCACAAGCTGAAATTAACAGCCACATAGCAACTTTGGAGCAAGGTAAATATATGCTACAAGACTCAAACATGGTGACAAGAAGCATGGACATGAAGTAGACATATCCTACAGAAAATCACTCCATTGGAGCATCTCCATAGGAGGCATGGATCAAAAGCAACAAGCAACAACATTTGATCATGACACTAAAAACCTGACATCAAAATTTTATAGCAACTTGGGAGCAAGAATTAAATAAGCTACAACAAGTCAAATGAGCAAGTGAAGGCATGAATGGATAGACACCAACATATACAACAAGGAATGATCAATGGCCACCCCAAAACTAACATGGATTCACCTAGGGCATCAAGCAAACATAGCATCAGGATATTACAGATTCCAGACTTAGTGAAATTTCACTAAGTGTTAAAACAGCAATAACAACATGGCATGTTTGCAAGCATGTTTAAGTCAACACAAGGCATATCATGGAAAGTTAAATGCACCACATCAAAGAACACATCATGGAGAATCTAAAATATCTAGGCATGTGACATGGGGACAAACACATCAATAGCAACAAGCTCCTCAACTAGGCATCTCGTAACAAGTTACAAAACCTAACAGCCAAATGCACTTTTGCAATAGCGATAAACATGGCAATATGAACTCAAACAGGCATGCTATAGCAACCAACATGTAGAGCATCTCATGATGAACATTTTGACATATCATTTGCATCATTTGGATAAACATGCACCAAGTTATCATATCACGAACATGGCAACAAAATAACAAGTAGCAGCAGTTTATAACAAGTAACACCCTTGCAACAGATATTAGAACATCTAGATGAAGTCAAACAAGCATGGCACAATGGAACAAAGTGTAGAGCATATCACCACGATCATTTTGACATATCATTAACTCAAAACGGATAAGCACACAAAAAGTTATTAGCTCCACAAGAATGCATCAGACAACGGTTTAACAGGGACTTAGCAGTTTTTACCTAGGGAAAAAACACAACGGGCGGTGGATAACTAAACGGTGCTCAGGCGCTGGATAGGAGGGGAGGCTCACCCATGGGCTTCGGCCCAGATCTGGAGGAGGCATGCCGGAGCAGGGCCTGGAGCTGGGCCGTGGCCCACGTGGCTCTGTAGGCCGGCCCCGAAGGAGGCCCAAATAGGCGCTGGGGAGGCCGGCCCAGGCGACGTGCAGGCGAGGCAGAGAGGCCTCGTCCTCCTCCCGACGCAGAAGAAACGAGCGAGGCGGCGGCAGCGGTCAACGGCGCGGCAGGGCGGCGGAGACAGGGCGCCGGCGACGGGGATGGACGGATCTGGATCGGCCGGATCCATTCCCGGCGGTGGCGGGGTCATACGGGGCGGCGGCAAGCTCCTAGGCCGACGGGATCCGGAGGGTGGCGGGGCTCGATCTGGTGGTGCGACATCGAGGCGCGGAGGCAGCGCTCGTCCGGGCCTGCGGCGGCGGAGACGGCAGAGCCAGAGGAGGCGGAGGCGGCGGCGGCCAGATCGGATCCTCCCGAACCGATCGAGCGGGGCGAGAGGGAGGCCGAGGCGCTCAGTCGGTGCGGGACCCGGTCGGGCGCGGGGGCGGGCCTGGCCCGGGCCTGGGCGGGCTGGCGCGGGAAGGAGACCAGGAGGGGCGACGTGGCGCCTCCTTAGTGGAGGAGGGGCGGCTCAGGGGGTCTGGGGAGCTAATGGCGATGCGCCACGTGGCGGGGTGAGGTGGCCAGCGGCGCTGGGTGGCTGGCTGGCGCGACAAGTGGCGAGGGAGGCTCGAGCTGCACGGAAATTGAGGAAGGAGGTGGCTGGAGGTTAGGGAAGGGGCTAGGAATGCCCAGAATGGCAAGAGGGGGTCTATATATAGGCATAGGGGCTAGGGTTTGGGGGTTTTGGACCGATCCGGAGCCATCGGATCGTGATCCAACGACAACGGAGCGAAGGGGGAATAGGTTGGGCCTAGGTGGGCTGTGTAGATTAGTTGGGCTGAGATGAGAGGAGAGGGAGAGAGGCCCGCGGGGGTTTTCGGAGACCGAAAACGTCCGACGAAATAACCGGCGACTAGTGCCGCTATATATATCCGGGGGGGCTATCAAACGAGCTCCGAATGCGTTGAAATTTGGCAGGCGGCCTGTCTACACTATAATAAGACCACAGGACAAGTTTCATCCCATTCCGAGAACATTTTTCGGCCACTTATAAAATAAATATTCGGAGGCACCGCGGGCGCGTGCAAGTGTGTTTGGGCTCAGAACGGACAACAGAGAGGACGAGGGAACTCGGGCGGATGCAAGTTTTGAAAACATGTTGATGCAAGCACACATGATGACATGGCAAGATGCAACACGCAAGCAGATGACAGGGCAACGTCTACGAATAACTAACTGACATCTGGCGCACCGGTCTCGGGGTGTCACAGGTAATGAACGAGCACTACAGCTAGCTAGAGACTTAAATTACAGAAAGAAATGACTTAGAGACAATAGCAACTGACGATAGATTTTTCGAGTGTGTCTTGATTGAATAACTGAAACATTTCTTGAAACTCAACCCACAAATCTTTTTCATCATAGTAATGATCTGCCTTGACTTTCACCATGAGGGACTCTCGATTGGTCTTTACTTCTCTTAGGTACCATTGATGCAATTCATACATTCTCATTGATAGAAGCGGGACCTGCTCAGGAGTGACCAGAGGTCGCCCGTGAACATATTTCCATTGTAGTTCCTCCTCTGTAAACCTGGGGACTTCCTCGATCTCTAGGAGTTGTTCAAAAGTGATACCAGCCTCTTTAGCCTGCCTTCTATGATCATCAGTTTTACCATCTGATTGGCGGTACTCACATGTGTTGGAACAATGAGCGGGGTGGGGGTGTCGATTGGACTGCCTGTTCTCCCAGCTGGGGAACAATTTTCTCACTTTTTTACCAACTGATTGGCTCGAGCTCGAGCTCGGCTCCTTCTTTTTGTGTGCATGAAAGGACTTCTTGATAGAGCGCTCATAGTCCTAGTCCCTAGACTTCACAACCGGTTGAGCATTATCAATAACGTGTTTTACAACTTCGTCAGCTACTTTCTCTTTTGGCGACGGGGGTGGTTTCGGTGCAAAATGGGCTGTCACTTGGGCAACCACTTTGGCTTTGTTTTCCTCTTCAGTCATGTGGTAAGGCAACTTCGGAAGAGGCTTGAGGCTTGGAGCATATTTGAATTTCTTGCCTCCTTTTGTACAGCTAGCCTCTATAGCTATGGCGCCTAGCTTCCGCTATTGCTGAGGCGGCGCAGCCCGCTGAGGCGGTGGAGACGGCTGACGTGGTGCCTGACTTGGAGGAGGAGTGGGCCGATGTGTGATAACCCACTAGTATAGGGGATCGCAACAGTTTCCGAGGGTAGAGTATTCAACCCAAATTTATTGATTCGACACAAGGGGAGCCAAAGAATATTCTCATGTATTAGCAGCCGAGTCCACACCTAGAAAGACTTAGTATCTGCAGCAAAGTGTTTAGTAGCAAAGTAATATGGAAGTAATGGTAACGGTAATAGTAGTAGTAGTTTTGTAGTGATTGTAACAGTAGCAGTAACGAAAGTAACGAAGCAAGTATCAATACGAAACAAACTCGTAGGCAATGGATCAACAATGATAGGTGTCAGACAAATTTCATCATGTAGTAGTTATAACCTAGGGTGACACAGAACTAGCTCCAATTCATCTATACAATGTAGCCATGTATTCCGTATATAGTCATACGAGCTAATGGAGAAGAACTTGCATGACATCTTTTGTCCTACCCTCCCATGGCAGCAGAGTCCTAATGGAAACTAAGGGATATTAAGGCCTCCTTTTAATAGAGTACCGAACCAAAGCATTAGCACTTTGTGAAGACATGAACACTCTTCAAACTATGAGAATCACCAGAAAGAATCCCAATTATTGTCACCTTGGGGTATGTTGATCATAACACGTAATAGGTGTCTACAACTTGCAAGATAGGATCAAGAACACATATATATTCATGAAAACATAATAGGTTCAGATCTGAAATCATGGCACTCGGGCCCTAGTGAAAAGCATTAAGCATGGCAAACTGATAGCAACATCAATATCAGAAATTAGTGGACACTAGGGATCAACCCCTAATAAAACTAACTCGATTACATGATAAATCACATCCAACCCATCACCGTCCAACAAGCCTACGACGGAATTACTCACACCGGCGGTGAGCATCATGAAATTGGTGATGGAGGATGGTTGATGATGACGACGGGCGATGATCTCCACTCTCCGGAGCCCCGGACAGACTCCAGATCTGGCCTCCCGAGGAAGAACCGGAGGTGGCGACGGCTCTTCATCGTAAAACGCAATGAATCATTCTCTTTTATTTTTTTCTCCCCGAACACGAATATATGGAGTTGGAGTTCAGGTCGGTGGAGGTCCAGGAGGGCCACAAGGATGGAGGGCGAGCCCTAGGGGGCGCCACCAACCCTTGTGGCCAGGGTGTGGGTGATACGTCCAAAATGCATCACTATTTTATATCGTAATTTATCCTTATTCATTGATATATTTCATGTTACGATGATGTTCTTATGTTGTTTTGGCCAATTTTACACAGTTTGCAACTTTCCGATGCCGAAGCAGCAGACGCAGGATTCAGCAGTAAAAAGTGGACGCTGAGTTGCTGAAGAAGAATACCTCCAAATTACCTGAAATCGACGGGAGATATTTTCCAGGCGGATCACGAAGGCACGCGAAAGGGCAACCAGAGGGGGGCCACAGGGTGCCCAGGCGCCCTGGGGGCGCGCCCCCCCTGGCCGCGCCGGGGGGGCGCCTGGACCCCCTGGCCCACCTCCGGCTGCTCCCTTTTGCCTATATACTCTCCGTTGTCCAGAAACCCTAAAAACGAGAGTTCTTACGGAGTTCCGCCGCCGCTCCGTGGCGGAAACCTACAGAGGAGAAAAAGCCATCTCCAGCGGGCAGATTCCGCCGGGGAGATCACCTCCCGGAAGGGGAGATCGTCACCATCGTCATCACCATCGTCACGGGCATCATCGAGATCATCATCAACATCATCCCCAACACCAGCACCATCTCCATCTTAATCCAAATCTCATCTCACAATTGCAACTCGTGTTGTAACTCGTACTATCTATCCTCTCTACTCCATTGGTGTTGATTACTACTTTGTGGTGAATGCTATTGAGTTTTGTTGGAGAAATATCATTATGTCCAGATTGTTTATAATCCATTTATCTCCACTGATCATGATCTCTTTTATGTCTTGTGAGTAGTCACCTTAGTTCTTGAGGACATGGGAAAAGTCTTGTTGTTAGTAGTCATACGCTGTTGAAGTAATATGTATTGTTTGATACTTAAGTTGTGTTGTCATTCTACTAGTGGTGTTGTGTGAGTCGAACACTCAACAGTTCGCCTTATTAAGGACCTAGGGGAATACATTGTGTACAAAGAATGCTTACGGTGGGTTGCCGGAGTGACAGAAACCTGAACCCCAGTTCGCACGCTTTTGCATAAGGGAACAATGGATCCTCGACCGTATTGCTATGGTTAGGCTTTTGCCTTAAATACTATCTTGTACTTGTGGATGCTTGCAAGGTGTTTAATCATAAGAGTGCACTCATCTTAGTCTAGAGAGTGCATTAGCATAGATCCACCCACTCAACACTTATCAACACATAACATAGTATTGATACGGAATATGACGAAAGCGCATGACTACCTCTCCCGTGTGTCCTCAGGAATGCTTTAGCCTTTAAAAGTTCAGTTGCTAGGCCTCTCCTTTGCTCAGAAAGGATTGGGCCACTTGTTACTCTCAGTGCCTTTTACATTGCTTGCTTTTACTTTCCTGTCGCTTATATCAAGAAAACCCCTAAAAAGTTATCTTTCAGTGCTTGCAGTAATTTCTTGCTCAGAATCGCTTATCAATACCTTCTGCTCCTCGTTGGGTTCGACACTCTTACTTATCGAAAACGCTGCAATAGATCCCTTACGGTTGTGGGTCATCAAGTACCGTTTTCTGGCGCCGTTGCCGGGGAGCGTAGCGCTATTGGTAAAGTGAAACTGGTAAGGAAGTTTTTATAATTCTGTTTTTATTTTTGCTATTGCTGCTCTTTGTCCTTATGGACAACCCTGTTATTGGATCGTTGCTTGCGGGAAGACGCCCCACACCTGTGGTGGTTGCTCCTCCCCCTACTTAAATTGTGCCCTATAAAATACCAGCTGGTATTATCGATTATGTTTTGGCTAATCGTTATGCAAGAGACAGACATCCCGGTGAACACTTCTTATATTTGTCACAACTATGTTCATTATTTAAGCTTGCAGGTGTATCGAGGGAGTTTGTCAGGAGGAAATTGTTTGCCGTATCACTTATAGATAAAGCTTCAGATTGGTATAGGCTTCTCGATAACTCAGACTTGCTTGACTGGCAGGAGCTTATGTCTCTCTTTTATACTAAGTTTTATCCTCTTCATGAAATTCATCGAGACAGGAATTATATCTATAACTTTAGGTCTCGTGACGGAGCAAGCATTGCTCAAGCTTGGGGGAGATTGAAGTCCCTAATGCTCAAATGCCCTGTTCATAAGCTTCCCAAGGAAATTATACTTACAAATTTTTATGCCAGGCTTTCTCGTCAGGATAAGGAGATGTTGGATGCCTCCTCTAGTGGGGTATTTCAGACGAAGAGTATTGAAGAAAGGTGGGATCTCATTGAAAGGATCCAGAGGAATACCGAAGATTGGGAAATTGATAAAGGTATTGAACCCGCTATAAATTATGAACATGATTATATTGAGAGCTATGTGAAAACTGATTACTTCAATACTTTTTGCTCTAAGATTGGTCTTGATTCCCATCTAATGATTGATTTCTATAAGAATTTTGCCTCTCACGTTGATTCTTTTAAAAAGAAGAGAGACCAGCATCATGAACCTTTTAAAGAGCTACCTGTTGATATTCATGTTGCTGACCCTATTTTGCCTGAAGTTATATATGAAAAGCCTCCTTTTCCCGCAAGGATAAGGGAGCACTCTCTTGTGACAGGCGTAATAAATAAAAGTGAGAGAAGAATTGATGAGCCTGAGGACCAGATCAGGGTCGATCGTCAAGTTGCATTGATTAAAGACCTTGTTACTAATGATGTTTTGGATTCCAATATAAATTTTTGTGCTGTTTCCACTAACCTTGTCACAGCCAAGAATAAAGGCCCAATTTCAGGTACTCCAGTGGTATCTGTTAAAATAGGAGATCAAAATTATTATGGGCTATGCGATTTGGGATCGAGTGCAAGTGCTATCCCTCATTCACTTTATGAATAGATCATCGGTGAGATTTCCCCTTGTGAACTTGAAGAAGTTGATGTTACCATTCATCTTGCAAACAGAACAACTATCTCTCCTATCGGAATTGTGAGGGACGTTGAAGTCTTATGTGGAAAGGTAAAATACCCTACTGACTTTCTAGTACTTGGTTCAGAGAGGGACAATTTTTGTCCAATTATTTTTGGTAGACCTTTTCTTAGAACTTGTGGAGCTATAATAGATTGCAAGAAAGGTAAAGTTTCTGTTGAATTCAATGGTGAGCCATATGAATTTAATTTTTCTATGTTCTCTAAGAAGCCTCACGGTACCAATTTACCTAGTGATGATAAACTTATTGAAAGTATTGCTTCTATTGCTATTCCCCCTAATGATCCTTTGCAGCAATATATGGAGGACCACGAGAATGATTTGCATATGCAGGAAAGAAATGAACTAGATGAAATATTCTTGAGGCAGCCTGCTATCCTGAAGCACAACCTTCCGGTTGAACCTTTGGGAATTTATCAAAACCGAAAGAAGACCCGGTGTTCGATCTTAACCCTCTTCCCGATACGCTCAAGTATGCTTATTTAGATGAAAAGAAAGTATATCCTGTTATTATCAATTCTAACCTTTCAGGATGTGAAGAGCGACTATTGGGAGTACTTCGTAAACACCGAGGCGCAATTGGCTATACCCTTGATGACCTTAAGGGGATTAGTCCATCTATCTATCAACATACTATCAAACTTGAGCCTGATGCTAAACCAGTTGTTGATCATCAACGACGGTTGAACCCGAAGATGATGGAGGTTGTAAGAACTGAGATTCTCAAGCTTCTAGCCGCAGGTATTATCTACCCTATAGCTGATAGTAAGTGGGTAAGCCCGGTACATTGTGTTCCTAAGAAAGGAGGTACAACTGTGGTTCCTAATGATAAAAATGAACTAATACCTCACAGAATTATTATTGGATATAGAATGTGTATTGATTACAGGAAGCTGAACAAGGCAACCAGGAAGGATCACTACCCGTTGCTGTTCATCGACCAAATGCTTGAATGGTTATCCAAAAATACCCACTTTTGTTATCTCGATGGTTATTCTAGCTTCTCTCAAATTCATGTTAACACTGCTGATCAAGAGAAGACCACTTTTACTTGTCCCTTTGGTACTTATGCTTACAGGCGTATGCATTTTGGTTTATGTAATGCCCCTGCTACTTTTCAAAGGTGTATGTCTGCTATCTTTCATGGTTTCTGTGGGGATATTATGGAAGTCTTCATGGACGATTTCTCCGTCTATGGAACTTCCTTTGACCATTGTCTCCACAACCTTAATAAAGTTTTGCAGAGATGTGAGGAGACAAATTTGGTACTCAACTGGGAGAAGTGCCACTTCATGGTTAACGAAGGAATTGTTCTTGGTCACAAGATTTCTGAAAGGGGAATTGAAGTGGACAAGGCGAAGATCGAAGCTATTGAGAGGATGCCCTATCCAAGGGACATCAAAGGTATTCGCAGTTTTCTTGGCCATGCTGGTTTCTATAGAAGATTTATTAAAGACTTTTCTAAGACCTCGAGGCCCCTCACTAATCTTCTCCAGAAGGACGTTCCTTTTGTATTTGACGAGGATTGTAAGGAAGCTTTTGAAGTTCTTAAGAAAGCTTTAATAACCGCTCCTATAGTACAACCACCTGACTGGAATTTACCTTTTGAGATTATGTGTGATGCGAGTGATTTTGCTGTTGGAGCTGTTTTAGGACAAAGAGTTGATAAAAAATTGAATGTTATACATTATGCTAGTAAAACCCTTGATAGTGCTCAAAGGAATTATGCTACTACTGAGAAGGAATTCTTAGCTGTAGTTTTTGTTGTGATAAGTTTAGGCAGTATATTGTTGATTCCAAAGTTATTATTCATACTGATCATGCTGCCATTAAATACCTTATGACAAAGAAGGATGCCAAGCCAAGGCTTATCAGATGGGTATTCCTTCTTCGAGAATTTGATTTGCAGATCTTTGATAGGAAAGGGGAAGACAACCCGGTGGCGGACAATCTTTCAAGGATGGAAGATATACCGCACGATCCCATCCCAGTCAACGATAGTTTTCCAGACGAGCAACTTGCCGTTGTAAAAGTACAATCTCTTTACGATCCTTGGTATGCAGATTATGCTAATTTTATTGTTGCAAAGTATTTGCCTCCAGGTTTAACATTTCAGCAAAGGAAGAAGTTCTTTCATGATTTGAGGCACTACTTTTGGGATGACCCACATCTTTTCAAAGAAGGTACCGACGGGATCGTGAGAAGATGCATACCGGAACATGAGCAGAAGGACATTCTCAGACGGTGTCATGATAGTCCCTATGGAGGACATCATGCCGGTGAGAGGACTGCACATAAGGTTCTTCAATCAGGTTTTTATTGGCCTACTCTCTTTAAGGATGCTAGAAATTATGTTTTAGCCTGTGATAAATGTCAGAGAGTTGGTAACATTAGTAGAAGGAATGAGATGCCTATGAATTACTCACTAGTGATTGAACCTTTTGATTGTTGGGGTTTTGATTTTATGGGTCCTTTTCCTTCTTCGCACAAGTACACTCACATTTTAGTAGCTGTTGATTATGTGACCAAGTGGGTTGAAGCAATCCCCACTGAAAGTGCTGATCACAAGACATCGTTGAAAATGCTCAAGGATGTAATTTTTCCTAGGTTTGGTGTACCTAGGTATCTCATGACTGATGGAGGATCACACTTCACGCACGGAGCTTTTAGAAAAGCTTTAGCCAAATACGATGTCAATCATAGAATTGCTTCACCATACCATCCTCAAACTAGTGGGCAAGTTGAGCTCACCAATAGAGAGATTAAGTTGATCTTGCAGAAGACAGTGAACAGAAATAGAAAGGACTGGTCAAATAAGTTAGGAGATGCTTTGTGGGCATATAGAACTGCTTACAAAAACCCCATGGGCATGTCCCCCTATAAGATGGTGTATGGCAAGGCTTGCCATTTGCATTAGAGTTAGAGCACAAAGCTTTCTGGGCTGTTAGAGAGCTTAATGCTGACCCAAAATTAGTTGGTGAGAAGCGTCTCATGAACTTGACTTCTCTAGATGAATGGAGAAGTGAAGCTTACGAGAGCGCTAAAATGTTCAAGGAAAAGGTAAGAAGTGGCATGATAGGAAGATTCTGAAACGTGAATTTAATGTTGGTGATAAAGTTTTGTTGTTTAGATCCCGTTTCAGGTTTTCTCCAGGCAAACTACTTTCCAGGTGGGAAGGGCCATTTCATATTGAAGAAGTTTATCGGTCTGGTGCAATTAAGATTAACAATTTTGAAGGCACCAAGCCTCAAGTTGTGAATGGGCAAAGACTGAAGCATTACATAGCAGGAGACCCTGTCAATGTTGATGTGAATATAATATACACAACAACTCACGAAGAACATGTTGCAGCCCTGTTTCAGACACCAGCAGAAGCAGAATAAAGAAAAGGTGTGTATTACGGTAAGGAAACATCGCGAACCACCATAAAAGTTATGTATTATGAGTTTTTGCAAAATTAGTAAAATTCTGAGCCTAAGTGGAGCCGGAGACGAGCTCCAGGGGGTCCAGGCGCCCCCCTGGCGCGCCCTACCTCCTGGTCGCGCCGCCAGGGCGCCTAGACACCCGGAAGTCCGTCTCCGACCCCGCTTTAGCCTGTTACCTTCCTTTCTGTGCACAAATTTTTGCTATATATTTGCCCGGATTGTTTCGGCAACGTATCTTGCGATTTCGCGTGTTTTCTTTTCGATCTGTTTCTGCCAGGGAATCTTTCAGCTGAAT
The DNA here is from genome assembly GCA_902687465.1 of Secale cereale. Lineage (NCBI taxonomy): Eukaryota > Viridiplantae > Streptophyta > Magnoliopsida > Poales > Poaceae > Secale > Secale cereale. The sequence goes on from LR738715.1 coordinate 817,240,942, forward strand.
CTAGGTGCCATGGCTTCTCCAAGTTCCCCCAAGGACAAGTTCGTCGTCAACGTCATCAACCCTTACCTCGCTGAGGTGAAGAAGCACCCTCAGGTTGTTCGGATGGAGGACGGTGTCCTTCATCAAGAAGATCTGAAGGGACCTATCAAGGAGGGGAGCATCCAGACCAGGCTGGAAGAAGTGGAGCAAGAAGTCTTCAAGTACAAGCAGATGATCGAGCGTGGTGTTGAAGCTAACTTTGACATCATCAACGAGCTGAAGACCTACTTCCTGAAGGAGATGAAGGAGATGTGGAAAAGCATCACCGCGTCTGAAGAAAGAATTGAAGAGCTCCAAGGGCAAATTTATGATCTACATAACCAGAACTGTGAGTATGAACTAAGGTTTATGCGCATGGGTATGGGTGCTGCATGCAGGATCCAGGAGACAAACTTCTCATATGAGACTGGAGAACACCTTCCATGGAAGCGTTTCGCCGAGGACTACGTGATCAACGCCAACAAGAATGAGGAGTGAAATATCCTTGGGTAAGGCATTCCCTTGGCTTGTTCCAAGCTTGGGGGAGTGCCCGGTATCTTTATCTTTATCTTTTGTTTTTAGAGTCAAGTAGAGTCATATCATGTTTAGGGAGGTTGCTATATGAAATAGTTTTGTGCATTGAGGTCTATCACTCCTTTGGTGGAGAGATTGTATCCGTGAGTGTGGAGTCGTCTATGATGGAATATTAATGAGAAGTCTATTGGTTCCTTTGCTGCACTCGGTATTCTCTTCACGCAATCGATCTTACATGATGATTCTTATGGGGAGTATTGACCTTATATCAGGTATGGCTGTGAAAACTTTATTTAATCTTGGCAAATATAGCTTTGGTCATAACAACAAGCATGATTTTCTTAAAGTATCGACATAGCCAAAACCTTTATGTTATTATGCTTGAAGTGTTATGCTGACAAGGAAGACAACTTGATGTGTTATGCTTATTTCAATGTTTATGCTTTATATTGTTTTGCATCTTAGTCATCATCAATTGTCTGTTCTCTCAAAACCTTTGCTAGCCTAACTCTGTACTAAGCGGAATTCTGCTTGTGCATCCATACCCTTAAACCAATACCTTCCATATGAGTCCACCATACCTTCCTATTCGTGGTATTCCACTACCACCTCCTAAAGTACAGAATTTATGTGTTATCCTTAAATGTTCAAAATCTTTTATTGTGTGCCTCTGTTTTAGCTCATGAGGAAGTAAGAGCTAATTCATGGTCTTTTTGAGTTGGACAAGCTTCACCCCGGGATTGCATGTCTAATGTGCAAACCCATAATACGAGAAGTAACTGGCAAAGAGTGCGCCCGGCTCAAAAATAATATAACAAACAAACCCTCCTTCACGCTTTGTTCATGAGAAATCAGAAAACTCTGGCAGTGATAAACAAAGGAGATTAAGAGGATGTGATCGTCCTCATGCGGGAGCCGTTCCTCGAAACTTGTCCAGCTCGAGAAGTAATTGAGTTATCTATTAGCATTCGTTGACAAATCATGCACCTCTCAAAACTTGTTTTCATTCTGTTTGATTTAAGGATAGCACATGAGTTTTCCCTACTTCCCTAGAGCAGGGCCTATCTTTTAATTTTAGGTTGAGTCAGTTATTCCTACTTCCTTCTATTCTTAAAGAGAGCAGACATTTGATGTTGACAAGGATTCATTCATATAAAGTTGCATTAAGATTTGTCATAGCATATCCTTGTTGACATTATCATTTGATAAGTAAGTTCACTAGTAGATAAAGGGGATTTAGCCCCGGTTCATTTGGCCTTTTAGCCCCGGTTCTGGAACCGGGGCAACAGGGTCGGTACTAATGCTCTGACCCTTTAGTCCCGGTTCAATCCAGAACCGGGGCAAAAGGGTGTCCACGTGGCCTGTGCACCGAGTCCAGGCAGGAGGGGCTTTAGTCCCAGTTGGTGGTACCAACCGGGACTAAAAGGCATGCACGTGTCAGCATTTCTGTAGCTGTGGTTTTTGTTTTTTTTTTTGAAAGGGGAGGGGGGGTTTTAGGTTTTGGGGGTTAATTTAGGTGTTTGATATATTGTGTTAGCTAGCTAATTAATAGAGAGAAGTACTTCTCTCTTATGTCCGTGCTTTTGGTCGACGCTACATACTACACATACGT